>CAKXYN010000246.1:0-600000 GCA_935064755.1 Tragelaphus eurycerus
TAAATGCCATATATATGCGTTAGTATACTGTATTTGTGTTTTTGTTTCTGGCTTACTTCACTCTGTATAATAGGCTCCAGTTCCATCCACCTCCTTAGAACTGATTCAAATGTATTCTTTTTAATGGCTGAGTAATACTCCATTGTGTATATGTACCACAGCTTGCTTATCCATTCATCTGTGGATGGACATCTAGGTTGCTTCCACGTTCTGGCTATTGCAAACAGTGCTGCTATGAACATTGGGGTACACGTGTCTCTTTCAATTCTGGTTTTCTCAGTGTATATGCCCAGCAGTGGGATTGCTGGATCATAAGGCAGTTCTATTCCCAGTTTTTTGAGGAATCTCCAGACTGTTCTCCATAGTGGCTGCACCAGTTTGCATTCCCACCAACAGTGCAAGAGGGTTCCCTTCTCTCCGCACCCTCTCCAGCATTTATTGCTTGTGGACTTTTGGATAGCAGCCATTCTGATTGGCGTGAAATGGTATCTCATAGTGGTTTTGATTTGCATTTCTCTGATAATGAGTGATGTTGAGCATCTTTTCATGTGTTTGTTAGCCATCTGTATGTCTTCTTTGGAGAAATGTCTATTTAGTTCTTTGGCCCATTTTTTGATTGGGTCATTTATTTTTCTGGAATTGAGCTGTAGAAGTTGCTTGTATATTTTTGAGATTAGTTGTTTGTCAGTTGCTTCATTTGCTATTATTTTCTCCCATTCTGAAGGCTGTCTTTTCACCTTGCTTATAGTTTCCTTTGTTGTGCAGAAGCTTTTTAAGTTTGATTAGGTCCCATTTGTTCATTTTAGATTTTATTTCCGATATTCTGGGAGGTGGGTCATGGAGGATCCTGCTGTGATGTAAGTCAGAGAGTGTTTTGCCTATGTTTTCCTCTAGGAGTTTTATGGTTTCTGGTCTTACATTTAGCTCTTTAATCCATTTTGAGTTTATTTTTGTGTATGGTGTTAGAAAGTGTTCTAGTTTCATTCTTTTACAAGTGGTTGACCAGTTTTTCCAGCACCACTTGTTAAAGAGATTGTCTTTAATCCATTGTATATTCTTGCCTCCTTTGTCAAAGATAAGGTGACCATATGTGTGTGGATTTATCTCTGGGCTTTCTATTTTGTTCCATTGATCTATATTTCTGTCCTTGTGCCAGTACCATACTGTCTTGATGACTGTGGCTTTGTAGTAGAGCCTGAAGTCAGGCAGGTTGATTCCTCCAGTTCCGTTCTTCTTTCTCAAGATAGCTTTGGCTATTCGAGGTTTTTTGTATTTCCATACAAATTGAGAAATTATTTGTTCTAGCTCTGTGAAGAATACCGTTGGTAGCTTGATGGGGATTGCATTGAATCTATAAATTGCTTTGGGTAGTATACTCATTTTCACTATATTGATTCTACCAATCCATGAACATGGTATATTTCTCCATCTATTAGCGTCCTCTTTGATTTCTTTCACCAGTGTTTTATAGTTTTCTATATATAGGTCTTTAGATTCTTTAGGAAGATATATTCCTAAGTATTTTATTGTTTTCATTGCAATGGTGAATGGAATTGTTTCCTTAATTTCTCTATTTTCTCGTTATTAGTGTACAGGAATGCAAGGGATTTCTGTGTGTTAATTTTATATCCTGCAACTTTACTATATTCATTGATCAGTTCTAGTAATTTTCTGGTGGAATCTTTAGGATTTTCTACGTAGAGGATCATGTCATCTGCAAACAGTGAGAGTTTTACTTATTCTTTTCCAATTTGGATTCCTTTTATTTCTTTTTCTGCTCTGATTGCTGTGGCCAAAACTTCCAAAACTATGTTGAATAGTAATGGTGAAAGTGGGCATCCTTGTCTTGTTCCTGACTTTAGAGGAAATGCTTTCAGTTTTTCACCATTGAGGATAATGTTTGCTCTGGGTTTGTCCTATATAGCTTTTATTATGTTGAGGTATGTTCCTTCTATTCCTGCTTTCTGGAGAGTTTTTATCATAAATGGATGTTGAACTTTGTCAAAGGCTTTCTCTGCATCTATTGAGATAATCATATGGTTTTTATTCTTCAGTTTGTTAATGTGGTGTATTACGTTGATTGATTTGCGGATATTGAAGAATCCTTGCATTCCTGGGATAAAGCCCACTTGGTCATGGTGTATGATCTTTTTAATGTGTTGTTGGATTCTGATTGCTAGAGTTTTGTTAAGGATTTTTGCATCTATGTTCATCAGTGATATTGGCCTGTAGTTTTCTTTTTTTGTGGGATCTTTGTCAGGTTTTGGTATTAGGGTGATGGTGGCCTCATAGAATGAGTTTGGAAGTTTGCCTTCCTCTGCAATTTTCTGGAACAGTTTGAGTAGGATAGGTGTTAGCTCTTCTCTAAATTTTTGGTAGAATTCAGCTGTGAAGCCGTCTGGACCTGGGCTTTTGTTTGCTGGAAGATTTCTGATTACAGTTTCGATTTCCGTGCTTGTGATGGGTCTGTTAAGAGTTTCTATTTCTTCCTGATCCAGTTTTGGGAAGTTGTACTTTTCTAAGAATTTGTCCATTTCTTCCACATTGTCCATTTTATTGCCATATAATTGCTGATAGTAGTCTCTTATGATCCTTTGTATTTCTGTGCTGTCTGTTGTGATCTCTCCATTTTCATTTCTAATTTTATTGATTTGATTTTTCTCCCTTTGTTTCTTGATGAGTCTGGCTAGTGGTTTGTCAATTTTATTTACCCTTTCAAAGAACCAGCTTTTGGCTTTGTTGATTTTTGCTATGGTTTCTTTTGTTTCTTTTGCATTTATTTCTGCCCTAATTTTTAGGATTTCTTTCCTTCTACTAACCTTGGGGTGCTTCATTTCTTCCTTTTCCAGTTGCTTTAGGTGTAGAGTTAGGTTATTTATTTGGCTTTTTTCTTGTTTCTTGAGGTATGCCTGTATTGCTATGAACTTTCCCCTTAGGACTGCTTTTACAGTGTCCCACAGGTTTTGGGTTGTGTTTTCATTTTCATTCGTTTCTATGCAGAATTTGATTTCTTTTTTGATTTCTTCTGTGATTTGTTGGTTATTCAGAAGTGTGTTGTTCAGCCTCCATATGTTGTACTTTTTAATAGTTTTTCTCCTGTTGTTGAGATTACTCTTACTGCATTGTGGTCAGAAAAAAATGCTTGGGATGATTTCAATTTTTCTGAACTTACCAAGGCTAGATTTATGGCCCAGGATGTGGTCTATCCTGGAGAAGGTTCCGTGTGCGCTTGAGAAAAAGGTGAAATTCATTGTTTGGGGATGAAATGTCCTAAAGATATCAATTAGTTCTAACTGGTCTATTGTATCGTTTAAAGTTTGTGTTTCCTTGTTAATTTTCTGTTTAGTTGATCTATCCATTGGTGTGAGTGGGGTATTAAAGTCTCCCACTATTATTGTGTTATTGTTGATTTCTCCTTTCATACTTGTTAGTATTTGTCTTATATATTGCGGTGCTCCTAAGTTGGGTGCATATATATTTATAATTGTTATATCTTCTTCTTGGATTGATCCTTTGATCATTATGTAGTGACCTTCTTTGTCTCTTTTCACATCCTTTGTTTTAAAGTCTATTTTATCTGATATGAGTATTGCTACTCCTGCTTTCTTTTGGTCCCTATTTGCGTGGAAAATCTTTTTCCAGCCCTTGACTTTCAATCTGTATGTGTCCCCTGTTTTGAGGTGGGTTTCTTGTATACAACATATGGAGGGGTCTTGTTTTTGTATCCATTCAGCCAGTCTCTGTCTTTTGGTTGGGGCATTCAACCCATTTACATTTAAGGTAATTAATGATACATATGATCCTGTTGCCATTTACTTTGTTGTTTTGGGTTTGAATTTATATATCCTTTTTGTGTTTCCTGTCTAGAGAATGTCCTTTAGTATTTGTTGGAGAGCTGGTTTGGTGGTGCTGAATTCTCTCAGCTTTTGCTTGTCTGTAAAGGTTTTGATTTCTCCTTCATATTTGAATGAGATCCTTGCTGGGTACAATAATCTGGGTTGTAGGTTCTTTTCTTTCATCACTTTAAGTATGTCTTGCCATTCCCTCCTGGCTTGGAGAGTTTCTATTGAAAGATCAGCTGTTATCCTTATGGGAATTCCCTTGTGTGTTATTTGTTGTTTTTCCCTTGCTGCTTTTAATATTTGTTCTTTGTGTTTGATCTTTGTTAATTTGATTAATATGTGTCTTGGGGTGTTTCGCCTTGGGTTTATCCTATTTGGGACTCTCTGGGTTTCTTGGACTTGAGTGATTATTTCCTTCCCCATTTTAGGGAAGTTTTCAACTATTATCTCCTCTAGTATCTTCTCATGGTCTTTCTTTTTGTCTTCTTCTTCTGGGACTCCTATGATTCGAATATTGTAACGTTTAAAATTGTCCTGGAGGTCTCTGAGATTGTCCTCATTTCTTTTAATTCGTTTTTCTTTTTTCTCCTCTGATTCATTTAATTCTGCCATTCTATCTTCTAATTCACTAATTCTATCTTCTGCCTCTGTTATTCTACTATTCGTTGCCTCCAGAGTGTTTTGGATCTCATTTATTGCATTATTCATTATATATTGATTCTTTTTTATTTCTTCTAGGTCCTTGTTAAATCTTTCTTGCATCTTCTCAATGCTTTTCTCCAGGCTATTTATCCATGATTCCATTTTGCTTTCCAGATTATGGATTAATTTCACTATCATTATTCAGAATTCTTTATTAGGTAGGTTCGCTATTTCTTCCTCTTTTGTTTGGTTTGGTGGGCATTTATCCTGTTCCTTTACCTGCTGGGAATTCTTCTGTCTCTTCATCTTGCTTAAATTGCTGAGTTTAGGGCGTCTTTACTGTATTCTGGTAGTCTGTGGAGTTCTCTTTATTGTGGCGTTTTTGCACTATATGTGGGTTTGTACCGGTGGCTTGTCGAGGTTTCTTGTTTATGGAAGCTTGTATCAGTGTTCTGGTGGGTGGGGCTGGATTTCTTTTCTCTGGGGTGCAGTGGAGTGTCTAGTAGTGAGTTATGAGATGTCTATGATTTTGGGGTCGCTTTGTGTAGCCTGTGTATTGGAGCTCAGGGCTGTGTTCTTGTTTTTCTGGAGAATTTGCTTGGTGTGTCTTGTCGTGGAACTTGCTGGTCTTTGTGTGATGCTTGGTTTCAGTGTAGGTATGGAGGCTTTTGATGAGCTCCTGTCAATTAATGTTTCGTGGGATCAGGGTATGGACTTAAGCCTCCTGGTTCCAGTTATCGGTCTTATTTTTACAGTAGTCTCAAAAACTTCTTCTTCTATAATGCATTCCACAACTGGACCGCTCAGAGATGTTCACGGAGTTATACAGAGAAGGAAAAAGGGAGGAAGGAGACAGAGGTGGTCAGGAGGATAAAAGGAGGGAGTGTGAAGGAGAGAGCCAGATCTCCTTTAGAAGGCAGTGAGTTGCTTTTCTGGGTGTCCGACGTCCTCCGCCAGCACTCCGAAGCTGTTTGTGGAATTTACTCGGCGCCCAGATGTCCCTTTGATGAATTTGTGGAGGAGAAAGCGTATTCCCCGTCCTAATCCTCCGCCATCTTAACCGGAAGTCTCCATGAATATTTTAAAAATGTTTTTCTTCCAGTTTTAATGAGATAAAATTGACATTCAGGCCTGGATAAGTATAAGGTGTACAGTATAATGATTTGACTTACATTTATCATGAAATGATTACCATAATAAGTTTAGTGAACATCCATCATGTCATATAGATACAAAATAAAAGGAAAAAATTGTCCTTGTAATAAAAACACAGGATTTATTCTCTTAGCAAGTTTCAAATATAACATTGCTGCTGCTGCTAAGTCGCTTCAGTTGTGTTTGACTCTGTGCGACCCCCATCCCAGGCTCCCCGTCCCTGGGATTCTCCAGGCAAGAACACTGGAGTGGGTTGCCATTTCCTTCTCCAATGCATGAAAGAGAAAAGTGAAAGTGAAGTTGCTCTGTCGTGCCCGATTCTTCGCGACCCCATGGTCTGCAGCCTACCAGGCTCCTCTGTCCATGGGGTTTTCCAGGCAAGAGTACTGGTGTGGGGTGCCATTGCCTTCTCCACATATAACATTAAGCAGTGGTAATTATATTACTCATATTGTACTTTAGATCCTTAGTACTTATTTATCTTACAAATAGAAGATTGCAACTTTTGACCATTTGTCATCACATGTAGATGCAAATGTGCCCCTGAATAAGCAATATGGGTAGAGTGTATGCTAAATCACTTCAGTCATGTCTGACTCTTTGCAACCCTATAGACTGTAGCCCACCAGCCTCCTTTGTCCATGGGATTATCCTGGCAAGAATACTGGACTGGGTTGCCATTTCCTCCTCCAGATGGGGTACAGTGACTCAATATTATCTTTACTAAGTTTTTTATTACAACTAATGATGTGATCTTTTAAAAATGTTTTAATGATATTGGGTGGACTTCCAATTTATGTTAAGGACTTATGTAGGGAAAATTTTATCATTAAAACTAGTAATTCAAAAAGATTTGAAATAAATATGGAGAAAATAAAGCTGAAGTGGGAACTAGATTTTTTGTTAACTTTGGAGAATCAAGGTTTACATAAAGTAAAAATAATAAAGAGCAAATAGGATAGAAATAGCTAATAGCTATTAGAATTAAATCAATAATATTATTAAAATCCCATGGGATTTTCCAGGCAAGAGTACTAGAGTGGGTTGCCATTGCCTTCTCCGACTAGATTTTAGATTTATTTTAGACTAGATAAAATAATTTAATATTGATATAAACAGTGAGCAAGGTAATACATAATTTTCTGCTATTTCTAAGAGATAGAGGAACCAGAGATCAAATTTTTAACTTTTGTTCGATCATGGAGCAAGCAAGAAAGTTCCAGAAAAAAATCTAATTCAGCTTCTTTGACTATGCTAAAGCTTAGTAGTGGCCACAAGACTGGAAAAGGTCAGTTTTCATTCTAATTCCAAAGAAAGCCAATGCCAAAGAATGTTCAAACTACTGCACAATTGCATTCATTTCATATGCTAGAAAGGTAATGCTCAAAATCCTTCAAGATAGGCTTCAACAGTACATGAACTGAGAACTTCCAGATGTACAAGCTGGATTTAGAAAAGGCAGAAGAACAAGAGATAAATTGTCTACATCTGTTGGATCATAAAAAAAGCAAGAGAATTCCAGGAAAACATCTACTTCTGTTTCACTGACTATGCGAAAGCCTTTGACTGTGTAGATTACAACAAATTGTGGAAAATTCTGAAAGAGATGGGAATATCAGACCACCTTACCTGCCTCCTGAGAAACCTATATGCGGGTCAAGTAACAGAATCAGACATGAAACAACTGACTGGTTCAAATTGGGAAAGGAGTATGACAAGGCTGTATACTGTCACCCTGCTTACTTAACTTCTATGCAGAGTACACCATGAGAAATGTTGGGCTGTGTGATTCATAAGCTGGAATCAAGACTGCCGGGAGAAATATCAACTACCTCAGATATGCAGATGATACCACTCTAATGGCAGAAATAAAAGAGGAATGAAAAAGCCTCTTGATGAAGGTGAAAGAGGAGAGTGAAAAAGGTGGCTTGAAACTCAACAGTAAAAAACTAAGATCAGGGCATCTTGTCCCATCACTTCATGGCAAATAGACAGAGAAAAAGTGGAAGCAATGACAAATTCTATTTTCATGGGCACCAAAATAACTGCAGATGGTGACTATAGCCATGAAATTAAAATATGCTGGCTACTTGGATGGAAAGCTATTGCAAAGCTAGACAGCATATTAAAAATCAAAGACATCTCTTTGCCAACAAAGATCCACAAAGTCAAAGCTATGGTTTTTTCATTAGTCACATAGCGATGTGAGAGGTGCACCATAAAGAAGGCTAAGTGTGGAAGAACTGATGCTTTCAAACTTTGTGTTGGAGAAGACTCTTGAGAGTCCCTGGACTGCAAAGAGATCAAATCAGTCAATCCTAAAGGAAATCAACCCTGAATATTTATTGGAAGAATTTATGATGAAGCTGAAATTCCAATACTTTGACTACCTGATGTGAAGAGTTGACTCATTGGAAAAGACTTAGATGCTAGAAAAGATTGAAGGCAAGAGGAGAAGGGAGCAGAAGATGATATGGTTAGGTAGCATCACTGCCTTAATGACAAGAATTTAAGCAAACTTATGGAGATAGTGGAGGACAGAGGAGCCTGGTGTGCTGCAAACAATGGGGCCACAAGAGTCAGACATGTCTTAGTGACTGAACAACAACAACATAAAAAGCACAAGAACATAAAAAGCGCTCTGGAGCCTATGTGCTACAACTAGAAAGTCAGTGTGTGGCACAGAAGATCCAACATGATGCAACTAAGACTCAATGAAGCCAAATTAATTAATTACTTAAAAATAAATTATTGTTTTAATGAATGGATAATTCACAAAAAAGGAGCTAGTACTTTTCATGATTCTGCCACTATTTCCTAGGACATAAGTTTCTTCGTGGATAAAGTACAAACCTAGATCTCTCTCCTTGAAGTTAGTATTAAATTTTAACAAGATCCACTCATACTGTCAGGAGTATTATATTTTTTTAGTGCATCAGTAGATCATGAGTAAAAAGGATTAACAGAAGCCATGTTGTAAACTGACATAATCCTTTCAGAAAGTTGCCAATAACTTGACAAAACTCAAAAGCATTAAAAGTCTTCATACTCAGCTTCCTTATTACATATCAATAATCTAATAAAGAAAAAAAGATAAAACCTAAAATGAAAAAAAATATAAAATGCAGGAAAAAATTGTGAGCAAAGAATTTCATCAAAATACTTATAATGTTGGAAACATACAAAATTTGTAATATCAGAGGACTAGCTAGGGGAATCACATGCCCAAATAATTTAATACAATGCAGTCATTTATAATTTATCTTTTAATGTTTCTAAGGAGGTAGTGAAATATTTATGCTATGTTAAGAATAACAAAAAAGCAAAATAAAAGTCTATGCACAAACATAAGATCATAACTGTGCAAATGTTTATACAGAAACTGGAGAGAAATATAGTATGTTGTTTATGAATATTTAAGAATAGTAATGACATATTGGGCTTCCCTGGTGGCTCAGTTGGTAAAGAATCCACCTGTAATGTGGGAGACCTGTGTTTGATTCCTGGGTTGGGAAGAAACACTGGAGGAGGGCATGGCAACCCACTCCAGTATTCTTGCCTGGAGAATCCCCATGGACAGAGGAGCCTGGCTGGCTAGAGTCCATGGGGTCACAAAGAGTCAGATATGACTGAGCAACTAAGCACAGCACAAAGACATATTATTTAAATATTCCTTACAATTCTACTTTCCAAATTTTTGACAAGTATAATAGACATGTCTGTTATTTCCTTTCTTAAATACTAATTTTCTAGAATCTACTGTAAACATAAACCCTTGAAAGGCAGACCTTACAACCTTTTAACTCACCTCCTCATATCCAATCATGGATAATCATCTATCCCAAAGCCAGTCAAGGCACTGGAAGTCTAATGCTAAATATTTCAAGAAATGAACTAAGACAGAATGATCATATCAATTACTGAAAAAAATAGATGCTGAACATTCTTAATTTCAACTTGTTGCTGGTGGTCTAACGATCATTATACAAAAGGAATAAGAAGGTGGTGAGAGAAAAAGAGAAACCAAGTAGTGCAGCAGCAGATAGAAAGGTAGAAAGCTGATTTTAGAGTTCATAGGATTTCTGAAAATAACAGAGTGGTCTCAGTTCCTGACATCCCAAATCCAGATTTCATGAAGTCCAACATTAATTATTTTCATTCTTTGGAATCCTGAGACATCTGTGGCTTTATAATAAACAATTTTTTACTTGAATTAGTTTAAGTTGGCTTCTGTACCTTGAAGTCAAAAGAATTTGACAGGATAAATGAAAGAAAATGTAGCAGAACACTTCAGTTCAGTTCAGTTGCTCAGTCGTGTCCAATTCTTTGCGACCCCATGAATCGCAGCACGTCAGGCCTCCCTGTCCATCACCAACTCATGTCCATTGAGTTGGTGATGCCATCCAATCATCTCATCTTCTGTCATCTCCTTCTCCTCCTGCCCCCAATCCCTCCCAGCATCAGGGTCTTTTCCAGTGAGTCAAATCTTTGTATGAGGTGGCCAAAGTATTGGAGTTTCAGCTTTAGCATCAATCTTTCCAATGAACACCCAGGATTGATCTCCTTTAGGATGGACTGGTTGGATCTCCTTGTAGTTCAAGGGACACTCAAGGGTCTTCTCCAACACCACAGTTTAAAAGCATCACTTCTTCAGTGCTCAGCTTTCTTCACAGTCCAACTCACAACTATACATGACTACTGGGAAAACCATAGCCTTGACTAGATGGACCTTTGTTGGCAAAGTAATGTCTCTGCTTTTGAATATGCTATCTAGGTTGGTCATAACTTTTCTTCCAAGGAGTAAGCATCTTTTAATTTCATGGCTGCAGGCACCATCTGCAGTGATTTTTGGAGCCCAGAAAAATAAATTTTGACACTGTTTCCACTGTTTCCCCATCTATTTCCCATGAAGTGATGGGACCAGATGCCATGATCTTCATTTTCTGAATGTTGCGCTTTAAGCCAAATTTTTCACTCTCCTCTTTCCCTCTTATGAAAAAGGGAATGGAAATATCAGCTGGAAAAGGAGACATTCCAATTGTGTCCCTGTGAATATAAAATTCAGTTGTTATTTTGAGTTCCAGAGTTAACATGTTTTGTCTTATGACTAGCTGAATTTTCATTTAAAAGCAGAAGAATGAGTCAGAGAGACTAGAGGAAGGGGAAGTACAAGAGATTCCAAGCATGGAAGGATTCAAAACACTGATGCTGGTTCTGATATGTAGAAGAAAAAAATTCCACTATTAGCTAAGATCAACCCCCAGCTAACAGAAAATGAGAATTTCTGCCCTATAACCATGAGGAATTAGATTCTGCCAACAGCCCCAAAGAGCTTGGAAGTTGATTCTTCCTTGAGTCTTCTCATAAGAATTCAGCTAGCCAACTCATTGGTTTTTTGTTCCTTGTGAAATTCAGAGCAGAGAAACCAGCTGAGCCAATTTCGACTTCTGCCCTATGGAACTGTGAAGCAATAAATTTGTGTGTTTTAAGCCTCTAAAAATGAAGTAGTTTATTTATGGTAGCAATAGGAAACTAATACAATATCTTAGACCATCTATCCATAGTTGAACATTCAGAAGACTACAGACATATAAGAATCACAGTGTGAGCCTCGTCCAACTGTGATCCACAGAAATGTGTGATGTTTTAAGCCACCAAATAAATATTCATATGATTCATTAGGTACTAAATAAATGATACACATATAAGTACTGAGAATTGGGGTCTGCGGCATTAAAAATCAAAGCAAACAGAACCCTTCTGCCAAATCAGGCAGCAGAAGAGGTAAGAGATGCGGGTTTGATCCCTGGATCAGGAAACTCCCATGGAGGACGACATGGCAACTCACTCCAATATTCTTGCCTGGAAAATTTCATGGACAGAGGAGCCTGGTGGGCTACAGTTGATAGGGGAGG
The DNA here is from genome assembly GCA_935064755.1 of Tragelaphus eurycerus. NCBI lineage: Eukaryota > Metazoa > Chordata > Mammalia > Artiodactyla > Bovidae > Tragelaphus > Tragelaphus eurycerus. The sequence continues at coordinate 11,555 of CAKXYN010000246.1, forward strand.
AGGAAATGGCAACACATCCAGTATTCTTGTGTAGAAAATCTCATGGACAGAGGAGCCTGGTGGGCTGTAGTCCACAGGATCACAAAGAGTCAGACAGGACTGAAGCAATTTAGTGCATGCACACATTAGTGTGTGTGCGCACACGTGCACATGCACACACACACGAGAATGGATAGTGATAAGGGCATAATTAGATTCTTGGGAATCAGAAACATTTAAAGGATTCAGAGAGAAAGAGGCTATTAGTAAAGGAGATTGATTGGCAGTGTCCTAGGAAATAGGCAGAGGACCAAGAAAGAATGATTCAAGCAAATTGATAATGATGGAGGGGCCAGAAAGTTGTTTGACTATGTTAATGCATGTGTATATCAGAAAAAAATTGTATGTATATACAGTGAAATAGTAATGGTGATAATTTTTAGTTAATAGGATTAATATTTATTTCTTCTCCTATTTACTGATATTTTCTATTTTTTTCCTATTAAAAATATGTGTAAGCAAAGGGTTTTTCCTACTTTAACATTAATGAAGATGTCTTTTTGTACAAAGAAACACTAAAATGCCACAGAGAAATAAATAAAAATGAAAAAGGTGTTGACTTGATCTGGCAATCAATACATTATTTCCAATTTAAAAAGCCATTTCATTTATCAAAAGAGGAATGGACAAAAAAGATGTGGTTGTTGTTGTGGTTTAGTCACTAAGTTGTGTCTGACTCTTTTGCAACTCCATAGACTGTAACCTACCAGGCTCCTCTGTCCATGGGATTTCCCAGGCAAGAATATTGGCATGGGTTGCCATTTCCTTCTCTAGGGACTCTTCCCCACCCAGGGATTGAATCTGTGTCTCCTACATTGGCAGGTGGATTCTTTACCTATTAGGCACCAGGGAAGCCCCAACAGAACATTACTCAGCCATAAAATAGAATGAAATAATGCCATTTGCAGCTACATTGGATGGACCTAGAGACTGTCATACTGAGTGAAGTCAAACACAGAAACACAAAAATCATATGACATCATTATACATGAAATATTAAAATGGGTACAAATCAACTGATCTACAAAACAGAAATAGAGTTACAGATATAGAAAGAAATCTTATGGTTATAAGGGTCAGGGACAAATTAGGAAGTTGGGATTAACATATACATATGCTATGCTATGCTAAGTCACTTCAGTCGTGTCCGACTCTGTGCGACCACATAGATGGCAGCCCACCAGGCTCCCATCCCTGGGATTCTCCAGGTATGAATATTGGAGTGGGCTGCCATTTCCTTCTCCAATGCATGAAAGTGAAAAGTGAAAGTGAAGTTGCTCAATCATGTCCGACTCTTAGCGACCCCATGGATTGCAGTCTACCAGGATCCTCCATCCATGGGATTTTCCAAGCAAGAGTACTGGAGTGGGGTGCCATTGCCTTCTCCACATATACATATACTATATATAAAATATATAACCAATAAGGACCTACTGTATAGCACAGGGAACTCTACTTAGTACTCTTTAATGGCTTATATGAGAAAATAATCTAAAAATGTATATGTATATGCATAACTGATTCACTTTGCTGTATATCTGAAACTAACACAACATTATAAATCAACTACCGAACAATTGCACTCATCTCACACGCTAGTAAAGTAATGCTCAAAATTCTCCAAGCCAGGCTTCAGCAATATGTGAACCGTGAACTTCCTGATGTTCAAGCTGGTTTTAGAAAAGGCAGAGGAACCAGAGACCAAATTGCCAACATCCGCTGGATCATAGAAAAAGCAAGAGAGTTCCAGAAAAACATCTATTTCTGCTTTATTGACTATGCCAAAGCCTTTGACTGTGTAGATCACAATAAACTGTGGAAAATTCTGAAAGAGATGGGAATACCAGACCACCTGATCTGCCTCTTAAAAAATCTGTATGCAGGTCAGGAAGCAACAGTTAGAACTGGTCATGGAACAACAGACTGGTTCCAAATAGGAAAAGGAGTACGTCAAGGCTGCATATTGTCACCATGTTTATTTAACTTATATGCAGAGTACATCATGAGAAATGCTGGACTGGAAGAAACACAAGTTGGAATCAAGATTGCCGGGAGAAATATCAATAACCTCAGATATGCAGATGACACCACTCTTATGGCAGAAAGTGAAGAGGGGCTAAAAAGCCTCTTGATGAAAGTGAAAGTGGAGAGTGAAAAGGTTGGCTTAAAGCTCAACATTCAGAAAACGAAGATCATGGCATCTGGTCCCATCACTGCATGGGAAATAGATGGGGAAACAGTGGAAACAGTGTCAGACTTTGTTTTTCTGGGCTCCAAAATCACTGCAGATGGTGACTGCAGCCATGAAATTAAAAGACGCTTGCTCCTTGGAAGGAAAGTTATGACCAACCTAGATAGCATATTCAAAAGCAGAGACATTACTTTACCAACAAAGGTTCGCCTAGTCAAGGCTATGGTCTTTCCTGTGGTCATGTATGGATGTGAGAGCTGGACTGTGAAGAAGGCTGAGCGCCGAAGAATTGATGCTTTTGAACTGTGGTGTTGGAGAAGACTCTTGAGAGTCCCTTGGACTGCAAGAAGATCCAACCAGTCCATTCTGAAGGAGATCAACCCTGGAATGTCTTTAGAAGGAATGATGCTAAAGCTGAAACTCCAGTATTTTGGCCACCTCATGCGAAGAGTTGACTCATTGGAGAAGACTCTGATGCTGGGAGGGATTGAGGGCAGGAGGAGAAGGGGACGACAGAGGATGAGATGGCTGGATGGCATCACTGACTTGATGGATGCGAGTCTGAGTGACCTCCGGGAGCTGGTGATGGACAGGGAGGCCTGGCGTGCTGCGGTTCATGGGTTCGCAGAGAGTTGGACACGACTGAGCGACTGATCTGATCTGATCTGATCTGATATTCCAATAGAAATGAAAAAAATAAAAATAAGTTACTTAGGAAGTAAAAAACATTTTTAATTAAAAATGATTTCATATGAATTTGGAAGATGAATGGAGGTTGAGGAATGAACCTCAATGAAATGAGGAATGAAGTGGGAGCATCCACTTCACAGAACTGTGGTAAGTAACAAACATGAAAAAGTGGGTAAAGAGCTTGGCCAGTGCCTTAAACATATTAATAGAGTAAGCACTCCAACAGCAAAAACCAGTTAAGAATTTTAGGAAAGGACGACAATATCTATATTATGGTGAACACCATAGGTTACCTTCAGCAAATCCTTTTGTTTGAATCTGTTTCCTCATCTGTAAATTGTGACTAGGAATATCTACATATGTTTGGTCACAAGGTTAAGCATTTGATATTATGTGCAAAGTCCAAGCTCTAAGCTTTGGTTTTGAAATATTTCTGAATTACTGAAATAAAGAGGTGGAGAGAGCAAGCCTATAAAATCCCTTACAAAAAGTTTGGCAGTGAAATAAAGGAGTGAGTGTGATCAAGATACACAGAGCTAAGGCAGAGTGTTTCAAGACAGGAGAAATCAAGTATATATGTTTATTTTCATAAAAGAAATAAACAATGAAGAGTGATAAGATAAAGCTATGAAAAAAGAACTGATGATTAACTTATGAAACAATATTATTGAAGGAATGGGAGTAGATGGGCTCTAAAGCATGGGAAAGGCTATATCTCAGTGATCTTTTCTGCGAGAGCTGAAATCTGGGAAAGTATTTTCATGGTGTATCCCAGGTTGAGTGTGCTTCTACCTTAAGCTTGGAGAATATTCACTGACTCTATAAGTTTGAAAGTGAAGAACTAAAGAGCCTCTTGATGAAAGTGAAGAACTAAAGAGCCTCTTGATGAAAGTGAAAGAAGAGAGTGAAAAAGCTGGCTTAAAGCTCACATTCAGAAAACTAAGATCATGGCATCCAGTTCCATCATTCATGGCAAAGAGAAGGGGAAACAGTGGAAATAGTGGCTGACTTTACTTTTTGGGGCTCCAAAATCACTGCAGATGGTTATCACAGCCATGAAATTAAAAGACACTTACTCCTTGGAAGGAGAGTTATGACCAACCTAGACAGCATATTCAAAAGCAGAGACATTACTCTGTCAACAAAGGTCCATCTAGTCAAGGCTATAGTTTTTCCAGTGGTTATGTATGGATGTGAGAGTTTGGCTATAAAGAAAGGAATTGATGCTTTTGAATGGTGGTGTTGGAGAAGACTCTTGAGAGTCCCTTGGACTGCAAGGAGATCCAACCAGTCCATCCTAAAGGAGATCAGTCCTGGGCGTTCATTGGAAGGACTGATGTTGAAGCTGAAACTCCAATACTTTGGCAAAGAGCTGATGTGAAGGGCTGATACATTTGATAAGACCCTGATGCTGGGAAAGATTGAGGGCAGGAGGAGAAGGGGACAACAGAGGATTAGATGGTTGGATGGCATCATCGACTCAATGGATATGGGTTTAGGTAGACTCCGGGAGTTGGTGATGGATAGGGAGGCCTGGAGTGCTGCGGTTCATGGGGTCCCAAAGAGTCAGACATGACTGAATGACTGAATTGACTGAACAGACAAGTTTGAATGTGATCATCATAATAATAATCACTTCCTTGCTTTTCTTGTTGTATAATAAAAATCATCCATTCCCCCAGCAAAAAAAAAAAAAAAAAAGAAATGAAATTTAGAAAGATATTTGACTGAATAAAAAAATGAGAGAAATATATTTACTTGACTAATGCCTTATACAAAAACATTACCCCAAAATTATTGCTAGATTCCAGATATCCTTATATAATTAAGCCTCAGTAATTTGAATTCCCACTTCATATAAACACTGATTAGCACAAGGTATGTGCTTGTTCCTTTAGTACCCTGAATTAATATTTGAGCACTTTTAATTTTGGAGGTTGTGTAAAAGGAAAGTTTTTAAGGTATTTTTGGCAGGTCCTTTGGCTAGCTTAACTGAATCTATTCATTAGTACAAGGGGACATTTTCCACTAGTTGAAGACCAACCCTAATGTAAAGCTTACTGAGTAAACATTTCTATTTACTTGTCATGGTAAATTATTTGATCTACATTTCAACTAGTTTGTTATAGACAATAGTTTTCCTTGATAAATTAATAAATAACACATAGGGGCCAAGGTACCTGGCTGGTAATATGTTTAAGGACAACATAACATTGAAAGGTTTTAAATAAAGTGAATAATAATATAATTCAGTTCAGTTCAGTCACTCAGTCATGTCCGACTCTTTGCGACTCCATGAACTGCAGAATGCCAGGCCTCCCTGTCCATCACCAACTTCTAGAGTTCACTCAAACTCATGTCCATCGAGTCAGTGATGCCATCCAGCCATCTCATCCTCTGTCGTCCCCTTCCCCTCCTGCCCTCAATCCCTCCCAGCATCAGAGTCTTCTCCAATGAGTCAACTCTTCGCATGAGGTGGCCAAAATACTGGAGTTTCAGCTTTAGCATTAGTCCTTACAGAGAACACCCAGGACTGATCTTTAGGATGGAATGGTTGGATCTCCTTGCAGTCCAAAGGTATCTCAAGAGTCTTCTCCAACACCACAGTTCAAAAGCATCAATTCTTGGGTGCTCAGCTTTCTTCACAGTCCAACTCTCACATCCATACATGACCACTAGAAAAACCATAGCCTTGATTAGATGGACCTTTGTTGGCAAAGTAATGTCTCTGCTTTTGAATATGCTATCTAGGTTGGTCATAACTTTGCTTCCAAGGAGTAGGTGTCTTTTAATTTCATGGCTGCAATCACCATCTGCAGTGATTTTGGAGACTCCCAAAATAAAGTCTGACATGGTTTCCACTGTTTCCCCATCTATTTCCCATGAAGTGATGGGACCAGATGCCATGAGCTAACTTTTTCACTCTCCTCTTTCACTTTCATCAAGAGGCCTTTTAGTTCCTCTTCACTTTCTGCAATAAGGGTGGTGTCATCTGCATATCTGAGGTTATTGATATTTCTCCTGGAAATCTTGATTCCAGCTTGTGCTTCATCCAGCCCAGCGTTTCTCATGATGTACTCTGCATATAAGTTAAATAAGCAGGGTGACAATATTCAGCCTTGACATACTCCTTTTACTATTTGGAACCAGTCTATTGTTCCATGTCCAGTTCTAACTGTTGCTTCCTGACCTGCATATAGGTTTCTGAAGAGGCAGGTCAGGTGGTCTTGTGTTCCCATCTCTTTCAGAATTTTTCACAGCTTATTGTGATCCACACAGTCAAAGGCTTTGGCATAGGCAATAAAGCAGAAATAGATATTTTTCTGGAACTCTCTTGCTTTTTCCATGATCCAATGGATGTTGCCAATTTGATCTCTGTTCCTCTGTCTTTTCTAAAACTAACTTGAACATCTGGAAGTTCATGGTTCACATATTGCTGAAGCCTGGCTTGGAGAATTTTGAGCATTACTTTACTAGCATGTGAGATGAGTGCAATTGTGCAGTAGTTTGAGCATTCTTTGGCATTGCTTTTTTGGGAGGGATTAGAATGAAAACTGACCCTTTCCAGTCCTGTGGCCACTGCTGAATTTTCCCAATTTGCTGACATATTGAGTGCAGCACTTTCACAGCATCATCTTTCAGGATTTGAAATAGCTCAACTGGAATTCCATCACCTCCACTAGCTTTGTTCATAGTGATGCTTTCTAAGGCCCACTTGACTTCACATTCCAGGATGTCTGGCTCTAGGTCAGTGATCACAAAATCATCATTATCTTGGTTGTGAAGATCTTTTTTGTACAGTTCTTCTGTGCATTCTTACCAACTCTTCATAATATTTTCTGCTTCTGTTAGGTCCATACCATTTCTGTCCTTTATCCAGCCCATCTTTGCATGAAATATTTCCTTGGTATCTCTAATTTTCTTGAAGAGATCTCTAGTCTTTCCCATTCTGTTGTTTTCCTCTATTTCTTTGCACTGGAAATAAGGCTTTCTTATCTCTCCTTGCTATTCTTTGGAACTCTGCATTCATATGCTTATATCTTTCCTTTTCTCCTTGGCTTTTCACTTCTCTTCTTTTCGCAGCTATTTGTGAGGTCTCCCCAGACGGCCATTTTACATTTTGTATTTCTTTCCCAAGGGGATGGTCTTGATCTCTGTCTCCTGTATAATGTCACGAACCTCATTCCATGGTTCATCACTCTATCAGATCTAATCCCTTAAATCTATTTCTCACTTCCATTGTATAATCATGACAGATTTGATTTAGGTCATGGTCTAGTGGTTTTCCCTATTTTCTTCAATTTAAGTCTGAATTTGGCAATAAGGAGTTCATGATCTGAGCCACAGTCAGCTCCCATCTTGTTTTTGCTGACTGTATGGAGCTTCTCCATCTTTGGCTGCAAAGAATATTATCAATCTGATTTCAGTGTTGACCATGTGGTGATGTCCATGTGTAGAGTCTTGTCTTGTGTTGTTGGAAGAGGGTATTTGCTATGACCAGTGCATTTTCTTGGCAAAACTCTATTAGCCTTTGCCCTGCTTCATTCTGTATTCCAAGGCCAAATTTGCCTGTTACTCCAGGTGTTTCTTGACTTCCTACTTTGGCATTCCAGTCCCCTATAATGAAAAGGACATCTTTTTGGGGTGTTAGTTCTAAAAGGTCTTGTAGGTCTTCATAGAATTGTTCAACTTCATCTTCTTCAGCATTACTGGTTTGGGCATAGACTTGTGTTACTGTGATATTGAATGGTTTGCCTTAGAAATGAACTGAGATCATTCTGTTGTTTTTGAGATTGCATCCAAGTACTGCATTTCAGACTCTTGTGTTGACCATGATGGCTACTCCATTTCTTCTAAGGGATTCCTGCCCACAGTAGTAGATATAATGGTCATCTGAGTTAAATTCACCCATTCCAGTCCGTTTTAGTGCACTGATTCCTAGAATGTCAACGTTCACTCTTGCCATCTCATTTGACCACTTTTATTTTGCCTTGATTCATGGATCTGACATTCGAGGTTCCTATGCAATATTGTTCTTTACAGCATGGAACCTTGCTTCTATCACCAGTCACATCCACAATCGTGTATTGTTTTTGCTTTGGCTCCATCCCTTCATTCTTTCTTGAGTTATTTCTTCACTGATCTCCAGTAGCATATTGGGCATCTACCAACCTGGGGAGTTCCTCTTTCAGTATCCTAACATTTTGCCTTTTCATACTGTTCATGGGGTTCTCAAGGCAAGAATATTGAAGTGGTTTGCCATTCTTTTCTCCAGTGGACCACATTCTGTCAGACCTCTCCAACATGACATGCCCATCTTGGGTGGCCCCACAGGCATGGCTTAATTTCACTGAGTTAGACAAGGATGTGGTCCCTGTGATTAGACTGACTAGTTTTCTGTGATTATGGTTTCAGTTTGTCTGCCCCCTGATGCCCTCTCACAACACCTACCGTCTTACTTGGGTTTCTCTTACCTTAGGCATGGGGTATATTATATTATAATAATAAAATTAGTATGGCTATATTGCAATTATCACCACCATCATCATCTTACCTTCATGTGGAGTTGAAGTTTCTTCTAGAAAATGAATATGAACATAATTCATATTTAGTAAGTATTTCAGTTATGCCTTTGTATTGGCCAGGGTTCTCTCTGAATATATGAAGATATTTGTTTTAAGAAACTGGCTTACGTGATTATGGAGGTTAACAAGTCCAAAATTGGTAGGGTTTGTAGGCAGGGAGGCTGGAGACTCAGAATGAATCAATGCTACAGTTCAAATCAAAAGCAGAATTCCCTTTTACTTGGGGGACGTCTGTCTGTTTTTCTATCTAAACCTTAAACTGATTAGATGAACCTTATCCACTTTGAATCCATTCCATTCAAATTTCACCAATTTAAATATTAATCTCATCTAAAAACATCCTCACAGATATGACTGAAATAATGTTTGAACATGTATTGTATTTGGCACCATAGCCCAGCCAAACTGACACATAAAATTAGTCATCATGCCCATTTTTAATTGTAATCAGGTTTAATGCAACTTTTAAAACTGAGTTAGAAGGATATCTATCTGTCAGAAATAAAGTTGACTGTAGTAAATTACTACCAGTGAGAAAGTTGTCAGATGCTCATACTTACATTATCACTTCTGCTATTCTGGATAAGTAAGTTGTCTGCAAAACACTTCACCCTGACTTTTTTTGATCTCCACTCCCACTCTCTAACCCTTATACCTACTTTGAAGACATTAATCCTATTGTTGCTGTTGTTTTAGTCATAAGTCATCCTATTCTTTGGGACCTCATGGACTGTAGTCCACCAGGCTTCTCTGTCCATGGTATGACCCAGGCAAGAATACTGGAGCAGGTTGCCATTTCCTTCTCCAGGGGATCTTCCTGTCCAAGAATCAAACTCGCATCTCCAGCACTGGCAGGTGATTCTTTACCACTGAGACACTAGGGAAGCCTCAAAATTAATCTTATGTCAGCCTTATTAAAAAATGCAAGCAGGCAATAAGTGGCATGCCATATGTTTCTCCCCTGCTCCCACTCCCCTTCTCTTCTCCTCTGCTTCTGTCCTCGCCCCTCTTCTTTTTGGCAGCTTCTAAGCCCAGGGATTTGTGAACACTGCTCTGGAGAGGTATGTTCATTAATGTCAAACATTAATACCTTACACAGTGGGGAATGAACACATGACAACTGGCCTAGTCAGGCAAGTGCAATAACAGAACCAAACTCTTAAGACCAGTCCTAGACAAGAGAGTGCAGAGGGTAAGATTTCTGATTTCTTACTCAATGCATAAGCACACTAACATATATTTTGTAATTTTTAAAAATACGTAAAACATTAAGCCATCTAATTGGAATAACTCAGATGACTATGATATGCATTTTTATGATACACATTTCAAATATAGCATTACCAATGGCACAAATAAAACAGAAATTTATTCTTACACAAGTTAAGGGCCCATGCTGGTGTGGCAGTTGTGCTACACCAATTAATCATAGAGTCAGTCTCCTTCTATCCTGTGTCCACCTATGTATTCATAGAAGATTCACTACCATCTATACAAAAGTAAAAAGGAAAGAGGGAAGGAAAGATATTTACTTTTTCTTTAAGGGTATTATTTACAGGAGGCGGAGAGTAGATCTGTTTATATGCCACTATTCAGTACATAAATATATTTAGCTTGGAGGGAGACTGGAAAACTTCTTTTCCGGTCTAGATGATGTATCATTATTATAAGGGGAAAGAAAATGGATGAGGGGCACTAATAAATAGCAATGTTGACCACATATCTAAATTTTAGCTTAATAATTATTATATACATATATAATTTTATATATGTGATTTAGCATATTCAAAAGCAGAGACATTACTTTGCCAACAAAGTTTCGTCTAGTCAAGGCTATGGTTTTTCCTGTGGTCATGTATGGATGTGAGAGTTGGACTGTGAAGAAGGCTGAGCGCCGAAGAATTGATGCTTTTGAATTGTGGTGTTGGAGAAGACTCTTAGAGAGTCCCTTGGACTTCAAGGAGATCCAGCCAGTCCATTCTGAAGGAGATTAGCCCTGGGATTCTTTGGAAGGAATGATGCCAAAGGTGAAACTCCAGTACTTTGGCCACCTCATGTGAAGAGTTGACTCATTGGAGAAGACTCTGATGCTGGGAGGGATTGGGGGCAAGAGGAGAAGGGGATGACAGAGGATGAGATGGCTGGATGGCATCACTGACTCCATGGACGTGAGTCTGAGTGAACTCCAGGAGTTGGTGATGGACAGGGAGGCCTGGCGTGATGCGATTCATGGGGTCACAAAGATTCGGACACGACTGAGCGACTGATCTGATCTGATCTGATATATAATTATTCTATTACATATATGCAAAAAATTGGGAACGTTAGCCTAATTTTCATTTTCACAGTGGTCAAAGTTTAAGTAATCCAAGTCTATGCCCCAAACACTAATGCCAAAAAGCTGAAGTTGAACAGTTCTATGATGACATATAAGACCCTCTAGAATTAACACCAAAAAAAGATGTCCTCATCATCATAGGGGATTGGAATGAAAATGTTGGAAGTGATGAGATACCTGGAATAAGCAGGCAAGTTTGGCCTTGGAGTACAAAATGAATCAGGGCAAAGACTAACAGAGTTTTGCCAAGAGAACGCAATGGTCATAGCAAACACCCTCTTCCAACAACACAAGAGATGATTCTACACGGGGACATCACCAGATGGTCAATGCCAAAATCAGATTGATTATATTCTTTGTAGCCGAAGTTGGAGAAACACTATGCAGTCAACAAAATAAAGCTGGGGACCTGACTGTGGCTCAGATCATGAATTTCTTACTGCAAAATTCAGACTTAAACTGAAGAAAGTAGGGAAAACCACTAGACCATTCAGCTATGACCTAAATCAAATCCCTTAAGAATATACACTGGAAGTGACAAATAGATTAAAAGGATTAAATTTCATAGAGTCGCTGAAGAATTATGAATGAAGGTTGGTAACATTGTACAGGAGGTAGTGATCAAGACCATCCTCCCCCCAAAAAATAAAAAAAAGCAAAATGGTTGTCTGAGGAGGCCTTACAAATAGCTGAGAAAAGAAGAGAGGCTTAAGGCAAAGGAAAAAAAGAAAGATTTACCCATCTGAATGCAGAGTTCCAGAGAACAGCAAGGAGAGATAAGAAAGCCTTCCTCAGTGAATAGTGCAAAGGAACAGAGGAAAACAATAGAATGGGGAAAAAAATTATAGATAACCAGGGAAATTTTCATGCAAAGATGGGTACAATAAAGGACAGAAATGATATGGACTTAACAGAAGCAGAAGATATTAAGAAAAGGTGGCAATGATACATAGAAGAAATATATAAAAAATATTGTAATGACCCAGATAACCATGATGATGTGACCATTCACCTAAAGCCAGACATCCTGGAATGGGAACTCAAGTGGGTCTTAGGAAGTACCACTACAAACAAAACTATTGGAGGTGATGGAATTTCAGTTGAGCTATTTCAAATCCTAAAAGATGAAGCTGTGAAAGTGTTGCACGCAATATGCCAGCAAATTTGAAAACACACAGCAATGGCTATAGAACTGGAAAAGGTCAGCTTTCATTCCAATCCCAAAGAAAGACAATGCCAAAGAATGTTCAAACTACCAGATATTGCACTCATCTCACTCTAGCAAAGTAAGGCTTAAAATTCTCCAAGCAACGCTTCAGCAATACATGAACCAAGAACTTCCAGATGTGGTGCTGGAGAAGAAAGGACATCTTTTTAGGTATTAGTTCTAAAAGGTCTTGTAAGTCTTCATAGAACCATTAAACTTCAGCTTCTTCAGCATTACAGGTCAGGGCATAGATTTGGATTACCGTGATACTGAATGGTTTGCTTGGAAATGAACAGAGATCATTCTGTTGGTTTTGAGATTGCATCCAAGTACTGCATTTTGGACTCTTTTGTTGACTATGATGGCTACTCCATTTCTTCTAAGGGATTCCTGCCCACAGTAGTAGATATAATGGTCATCTGAGTTAAATTCACCCTTCCAGTCCATTTTAGTTTGCTGACTTCTAGAATGTCGACGTTCACTCTGGCCATCTCCTGTTTTACCACTTCCAATTTGCCTTGATTCATGGACCTAACATTCCAGGTTCCTAGTTAATATTGCTCTTTACAACATCAGACCTTGCTTCTATGTTTTGCTTTGGCTCCATTCCTTTATTCTTTCTGGAGTTATTTCTCCACTAATCTCCAGTAGCATAGGAGAAAAGAAAAGATACATCCATTTGAATGCAGAGTTCCAAAGAATAGCAAGGAGAGATAAGAAAGCCTTCCTCAATCATCAATGCAAAGAAATAGAGGAAAATAATAGAATGGGAAATACTAGAGACCTCTTCAAAAATTAGAGATACCAACAGAATATTTCATGCAAAGATGTGCTCAATAAAGGACAGAAATAGTATGGACCTAACAGAAGCAGAAGATTTTAAGAAGAGGTGGCAAGAATACACAGAAGAACTGTACAAAAAAGATGTTCACAACCCAAATAATGATGATGGTGTGATCACTGACCTAGAGCCAGACATCCTGGAATGTGAAGTCAAGTGGGCCTTAGAAAGCATCACTACAAACAAAGCTAGTGGAGGTGATGGAATTCCAGTGGAGCTATTCCAAATCCTGAAAGATGATGCTGTGAAAGTGCTGCACTCAATATGTCAGCAAATTGGGAAAATTCAGCAGTGGCCACAGGACTGGAAAGGGTCAGTTTTCATTCCAATCCCCCCAAAAAAGCAATGCCAAAGAATGCTCAAACTACTGCACAATTGCACTCATCTCACATGCTAGTAAAGTAATGCTCAAAATTCTCCAAGCCAGGCTTCAGCAATATGTGAACCATGAACTTCCAGATGTTTAGGCTGTATTTAGAAAAGGCAAGGAACCAGAGATCAAATTGCCAACATCCGCTGGATCATGGAAAAAGCAAGAGAGTTCCAGAAAAACATCTATTTCTGCTTTACTGACTATGCCAAAGCCTTAGACTGTGTGGATCATAAGCAGCTGTGGAAAATTCGATGGGAACACAAGACCACCTGACCTGCCTCTTGAGAAACCTGTATGCAGGTCAGGAAGCAACAGTTAGAACTGGACATGGAACAATAGACTGGTTCCAAATAGGAAAAGGAGTATATCATGGCTGTATATTGTCACCCTGCTTATTTCATTTATATGCAGAGTACATCATGAGAAATGCTGGACTGGAAGAAACACAAGTTGGAATCAAGATTTCCAGGAGAAATATCAATAACCTTAGATATGCAGATGAGACCACCCTTATGGCAGAAAGCGAAGAACTAAAGAGCCTCTTGATGAAAGTGAAAGAGGAAAGTGAAAAAGCTGGCTTAAAGCTCAACGTTCAGAAAACTAAGATCATAATATCCAGTCCCATCACTTCATGGCAAATAGATGTGGAAGGAGTGGCTGAGTTTATTTTGGGGGCTCCAAAATCATTGCAGATGATGATTGGTGCCATGAAATTAAAAGACGCTTAATCTTTGGAAGGAGAGTTTCGACCAACCTAGACAGCATATTAAAAGGCAGAGACATTACTTGTCAACAAAGGTACGTCTAAACAAGGCTATGGTTTTTCCTGTAGTCATGTATGGATATGAGAGTTGGAGTATAAAGAGAGCTGAGCACTGAAGAATTGATGCTTTTGAACTGTGCTGTTGGAGAAGACTCTTGATAGTCTCTTGGACAGCAAGGAGATCAAACTAGTCCATCCTAAAGGATATTAGTCCTGGGTATCCATTAGAAGGACTGATGTTGAAGCTGAAACTTCAGTACTTTGGCCACCTGATGCGAAGAGCTAATTCATTTGAAAAGACCCTGATGCAGTAAGCCAGAAAGAAAAACACAAATACAGTATACTAATGCATATATATGGAATTTAGAAAGATGGTAACAATTACCCTGCTTATGAGACAGCAAAAGAGACACTGATGTATAGAACAGACTTTTGGACTCTGGGAACAGGAGAGGGTGGGATGATTGGGGAGAATAGCATTGAAATATGTATAAAATCATATCTGAAACGAGTCAGTCCAGGTACGATGCCCTATAACAGATGCCTGGGACTGGAACACTGGGATGACCTGGAGGGATGGTGTGGGAAGGGGGAGGGAGGAGGGTTCAGGATGGGGAACACGTGTATTCTGGTGGCGGATCCATCTCGATGTATAGTAAAAGCAATACAATATTGTAAAGTTAAGCAAAATAAAAAAAAAATAATAAAAATAAATAAATAAATAAATAAGACTTTTTTTTTTTTTTAAAAAAAAGACCCTGATGCTGGGATAGTTTGAGCGTAGAAGAAGAATGGGACGACAGAGGATGAGATGGTTGGATAGCATTCCCTCCTGACTCAATGGACATGAGTTTGGGTAAATTCCGGGAGTTGGTGATGGACAGGGAGGCCTGGCGTGCTATGGTTCATGGGGTTACAATGAGTCAGACATGACTGAGAGACTGAACTGAACTGAGATGAACCAAGAGACTTTTTTAAACATTGTTTTTTAACAAAGAGTTTTACTAAAAATTTTAAGAAAAATTATAAATATAATAATAAGAGGTTGGTGGAACAATAGAAATGCTAAAATGCATTTCTATATAAAAAGATGAGCTAGTCAGAGGGCAAAGTACACAATGAAATGAAGCAGAATAAAATATATACAATTCTTGTTTTATGCTTAAACTTTCAGATTCCTTTCATCTCACCAACCTTACACACATATATGATGTTTGCCCCAATTCTGTGCCCTCATTCTTCAGTCTGAGGTCTTAATACCAGCAACATTTGCCTTGTCTATGACAAGCTTGCCATCTAGTGACAATGACTTGTAACTACAGAATATGGGAGTGTAGTTAGTGCATACAAACATGGATGTGCTTGTACTTGTGCTTAGTCACTAGGTCCTGTCCAGCTCTTTGTAGTCTGCCAGGATACTCTGCCCTTGGGGATTCTTCAGGCAAGAATATTCGAGTGGGTTGCCATGCCCTCTTCCAGGGGATCTTCCCAAGCCAGGGATCAAACCCAGGTCTCCCACATTACAGGCATATTCTTTACCAACTGAGCCACTAGGAAAGCCCACAAACATGCATGCTTTACCTCAATACAAACCATTCTCCCCCCCTCCCCCAATGAATATTTATAGAGTTCATGTTATGAGTTGGAATGTGGAGAGACAATGGTTGGAAACAACTAATATGGCTCCCAAAAGTTTAGTGGAAAACAGATATCCAAATAATCACCAGTTAAATGTACAAATAGCAAATATAATCACATCTCTAGCACCAAAACTCTGCCATAAGAATTCACTTAATACTTACAGCAACTCTAAGATAAAGACATTGTCTTCTTACAGATCAGAAAACTGAAGAAGAGAAGTTAAGTAACTTACCCTATGTCACAAAGCAGAGTAGGATTAGAAGACACAGACTGTTTCACTCTTAAATCTATGCTTTTAAATTGACTGTGAATGTAAAACTGAAACTGTGATATATGCAAGCAAGATAAAAATATGACTTGACAACATTTATTAATTCAATAAATATTTACCAACCTCCTACAATGTATCAGATACTATGTTTGGCCTGTAGATAAAGAAGCAAATAAAGACAAACATTCTAACCTCATGGAACTTATATCATAAGCACATATATGCATGCACACACAAATACACATATAAGAATTAATATATAGCTTCTAGGTTGTTATATGCCAAGAAATGAATAAGGCAAGTAAGTGATTAGTGATGTTTAAATGAAGTGGCATGCTACTTCCAGAGCACTGGCAAAGTCCTCTCTGAGGAGAGGACATCTGAAAAGAGACTGAATAGATGTGAAAGATGTGCGCATCTAAACCAAGCATGCTAGAAAGAGTGACAGCAAACACAAAGGCATTAGAAGGGAGCCTATTTTTCCTTCGGTGCCTTCACCCCACCGTCCCCAACTCCCACTGAAGCAAGACTGACTAAAGGGAAGTATTCAAGAATAGTAGTGGGGTATCAAATTACACCAGTACCCAGAAACCCTTAGAGGGCATAAGAACTTTATATTTTATTCCAAGTGTGATGGGAAATCAAAGTTTCAAGGAGGGAAGTAACATGATCAAATTAAATTTTTAAATTTCACATTAGTTAGTGTGAGGAAAGTAAACTTTAGAATATATAAGGTAGAGGATAGTGCAAAATTCCGGGTAAGGGATATTGATGAAGAAGTCTAACCATGTCAAATCAAACTCATAAATAACCATAATTCAAAAAACTATCAATGTCCTATCAGAAGGTACAAAGTACATAGGGAATACAAGAAATGGTCACATTTGAATGAGGATCAAGAAAACATGAATCAGAGTCAAGTAATGGAGGGACTCAAAAAATTAGGGGAAAAAAAGATTAATCTCTATTTTTTTTTCCTCCATGCTTTCTTAACACAGATTCCAGGAGGTCCTAAAACAATTCTGTTATTGCTGGTTTCTTTCTGTCCATGTGATTAGTACACGTATTTTTAAGTTCTTAGAGTGTTGAGCACAGAAAATGTTGTTTGGAAATGATTAATAAATCTGCTCAAAGACCATTAAACTGTGGCACATCCATAGTCTGACAAAGTTATGTTTATTAATTTGCTTCAGTAAGAGATTGCACATCAGCAGAACTGGTGGAGAATTTCATCAGAACTAAAGAAGGAAGAACCAATATTCTCACTGGTATGGGGGCAAGGTGAAGTTTAAGTAAAATTTAAGTGAATAGTTCTTTGATAAGCTGAAAGCAAAGGATCAGGACTGGATTCAGAAATGGACTTAAGGTCCTGTTTCCTTGGAAACGATGAAGTAAAAATGAATGTGGAATCGTATCTGAGAACACATTATATGACACTTTACATTTGGGTAGGAAATTGAGGCCACTTCTCTGTATCAAAGTAGCCACACAGTTCATTCCTCAGGAAATGTGGGGGTGTTCCCATCTCACGAACATGATTGAAAAAAAGCAAAGTTTCTTGTTAAGGGAACAAAGTTTTTTCAGTGGTACATCAATGGAGTTAATTAACAAAGAGGTTTTTATCTATTTATTTTACAGTTTTTCACCCTCGTGTATAGCTTTTAACATTATTATCTCATTTATTAGAGCAAAATTTTAAAATGCTAGTTTTGCCTAAAATGTTGAAGTTCAATTTAAGAAGGCTCTTTAGAGTCCCTTGGACTGCAAGGAGATCCAACCAGTTCATTCTAAAGGAGATCAGTCCTGGGTGTTCATTGGAAGGACTGATGCTAAAACTTAAACTCCAATACTTTGGCCACCTCATGCAAAGAGTTGACTCATTGGAAAAGACTCTAATGTTGGGAGGGATTGGGGGCAGGAAGAGAAGTGGATGACAGAGGATGAGATGGCTGGATGGCATCACTGACTCAATGGACGTGAGTCTGAGTGAACTCTAGGAGTTGGTGATGGACAGGGAGGCCTGGCATGCTGTGATTCATGGAGTCGCAAAGAGTCAGACATGACTGAACAACTGAACTGAACTGAACTGAACTGATGAAGCAGGCACATGCCTGTCTTGGGAATGAATGAATGACAAGAGCAGAGCAGTTCAGAGGTGAGTGGAGACATCTGAAATTTGTTCAGACCACTTGTGAGCTAGTCATAAGAATGTTGAAACGTCCTAGAAAGTAACTGACATTTAAGCCAGCAAATCACTGTAGGAAATAGCTGGATTACTTGTGGATAGGGTCTATCCAACAGGGTCATTTACTTGAATGAATGGCTCCAAGTGATTAGAAGCAGTAACTGAAGGGGACTCATAAGTAGTCAGCTAGAAGTGGAGTGGAGTGTTAGTTGCTCTTTCTGACCCAATGGACTGTAGCCCATCAGGCTCATCTATCCATGGAATTCTCCATACAAGAATCCTAGAGTGGGTTATCATTCTCTTTTCAAGGGGATCTTTCCAACCCAGGGACAAATCCAGGTCTCTTCTTTACCTTCTGAGTCATCAGGGAACCACCAATATCATGAAGTTGTATGGCAGAGATCTTGCCCTTTAAAGGTCCACCAAAATGACCCATATACTTGGATATCTGCCACAAAGAGGAAACCAAGAGCCAAGAAAGAACTACGTCTTTTTCCAGGGGCTCTTAGTGAAGAAAGAGGAGGTGAAGGATTACCCTAGCTTCTTCACTACAGATTTCCACAGAGAAGGGTATATACAAACGTAGAACTGAGATTACTATTTTAACTAGACTGAATGATAAATAATAGTATGTTTTTAAAATCAAAGTGTAGGAAAGCTAAGGGACATGAGAGGGAATGCAGATCCAAAAAAACATGTTTGAAGCTGTAAAATACATATATATTTGTTGCCATGATTTACATCTTTAAGAAATTACAGATAAAGTTTATTTAGAACTTAGTTATGTGACTAAACTAGAATTATGGGAAATGTACATATTGTGAACAGAGGTCAGTACCCACACATTCATAATACAAAGATAGATGATTATACAAGAAATAGTTTTCCAAAAACAGATTACAAAATTATTTTTAAGTAATATTTTTATTCCACATTACTTCCAGAGACTTGAACTCATTTATCTCAAAAGAGAAAAACTAAATCCATAAAGAGACTAGTAGAATTGTATATGTGTAAGCAGATAACAAAGGAAGAGATGGTTGGATTGCATCACCAACCTGATGGACGTGAGTTTGAGCAAACTCTGGGATTTGGTGATGGACAAGGAAGCCTGGCATGCTGCAGTCTATGGGGTTGCAAAGTCGGACATGACTGAGCAACTGAACTGAACTGAAGGTTCATGTGCAGAAAGCTAGTTTACTTACTAATGAGTAAACTAAGCTGTAAAGTGACAGGCTAAGTTGGTCACAAAGAAAAGCTTGATTTGGGTCTCAAAAACATATATATATATATGTAATTAGGTTAAGATGAACTCATGAAGGTAGGGCCCCTATAATGGGATTATGCCCTTTTTAGAGCTTTACCAGGTATCTCCCTCTCTCTCTCTCTTCTACCATGTGAGAACACACCTAGAAGGCCAGCCAGGAAAAGAGTTATCACAAAAACTTGACAATGCTGACACTGATCCTGGACTTTCAGCTTCCAAAACTGTAAGAAAATAAATTTCTTTAGGTAACCCACTCAGTTTATGGTATCTTTTTTATGGCAGCCCAAGCTATCTAATGTAAGTTCTGAAAACAGAATTGCTAGATGAAAAGGTGTATTTATATTTTATTTAAGCAAAGGTTAAGGATTTACTCTTCTGAAAGCTATGACAAAATTTACTTTCAAATGCATGCCAACGTAAGATTTCACAGCTGGTTAAAAGGCTTATTTTACCCAGAAGTAAATCTACACAGGCTATCCATGAGATCCACACATCATCATCTCTCAATAAGCAACACAGTGTAACACTGACATTTTGTCTTGACCAGCATGATAACTTTGCGATGAAATCTTCAGCCTAGTTTCTTAAAGTCAGCATGCAAATCAATGAATATGTAACCCCTAGTTGCCAGCAGAGTATATTTTAGTTTCTTGTGAGCAATATTAATTTACATATTACATTCAGCGACCACTAATCTACTTGTAAGTCATATGCTGGACCATTCAACTTCGGCTTCTTCAGCATTATTGGTGGGGGCATAGACTGAAATTACTGTAATATTGATGTCTTTTTCATTATAGGGGACAGGAATGCAAAAGTATGAAGTCAAGAAACACCTGGAGTAACAGGCAAATTTGGCTTTTGAGAATAGAAGGAAGCAGGGCAAAGGCTAATAGAGTTTTGCCAAGAGAACGCACTGGTCATAGCAAACACCTTCTTCCACACCTTCTTCCAAAAACACAAGAGAAGACTCTACACGTAGACATTACCAGATGCTCAATACTGAAATCAGACTGATTATATTCTTTGCAGCCAAAGATGGAGAAGTTCTACACAAGACCGGCAGCTGACTGTGGCTCAGATCATGAACTCCTTATTGCCAAATACGAACTTAATTGAAGAAAAGTAGGGAAAACCACTAGACCATTCAGGTATGACCTAAATCAAATCACTTACGATTATACAGTGGAAGAGAGAAATAGATTCAAGGGATTAGATTAGATATGATAGACAAAGTGCCTGAAGAACTATGCATGGAAGTTCATGACATTGTAAGGAGGCAGGGATCAAGACCATCCCCAAGAAAAAGAAATGCAAAAAGGCAAAATGGTCCTCTGAGGAGGCCTTACAAATAGCTGAGAAAAGAAAAGAAGCGAAAGGCAAAGGAGAAAAGGAAAGATATACCCATTTGAATGCAGAGTTCCAAAGAATAGCAAGGAGAGATAAGAAAGCCTTCCTCAGCAATCAATACAAAGAAACAGAGGAAAACAATAGAAAGGAAAGACTAGGGATCTCTTCAAGAAAATTAGAGATAGCAAGGGAACTCTTCATGCAAAGATGGGCACAATAAAGGACAGAAATGGTATGGACCTAACAGAAGCAGAAGATTTTAAGAGGTGTCAAGAATACACAGAAGAACTATACACAAGATCTTCATGACCCAGATAGTCACAATGGTATGATCACTGACCTAGAGCCAGACATCCTAAAATGTGAAGTCAAGTGGGCCTTAGGAAGCATCAGTGAGAACAAAGCTAGTGGAGGTGACAGAATTCCAACTGAGCTATTTCAAATCTTAAAAGACGAAGTTGTGAAAGTGCTGCACTCAATATGCCACCAAATTTGGAAAACTCAGCAATAACTACATACAGGACTAGAAGCAGTAGCTACATACAGGACTAGAAAAGGTCAGTTTTCATTCCAATCTCAAAGAATGGTAATGCCAAACAATGTTCAAACTACTGCACAATTGCACTCATCTCGCATGAACTGCAAACTTCCAGATGTTCAAGCTGGATTTAGAAAAGGCAGAGGAACCATATATCAAATTGGCAACATCTGTTGGATCATCATAATAGAGTTCCAGAAAAACATCTACTTCTTTTATTGACTACACCAAGTCTTTGATTGTGCGGATAACAACAAACTGTGGAAAATTCTTCAAGAGATGGGAATACCAGACCACCTGACCTATTTCTTGAGAAATCTGTATGCAGGTCTGGAAGCCACAGTTAAAACTGGACATGGAACAACAGACTGGTTCTAAATCAGGAAAGGTGTATGTCAAGGCTGTATATTGTCACCCTGCTTACTTAACTTACATGCAGAGTACATCATGAAAAACACTGGGCTGGATGAAGCACAAGCTGGAATCAAGATTGCTGGGAGAAATATCAATAACCTCAGATATTCAGATAACACCACCCTTATGGCAGAAAGAGAAGAGGAACTAAAGAGCCTCTTGATGAAAGTGAAAAAGGAGAATGAAAAAGCTGGCTTAAAGCTCAACATTCAGAAAACCAATTTCATGGCATCTGGTCCCATCACTTTCTGGCGAATAGATGGGGACAGTGGAAACAGTGTCAGACTTTATTTTTTGGGCTCCAAAATCACTGCAGATGGTGACTACAGCCATGAAATTAAAAGATGTTTGCTCCATGAAGAAAAGCTATGACCAACATAGACAGCATATTAAAAAGCAGAGAAGTTACTTTGCCAAAAAAGTCCATCTAGTCAAAGCTATGGCTTTTCCAGTAGTCATATATAGATGTGAAAGTTGGACTATAAAGAAAGCTGAGTACCAAAGAATTGATGCTTTTGAACTACGGTGTTGGAGGAGACTCTTGAGAGTCCCTTGGACAACAAGGAGATCAAACCAGTCCATCCTAAAAGAAATCAGTTCTGAATATTAATTGGAAGGACTGATGTTGCAGCTGAAACTCCAATACTTTGGCCACCTGATGCGAAGAACTGACTCACTAGAAAAGATCCTGATGCTGGGAAAGATTGACGGTGGAAGAAGGGGATGACAGAGGATGACATGGTTGGATGGCATTACTAACTTAATGGACATGAGTTTGAGTAAACTCCAGGAGTTGGTGAGGGACAGCGAGGCCTGGCTACTGCACTCCATGGAATTACAAAGAGTTGGACACAACTGAGCGACTGAACTGAAGGCATACGTTAATGCTTAGGGGATACAGAGAACAATATAGCAATTCCTATTTTCAAGCTTACTAGCAAGAGGGAAACCATACACACACTCAGTTAATTATAATAAAATGTATATATGATGATTTGAACTATAAAAATAAATTCTGCCTTAGGAAAAGTCTTTGGTGGTGGTTGTATTAAACTACAGAGTTATGGGATGGTTTATTACACAGCAGTAAACAACAAAAGCATTAAAAAATCTGGTGCTGCTGCTGCTGCTAAGTCGCTTCAGTCGTGTCTGACTCTGTGCGACCCTACAGACGGCAGCCCACCAGGCTCCCCAGTCCCTGGAACTCTCCAGGCAAGAACAGTGCCGTGGGTTGCCATTTCCTTCTCCAATGCATGAAAGTGAAAAGTGAAAGTGAAGTCGCTCAGTCGTGCCCGACTCTTAGCGACCCCATGGACTGCAGCCTACTGGTCTCCTCCGTCCATGGGATTTTCCAGGGAAGAGTACTGGAGTGGGGTGCCATCGTCTTCTCCGTTGAAAAATCTAGTTTTCTGTATTTCAGCTGCTGCAACACAAAGGAGAGATAGTGCAACACAAAGTGCAGAGATAGTGTTGATGGACAAGGAACAACAATATAGTGAAAATGTAACATCTGAACACATGAAGAAAATAAGGAGCCAAAATGCAGATCTCTGTGGGAGAAACATTTTTGAAAGTTTTAGCTAGTATAAAGATCTTAGTCACGGGTCTGAAGAACTCAAGAACAGAGAGACGGTTCATATGTCCATAGTACGGTGTGAAAGAGGGGAAAAAAATAGATGAAGTTCGAAAAATATTAAATACTACCCTGAAGAAGCCAGATCACACAAGCTCTTAACAAATCAAAGGAAGAACTTTACCTTTTAGTCTAAGTGAGAGGAAAGGCCACAGGAGAGTTCCAAGGGCATAACAGAATCACTGTGGCTTTTATAACAAAAACATATTGAGGAATATATTATATATAATATTATACATAATAAATTCTAAAATATAAAAATACATAAAATTGAGCATATGATTTATGAATGTATTTTCATACTTGAATAAATAAAAATGAAATTATATTTTATATTTATTATTGGGTTGGTCATAAAGTTTGGGTTTTTCTGTAACATCTTATGGAACATTTGGACAAAGATTTTGTCCAACCCAATATATATTTATATTTTATAAATATATATCATGTATTGATAAATTAAAATATGCATTATTTATATATTTTAAAAATATATGTATTTATTATGAAGAATTCTGAGAAGGCAATGGCAACCCACTCCAATACTCTTGCCTGGAAAATCCCATGGACGGAGGAGCCTGGTAGGCTGCAGTCCATGGGGTGGCTAAGAGCAGGACACAACTGAGCGACTTCACTTTCACTTTTCACTTTCATGCATTGGAGAAGGAAATGGCAACCCACTCCGGTGTTCTTGCCTGGAGAATCCCAGGGATGGGGGAGCCTGGTCGGCTGCCGTCTATGGGGTCACACGGAGTCGGACACGACTGAAGAGACTTAGCAGCAGCAGCAGCATGAAGAATTGGCTCATCTGACTATG
The DNA here is from genome assembly GCA_935064755.1 of Tragelaphus eurycerus. Classification (NCBI taxonomy): domain Eukaryota; kingdom Metazoa; phylum Chordata; class Mammalia; order Artiodactyla; family Bovidae; genus Tragelaphus; species Tragelaphus eurycerus. The sequence goes on from CAKXYN010000246.1 coordinate 35,698, forward strand.
GAGGCTGAAAAGTCCCATGATGTGTCATCTGCAAGCTGGAGATCCAGAAAAGCTGGTGGTGTAATTCAGCCTAAGTTTTAAAATGTAAGAACCAAAGGGAGTTGATGCTGCAGAACCCAGTCTGATTGTTGAAGATGAGATATCTCAGCATAATCAGTGAGGCATGAAAAAGGGGATGATTCTTCTTTTCTCCACCTTCTGTATTATTCTGGCCCTCAGTGGATTATATGACGCCCATCCATATTAGGGATAGCAATCTACTTTACTGAGTTCACCAAGGCAAGTGTTAATCTCATCTAGAAACACCCTCAGCTACATACCCATAAATAATGTTTCATCTGGGTACCTTATGGTCAGTCAAACTGACACATAAAATGAGCTGTCACAGAGTATATTTTTAATGGTGAAATAATAGGCTTTACTATGGAAAAAAAAAATTAACTAGCCCTAAACTAACAGTGTATTTATTCAATAAAAGTTAATAAAAGCTATTTCTTACTTATGCAAAATTTGGAGAGAGTCAAGCACCTTTGATATGGTGACCAGGTAGGTATTCTATGCAGTGCTTACCTCACAGCTCTTTGACCTTAATATGTAGCCCCCACAATCACTGCTTTCACATCTCTTCTTCTATAATATAGTTTGCAAATGATACATGTTGCTTTCATTAGCAGCCCACTGACCAGACTGAATTGTACAGTCCCACCTAACAAGGGAGTTGGAAAATGTAGAGAAATAACATGGAATAATTGCTGAGCCTTACTGAGTCTGCCCAGGTGGCAGTGCCTCTTAAAAAAGCAAAAGGTGGGACTTCCCTGGTGGCCCAGTGGCTAAGACTCAGCTCTCTCAATCCAGGGGGCATTTCCAGGTCAGGAAACTAGATCCAACATGCCACAACTAAGAACTTACCTGTTGCAACTAAGATCTTAAAAAAAAAAAAAAAAAAAAAAGAGGGATAATAGGCAACAAGGAAACACTGAGGGATGTTGTGAAAAAATTATTAAAACAATAAGGGTACCATAAGCTGAGAAAAGTTTGGGAACCTCTGGCCTCTATCAAGAAAAGGAAATGATAAAAGTACAACTCAAAACAGACCACAGCCACTTCCACTTAAACATGAAAGAAATGAAAGCAAATTACATCTTCCTCCTATCCCTCCAGTCAAGCCTTATAAGAGGGGAGTGTAAAAATTGTGAATTTATTAGAGTTTGAAGTTGACTGTTAGTAACCGAGGGTGACCAAGATATTATGAAATCCGCCTGAGTTATTGTCAAGGGAAGGATAAGGTGTATTTAATTGAGTACCACTAAAAGCAATTAAGTATAGAGAAAATAAAATTCTGTCATATTCTTATCTCACTGAGTTGTGATAGCTCAATTATAGTAAGACAATTAAACTCATCTTAATGATTCATGTAGTTATTACTGACTAAAGAAGGAAGTACTAATACTAAAGTTAATCCATTCATGAATTCATTCACTGAACAAATATATACATATGCCTACCATATGCTAGGGCTTTCTTGGCGGCTCAGACAGTAAAAAGTCTGCCTGCAACACAGGAGATCCAGGTTCAATCCCTAAGTTGGAAAGATCCCCTGGAAAAGGAAATGGCACACCATTTCAGTATTCTTGCCTAGAAAATCCCATGGACTGAGGAGCTTGGCAGGCTATAGTCCATGGGGTCACAGAGAGTCACACATGAGACATGACTGAGTGACTACACACACACACACACACACACACACACACACACACCCCATATACTAATTATATATGATAACTATAAGAGATGCTGGACAAAGCATGCAAAGATAGTGTTTAAAGCAGCATGCTCCAATCAGTTTGGGGTTCCCAGGTGACTGAGTAAAGAATTGGCCTGCCAAAGCAAGAGACGCAGGAGATGAAGGTTCAATCCCTGAGTTGTGAAGGTCCCTGAAGGAGGAACTGGCAACCCACTCCAGTATTCTTGCCTGGAAAAACCCATAGACAGAGGAGCCCAGTAGGTTACAATCCACGGGGCTGCAAAGAGTCAGACACAACTTAGCAACTGAGCACACCAATCCGTTTCTCTCTCTACCTTAGCTGTACTTTTTTTTTTCTTTCTTTCTCACTCAAAGCACTAATTTATTCTCCAAAAGGAACCCATTTACTTACTTATCCACATGTTTCAGTCCATCTTTACTACTAGAACATAAGCGCCAAGAGAGAAAGGATTGCTTTGTTCTTTCTCCTCTTTCTCCTCTCAATTCTCAACACTGGCATTCCCCATGGATCAATACTGGTCCCGTTTCTCTCTACCTACACTCTTACACCTTGGATATAAATATTATATGTGCTGATGTTACGTATACCCAGTGCTGCTGTTTCACCAGAATGCCATACTTACACATCTAATTGCTGCTGCTGCTGCTGCTAAGTCACTTCAGCTGTGTCTGACTCTGTGCGACCCCATAGATGGCAGCCCACCAGGCTCCCCCGTCCCTGGGATTCTCCAGGTATGAACACTGGAGTGGGTTGCCATTTCCTTCTCCAATGCATGAAAGTGAAAAGTGAAAGTGAAGTCGCTCAGTCGTGTCCGACTCTTAGCGACTCCATGGACTGCAGCCTACCAGGCTCCTCCGTCCAAGGGATTTTCCAGGCAAGAGTACTGGAGAGGGGTGCCATTGCCTTCTCCGACACATCCAACTACCTACTTTAAATGGATACTGAATAGGTTCTTTAATGTTTTCCTTCCTCCCTTACAGTCCCTAAACTAGCTGCAATTTAGGAACTCTTCTCATCCTCAGTAAATGACAACATCATTCACCTAGATGGTTTGGGACTTAAGCCAAAACCCCCAACTTTATGTGTAACTACTCTTTTTCATCTGCAAATCTATTAATTCTACTTCCAAAATATATCCCAATTTCTGTTTGTTTTCTCCATATCTACTGTTACCAAGGGCTTCCCTGTTGGCTCAGTGATAAAGAACCCATCTGCCAATGAAGGAGAGGTGGGTTCCATCCCTGGGTTGGGAAGATCCTCTGGAGAAGGAAATAGCAACCCGCTCCAGTATTATTGCCTGGGAAATCCCATGGATAGAGGAGCCTGGCAGGCTATGTCCATGGGGTTGCAAGAGTTGGACATGACTTAGCGACTAAACAACAACTGTTACCATACTATTTCTAACAGTGTCTTTTTGCCTAGGCTGCTGCAGTAGCCCAATTAGTCTTCCTGCTTCTACTCCATTTTTCACATTGCAACTAGAGAAATTTTCATATCTAATATGTAATCATTACATACATATTTACACAGGGCTCTACTAAAAAATTGTGTCAGTTTCCAATTGCTTTTCAGATAATCAAAACTCCGAACTAACCCACAGGGCTCTCATGGTCTGGCTCTCCATACATGACATTTTGTGGATGGGTTCATCACGGTTTCTCTAGTTTTTATTCGTTTTTCCCTTCCCAGCTCCCCAATCCGTTCGTTTTCCATAGGAGCCAAACTTTGGTATACTGTTTATTGCTATATAGTTATCATCTGATCAAGGAGCAAATTAAAAAGAGCAGTAAGAGGCACCTTACCTCCAGACTGTAGTAGCTGCACCTAAAATACCTCTACCTAGAATTCTCAAGGCCCTCACTGTATGCAATCAGTAAAACATCTCAGCTTCACTCCATCAGAAACAGGGCAGAATGGTCTAAAGTCCAGTCTTACTAGCAGGGTAAAATTTCAGCTCTCTCATTTACTAGCTGTGTGATTTACACCTCCTTGTACACATCAGAGTCTTCAACTGTAAACTAGGGACTGATGTTAGGGTATCTCTCCCTGCATGCCAGTCCTGTCCAACTCTGCGACCCGAAGGGCTGTAACCTGAGAGGATCCTCTGTCCTCATCTGAGAATCCCACGGAATACTGGAGAGGGTTGCCATTTCCTCCTCCAGGGGATCTTCCCCACCCAGGGATCCAACCTGTGTCTCCTGCATTGGCAGGCGGATTCTTTTACCACTAAGCCCCAGAGGCCGCTAGTTTCATGAAAGGGAACAATGGCCATACCTTATCTGGGTGCTGTGTCCCATGATTCAACAAAACAAAACACGGTTTGTGTCTCACTTTCTTCATCCTTAAAACTGAGTTAGCCTGGCTTTGCGAAGGTAACTGAGCCGAAAAACAAACAAACTTGCAATCTTCAGGTATTACCATCCCAATGCCACGGACAAACACCCAGTATTTGTCAGCCAGTCACAAGCACTTGGAAACCTGCCAGGATTAGAAACCTAACAAGCGCCTTAAGGGACCGCCCCGGTGCCAAGCCCAGACCCGCGCGCCACTCGCACATGCGCAGCACTAAGTCCTTCTGCCCTTGGGGTTACTTCCTCCTCGGAAAAGGCGGGTGAAGTCCGTCGTACTTTAACATATTTTAATCCTCACACCTCTCTCGGGGGAATTTTTGTTTTAAACATCATCAGCAGCTACCTGGAATTTGAATCATTTTGGTTTCCCATCACTGGAACTTCCCCTTTCAATTTAAGGAACTTGTCTCCGAAAAGTTGTCATCCGTCTGCGGTGCAGGTCTCGCGAGAAGGCGACTGTCTCTCGCGTTATTTCCTTGTTTCCAGAATCCTTAGCGCGGAGGGGTAGAAGACTCTTTTAGCTCTGCTTCTTTTGATTACTGCGGTTTCCAGCGGCTTCCCAGGTGCTGAGTTTGTGTGAGAAATGGCGGCCCCAGAACAGCCGCTTCCGATGTCCAGAGGATGCCAGAGTTCTGCTTCGCTTTCTCCCCGCGGGGCGACCGAACCCTTCTAGTGAGGCACCTGCCAGCCGAGCTTACCGCTGAGGAGAAAGAAGACTTGCTGAAGTATTTCGGGGCGCAGTCCGTGCGCGTCCTATCCGATAAGGGGCGCCTGGTAAGAGCGCGCGAACCCCTAGTTTCCGGGGAAGGTCCTAGGCCAGTGACGTGGGGAAGGGAAGTTCTGACAGAAGGAAAAAGGAGAGTGGGGAAGATGCGCTTGTGGAATGGAGGCGTCCTCTTCCCCTTCCCAGTCTTTCTTCTTTCATATCAAAATATCTTTCGTCCCAAATAAAGTTTTAATTGGCTTGTGCCTCGATTAGTCGCCGCGCTGCGGAAAAGGGCGATTGAGAAAGGCGAAGCAGAAAGAATGAAAAGTAATCTTTGTTATATTCCGTTTCTCACCCACCCTGGGAATCTCGAAACTCCTCGGAATTTAGAAGTACTTCTCTTAAACTCAAGAGTACTCTGAAAAATATGTAACAAAGGGATACTTAAAAATCTTGGTTTGCTTATAAGCCAGCGTTAAGATATTCATTAAAATAGAGGAGGAACTACAGAAGTCGGCAACTTGGGTAAGCTAGTTACAGGATTTCTACTGGATTTTTGAGGAAGATATTCTTCATAAAAATTGTACAACGTTATCTTTCAGGGAGTGATAATTTAAAACTATTAAAAGCCTAACCCAGGAATGTACAAAATTACTTTATTTTCCATTATACCTGAAGATGTTTTACATGATTGCTCTTCATTAAAATAGTGACGGTGATGTTATTAAGTTTCTGCCAGATGATCTATGACAGGACAGGACATCAATTGTTTGTCTCCCTAGGGGATTTTAATATGCAGCCCAGGTTGTGAATTGAGTTAAAAGAAAGACCCATTTAAACTTTGCATTTGGCTATATAGTGAAAACTTTAGATCTTTGGATGTGTTACACATAGAACATGTTTTATGATTTTGGATAGTTTTAAGAATGGGCCTTCCTGGACAGTAGAGGTTTTTAAACTTAAGGATTGTTGAAGTACTTGAAAATATATTTAAAACATGCTGTGTGTGTGCACTCGCAGGGCTTTCATTTCAAAGAAGTCTGATCCTAAACTGATTTAAAAACACTGCCCTGAAATTTGTAATCAGTTAAATGATCTCGATTTCCTGCCTTTTCTGTGATTTTATTAGTGTCAAATCACTGTCAGCTGGTAAAATATCAGACGTCCTTATGAGAAATTGAAATTATATTTGAAATAATTTGTACCTTAATTGTTTTTCAGAAACATACAGCTTTTGCTACTTTCCCTAATGAAAAAACAGCTGTAAAGGTATGATTCCTTCTTTTGTGTTACTTATTACCAACTTTGTATTATCCAGGCATAGTTAAAAAATGAAACATTAGGCTAAACTATAATTTTTAAAAGCAAAGTGAGGTAAGTGAAAGTCGCTCAGTCCTTTCCTTTCCTACACTTTGTGACCCTGTGGCCTATATAAGTCCATGGAATTCTCCAAGCCAGAATACTGGAGTGGGCAGCCTTTTCCTTCTCTGGAAGATTTTCTCAACCCAGGGATCGAACCCAGGGATCAAACCCAGGGTCTCCTGCATTGCAGGTGGATTCTTTACCAACTGAGCTACCAGGGAAGCCCTTTTAAAAGCAAAAAGGTTTGTATTTCCAGAATTTGCCTCATTGGCTACATTCAGCTTGTCAGTTGGCAGATTTTGCCCAAAGTGTATATATTTGGGGATAAGACTATTATGAGTTAACCAAACAGTTCATTGGGGTTTTTCCGTATGATGTATGGACTAGATTAACAGGAACATGAATAAAAATTGAATTGTAACCTTTTGTATAATTAAAAATTACAAGCATTGAAGGATGAAAACATCCTTTGGACATAAAAGTTGTAAGGCAAGATGCTTTAAGCATTAAATAGAGAATGTATATTTAAAAAATCCTAGGGGATCCTTTGCAAAGGTGACCTTTGAGGTAGACCTTTAATGATTAGTTGGATATTGAGACAAAAACAAAGGGAAATGGGCTTTCCATGTTCTGAGACCACTAAAGAAAACTGGAGCATGGAAAGCTCTAAGTGGAGCAAAAGCTGAGGGTTGAAATAGGACTTGGAAAGTAGGTTGAGTCTAAATTTGGGTTGAGGGGAGGGAGGGATTGAATTTTGTTTAGTAGTTATTCTTAAGGTACTTGATAAATTTAAGCTGACCAGTAATATAGTCAGCTCTATGAAAGATATCTTGTAGAGTTCATGTAATGGATTAGATAGGGAAAAAGATTAGACATAGAAAAATCAAAAGGAAAGCCTAGACAAGAGAACTGTTACAGTGGCCAAGGCAGGAGAAAAGATCTGAATAAGGAAGTAAGAAGACAAAAGAAGAAGTAGATATACATTGGGTAGAGATTGTGTTTGTAGGTCCTGTGATCCCTGTAGATATGGTTGAGAGAGAGGGAACACTGTAAGATTTTCAGACTGAGTTCTTGGGTTATTACTTTAGCTGATATGAGGGGCAGGACTCAGAGAATGTTTTCAAAGGTATGTAATGAATTCATATGTTATCTATTAACTTTGAGGAGTCGGTGGACTACTTCTGTGGAAATATTTTAAAAAGCAATTAAAAATATGGGTCTAGAGTGGAGGTACGCTTAAAAATGGAATTTCTTCAACAAAGTGAATGAATATAGTTGGCCCAAGGAAGAAGAACCAGCAAAGAAGACAGGGAGGGAGGGAGACGTTAAAAAAGAAGTAGAACTAGAAAACAAATTCTCATGAATGCAAAGAGAAGAGAGTTTTAAGAAGACAAGATCCTCTGATGACACAAGGTGAAGAATTAACAGTCTAATAGTAAAGTACTTTTTATTGGGAAACTGTAGAAATGACCAAATTCTTAATAAGGGGAAAGGACACTTTACATTGTAGTGTATCCATACACTGGACTACAACCGTCAGAAAATGAAGTCAAATTAATATGTATTGATCAGGAATGTAACCCAGATAGATTCATAAACAAAGTTGGGAAATACATATTATGTAACCTTGGAGTTCTTGAAAACTACTACTATGTATGTTAGTGTATGCCTAGAACAAAATGTAGCAGATCTATATACCACATAATAAATGTCTTTCTCCCAGGGTGGAGTTACAGAAGACTTTGACATTGTATTTTTTTCAAAAAAGACTTTTTGAAATACAGTTTTAAAATATTGTTGGTAAAATATGGTAATGAACCACATTGTTTTAGAGTCAAGATTAACTTGGAGGAGAGGACATGGAACCCATCATTCAGATCAGATCAGGTCAGTCGCTCAGTCGTGTCCCACTCTTTGTGACCCCATGAACTGCAGCACGCCAGGCCTCCCTGTCCATCACCAGCTCCCGGAGGTCACTCAGACTCGCATCCATCGAGTCAGTGATGCCATCCAGCCATCTCATCCTCTTGTCGTCCCCTTCTCCTCCTGCCCTCAATCCCTCCCAGCATCAGAGTCTTCTCCAATGAGTCAACTCTTCGCATGAGGTGGCCAAAATACTGGAGTTTCAGCTTTAGCATCATTCCTTCTAAAGAAATTCCAGGATTGATCTCCTTCAGAATGGACTGGTTGGATCTTCTTGCAGTCCAAGGGACTCTAAAGAGTCTTCTCCAACACCACAGTTCAAAAGCATCAATTCTTCGGCGTTCAGCCTTCCTCACAGTCCAGCTCTCACATCCATACATGACCACAGGAAAGACCATAGCCTTGACTAGGTGAACCTTTGTTGGTAAAGTAATGTCTCTGCTTTTGAATATGCTATCTAGGTTGGTCATAACTTTCCTTCCAAGGAGTAAGCGTCTTTTAATTTCATGGCTGCAGTCACCATCTGCAGTGATTTTGGAGCCCAGAAAAACAAAATCTGACACTGTTTCCACTGTTTCCCCATCTATTTCCCATGCAGTGATGGGACCAGATGCCATGATCTTCGTTTTCTGAATGTTGAGCTTTAAGCCAACCTTTTCACTCTCCACTTTCACTTTCATCAAGAGGCTTTTTAGCCCCTCTTCACTTTCTGCCATAAGAGTGGTGTCATCTGCATATCTGAGGTTATTGATATTTCTCCTGGCAATCTTGATTCCAACTTGTGTTTCTTCCAGTCCAGCATTTCTCATGATGTACTCTGCATATAAGTTAAATAAACATGGTGACAATATGCAGCCTTGACGTACTCCTTTTCCTATTTGGAACCAGTCTGTTGTTCCATGACCAGTTCTAACTGTTGCTTCCTTACCTGCATACAGATTTCTTAAGAGGCAGATCAGGTGGTCTGGTATTCCCATCTCTTTCAGAATTTTCATAGTTTATTGTGATCCACACAGTCAAAGGCTTTGGCATAGTCAATAAAGCAGAACCCATCATTATCTTTGGGAAATACATATATCGAAAAGAAGGAATGAGAAGATGGTAGTAGTGATAGAGTTTTTAGGCTGTAATGAACCTGATTGATAGTTTTTTAAAACAAAGGGAGAGAAATGTTTATAGTAAGTAGCCGAGAAAGCTATGAGGCCTAGTTAACATTAAAAATTAAAAGCTATAACTTTGAAGAGAATGTGTGACACATTTTGAGAGGAAGAAACTTGAAGTAATTCAGCTGTATTTCAGATAATCAAAGGTTTGTTGACAGTGAAGAGGTCTAGATTGAATTAAGGACTTGAAAATTATAAAACATTTAGAAACTTGGTTTGTATAATGGAGTCTGATAAGAATGCATAAAGATGGTAAAATAAAATTATAGTCCCAGTTAAGCCCTAAAGTTCCATTTATTCAAAAAATACACGGTACCTGCTATGTGCTGGATGCTCCTTTAAATCTTGGGATCTATCAGTAAATCAAATGCAGATTTATGTCCTCATATGAACTCATGTTCTTGAATGGAGAGACAGACCATAAATAATAAACTTAATACGTTGTTTAGTATTTTAGAAAATGAGAAATGCTATTTGAAAAAAAATAGGATCAGGAGTGCTGGGTTGAGAGGGTTAAGCTACAGTTAAGCTAGTTAGGGTTATGTTTGACCAACATTTTGAAAGAAGTGAAGGAAGTTAGCTAAGGAAATAATATGGGGAAGTGAATTCCAGTAAGGGGAATAAGTGAAATGCACTAGTTTGTGACCAAGGCATAAAAAATTGGGGGAGAGATTGAATTTGAGGTCAGAGAACTTAGAGAGGGCCATGACATGTGCATTCTAAGTACATTAGATTTTGCTGAATAAAATTGGGTGCCATTGTAGTACTGTGAGCAAAAGAGCATCATAATTTGACTTATATTTAGAAAGCTATGAGGACTAGTTGGGAGAAGTTCCATTACTCTTGCCTGGAAAATCCCATGGATGGAGGAGCCTGGTAGGCTGCAGTCCATGGGGTCGCTAAGAGTTGGACATGACTGAGCAACTTCACTTTCACTTTCACTTTCATGCATTGGAGAAGGAAATGTCAACCCACTCCAGTGTTCTTGCCTGGAGAATCCCAGGGACGGGGGAGCCTGGTGGGTTGCCATCTATGGGGTCGCACAGAGTCAGACACAGCTGAAGCGACGCAGCAGCAGCAGAGGACTAGTTAACATTAAAAATTAAAAGCTATAACTTTGAAGAGAATGTGTGACACATTTTGAGAGGAAGAAACTTGAACTCAACACTTTGTGTTGAGAATAGATGAAAGACAAGGAAGAGTAGAAACAGGAAAATGTGTTAAAAGATTAAACTGCTAGTTCAGTCCAAAGATGATGGTTTCTTGGACCATGGTGGTAGCAGTGGAGATGGTAAGGAATAGTTAGATTCTAGATTAATTTGAAAGTAGAAGCAAATAGCAATTTTTGATGGCTTGGTTATGCAACATAGGAAAGAGGTGTTAAGGGTTATTGCAAGATTTTTGGCCTGAGTAAATGAAAGAAGGGAGTTGCCATTGAAAGTTTCTAGATGGGAAACATTTGAGGTGAGGGTGGGGAGAGAAGATTCAGTTCCTGGAGTGTTAATTTTAAAATGTTTAAAATTAAGAGAAGCTATCCAGTAGTTTGGAAATATGTTCCTTGACTTAAGGACAAAGATTTTGACTGAAATCATAAGTTGGGAAATTATCAGCATAGAGACAGTCTTTAAATTTAGGGTACTGGATTCGATCTAAAAATAAATCTCTGGAGTATACCAACATTAAGAGTTCAAGACCAAAGTGACTGAGGAGTAAAACACAGTAAATGTGGAAGAAAACATTTATAATGTCTAGACTCCCAAGTGAAGAACATGTATCAAAAAAAGAGTGATTGTGTTAAATACTATAAAATGAAGATTGAGAGTTGACCATTGGTCTGGCAGTACAGAATTTTTTTATGACAAGCAGTGTCAGTGGACTCATTAAGGCATAAACCTGATTGGAGTGAGTCTGGATGGGAGGAGAGGAATTTTAGATAGAGGGCATAGATGTTTCCTGAGGAGCTTTACTGTAAGAGTAATTTAAGGGGAGGGAGTGGGAAGGGGGAATAGTGATAAGTGGGATCAATAGATGAGGAAAAAATACTTTTTAAGATGGGAGAAATTAGATTGTGTTTGTATACTGTTGGACAATCCCGTAGAGGACAGAAAATTAGCAATGTAGATAGGAACACACCCTGTACAGTTCCAGAAAGAAGAAGAGAGGCTGGGATTTAGTGTACAAGTGAAGTGAAGTTGCTCAGTCATGTCTGACTCTGATCAGTCGTGTCTGACTCTGTGATTCCGTGGAATGTAGCCTACTAGGCTCCTCATCCATGGAATTTTCCAGGCAAGAGTACTGGCGTGGGTTGCCATTTCCTTCGCCAGGGGATCTTCCTGACTCAGGGATTGAACCCAGGTCACTCATATTGCAGAGAGTCACTTTACCATCTGAGCTACCAGGGAAGCATATACAAGTCAAGTAGATTTAAATAAGAACATAGATCGTTGATATGTGATAACAGGTAGAAGGTAGAATATGTAGATTCAGAAGATGGTAGATGAGAAATTGTGGTTTGGAATCCGAAATTCTCATTTTGTAGCTTCAGTTTTCTTAAAGTAGGAAGCGATATCCAAGGCTAAAAGAATGGGACAGGACTGTCATGAAGTTAAGGAAGAAGGAAATAGTGTAAAATATTATCTTAGAGATTGGTAGAAAAAAAAATGAACTGAGAATGTAGTATGTGACTGGTTGGCTTCATTAAGGGTTGCCCTCAGATTTGTGGTTGTGATCGTGAATTTAAAGTGAGACCAGCCCAGTCTATTATGCTTGTTTTTCTAAACATTTTCTGCTGCATTAGCACAGGAAGAGTTGGATTTAACCAGATCTTAGTTTTGCTAAGTGATTGGAAGTGATTGCCTAATGAGTAATGAAGGCTTGGCAACCTGATACTAGAAATGGGTGAAAAATAGCCAAGGAAATGTTATCAGCATTAACAAAAAAAGTCTACAAATTACTTTATATGTGGTCTCTAACAGATAACTTAGGTACAGTTATTAATTATTTTACTCTTTTGTTCTTCCAACTGAAGGCATTGACAAGACTTCATCAACTGAAACTTTTGGGTCATACTTTAGTTGTTGAATTTGCAAAAGAGCAAGATCGAGTTCATTCACCATGTCCCTCTTTGGGCACTGAAAAAAAGAAAAGGTATGTAGATAGGTTTTCCTAGCCTTTTAAAAGTTTATTATTATTTTTTTAATTTATTAAAAAAAATTTTAAATTAAAAAATTACATATTTTTTCAAAGAGTTGTATTGCTCTTGGATTATTTTCAGACTAGCAAGTAAATCGGGGAAGGCAATGGCACCCCAGCCCAGTACTTTTGCCTGGAAAATCCCATGGACGGAGGAGCCTGGTAGGCTCCAGTCCATGGGGTCGCTAGGAGTTGGACACGACTGAGCGACTTCACTTTCACTTTTCACTTTCATGCACTGGAGGAGGAAATGGCAACCCACTCCAGTGTTCTTGCCTGGAGAATCCCAGGGACAGGGGAGCCTGGTGAGCTTCCGTCCATGGGGTCGCACAGAGTCGGACACGACTGAAGCGACTTAGCAGCAGCAGCAGCAGCAGCAAGTAAATAATCTGAAACAGTAAATGATTGTATCTCTCCACTAAATCTAGTACTTGAAAGCAATACATTTGTTTGTTCCTAATTATGCATTAGGAACCTGAGTATGGATTTAATATTAGGACTTAACCAGTGTGAAATGAAAAGAGAGTAGGGTGAAAGCATTCAACTATAAGTTGAACTATAACTAAAGTGGAGGGACTATAAGTGGTTCAACTATAAGTGGAGGGACTATAAGTGGTTCAACTATAAGTTGAGGGAAGAGACTAGTATAAAGTCCTAATATATAGCAGGGTATCATTAATAGGCACAGCCTTGATTCCTAGCTGTAATTCTTTGTAGCTATATAACTTTTATAAATTGCTTTACACCAGTGGTTCTCACAGTACAATCCCTGCACCAGCTGCATCATTTAGAATCTTGACTGAAGGAAAGATTGTTCGTCCTTAACCTAGTCATACTGAATCAGATATTTGGGTTGTTAGGGGTGGGGAGGAGGATAGGCCCCAGCTGTCTGATTTTTAAGAAACCCTTGCTGATGCACATTAAAGACATTTGTGTGCCACTATTTTATACCTCTGAACTTCAGTTTTGGTGGGTGAGGGCTGTCAGTAAGATTCATCCTACCATCTTCATGTCATTGCTATGAAGAATAAATAAAAATGTGGCTTGCCTTATATAATATCTGGAATTAGTTTTCTTTTTCATTGGTATTTACTTAATAGCTGAAAATTATACTTTCACAGCTGTTTTTATAATGCTGTGTTTGAAAAGATAGTGTCATTTTTGTCATTCTGTTTCTTCTATAGATAATATCAATTTTGATTCTATATTTCTTAGGTCTGATGATCCTGTGGAAGATGATAAAGAAAAGAAAGAACTTGACTGTTTAACCATAGAGAATGGAATTGCACCAAACCATGGGTTAGCATTTTGTTTGTATTTAATTGTGTCTTTTGGTTTTATTTTGGATAGGTAGGTTTGTGTGTGGAGGGTATGTGTGTGTGTGTGTGTTGTCAAATAAGATATTTTTAAAGTATATTTTAGTATATATAATGAAGATTTTTAGTGTGTTGTTTAAACATTGAGCATTAAGAGTTTGTCACTGAATTTGGTTCCATTAAAATGTTCAAAGTTGTAAGATAAAACTCTGAAAAGAAATGCTATATTCTATAATGCAGAGAGAAGACAACTTGCTATTTAAATGTAATCATTTAGATCTTTTAGGAACAGAGTACTCTTAGATTTACTGAATCATTTAAGCAATTTGTATGTTATTAGGTTACCTAAAATGAGTTATTGATATGAATCTTACTAAAACACAATAAGCATTTTAAGTATTTTTTTTTAGGCTGACTTTTCCTCTAAATTCATGCCTCAAGTATATGTACCCACCACCTTCAAGTACAATCCTAGCAAATATAGTAAATGCTTTGGCAAGTGTGCCTAAGTTCTATGTGCAGGTAAGTAGAATAAACATTTCTCAAAGTAAATACTTTCTCATACTTTCTCATGCTTTTTAAAAAATAGTTGTATTAATCAGACTAATTTCTATAGGGGTGATAATATTACAGAATTTTAAAGATGCCTTAGATTGGGCTGTTATAGCTAAGTACCATGATCTGGGCAGTTTTTAAATAATAGAAAATTATTTCTCACAGTTTGGAGGTTGGAAATTATATTACAGTGTGCCAGTATAGTCAGGTTCTGGTGGAAGATGGCCATTTTCTCTTTGTAACCTCATGTAGCTGAAAGAGCATGAGAGAGCTCTCAGTTGTGCTTCTTATAAGGTACACTAATCGCATTTATAGGAGTTCTACCCTTATGACCTAATAACTTCACAAAAGCCTCATGTCTTAATACCATACCATTACAGGTTAGGATTTAACATATGAATTTTTGAGAGGGACATAAACATTCAGTCCATTGCAGAAGGTAGTGAAAAAATAACTACATTCAAGTAAGGGTTTTTGTAAACTATAGTGTAAAAATACTATGTTTAGTATTAATAATACTAATAAGCATAAGCTAATTTGGGAAATGTAATTTCTGGTAATTCTTCATTACTTTAGCATATGCTTTTTCCTTTCTTAGAGGAAAAGATAGAGGACCCCTTAATAAATGCTTAGAAATATTGACAATAAAAGATACTTTTAAGTACAAAATAATAGATGATGATTTTCTTTATTATGCTTCTCTATGTTTCATAATTCACAATAATCAAGAGAAAAAACACTTTAGTAAATTTCACATTGTAAGAATATGACATTTTAAATAATGAGAATAATGGTATTTTGTACAATTGATAAATATTTTAGGAAGGTTGATCTTCTAAGATATACCAGTGCCTGAGATATACCAGTTTAACCCTTTCCTGGTATTATAAAGGCAAGAGGTGATCCTTCCTTTGCACTAAATTAATCACTAGTGTTATTGCAGAGTTTTTAAGTACACTATTAGATGTGACTTGAATCATGATTTTTCTATTTGATTTCAAATGTCTTATCCCTTTTATTAAGGTGCTTCATCTTATGAATAAAATGAATTTGCCCACACCTTTTGGACCAATTAGTACCCGGCCTCCCATGGTAAGAAAGCTCTTGGAATTTTCAACATTCAAAATTTCGCTTCTTGTGGTGAGATTTTGAGGCTAAATTTTACAAATGTTGTGCCAGTGATCTCTAATGTGTATTGAAAATGAAGAACAAATACAAAGTTAACGTAATAATGGTCCTGTGGAGAACTGAAAGTGGGAAAAAGCCAGAACTTTTTTTTTTTTTTTAATTTTTTCTTTCTTGGTCATGCTATGCAGCATGTGGGATCTTAGTTCTGTGCTCAGAAATTGAACCTATGACCCCTGCAGTGGAATCGTGGAATCCTAACCACTGAACAGCCAGGGAATTCCCCAGAATATTAAAGTAATGTTTTTGGTAATAGAGGCCATCATTTCTCTTAGGGGTATTCAGTCCTTTGATCTAGAACATTGTGCTATCCTACAAGATAGTTACGTTTGACAAGCCGAATTGCCTAAAATTTCCATTGTTGTGGTTTTATTGCTAGTAATTTACTTTTGCAGAAGATAAAAAAGGTTGATAATTTTTTTATTAGAATTTACTATGCAAATCTGTCAATAATTTTGCTGGTGGGTTATGTCTGCTCTTCAGTAATTTTAGTAGTTTTATTATTTTGCTGTAATACTCAGTACTTTGTTGTTGTTGTTGTTTTATTAATTGGAGTATAGTTTACAGTGCTGTATTTCAGATGTGCAGTCACACCTAAGTCAGTTATATTAATACATATACGTATGCTGCTAAGTCACTTCAGTCATGTCCGACTCTGTGCGACCCCATAGACGGCAGCCCACCGGGCTTCCCTGTCCCTGGGATTCTCCAGGCAAGAACACTGAAGTGGGTTGCCATTTCCTTCTCCAGTGCATGAAAGTGAAAAGTGAAAGTGAAGTTGTTCAGTCATATCCGACTCTTAGCGACCCCATGGACTGCAACCTACCAGGCTCCTCCATCCATGGGATTTTCCAGGCAAGAGTACTGGAGTGGGGTGCCATTGCCTTCTCCAACATATACGTATAGCCACTCTTTTTTAGATTTTTTCCGTATATAGACCATTGTAGATTATTGAGTGGTTTCCTATGCTATATAGTAGGTTCTTATGTATATTATGCATAGTAGTGTGTATATGTCAATCCGAATCTCCCAATTTATCCCTTCCTCACTTCCCTCCTGGTAATCATAAGTTTGTTCAGATTCATGAGTGATTCTTAAGTCATCTTGTAAGTCTTTTATTTCTGTTTTCTAAATAAGTTCATTGTACTATTTTTTTAGATTCCATGTATAAGCAATATTATATAATATTTGTCTTTCTCTAACTTAACTTCATTCAGTAAGACAGTTTCTAGGTCCGTCTGTGTCACTGCAAGTGACATTGCTTCATTTTCTTTAATGGCTGAGTAATATTCCATTGTATAAATGTCCCTTTAGTACTTTTTTAGATAACAGCAATGAGAAATTATTTTAGAAGGCTAACAAATTGAAAATTTGCTTTTGTATTGTGCATTGATTGCTTTTCTAATGTCTGTATTAGCTTCATAATTTTTCTTTGTAACTCCAAAACCTCAATGCCTGGCATGTTGCGAGGATAATAGTTAAGATTATACTAGCTGCTGTTAACAAAGCTCAAATTTTAGTCACTTAACACAATTCAGATTATCTCTTGCTTGTGCCAGGTTCATTCCAAAAGTAGGGCAGAATGGTGTTCTTTCCTGAGTTACTAAAAAGATCCACGTTAATTGTACTATGTGCATTCCCTGATTGGTGAGGACGTTACTGTGCAGCCTGCAGATAAAGAAACGAGAGAATTTTATGTGTCGGAAGTCTTTATGCTTACCTTTTCATTGACTAAAACTCGGGTGAAATCTAACTGCAAGGGAAGTTTGGAAATTTAGTCCAGCTAGGTGCCAAGGCAGAAGAAACAAGTATTGTGATTGACTAAAGTCTACTAAGTCAAGTGTTCCATCAATATATGTTGAATGTGTAAAAGAAAATCATGAGGAATAGAGAAATGTGAGAATCATGTATCTGAATGGAAATAGTTTTCTATTTGTAAACATCATAGATTACCATAGTATTTTTTGTTTTTACTTAGTATGAGGACTATATGCCATTACATGCACCTCTTCCACCTACATCTCCTCAGCCACCAGAGGAACCTCCTTTGCCAGATGAGGATGAGGAATTATCTAGTAAAGAATCAGAATATGAAAGCAGTGATGATGAAGACCGTCAAAGGTATGTAATGTCAAATATTTGTGTAGATTGTAATAAACATAGAATATATGAATGAGATTCTCTTAACTCTTCATAAATTTTGCATATAGTTCTTCCTAATTCAGGGTCCTTAGCATTTGTCCATTCCCAGCTCCCCATCATACTATAGATTAAGGCTTGAGACTAGAAATCAAGAACTAAGGAAAAATTTTTGCATGACGAGTAATTTTTTTGATTGATCATGGTATAAAATTGATCATCGTTTTTTATTGATTCTGTATTTGAGAACTTTCCCACTTGTTACAGTTTATTTATAACTTCAACATCAGTAATTGCAGTGCTTTTACGGTCTTCTAGCAGACATGGGCATGTACAGAATGGTGATGTACAGACATGGCATGTACAGACATGGGCATGTACAAATTTTTTGAGCCGATTGATATGCACATCACTCGTGAGGTAGAACAAAGTGACATTCTGTCTTCTTGTTTCAGCTCTTATACTGTAAACAAGGGTCTCTTTCACCATGTTTTTCACATTTTTGTGCTGTTTGTTGTTGGTTTTGCTGTTCAAAATGCCCCCAAGTGTAGTGTTGAAGTGCTGTCTAGGGTATCGAAAATCAAGAAGGCTGTGATGTGTTTTATGGAGAAAATTCTGTGTGTTAGATAAACTTTGTTCAGGCCTGAGTTATAGTGCTGTTGACTATGAGTTCAGTGTTAATGAATCAAAAATATATATTAAATAAGATGTTCTTAAAAGTAAACAAACATAAAATGAGGTGTGTAATGATCAGTTGATGAAATGTGAGCACGTGCTTGCAGGAACCTAATCCTGAATTTCATTTAGGGACAGTGATTCATTATTCACTAATTCAATGTTTGCGAAGACTTTATAGAACAAAGTTAGGTTGTATTTCTGTTTTGTCAGTTTACTTCCCTGGACTTTATTTACCTCAGAGTAATTTCTAGAGCAACTTTATAGAATTTTATGCAAGAATATTCACAATAATTACTGCAAACAAATTATTCTTTTATTGGTTGTTCTTGATGATCTACATATATTTTATTTAAAGCCTCTGGCAAAGAGCAATAAGTTGTTAATAATGTTCTGCTGCTGCTAAGTCGCTTCAGTCGTGTCCGACTCTGTGCGACCCCATAGACAGAAGCCCACCAGGCTCCCCCGTCCCTGGGATTCTCCAGGCAAGAATACTGGAGTGGGTTGCCATTTCCTTCTCCAATGAATGAAAGTGAAAAGTGAAAGTGAAGTCGCTCAGTCGTGTCCGACTCTTAGCGACCCCATGGACTGGAGCCCACCAGGCTCCTCCATCCATGGGATTCTCCAGGCAAAAGTACTGGGGTGGGGTGCCATTGCCTTTCCCGGGTAATAATGTTCAGCGGAGCCTAAAATAGAAATTTCTAAACATTGCCTTCCCCGGTTAATAATGTTCAGCGGAGCCTAAAATAGAAATTTCTAAACATTTTCTGTAGAGAACCAGAGTTCTGTTGTAGTGGGAAAGCACCAGTGGATGATACTTAAATGAATGGATGTTGCTATCTTCCAATAAAACTTTCTATTTAAAAATAAACAATGACTAGATTTGGTCCTTTGGCTGTAATTTGTCAACCCCTAGCCTAGAAGACCTGTATAGGCAAATGGTGAGAATCATAGATACACACAGAAGCCACCAGATACAGAGGGAGTGTTTTAACAGGAGTCAGAATCCAAGTAGAGAATCTGGGCACCATATACAAGTGATCAGCAGCAATTTGACTGTTACTGAGGCAACATCCACTTGAGTAGGTGGCACCTTATACATTCTCTTTCTAGGGAGAGAGTTAAAAGTCAAAGCATAGGTGGGGTTAAAACTACCAAAATGGGAGTTAATAGAGCGTCTGTCTTGAATAGAGATATTTATGAAGGCTGGCAGCTTTTGATAGACTAATTTGTTGCTAAATAAAGAACAAGAAGTATTACAGTTGATTAATTAACCTCTGTAAATTTTATTTTCTTTATGAAAACAGTGATATAATGAGAAATGTTTTATAGGCTGGCCACAACTGTTTTCGTTTTATTTCCATTTAGGGATGTAGTGAGGAAGTCTGCAACTAATTCATCTCAAGTCGTGAGAACAAAGCCTTTGAATGAACTAAGTTCTGGTTTCATGCTTCTCTGTTATCTTTTGGAAATATTATAAAACTTGCTACTATGTATTTATCAGCAAATATTTATTGATTACTTACATAAAATATGCCTTGCACTATTGTAGAGGCTTAGTATACTTTTGGTGAGCAATTTATGAATATAGATACATGTTTCATATAACTGGATTTAGTCATAAAATTTTTGTCAAACCATGGTTTTTAAGAGGCTTTAAAAATTTGTAGCATATGTTTTCATTTTTTTTTTGCTTAAGGAAAAAGGGTTTAAAACATATTTAACTCTTCTTAACTACATTTTATTGTGCTTGTTTTCAAATTTCACAAATTTAACTCTGGAGAAGTAGAGCTGTGACTAATGGTTTTGAACTTGCTTTGTGGAAACATTGTATCTGATCCTGTGGAAGAGCCAAGAAAGACTAGAGAAGATCTGTTCTAAATATTCATAATCACAATGGAGATAAGTTATATACAAAGTATCAATTGTCACCCTTTGGTTGATTAAGCTACTTTAGAGTATAATGGGGAAGGCAATGGCACCCCACCCCAGTACTTTTGCCTGGAAGATCCCATGGACGGAGGATCCTGGTAGGCTCCAGTCCATGGGGTCGCTGAGAGTCGGACACGACTGAGCGACTTCACTTTCACTTTTCACTTTCATGCATTGGAGAAGGAAATGGCAACCCACTCCAGTGTTCTTGCCTGGAGAATCCCAGGGATGGGGGAGCCTGGTGAGCTTCCGTCTATGGGGTCGCACAGAGTCGGACACGACTGAAGCGACTTAGCAGCAGCAGCAGCAGAGTATAATATTTGAAATGTTTTCAGGAACAGTGTAAGTTATCTTGTTTATATAATGATGCTTTCCAACAATTATGCACTAAATATTTTAAAATTAAGTATTTAAGTCTAGGTTTTCTTTAATAATTAGAATATGAATCAAAATAATTTTACTCTGTATATGTTCTGTTGACTATCCATCAAAGCAAGAGCAGTAAAGTTACATAGATTATATTTAGTGTATCTTGTTTAACTTTTTGACACAAAGTACAGTCATTTATTTGGGCAACTAATAATTTTCATAATAAAACATATCTTTAAAACTTGACAAGTTGGAATTAAGTAAATTCCCAGTTCCTTCAAGCTAAGATGAAAATTGATCAAGGAGATTCATAACTAGAGCTTTTGTCCAATGAATTACAACTTAAGGATTCTACTTAAGCCATACAAATCATTTTATAGTTTATAAGCTCAAATAAAAATTTAAGCTTAACAAAAACAATGGTAAATAACTGGGCTTTTACATAAATCTTTTTTACTCTTCTTTCTGCTAATGTAGAATGACCAAACTAATGGAACTGGCAAATCTTCAGCCCAAAAGACCAAAACCAACAAAGCAGCGCCATGTGAGAAAAAAGAGAAAAATAAAGGATATGTTGAATATACCATCATCTGCTTCACACAGGTAGTTTTGTTTTAGATTATACGATAAGGCTTCTTTATATAATTTGTTTAATTGCTTAACTGAAATCATTTCTCATTCTGACTTCTATCAGTCCATTTCGTTTACCAATGATTTCTTATTTGCCAAATTCACAAGTATCCCTAATTTTCTCAAAGTTGACCAGCATTTGATACTATTGACTTTGCCAGGTTTCAAAATTGTCCACCTTTAATTTTTTTGTTTCTCATATTTAACTCCATCTCTTCCTCTTTTTCTTCCTACTTTTTTCTTTTATGACTTTCACTCACTCACTCACTTGCTTTTTAAGTATTGAATTCCATATATTCCTCTCTGTGGTCATTTTCTATTCATATATTTTTACTTCTTGTTGATATCATTAATTTTTATGATTCACCAGTTGTAGCTGATAGATTCCAAATCTCCATCTCTAGGTTTAAACTCCTGAGTTTTATTTCCAGTTTCCTGTTTGTATACTCAATGTCTTGTATGCATTTAAGGTATTATTCAAAGCAAAATTAATTTACTTTCATATTATGTCTTTCTCTTCCTGTCCTGACAGTTTTCATAATGGCATCACCAGTGTGCTTATATGAAAGTTTGTTAGTTTTTCCTAACTTCACTACCTGATATCAAACATTTTTTTGCTTCAGAGTACCCTAGCAGGTAAAAGTTAACATGGCTTAGCACACAGGACCCACCTTGAAATATTTATTAAATGTGTGATAAGTTCTATGCTAAATATTGTGGGGTTTAGAGCATGCTTCCAAAGCTCAGTGCTGTCTTTTCAAACGGTGAGTTAGTAGTCTATGGGCAGGTAAAACATACACACAGATGACTATTGTATTATGAATTATAATATTAAATGATATAACAAGATGTAACTGAGAATGAAAGATTGTGAGAAAGGAGAAATCACAGCCAGTTAAGAAATCTGGAAAGACTTTAAGACAGAGGAGACAATTTGAGCTGGGCTTGAAGAACGAGAGGCAAAAATGAGTCAAGGAAGAGATGCAATTTGAATAAAAAAGTACATTTCCAGAGGTAAGGCAGTTTGTTGCATAGGTATAGAAATGATGAAAGGTAAAGCTAGAAGGATGTTGAGATACCTGCCTTAAATGTTATGTAATATATTTGAATACATTGAAGGAGCTGTTTTAATACATTAAAAAATTAAAAATTTCTCTCAGATTTTTTTCATCTTATAGTAAGCCTTCAGGAAATATACTGATGTGGGGTGATGATCAGGGCAATGCGTATGAAAGAATTTTATTAGATATAAATTAACTTCCCACTATGTCTTAAACTTTGTGTTAGAATAGAGAAATTGCCAATGAAATAGTGTTTATTACTATGTATTTTGTTTGAAATGTATTATCCCTTTTGACTGATTATCTGACATTTTGCATTAGCAGATTTTTTTTTGAAATTATGGTAGAAATTATTAGCCTGTTTGCCATGGATTTCTGTGTACTTAAATATCTTAATCAATGAAAATTGCCATTCATTACAGTTTTAATTCTGTTCAGCTTTTCTACAAGGTAAATTTCCTTTGAACTTGTAAGTAACTTCATAAATTGAGAAAAGTTTGTTAAAATGATGTTTTTACATTTTTAAAGGAATGGGTCTTTAATCTTTGAATTTTTTAGAATTATTTTCTCATGTTAAGTATATATAATATGATGCATATTTCCCACCTATGTATGTTTTAACACAACAGTCACATGCTTTTAATCCCTATAACAGCACCAAACAATTAAAAACTAGTATGGTTGACCCTTAAACAACATGAGTTTTAACTGTGTGGGTCCACTTGTATGCAGATTTTTTTAGTAAATACTACAGTACTACATGATCCGAGGTTGGTTAAGTCCATGGATATGGATCTGTGAATACAGAGGAACCATGGATATGGAAGGCTGACAAAGTTACATACATACAGGTTTTTGACTGTTGGGGTCAGGGCCCCTAACCTCTTGAGTTGTTCAAAGGTCAGCTGTAATGTGAAGCAATTAAACTTTCCAGTGACTACATTAAAAGATGAAATTAATTTTAATAATGTATTTTATTTAACCAGTTATACCTGAACTGTTATTTCAAAATACAGTTAATATAAAACATTATTGAAATGTTTTACATTTCTTTTTTCCACACAAAGCTGTCAAACTCTGGTGTATATTTTGTACTTAGAACATAAGTACAGATAAGAACATAAGCAAGATTTCAAGTGCTTATTAGCCACATGTGGCTTATGGCTACTCCATTAGCCATCATAGATTTATTATATGTAGTATGTAGAATACAGTACATAAAATGCTTACATTACACATAGAATGAACTTTTTTGCATATTGGCCAAAATCCTGACGTTTAGAATCAATAGTCCTAAAGTTCTATCTCTTGTCATTTACTGACTGACTTTATGCAATTATTTAACATTCTTTAACCTCAAACTCCTTACCTGTCTAAACAGAATTTAATAATATCCATATGAGAATAGTTGTTAGGATTTTTGAAGTATTAAATGTAAGTTACTTTGTTCAGTGCCTCTAGTGTGTTTTATTAGCTTTTTAAATTTAAAGTTAATATGAAATAATGTTTTTCTCAAAATTTTGTATGCAATTACAAAGTAATGCTATCATTGTTTATAAACAGCAGTTTACATCCAGTGTTGTTACCTTCGGATGTATTTGACCAACCACAACCTGTAGGTAATAAAAAAATTGAATTCCATATATCTACTGACATGCAAGCTGCATTTAAGAAAGATTTAGAAAAGCAACAGAATTGTGAAGAAGAAAATTGTGGTAAGCATATTCTAGTTCTTTAACATGCTATGTAAAAATTTTTCTGAGTCAGTTTTTTGTATTAGAATTAAATTTTATATGCTTCTGTTTTTAGTATTTGTGAGTATATTTAAAATGTGCAATTAGATCTTCCTTAGTGTCATGGAATACTATTTATTTTAAACTTTTTAAGTAAAACTAAAATTGGTGCTAAACGTGTTACCTTTTATTAGTAATGAACTCTAGGGTGATATTTAGTCTGGTTTTTGCTAATGTTTATTTACCCAAAAAATATAAGTGTTTCTTGTATTGAATTATTTTTCATTGCTTACTAAATGTGTGATGCTCTGTGGTTTTATTAGTACAGTTGAATTACTGGTTAGGAAAACAAGCTGTGAAATCTTTAGTAGATTTCATGTATTTTTTTTTAATCCAAAAGACACGGAAGGTTGTTAAACAAGATACCATTCTTAAGTTTAAAGATAATATACTGATATTACAGATTTTTTTCCTGCTTATTTTAAACATTATTTTGATATTATACTACAATGGCATTTCTTTATTCTTTTAATTTTTAAATTTTAGGAATAATACCAGCCTATAGAAAATATAATCAGAACAGAAGCCTGTGAAATTTTAAGAAGTTAACAACACCTCAAACCCCACTTTTCCCTATTTGACTTCTTAGAGATAAGCATTGTTAGTAATTTGATATGAAGATAGTCCTTCCAGATCTCATCCTATGCTTGTGTATAAACATTTTATTTACTTATTTTTTTAATAATCATCATAGGTTACTTTTTGAGGTTGCATTACACTCCATGGTAGAGTTATGTCAATATTTCATCAAACTCTAATGATTGAAGTTGAGGTTTTCATTTTATTATTACAGAAATTCTGGTATGTACATTTTTGTACATATATCTTTAAAAGCCCTTTTATGAATATAGGGTAGAGTTCTAGTAAGTATTGCAGACGTACTGAATGAATAGCTAGTTTTAAGTCTTATTTCTCTGAAGGTAGTGAGAACACATTGCCTTTACAGATAGCTCTTTTTTTTTCTTTCAGTGTCTGTATTTGATGGCTAGTGACCCTTTGACACAAATTTCTATTTTTTAAGCATAATTTATTCAAAGACTTAGACCTTATTGAGGGGCGTAGCAGTCATCCCATTCTGCATCAATGTAGAGTAATGGTGAATAAACAATGAAAACAGTTCTAAAGGTTCTTTTCTTCCTGATGCCTTCAGGCCACAGAAGATCTCTTGGTACAATAGTTTTTCTACATTAGGAGACTTTTAAGATCCTAAACGTGGCATGCACATGTGGCATGTTTGCATCATTTTCATAGCTTTTTTAAGGTTTTGTTTGCCTTCTTAGGTAGTATAACTGGGAATTTTTCTACTGCATGTTTAATCCTGTCCTTCCCAACCCTCTACCCCAAATCAGTTTAACTTTCACTGAAGCTAAAATTCATATTTTCTGAATGAAATTCATTATATTGCTGTGTTGTGAATTAAAAATTTATAATGATTTTAATTTTCCTAATTGAGTAAGTGTGCAAATACTTGTTTTTCTTGACCTCTTGTAGCACCACCAGTATTGACCTTTTTTTTTTTTTTTTTTGGTGGGGAGAGGTATAATGGATGGATTTTTTTTTTTTTTTTTTAGTATCCTCAAATAGAAGTGTCTTATTTTATGATTTTCATGTTATAGTGGCAGAGTTGAATGGTCATGATAGAAACCACATGGCCTGCAAAACCTAAAATATTTACTGTTTGAACCTTTATAGAAAATGTTTGCTCACCCGTTTCAAAGCATTTAGAAAAACACCAAAGAGGTTTAGTGCTAGAAGATATCTTAAAAATTAAAAATGGATAAGAAAAACTATTTTGAAGGGAAGATTTTTAATGGCTAATGTCAATGTTAACTCTAGACTTACTGGCTACTGAAGCTGATGAATCTAATATAGGATTTGGAAAAATCTTCCCCCAACCAAATTTGAACATCACAGAGGAGATTAAAGACGACTCTGATGAAATGCCATCAGAATGTATTTCTAGAAGGGAGTTGGAAAAGGGCAGAATTTCTCGAGAAGGTAATTTCATGAAATAAACCAGAACTTACTGTTTTACATTTCTTTGGCCCTTCAGAAGCAAAACAAATCTCTTCATGTTATTTACCTTAACTAAAGCATGTACTTCAAGACATATCTTCAGTTAAATGTTTTTAATCATCACTTTTGGTTTTTAGTGCTCATACTTTTATAGGGAAGAAAGTATCGCTCAATACAGTGTTCCCAGAGTATATTTGTTTGGAAGAATGTTTTCATTTCTGAGACTTTTATATGATATCCTAAGTCAGTGTGACCAACAGTCTAGAATTCTATATTCAAGATACAGTTGATAGACCATCACAATACTGTGTCTGAGATGTATGCAAAGCAGTTGTTTGTCTAAAAATATAGTTTTAACTCTTTGGTAATTAAAAGCCTGTGTTTATGAATTTTATGTCCTAATATGATAATTTTTTTACTTCTAATAGATTTTTTCCTATTTTAATATATCTTAAAATATTTAGGGGTTTTAGATTGACATGTGACACATAATATTTTTATAATAATTAGAAACTGATTTCCAAATAGCATTTTTGCTTAAACATCTAGTTGTCAGGAACACATTTCAGAGACTGAATAGAAATAGCTACATAGAGATTCAGAACCCACAGTTTGTCTGAAATACTTATCATTACATTTTGAGTAATTTATTTTACATTTGAATATATTGGTGTCTGGTACTTAGGGAGATTGACTTTAATCAGAAAATAACACAGATGTTTGATAGCATCTTTATTTGCTTCAGTCTTTCAAATAAATTAAAATTAAGCTTTAATAAAAATATTTTATGGATACGTTTTAGTAATTCTAGATGCCTGAAATTTTTTAACTTATCACTTTAGGTTCTTAATGGGTATTTTTATACCATTAGTAACATTGTCATTAATTTCTATGATTTTAACATTTTCTTATTGCTTATTTTGTCTATTTAGCAGTTATATTTGATTTCTGTTAAGAGTTTTTCTTCAAAAAATTGATGAAGCTGTCTTAATTTTTTATCCTTGTCTTGCTTTGTTTTTATGTAAGAAATGGAAACACTTTCAGTTTTTAGAAGTTACGAACCTGGTGAACCAAACTGTAGAATTTATGTAAAGAATTTAGCTAAACATGTTCAGGAAAAGGTAAGTTGAAATTTATAAATTGGTTTTATTATTTTGCATGTTTTCCCCTGGTTTTCCTTATTGGTCTTTTCTTTGTTGAAATTCTAGGACCTTAAATTTATTTTTGGAAGATATGTTGACTTTTCATCAGAAACACAACGGATAATGTAAGTGGCATGTAAATTTTGTTTTGTTTTTAATCTGTTAGAAATTAACCCTTTTTAAATATCATTTTCCCTTTAGTGATTAAATTATATGAAGAAATTGCTAATACCTGTTGCATAATTAATCTTTTAGACATCTAGATCAGGATTCAGCAAATTTCTTTTTAAATGAACAGTAAAAATTTAATATTTTTATATTAAAATACTACAATGTCTGTTGCAACTACTCAGTTTTGTCTTTGTAGCATGAAAGCAGCTCTAAACAATACATAAATGAATATTAATGACTGAGTTCCAATAAAACATTTGTAGAAACAGGCTTCATCATAAATTCTAGACTTCTTTCCTAACCCTAAAGCAGTGGTTCTCAAACTTTAACCTGCCTAAGAGTTTAGTAAAACCATTTCCTTGGTCCATCCCTAGAAAGTTTAGTTTTCTAAACTGCGATAAGATAGATGAATGTGTGTTTCTAAAAAGCCTGTGGATAATGCCACAGCTGCTGGTCCAAAGATTAGATTTTGAAAACTACTGTTTTAATGACTAAACCTGGAGTATATGGTACTAAAGCCAAGTGTTTTAGATTCTTCTGTAGTGGTAGCTTCTCTTCTTTCAGTTGGAAAGACTTCCATTTTATGAGCACAAAAGAGAAGGATATGATTGTAAATTATTTAAAAGGTAATGTTTGAAGTTAGAATTTCATTCTTTGAAATTTTATAGTTAATTAAGTCTAAAATATGTATGGTCTTGGCCATATAAATTAGAAGTAAAAATTAGAAAATGTAAGGAGGGAAACTCTTGAATGGCAGTTGAATAGAGAAGTGACTAATTAATGTAAAATTTTAACATTTTAAAATCTTCACCTGGGCAATGTACTTCTTTATATAAGCATGCACTGTATTTTATTTTATTTTATTTTTTCTTATCAAGAATCTCTTTTATTGATTATCAGAAACATTACAAACATCTAATATGAACAAATTGTAACATTACAGTATTTAGTTTGAACAATTAATACATTTCAGATATAATATTATACATATTTCAGTGTTATTCTCCCCAATCATCCCACCCTCTCCCGGTCCCAGAGTCCAAAAGTCTGGTCTATACATCAGTGTCTCTTTTGCTGTCTCGTAAATAGGGTTATTTTTACCATCTTTCTAAATTCCATATATATGCGTTAGTATACTGTATTTGTGTTTTTGTTTCTGGCTTACTTCACTCTGTATAAAAATGTCCATTTATACTCATTAGTGGCAGATACCTCTTTTTATTGGGATACCAAAAGTTTATTTTGCTGGACATGCAAAATGGTAACCCTTGTTCCTGTTGTTGCCTTTGTATAAGCGGAAAAAATTTAAAAATATATACATTTGTGTGTGTGTGTATGTAAATGTATGTATGGCACACACAAATGTATTGTGTTATTGTGTGTGCCTATATATATATGCATATGTGTGTGTGTATGTACACACCATGTTTATGCATCCTTTCTATTTCCAGTATTGCCTCCCATTCGCATTTGAGAGGAAAAATAATTCTGTATTGAGAAACTGTACACATCAAAATGATAAAATAGTAATTGTTTCCTGTGGGACTAGTCTTGTGAGTTTTTTAGAAAAAAATTTAATTGCATATTTTTATTCTTAAAATTTCTTTATATGCTTTAGCTAGTCTCATAGACTAAATGCTAGGCAGTATTTTAGTTGTAAATTATAGTCTGTTTTTTAAGTAGTTTATAGTTTCCTCCCCTGAAATGTTGACAAGTGAATATACTATGGAATAATAGACTAACTTGGAATGCAAAATCTGGTTTGTATTTTTGGCACTAACTTTACCTATCATTATAACACTGAAGAATTCACTCAATCTCTGTACACATCATCTGTAAAATGGTAATTTTTGACTAGGTGATTGATAAGGTCACTTTCTCCTCTGAAATTCCATGTTACTTTTCTATAGTTTCTGTCAACCCTTTTATTCTTGGTTGTATAGTTGTTTTTGTCACTTGAGTAAACAGTATTAAATTGGCTGCATAAAACTTTTAAAAAAGAGAGATGAAAGAAAAAACTTATTTACTTTTATAGTTACAAGTATATATGATTTTTTAAAATAATATATACTTTTATGATAGTTAAAAAATGATAACATCATCAAACTTATATTACCTACTTATGAAAACAATTTTAAAACAGAATATAAAATATAATTTTAGAAAGCCTAAATAATGTGCTAATCAGATAGTAGAGTCATTTTTATTCTGAAATAGCAGAATTTTAACTTAACACATTCTCATTCACTTCATCAGAATTCTTTGACATTCTTTAAGTCAAAACATTCTTCCTGTTGACTTCTAGGTTTGATATACGCTTGATGAAAGAAGGTCGCATGAAAGGACAAGCTTTCATTGGACTTCCAAATGAAAAGGCAGCGGCAAAAGCATTAAAGGAAGCTAATGGATATGTTCTTTTTGGAAAACCTATGGTGGTTGTATCCTTCAAATTAGTTGGTTCCAGATTGAGTTTAGGGTATAGTTGAAACTAATTTTTATATTATGCTTTGGAAATCTCAACAGCTTGCATTCCAGCTTGAGAATATTCAGTTACAATATTTATAATACAAACATTTGAGTCAGATGACAATGTTATTTAGATTTTTATTGGAAAATAAGCATAATGAGGCTATTAAAATCCAGCCAAGTCTAAGCATTTTATTTAATACTTAAAATATATATACTTGCTAAACCAAAGATAGTACAGTATCATTTTATTGTATTGTAATTCATATTTATATTTAAGAATTTTAATAATATATCATTGATTAGCCATCATGCTTTCCTCAGTTAATGCAGTTTCAAACTAGAAATTAGTGGGATAAATGAAGGAGCAGAGGTAGAGGTGTAAAAAATGACTATAAAAGAAAGGGAAAATTTTTTGCTTCTCCACCAGATCATAGACAACTAGGAGGCAGTCAAGAAATACTGACGAATGACGGAGTAGGAAGACAATTAGAGAAATTAAAAACTCTGCTCCTACCCTACATTAGGATGTTCTTGATAATTTTTTAGAAAAGATTCCTTTCATGTTTGTGAAGGAAACCTTAATTTTTGAATATTAGCAATTTGCTCGATCTGCTAGACCAAAACAAGATTCTAAAGAAGGAAAAAGAAAATGTTAAAAATCAGTAAAGGTAAGTGTGGCGATAACATACTAAAAGGACAAGACTTTCTTGAGAGAAAATTAAGAAAGGATAACAGCCTGAGTAATGCTTTTAAAGGATCCATCACTCTGACTAGCTATGCTGTTAATTTTCATTAAACTTGAAAATTATGCAATAAAGTTCATTTGTATGTAAAAAATTAAATTTGGAGAGAATGAATTTTATAGGGGCAATATGTCTTTATTATTCTTAATTTACTTTTCTTAGAAAAAAGCAGTACTTCTTAAATTTTAATGTGTATTATAATCACCTAGAGAGCCTGATAAAACACAGAATACTGGGTTTCCTCTAACCCCCACACAGAATTTCTGATTCAGTAGGTCTGCAAGAGTGTTTGGCCTCGGGTAATCAATTTTCCTAGTTTTCCTGTGAATAAGAGATTTTCTAGGATACCGGACTTTTTAATGCTAACACTGGGAAGATGTCTGCCAAGTCAGGACAAGTTGGTTACCCTTGGTGGGACCTGAGAATTTGCATTGCTAATTACTAATTGTCCTCCTCACAGAAATATGTCCATATTTCTTGGAATGAAGTATTTCAGCTTTCAAATAAGTAATTTTAATTCATAATTAAGTAACTTCATAATTAAAAAGTGGTAAAATGAAGCATTTTATGTCAATGTTGATTTAAGAAAGATGAGTGGAACTATATTCATTTTGTTTTAAATCTTTCTGCTTTAGAATAATGAAAAACATGAATAAATGGGCCAAAAATATTGATGGTTAAGCTGAAAAAATTATATAAAGAAAGTTTTGCTAATGTTTATTCCTTTTGGTAGGCACCTTGAATATTTGAATTTTGTAGTAAAGTATCTATACTGATATAGTCAGACGTCTTACAAATACTTTAGAAGAACAGATGAAAATAAACCATTTTCTATGTTTTTTAAAAAATTATTTGTAAATTTAACATGAAATATGAGAAAAAAATTAAACTGCATTCTGCTGTTCTTCTTTAGAAGCATCCCTGCGTAAATACTGCTGTAATACTGTCATACAAAGTGTATCCTTTCTTGTTGTATCCTTTGGGGGCAGTGTTTTTTTATTTTCCTACAAGTGTTTTGTCTCTCCCCAATCCACTGATCCAGCTTATGCAATAATTTTTTTTTAATAATGTACTGAAATTAAGTATTTCTAAAATTATCTGTGTTGATTGAACAGATCTTTTATGTGGTTTTTAGATTTGTTGCTGAATTTTCTATGCTATCCTTTAGGTTATGTATAGTTTTTCCGGAGAAAGTTAGTGAATCAGGTCAACTTATTTACATGGAGAATGGATACATTTGCTTTAACACAGATTTTATTCTTGCTTCTACTATTTATGTATTTTCTAAGTCTAATTCAGTAACGTAAATGCTTTCTCTTTCATGATATATGTGGTTTAGGCATTCTGTATAACCTATTATAAAATTTGAGGAAAAGGGTTTTCTCCCCCTATAAAAAGTACATATGTTGAAATTTTAAATAATTGAATTTCAGTGTGAATTCCAAATAAGAGTAGCAGACATCTGAAGTTTTATTATTGGAATCTCCTTTGAGATAGCAACTAGAAGTATCTTTTTTCCCTTTCTTCTTCTAAACAAAATAAAAGGATTAAGAAAAGAGTAACAGAGGAGAAGACATAAAGTTGACTCAGGGTAGCACAATAAGTGGAAAGAAACAGTTCTGGTAGGTATGTAAGTGGTTTCCAGACCTGTTGACAATCAGAACTACCCGAACAGTGGTTCTCAATT
Organism: Tragelaphus eurycerus; assembly: GCA_935064755.1. Classification (NCBI taxonomy): domain Eukaryota; kingdom Metazoa; phylum Chordata; class Mammalia; order Artiodactyla; family Bovidae; genus Tragelaphus; species Tragelaphus eurycerus. Next base: position 68,044 of record CAKXYN010000246.1, read on the forward strand.
TTGGCTGCATATTAGAATGACTTGCAGAACTTAAAAAAAAAAAAAAAAAAACTAAAGAAAAATAATAATGTAAAAAGTATGTCGCTTGGGTTTCTTCCCAGAGTTTTGTTTTAATTGGCCTAGATTTCTGCATAGATATCAATATTTTCAAACCTCACAGAGTATTGGTTCTAATGTGCAACCAAGGTTGAGAACCACGGAGGAAGGATTTTTATACATTAAGATTCCTGGACTCTATCCTAGAACTGATAGATAAGAATCTCTGGAATCAGGACCAAGAATCTAATTTTCCCTTGTTAGTTCTAAGGACTGACCAATTTGAATACTGCTTTGTTAGATTAAACTGATTACATGGATCCAAGACATCACCCTAGCCATCTAAACTTTTATTAGTAGGAAAATACAGCATTGAAGTCTACATCCCTTTTCTTACTAATCCTACTAATAGTAGGATTTTCTTACTAAATCCTACTAATAGTACTATGAAAACAATGCAAATTCTGTTGTTAATCATTATCACTCAAAGATATAAAAAGCAGGAGATTCTGAAATTGCTGTTGCTTTTTTCTATTGGCACAGTTAAATATTTTATTTTTTAATGTTATAAATCAGTTTACGTGCTGTTAGATAATTAAAATTGTGTTGCACTGACATGATTCACTAATTTTCCAAATATAAATGTTCTAGCTTTTAGTTATTTTATAACTAGTGAACTGTTTAATAATCATTATTTTTAATTAATTTTTATGGTGTTTTAGGTTCCTTTTATCTCTCAAGTACTTTCCACCTTTGTGGAGATGAAATTGACCACCTGGACTATGGAACTGTGCGTAATAGCTTTTAAAGTGTATTTAAAAATTAAATCTATATGCATTTAAATCAGTTTATTAGAGATCTATCACATGGGTTTTAATCATCTTCCTCATATAATAAATTATTTTCTTTCCAATTAAAATAATGATCTTAATTTTTCTTTGTTATTTATATGTTGAGGAAAGTATAATTTGATAATTGCACAAATTTTTTATCAAGTAATTTTATAATACTAAATATAAATTTTCTTTTATGGTTACAAATATTGCCCTTTTTCATTCTTACTGTATACTGATGCACTTAATACTTTCTTTTTTTATAGTAATCTTATTTTTTGTAATCTCAGAGTAGTTTTACTTGGTTGAGTTTTGATGATTTTGATGTTGTTGTTTTGATTTTGTTTTTTCTCTTAAGTGGTGGGGGATTTTTCACAGGTTAGGGATTTGTATACTTGCCCTAATAGTTTTTTATTGTTGTGTCTCCCAGTGTATCAGAATGTCACTCAATAGTATAAATGTTTCCTATATAAAATTATTCTGTTCCCTTAGTAAAATTAATTTCAGCTGTGTGTTAAGTAGGAAACATTGATATGTTTTATTGAATTTGTTCTGGTAGATACTCTTCTGTGAGTATGTAATAACAGTTTTACCTTAGAGTCACTTAGATCTTTGTTGGAATGATATTGTGTATCACAGCTTCTTCCCTTTTACTCATAGCTTTGTGAAATAAGGTAAGTGAAAAGTTTAAAAGTAGGAAATAGAAGAATGGGATTTGAACCCTGGAACAATCTAATATTTAGATGTCAAGTGGTAAGAAAATGTGACTAAGAGTAGGTAAACCCAAATGAAGAAATAAGCCCAGCTAGGAAGGCGTGATTAAATGTTAGGTCTGTTGATGATGTGAGAAAGATGCGTTCCGAAGACAACTGTTAAGGAGTCTTGCTTTCTGAGGGAATAGTGAAATGAGTTGTTAATACAGGGGGATTTGGTATCAAGAAGATTTTGTTTTTATTTGATAAAGATTGAAAATATAGCAGATTTGTATGGTGTAATGTAGTAGAGAAAAAACAGAGACATGATGCAGGAGTGAGGGAATGTCACTGAAACCATAGATACACTGTATAAATAGAAAGGTTAGTTTTAAAGATGGATGTGTAAACAGCTCATTAGTAGCAGTGGAAGGAAGGACAGATTATAAAGATCTAGATATTTGCAGTTTGGTTTAGCTAATGGGAGCATATAAAATTTTTGTTGTGTTTTCTCAGTAAATAGGAAGCAAGGTCATGAAGTAGAGGGAAGAACTCTTGGGGAAAAATGGATTGAGGAAAGAAGATATAATATAGATATTTAGGGAAGTGAGAAAAAATGCTTAGAAGGATTGCTGGCTATTACTTTAAAAGTGCCTACCTGAAGTCCATGGTGGTTAATTTAATTGAGATCAGTCAATGTGGTTTTGTGTTTTTCCCAAGTTAGCCTTTGTACTGCTGTTGAGTAGACAGTCAGATTTTTAAAATTAGTATTTTCTCACATGAATATAACAAAAAAGGAGAAGGGGAAAAGTGTTGACATAATCAAAAGAATGATTATGAAGAAGGGGCATGGAAAGTAGTTTGATAATAAGCAAATTGAGAAAATGGAGTTTCAGGCACAATAGAGAAATGGTATGATCCATTGAGATTGCAGTGTGGTTGAAGATGTGTTGTTATTTCTTAGAGGTAGGAAATTTAGGAGGTTGAAATAGAGTAAGGGACTGAGATTGAAAATATTAGAGCACAGTAATTAGTGACTTGTAGAATGTGAGTATGGTAGTTGAGTGAAAGTGAGGTTATGGAAAGAGATGAATTCAAGAAATTGAGAAACTTGGATATCAAAAGGATCATATATGTTTTTTGAAATTATTATTAATTATGATAGGAGTAATGAGCCAAAAGCTAAATTATTCCTTGGAATGTATAAATTTGTCAGGTTTATGACAGTCCACTCCAGTATTTGTGCCTGAAGAATCCCATGGACAGAGCAGCCTGGAAGGCTACAGTCCATGTGGCCACAAAGAGTTGGACACAACTGAGTGACTAACACAAACTCTACCAAAAAAGAATATTTTTAAAAATCAACCTAAATAAAACCTTGGGGTACCTATCCTCCTATAGTATTGAGAATTTCACCCTTAATAGTTCACTTAAAAATAGTGTATTTAAATGGTTTTACAGGTATAGGTTCAAAATTCAAATCTTGTGTCCATGGCTTAGTTGCTTTATGACTTTTTTTTTTTCATTTTCCGTGGGAATAATAAAAATGCCTAACTTGGGATTGTTTTAAAGTTGATTAGATGGATATAAAGTACTTACATCTGGTTGTGTGTGTGTGTACATATATATATACACAAAGAGAGAGTCACATTTTCAGTAAACATTAGCTCTTATAGTGGTGGTTGCTTTTCAGTAAAAATTCAGTCATCTTTCCACCTTGATTATCACTGAGATGCCCAGATTCTTCCTTGCCACACCAAGGGAGCAAGAGACTATTTGAAAAGTTTAGGATCTTTGGTGTCTAGAAATTATGGAGCTGGAGAAGTACTTATATAGCAAGAGCCCAAATAGCTAGCCTGTCATTGGATTTTTCAGTTACTTTAAACAATAAGTACCTTTTTCCTTTTGCCAAGGAGATTCGGCACACTGGCCAACTGTGGGTCAGACATGTCACCTCTGAGGCGAGAAGTGAAGTTTCATATAAACCATGTGAAATGAGAGTTGGGAATAGGCTTGTTCTCTAAAGGAAAAGCATAGCATTGTAAAATCAGAAAAGAAACTTAGATATTAGGCAGCTAAAAACAAATGTTTTGCTACAATATGCAGTATATAAAACTCTTTGCCTTGTGATTGTTTTCCATTTATGCCTTTTACAAGGGCCTGGACTAGTGTAAAGCAAAGGAAGTTCCTAGGATGTAAAATTATGGAGGCATAGACTTTTAAGTAATGCAAGTGCTCTTCACTGTATCCTAGTCATTAACAGAATCAGCATAATCCTGATTAGGTAAATCACCACATTTAAAAAAAAAAAAAAAAAAATGATAGCATACAAGTTGGGCTTTCCTGGTGGTGTGTGGTAAAGAATCTGCCTGGCAATACAGGAGACGTGGGTTCGATCCCTGGGTCAGGATTAGCTCCTGGAGAAGGAAACAGCAACCCACTCCAGTATTCTTGCCTGGGAAATCCCATGGACAGAGGAGCCTGGCGGGCTACTGTCCAAGAGGTTGCTAAAGAGTCAGACACAACTTAGCAATTAAGTATCTTTGTCTTTAAAGACATTGTACTGTTTATGTATAGTAGTTTGATCTTTAATACCCTATAAGAAGAGAACACTTCCCTTTGTGAGTAATGAAGTTTTTTGATAAACTTCAAACTTATTAACTGTAAGTTAATAAGACACTTTATTACATTTGTTTTTACTAATGCATGTAAAACAAAAGATAGTGACTTCAGTAGGACTGTTCAGTAGAGATGACAGCTAAACTACATGTGTTAGGCACATAAGAGACAGAACTGATGATTCTCAGAAATAGAATTCCCACCCCCATGACTTAAGCTACTATATATTATACACTGGAATTTCCTGAAAGCAAACTATAATAGAGATACAGCATTCTAAGGATAGTATAGGGTATTTAAAATAAACAACCCAAGACTCACCAAATACTGAAAAAGTACAAGGAAAGAGATTCTGTACCCACTGAGCTTAAGTTTTATTACCATGGGGAAAAACTGGGAGATCAATGAAGTATTTATGATTTAATATACAAAGATTTAAAGGGATAATAATATTTTAAAATATATATGTATATTTATATGTATATCAGAAATCAGTAAAAGGATATTTGACTACATAGGACATTTCTCTCTTTTTTTACATTATGTTATGGCATCAATATACCATTTCTCTAGTACTTATATACGAGGAGTTTTGAAAATTTAAGAATTCCAGAAGAACATATGAACAGCTGATTAATTTCTTTATCATGAATCTTTTCAGAGCTTAATATACATAAAATGTTGTATATTATTTATGAAAACATTTAATATCTTTCTGTGGAAGAAAAAATATGGAGGGGAAAGAGATTGAAATTTGAGTGGGTTGTTCTCTCTATATATATTGGATTTTTCTTTAAAAAATTTGTATATTTTTCTAAATGTTAACATTATTAATTTTGGGTCTTGGGATATGAGATCTGTCACACTTTTTGACACTTTTCTGTATGACAAATATATCACCTCTTAAATGAAAAATAAAATAGTGAAACACCTCTAATCCAGTGTTTCTTAGCCCTTTTTTGCCCTTTTACCTCCATGAATTTTTAGACTTTTTTTTTCCTAATCATCCTTATGAAATTTTAATACCACAGAATAATGTTATGTCTCTTTTGGACTATTTGTGTATCTGTTCTTATGTTTTAAGAGTAAGATTTTTCTTCCTGCACAACCCAGTGAACTAACCAGCAGTAGAATTTAGAAGATAATTATTCTTATTAGCAAGCTAAGAATCTTAAATCATGCAGTTCTTTGATCTTAGCTGAACAAAATCAAATACTGGTAACAAATATCTGGAAAAAAAATTCAATTTTATAGATATTAAGTAATGTATTTCCATGTTATATGTATGGATCAAGATAGACTTTTTAAGAGAAATTAGGAAATACTTGAATGAAAATGAAAATACTACATCAAAATTTGGGAACTCCAGCTAAAAGAGAATTTGGCATATTAGAAAAGAAGAAAAATAACAGTTTTAACCTTCTAACGTAAGGAATTAGAAAAAGAATAAACAATGCAGAACAAGGAAATAATGAAAATAATTATAAATCAGTGAACTTGTAGGCAGAAAAGAGTTGAAAATATTGGAAACTGAACTAGTTCCTGAGAAGTTCTAGCCTGACTGCAAAGGAAAACCCCTCTTCCCTCTCAGATTGTAAGAAAATTATACTGGAGTATTTTTTGTAAATTTATTTCCATAAATATGGCAACTTTGATGAAATGAGCCAACTTCCTAAAGGTATTAAACTAATTTGAGAAACAGGTAACCTACTTCTCAACTCTGAATAACTCTGTATCTAATAAATTTACTTTGTAGTTAAAAGTTTCCCTGGAGGCCTGAAGAGCTTCACTTGTGAATTCTGCAAAACATTAAATGACGAAACCAACAATATTGTACAACAAAACACTTCCAAATTCATGTTGAGAGGCATGCATCATTACCTTGATCATAAAAGAAAACTGTTTCTATTTCTTTTAATTATAGATGCAAAAATCTGCAACAAAATATTAGCAAGTTGAATCAAGCCATATGTAAAAAAGGATTTAAATCATGACCAAGAGAACTTTATATTGGGAAAGGCAGTCTAACGAACCTTTTGAGATCAATAAATGTAAATTATCCTGTCAACAGACTACAGAAGAAAACGCATATGATCATCTTAATAAATGAAAGAAAAGCAACACACTACAGAAGAAAACACATATGATCATCTTAATAAATGAAAGAAAAGCACTTGACAAAGCTAAATATCCATTCTTGGTAAAAACTCAGTAAACTGGGAATGGAAAAGAGCTTCCTTAAGCTGAAAAGTGTCTACAAAGTCTCCCAATTGTTCTTCAAAGTGAAGTCACTCTGTAGTGTCCCATTCTTTGTGACCCTATGAACTGTAGTCTACCAGGCTCCTCCATCCATGGGACTTTCCAGGCAAGAGTACTGGAGTGGGTTGCAATTTCCTTCTCCAGAGGATCTTCGTGACCAAGGGATCGAACCTGGTTCTCTTACATTGTAGGCAGATGCTTTGCCGTCCGAGCCACCAGAGAAGTCCTAAAGGCTAAATGTTTTTCCCAAAAGGAAGGGGAAGCAAGTCAAGGAAGGCCACACTTAATACTATTCAACATCTCACTGACAGCCAAGTTCATAAAATGAGAAAGAGAAGAGTATACAAATTGGAAATTAAGAAATAAAACTATTCTTATACTGAGGTGATATGATTGTTTATGTAGAAAATCCCAAAGATTTCAAGGCTCCTACAATTGAGTTAATCAAGACTGTAAGATTAAAAGTAAATATGTAGAAGTCAGTAAATAAACTAGCAATGAACTACTAGACCTTGAAATTTTTTTTCTACAATTAACATTTGCAGTAGTACCAGAATTGAAATAATTAGATATCAGTTCAGTTCAATTCAGTTGCTCAGTCGTGTCCGATTCTTTGCTATCCCATGAATCGCAGCATGCCAGGCCTCCCTGTGCATCACCAACTCCAGAGTTCACTCAGACTCACGTCCATCGAGTCAGTGGTGCCATCCAGCCATCTCATCCTCTGTCCTCCCCTTCTCCTCCTGCCCCCAATCCCTCCCAGCATCAGGGTCTTTTCCAATGAGTCAACTCTTTGCATGAGGTGGCCAAAGTACTGGAGTTTCAGCTTTAGCATCATTCCTTCCAAAGAAATCCCAGGGCTGATCTTCAGAAGGGACTGGTTGGATCTCCTTGCAGTCCAAGGGACTCTCAAGAGTCTTCTCCAACACCACAGTTCAAAAGCAGCAATTCTTCAGCACTCAGCTTTCTTCACAGTCCAACTCTCACACCCATACATGACCATTGGAAAAACCATAGTCTTGACTAGACAGACCTTTGTTGGCAAAGAATGTCTCTGCTTCTTAATATGCTCTTTAGGAAGGCGATGGCACCCCACTCCAGTACTCTTGCCTGGAAAATTCCATTGGATGGAGGAGCCCAGTAGGCTGAAGTCCATGGGGTCGCTCAGAGTCGGACAGGATTGAGTGACTTTGCTTTCACTTTTCACCTTCATGCGTTGGAAAAGGAAATGGCAACACACTCCAGTATTCTTGCCTGGAGAATCCCAGGGATAGGGGAGCCTGGTGGGCTGGTGTCTGTGGGGTCGCACAGAGTCAGACACAACTGAAGTGACTTAGCAGCAGCAGTTAGGTTGGTCATAACTTTCCTTCCAAGGAGTAAGCGTCTTTTAATTTCATGGCTGCAGTCACCACCTGCAGTGATTTTGGAGCCCCAAAAAGTAAAGTCTGACACTGTTTCCACTGTTTGCCCATTTATTTCCCCTGAAGTGATGCGACCAGATGCCATGATCTTCATTTTCTGAATGTTTAGTTTTAAGCCAACTTTTTCACTCTTCTCTTTCACCTTTGTCAAGAGGCTTTTTAGTTATTCTTCACTTTCTGTCATAAGGCTAGTGTCATCTGCATATCTTAGGTTATTGATATTTCTCCAGGCAATCTTGATTCCAGCTTGTGCTTCTTCCAGCCCAGTGTTTCTCATTATGTACTCTGCATAGAAGTTAAATAAGCAGGGTGACAAAAACAGCCTTGACATACTCCTTTTCCTGTTTGGAACCAGTCTGTTGTTCCATGTCCAGTTCTAACTGTTGCTTCCTGACCTGCATACAGGTTTCTCAAGAGACAGGTCAAGTGGTCTGGTATTCCCATCTCTTTCAGAATTTTCCAGTTTATTGTGATCCACACAGTCAAAGGCTTTGGCATAGTGAATAATTAAGCAGAAATAGATGTTTTCCTGGAACTTTCTTGCTTTTTCGATGGTCCAGCGGATGTTTGCAATTTGGTTTCTGGTTCCTCTGCCTTTTCTAAAACCAGCTTGAACATCTAAGTCTACCAAAATGTGTACTAGACACTTATGCCAAAGGCCCTTCCCCAAATTTTGATAAAAAATAAAGACCTGAGTAAACAGAGAACTATACTGTATACATGACTTGAAAGTTATGATTATTGTGATGTCACCTCAAATAGATTCAAATTGAAAATTGTAGCAGGATAATGTTGGGAGCCGCTGTAGAAAGACACTCTACTCGTGACAAAGGTCATGAGGAAGGAGACTTGGCAAACGCAATGGCTAGATCAAGTCTCAGGAGTCCTCCCGGATATTCTCGAGCATCTACCCCCAAAAAACCAGAGTCTGCCTGCTTTACTGCTTTGTGCTCTCACCTCTGACTTTACTGGGGGCTGTCCCCCACCACCATCTCGCTCTCTTTAATAAAGAATTAACTTACTGCCCAATTAATAAAGTTCCTGGGCATTAGGAGTGTTTAAATCCAAACCCCTCAGATAGCTCTCTAACTGGCCTGACAAGTTCACCTGGACTCCTATAGCTATGCATACGATTGTTTACAGTCTCAGCCCTGAGAGGCAGGGGAAGCTTAAGATATTCAAATAGCTTAGAGCCTCTCAGAGAGTTAAAAACTGTCAGAATAAAAACTAGTTCATTAATGAGCCAATGCTTTTTGCCAAGTTTTCACATCCCCCGTTTTGTATCCTTGAATGTGTATAGTTGGTTTGTAGAAAAAATAAGTAGTGGCCTTGGTGCTAGTAACTTTAGACCCTTAAGGTAATAAATTCTTTCTTTGTTGTAAACCCACTGCACCTCCCCCCATAGGAATGCAATTTTTCTAACACCTGCAGATAGAGATGGCGCCAAACCTTAAAATAATTACTCTTAGAGAAAATAAGTCTTGCGGTTGACAAAACTGTCAAGAGTCATAAAGTGTTAATAGGCCTTCTGGCCAGAAGATGATGTAAATCACCTGAACCATTTGTACACGATAAATTTGCAGGAAAGAAACCCTGGTTTTTGATAAGTATTATAAACTGCTGACTTTGCATCCCCTATTATCCTCTATGTGTAACTTAGTGTATAAAAGCCACAGTTGAAAATAAAGCTACGGGCCTCGCTCACCAGAGCTTGGTCTCCCCATGTCATTCTCTCAATTTCCATTTCCGGCTGAAGTCTCCATCTGGAGCGTGGAACTCACCAAGCTTGCTAATCATGCCTGGGCTTCTAAGACCCACTTGAGAAAGTGCCTAAGGTGGGGCACTTTCCGCTATTTGAGCGGGCGCCTGTGGCCTACGCAAGTGGTGCAAACTTCTTGTCTTGAAGTTTTATTCGTCTCCCGCATAAACCAATCTACTCAGCCTCTTTCCTCCTCTAAATATTCTGAGCTATACTGAGCTATCCTTTAATTACTCTTAATGACTCTAATTAATATATAAATGAGTCGCCAACGCTGTCTCCCTTCCGAAGACCCTGGATCAGCTGGGGCTGGACCCCGGCAGGATAATTTGTTGATACTACTAAACTGACTTTCAGAGCTCTTTGGAAAAACAGCAAGCAGAATGTCCAGCACAATTTAAAAAAAAAAAAAAAAAAAACAATTGTATGACTTGTTACATCTAAGGTTTATTATAAACCTAGAATAGCAGTGTATTTGGCAGAAGGATAGATGCATAGATTACTGATCAGATCGGATCAGATCAGTCGCTCAATCGTGTTCGACTCTTTGTGACCCCATGAACTGCAGCACGCCAGGCCTCCCTGTCCATCACCAACTCCCGGAGGTCACTCAGACTCACATCATCGAGTCAGTGATGCCATCCAGCCATCTCATCCTCTGTCATCCCCTTCTCCTCCTGCCCCCAATCCCTCCCAGCATCAGAGTCTTCTCCAATGAGTCAAGTCCACAAATAGACCCACATGTGTATGGCAGATTAATTTTTGACAAAAATGAAAAGACAGTTCAGTGGAGAGGATTACTATTTAAATACAACATGTTGGAATAATTGAGCACCTGTATCAACCCCCCTCCCCACAAACACACACAAAAGGGAAACCTTTAAAAAATTTCTTTCACACAAAATTTATTTGAAATACAGACCAAAAGTTACAGGAAAAAATATCTGTGTGACATTGCTTACAGAAGGAATTCCTGTATACAACACCAAAAGTTTTCTCCATTGAAAATAAATTAGATGTCATCCAATAAAAATCTTATTCAGAAGATGCTATGAAAAATGAAGAGGCAGTCACACACACGGGACAATCTTTGGGGAGCATATATTTGAAAAAAGAATATCCAGGATATATATAGATAACTGTAAAAATAAAAATGAACAATAAATTTGTAAACACTGAAGATTTACAGATGACAAATAAGCACATGAAGTGATGCTTCACATCATCATTCAGTTCAGTCGTGTCCAACCCTGCGACCCCATGAACCATGGCACGCCAGGCCTCCTTGACCATCACCAGCTCCCGGAGTTTACCCAAACTCATGTCCATTGAGTTGGTGATGCCATCCAACTATCTCATGCTCCATCGACCCTTTCTGCCCTCAGTCTTACCCAGCATCAGGGTCTTTTCCAATGAGTCAGCTCTTCGCAACAAATGGCCAAACTACTGGAGTTTCAGCTTCAACATCAGTCCTTCCAGTGAATACCCAGGACTGATCTCCTTTAGGATGGCCTGGTTGGATCTCCTTGCAATCCAAGAGACTCTCAGAACTCTTTTCCAACACCACAGTTCAAAAGCATCAATTCTTCGGCCCTCAGCTTTCTTAGAGTCCAACACTCACATCCATACATGACTACTGGAAAAAATATAGCCTTGACTAGATGGACCTTTGTTGACAAAGTAATGTCTCTGCTTTTTAACGTGCTGTTTAGTTTGTTCATAACTTTTTTTTCCAAGGAGTAAGCGTCCTTAAATTTCATGGCAGCAGTCACCATCTGCAGTGATTTTGGAACCTTCCAAAATAAAGTCTGCCACTGTTTCCCATCTATTTGCCATGAAGTGATGGGACCGGATGCCATGATCTTAGTTTTCTGAATGTTGAGCTTTAAGCCAACTTTTTCACACTCCTCTTTCACCATCAAGAGAATTTTTAGTTCCTCTTCACTTTCTGCCGTAAGGGTGGTGTCATCTGCATACCTGAGGTTATTGATACTTCTCCAAGCAATCTTGATTCCAGCTTGTGCTTCTTCCAGCCCAGCATTTCTCATGATGTACTCTGCATATAAGTTAAATAAGCAGAGTGACGATATACAGCCTTGACGGACTCCTTTTCCTATTTGGAACCAGTCTGTTGTTCATGTCCAGTTCTAACTGTTGCTTCCCAATGTGCATACAGGTTTCTCAAGAGGCAGGTCAGGTGGTCTGGTATTCCCACCTCTTTCAGAATTTTCCCCAGTCAAAGGCTTTGGCATAGTCAATAAAGCAGAAATAGATGTTTTTCTGGAACTCTCTTACTTTTTCAATGATCAACGGATGTTGGCAATTTGATCTGTTTAGACAAATACAAAATACAACCACAACAAGATGGCACCACACACCTATTAGAATGTCTTTTAATATACTCTGATAGTACCAAGATTAGTCAAGAATGTGGGGCAACTACAGCTCTCATACCTTGCTGGTGAAATTACAAAATGGTACAACCTGTTTTACAAAACAGTTTGAGGAAGTTTGTAGTAATGTTAACATGTGACCTATCCACCACACTTCTGAATATTTAAGAACAACAAAAACTATGTTCACACAAAAATCTATACCTCAGAGTTTTCTGGGAAGATGATGGAGTAGGACGTACCAGGAGTCCAACTTAGCACCTAATATAGTTGCACCAGAGTCACTATTTTGGAATTCTGGAGTCTAGGGCTTACAACTTCCAGACGAAGCATCAGACAGTAAATTGTAGTTAATTTAGCCCAGTTTCAGCTCTTAGCATAGTAATAGCATCCAGTTTCCCAACCCCAACCATGTGGCAGGCATCCATATATGTATCCTGGAGCACCTTGCTGATAGGAGTCAAGGTGGGCAAAAAGAACACTGAACTCTTAAATATTGAGGGATCTATGCCATAATTGTTTATGCCGCTTTTGATCACAGAGGTGCAGAGATTGGCAGCCATGGTTGTTACACCTCCCACGTTTGTAAGCCATCTCTCCTATCTGTACCATCCCCAGTGAAGTGACTTACAAGGGAATAATAAGCCAGGTCCCCCTTTTTCCTTTCCTCTTTAGTTTTCCCACTTTGGAGAGTCAGACATGCTTAAAGACCAGGACATTCCAAAAAAAAAAAAAAACTGCACATGTGGAGAAGATTAGAAATTGACCACTAAAGCCAGGGAAAGGGTAAAAAATATGAGAAGACCTTGATTTTACAATTCAGGTTGATCCTTAACAGATACAGCATGCAATAATTTAAAAACCAAAAACAATAACCAATGAGCAAACTGTAGAAGAGTGAGAATCTGAACTCCAGAGTTAACATAATGTAAAATCAAGTGACTAGTTTTCAACAAAAGAAAATTTACAATGCATACAAAGGAACAGGAAGTTTTGAGTGATTCAAAGGAAAATAATGTATGGAAACTATCTGTGAAGATCTGATGGCAGATATACTAATCAAAGAGTAAAATAACTGTTCTAAAGATGCTCAAGGGACTAACAGAAGATGCGGAGGAAGTAAAAGCAAAACAATGTATGAATAAAATGGCAATATCAATAGATAGGAAACCTAAAAATCAAATATTTTTGGAGCTGAAAAGTACAATAACTGAAATAGAATTCACTAGAGGAATGCCCAGGAGATTTGAATATGCAGAATAAAGAATCAGTATACACAGGACAAAAAATATAGAACAATGAAAATTATCAAATTTTAGGAACAATCCAAAGATTGAAGAAAAGTGAACATAGGCTAAGTGTCCTGTGGAAAGCCATCAAGCAGGCCAGCAGGCACACTGAATCACAGGAGAGACAGAAAGAGACAGAATAATTGAGGAAGTAATAGCTGAAAACAAATCTGATGAAAGTTATGAATATAAATATCCAAGAAGTTCAATGAATTCCAAGTAAAACTGACTCAAAAATCCATATCAAGACATAATAAAATTGCATAAGACAGAGAAGTGAACACCCACATAAAAGGGATTCTCAAAGATTATCGGAAGATTTCCCATTAGCAACTTGGGAGGCCAAAAGAAGTGGGCTGATATAAAGTGCTAAAAGAAGAAAAATTCAACTAGGAATTTCCTATCTGGCAAGACTGTTTTGTTTGTTTGTTTTTCTTCAAAAGTGAGGGAGATATTGACGTTCCTATATAAAGCTCAGAGAGTTTACCACTAGACCTTCCTTGCAAGAAATGCTCATGGAAATCTTGCAACAGTCAAATGAAAGGACACTAGATCATAACTAAAGTCGTATGGAGAAATTCAGAGCATAATAAAGAGAAATATAGGAACAATTATAAAAGCCAATATTGTAAAAGTGTTCAGTTACTACATTTGTTATCTACAGGATTTAATAGACTAATACACTGAATAGACAATGTTTAGTCAATAAGCTTGTTTTATTGTAATTATGGTCTGTAAATCTACGTGTTGTTTTCTACTTCATTTAAGGGACTAATGCATTTAAAATAGTTGTTTAGGGGCACACAGTGTATAAAGGTGTAATTCAGGGAACCTCAACAACTGAAGACTGGAAACAAAAGTGTAAAGACGTTTTTTTGTATGTTATTGAAGTTAAGCTAGTATAAATTAAATTAGAATTTATAACTAGTATGTTAAGTGTAAACTCAATGGTAACCACAAGGGAAAGAGCTATAGATTACACACACAGAAAAATGAAGAAGTAGTTAAACCTTTTACTACCAAAAAATGTCAACATAAAAGACACTATGGTACTGGAGTGGTGGTAGTGTGGCACTGAGCAAATTTTAAGAGATACCCCACATCCAAGGGCAAAGGGAAACCCCAGCAAGATGGTAGGAGGGGTGAAATCACATTTAGAATCTAACCGCATACCTGCCAAAAATGCTCAGAGGGATCAAACATACTTTGTGTGCACCAGAACACAGAGACTGAGACAGAACTGTCTTTGAGTATCTCCTGAGGAGACACAATCACAGAAAAATAACCAATCTGATCACATGGACCACAACCTTGTCTAAATCAAACTATAAGCCATGCCGTTCAGGGCCACCCAAGATGAATGGGACATGGTGGAGAGTTCTGATAAAACGTGGTCCACTGGAGAAGGGAATGGCATACTACTTCAGTATTCTTGCCTTGAGAATCCCATGAACAGTATGAATAGGCAAAAAGCAAGGACACTGAAAGATGAACTCCCCAGATCAGTAGGTGCTCAATATGCTACTGGAGATCAGTGGAGATATAACTCCAGAAAGAATGAAAGGATGGAGCCAAAGCAAAAACAATACCCAGCTGTGGATGTGACTGGTGATGGAAGTAAAGTCTGATGCTATAAACAGCAATATTGCATAGGAACCTGGAATGTTAGGTCCATGAATCAAGGCAAATTGGAAGTGATCGATCAGGAGATGGCAAGAGTTAACACTGGCATTTTAGGAATCAGCAAACTAAAATGGACTGGAATGGGTGAACTTAACTCAGATGATCATTATATCTACTACTGTCAGCAAGAATCCCTTAAAAGAAATGGAGTAGCCATAGTTAGCAAGAGTCCAAAATGCAGTACTTGGATGAAGTCTCAAATAATACAAAAGGATTTCTGTTCATTTCCAAGGCAAACTATTAAATATCACAGTAATCCAAGTCTATGCCCCGAAAAGTAATACTGAAGAAGCTGAAATGAATGTTTCTATGAAGACCTACAAGACCCTTTAGAACTAACACCCAAAAAAGATGTCCCCTTCATTATAGGGGAATGGATGCAAAAGCAGGAAATCAAGAATTCCCTGGATTAACAGGCAAATTTGGCCTTGGAGTACAGAATGAAGCAGGGCAAAGGCTAATAGAGTTCTGCCAAGAGAATGCATTGGTCATAGCAAACACCCTCTTCCAACCACACAAGACTCTACACATGGACATCACCAAGTGGTCAATACTGAAATCAGATTGGTTATATTATTTGCAGCATTGGAGAAGGAAATGGCAACCCACTCCAGTGGAGTGGATTGAATCCAGTGGAGAATCTCAGGGATGGGGGAGCCTGGTGGGCTGCCATCTATGGGGTCGCACAGAGCTGGACACGACTGAAGTGACTTAGCAGCAGCAGTAGCATGCAGAAGCTCTATACAGTCAGCAGAAACAAGACTAGCAGCTGACTGTGCCTCAGATCATGAACTCCTTATTACCAAATTCAGACTTAAATTGAGGACAGTAGGGAAAATGATATAATAATTATTATTTATACACCTACTGACAGGTTATCAAAATATATGAATCAAAAACTGACAGTTGGAAAAGAATAATAGATAATTCTACAATAACAGTTGGAAACTCCTGGGCTCTGGTAATGATAATGTGTAGTTCAGTCAAACAGAAGTAAGGAAATAAATGACTAAGTAACTCCCTGCCTAACAGCCATATACAGAACACCATAGCCAACAATGGCATACATATTTACTTCAAGTGTCCATGGAACATTTTCCAGAACAGACCATATGTCAGGCCACAGATTAAGTTTCAATAGATTTGTAAAAAGATGTACAAAGTATCTTCTCCAACCACAATGGGATAATGTTAGAAATAAAGAAGGAAAAGTGGAAAATCCACACTGTTTTTGAAATTAAACAGTACACTGTTGAACAACTAGTGGGTCAAAGAAATCACATGGGAAATTAGGAAGTACTTAGAAACAAAAACAGACACACAACATGCCAAAACTATTGTTTGTCGCTATGCTATGCTATGCTAAGTCACTTCAGTCATGTCCGACTCTGTGTGACCCCATAGATGGTAGCCTACCAGGCTCGCCCGTCCCTGGGATTCTCCAGGCAAGAACACTGGAGTGGGTTGCCATTTCCTTCTCCAATGCATGAAAGTGAAAAGTGAAAGTGAAGTTGCTCAGTCATGTCTGACTCTCAGCGACCCCATGGACTGGAGCCTACCAGGCTCCTCTGTCCATGGGATTTTCCAGGCAAGAGTACTGGAGTTGGGTGCCATTGCCTTAAGCTGTGTCCAACTCTTTGTGACCCTATGAACTGCAGCACAACAGGCTTCACTGTTCTTTGTTATCTCCTGGAATTTGTGCAAACTCATGTCCATTGAGTCAGTGATGCTATCCAACCATTTCATCCTCTGTCGCACCCTTCTCCTCTTGCCCTCAATCTTTCCCAGCATCAAAATCTTTTCCAGTGAATCAGCTCTTCTGATGAGGGAGTGAAAGTACTGGAGCTTCAGCTTCAGCATCAGTCCTTCCAATGAATATTCAAGGGTTGATTTCCTTTAAGATTGACTGGTTGACTGTCAATGCTTTGACCAAAACTATGGGATGTATGAAATGTAGTGCTTAGAGGAGAATTTATAGTTAGAGTCACTAAAATTAAAAAACAAAGATTTCAAATCAATGAGCTTTATAACTTTAAAGGACTAGAAAAAGAAGAACAAACTAAACCCAACGTAGGAAGTGTAGAACATAATAAAAATTAGAGTGGAAATAAGTGAAATAAGGAATTTTAAAAATCGAGAAAATCAATAGAAGCAAAAGTTGATTGCTCAAAAAGACCAACAAAATTGACAAACCTATACCTATAGCGACAAAGGAAAAAAAAAAAATCACTAAAATCTGAAATGAAATTGGAGACATTCTACATTACAGATTCTATAGAAATAAAAAGGACTGTAAAGTACTATAACAATTCTCCACTAATGAAATATATAACTACATAAAATGGACAAATTCCTAGAAACACAAGCTTACTAAAGACTAAACTGCAAATAAACAAAAATTCTGAATAGACCTGTAACTAGGACAGAGATTGAATCAGTGATCACAAATTTCCCAACAAAGATAAGCCTTGAACCTTATGGCTTCACTATTGATTTCTGGCAAGCATTTAAGGAATAATTCAAACTAATTTTTCTTAAACTTTTCACAGAAATTGAAGAGGAAGGAAAAGTTCCTGATTGATTCCTTGAGACCAATATTACCCTAATATCAAATAAAGAGAAAGACACTTCAAATAAAGAAGACTGCAGGCCAATATCGTTTTGGTTCAACACTGATGCAAAACTCCTTAAAAGGAGCATATTAAAAAGATTTTACATCATGACCATAAGGGATCTATACTGAAATATAAGGATGGTTCAGCATTGAAAATCTATCAAACCTAACAGAATGAAGGACAAAAACTACACTATCATCTTAATTGACAAAAAATAATTTGATATAATTCAATATACTTTCATGATAAAAGCATTCAGCGAACTGGGAACAGAGGAAACTACCTCAATATAATAATATTCTTAAATGAAAAACTCATAGCATCATACTCCATAGCAATAGACTGAAAGCATTTCCACTAAGAACCAAAACAATTCAAGGAAGCCCACTGTTGCCACTTTTGTTCAACGTAGTGCTGAAAGTTGTACCCAGAGCAATCTGGCAAGAAAAGAATAAAAAGAATTCAAAGTGAAAAGGAAGAAGTAAAATTATCTCTGTTCACAGATCTTTTTTTTTTTTTTTTTCCCAGCTTTAGGGAGATGTAGTTGACATATAAAAATCTCAAAGTATACAACACAGTGATTTAACATATGTATACACTGGAAAAGAATATCCACATTGATTTATTTCAAACATCCATCATACCACATATTTTTGTTTCATTTTTTATTTTAATGAGAACATTTAAGTACTACTCTCTTGCTGCTGCTGCTGCTGCTGCTAAGTCGCTTCAGTCGTGTCCGACTCTGTGCAACCCCAGAGACAGCAGCCCAACAGGCTCCCCCGTCCCTGGGATTCTCCAGGCAAGAACACTGGAGTGGGTTGCCATTTCCTTCTCCAACTACTCTCTTAGAAAATTTCAATTATAGATTACATTGTTACCAACTATAGTCATTATACATCATGTCCTTGGTCCTTATTCATTTTATAACAAAGTCTGTAACTTTTACGAACCTTGCTGTATTTCCCACCGCCCAGCCCCTGGCAGCCACTTTCCTACTCTGGGTATGAGCTCAACATTGTTTTGTTTTGTTTTTTTTTTTTTTTTTTAATAGAAATTATACCATGCAGTATTTGGTTGTCTTCTGTCTGGTTTATTTAATGCCTCCAAGCTCATTCACATACAGTGAAATATTATGCATAAGGGTATGCAGAAAGAATGAAGGGATGGAACCAAAGCAGAAAGAATACCCAGCTGTAGATGTGTCTGGTGATAGAAGTAAAGTCCGATGCTGTAAAGAACAATATTGCATAGGAACCTGGAATGGCAGGTCCATGAATCAAGGCAAATTGGAAGTGGTCAAACAAGAGATGGCAAGAGTAAATGTTGACATTCTAGGAATTAGCGAACTAAAATGGACTGGAATGGGTGAATTTAACTGAGAGGACCATTATATCTACTACTGTGGGCAGGAATCCCTCAGAAGAAACGATGTGGCCATCATGGTCAACAAAAGAGTCCGAAATGCAGTACTTGGATGCAATCTCAAAAACGACAGAATGATCTCTTTTCGTTTCCAAGGCAAACCATTCTATGTCACAGTAATCCAAGTCTATGCCCCAACCAGTAATGCTGAAGAAACTGAAGTTGAACGGTTCTATGAAGACCTACAAGACCTTTTAGAACTAACACCAAAAAGATGTCCTTTTCATTATAGGGGGCTGGAATGCAAAAGTAGGAAGTCAAGAAACACCTGGAGTAACAGGCAAATTTGGCCTTGGAACACGGAATGAAGCAGGGCAAAGACTAATAGAGTTTTGCCAAGAAAATGCACTGGTCATAGCAAATACCCTCTTCCAACAACACAAGAGAAGACTCTATACATGGACATCACCAGATGGTCAACACCGAAATCAGATCGATTACATTCTTTGCAGCCAAAGATGGAGAAGCTCTATCCAATCAGCAAAAAAAGACCAGGAGCTGACTGTGGCTCGGACCATGAACTCCTTATTGCCAAATTCAGACTGAAATTGAAGAAAGTAGGGAAAACCACTAGACCATTCAGGTATGACCTAAATCAAATCCCTTATGATTATACAGTGGAAGTGAGAAATAGATTTAAGGGCCTAGATCTGATAGATAGAGTGCCTGATGAACTATGGAATGAGGTTCGTGACATTGTACAGGAGACAGGGATCAAGACCATCCCCATGGAAAAGAAATGCAAAAAAGCAAAATGGCTGTCTGGGGAGGCCTTGCAAATAGCTGCAAAAAAGAAGAGAAGCGAAAAGCAAAGGAGAAAAGGAAAGATATAAACATCTGAATGCAGAGTTCCAAAGAATAGCAAGAAGAGATAAGAAAGCCTTCTTCAGCGATCAATGAAAAGAAATAGAGGAAAACAACAGAATGGGAAAGACTAAGGATCTATTCAAGAAAATCAGAGATACCAAAGGAACATTTCATGCAAAGATTTGCTCGATAAAGGACAGAAATGGTGTGGACCTAACGGAAGCAGAAGATATTAAGAAGAGGTGGCAAGAATACACAGAACAACTGTACAAAAAAGAGCTTCAAGACCCAGATAATCATGATGGTGTGATCACTGACCTAGAGCCAGACATCCTGGAATGTGAAGTCAAGTAGGCCTTAGAAAGCATCATTATGAACAAAGCTAGTGGAGGTGATGGAATTCCAGTGGAGCTATTCCAAATCCTGAAAGATGATGCTGTGAAAGTGCTACACTCAATATGCCAGCAAATTTGGAAAACTCAGCAGTGGCCACAAGATTGGAAAAGGTCAGTTTTCATCCCAATCCCAAAGAAAGGCAATGCCAAAGAGTGCTCAAACTACCGCACAATTGCATTCATCTCGCACGCTAGTAAAGTAATGCTCAAAATTCTCCAAGCCAGGCTTCAGCAATATGTGAACCGTGAACTTCCTGATGTTCAAGCTGGTTTTAGAAAAGGCAGAGGAACCAGAGGTCAAATTGCCAACATCCGTTGGATCATGGAAAAAGCAAGAGAGTTCCAGAAAAACATCTATTTCTGCTTTATTGACTATGCCAAAGCCTCTGACTGTGTAGATCACAATAAACTGTGGAAAATTCTGAGAGAGATGGGAATACCAGACCACCTGATCTGCTTCTTGAGAAATCTATATGCAGGTCAAGAAGCAACAGTTAGAACTGGTCATGGAACAACAGACTGGTTCCAAATAGAAAAAGGAGTTTGTCAAGGCTGTATATTATCACCCTGTTTATTTAACTTATATGCAGAGTACATCATGAGAAATGCTGGACTGGAATAAACAGAAGCTGAAATCAAGATTGCCGGGAGAAATATCAATAACCTCAGATATGCAGATGATACCACCCTTATGGCAGAAAGTGAAGAGGAACTCAAAAGCCTCTTGATGAAAGTGAAAGTGGAGAGTGAAAAGGTTGGCTTAAAGCTCAACATTCAGAAAACGAAGATCATGGCATCTGGTCCCATCACTACATGGGAAGTAGATGGAGAAACAGTGGAAACAGTGTCAGACTTTATTTTTCTGGGCTCCAAAATCACTGCAGATGGTGACTGCAGCCATGAAATTAAAAGACGCTTGCTCCTTGGAAGGAAGGTTGTGACCAACCTAGATAGCATATTCAAAAGCAGAGACATCACTTTGCCAACAAAGGTTCGCCTAGTCAAGGCTATGGTCTTTCCTGTGGTCATGTATGGATGTGAGAGCTGGACTGTGAAGAAGGCTGAGCGCCGAAGAATTGATGCTTTTGAACTGTGGTGTTGGAGAAGACTCTTGAGAGTCCTTTGGACTGCAAGGAGATCCAACCGGTCCATTCTGAAGAAGATCAGCCCTGGGATTTATTTGGAAGGAATGATGCTCAAGCTGAAACTCCAGTATTTTGGCCACCTCATGCGAAGAGTTGACTCATTGGAGAAGACTCTGATGCTGGGAGGGATTCAGGTCAGGAGAAGGGGACGACAGAGGATGAGATGGCTGGATGGCATCACTCACTCGATGAGTGAGTCTGAGTGACCTCCGAGAGCTGGTGATGGATAGGGGAGGCCTGGCGTGCTGCAGTTCATGCGGTCGCAAAGAGTCGGACACGACTGAGCGACTGATCTGATGCATCTATGTGTGTGTGTGTGCATATATATATACTTATATCATGTTTTCTTAATCCATTGATTTGTTGATGACCCTGTAGGTTCTATTGCAATGAACATAGGAGTACAGATACCTCTTCTAAATAATGTTTTTTTTTTTTTTTTCTTTTGAATATATGCCAAAAAGTGGAATTAGTGGATCATATAGTAGATAGATTTTAATTTTTTGAGGAATTCTCATGCTGTTCTTCATAGTGACTACCAGTTTACATTTCCATCTGCAGAGTATAAGCCTTCTCTTTTGTTCACATTCTTGCTGGCATTTCTTATCTCTTTCCTTTTTGATGATAGTCATACAAACAGGTGTCAAGTGGCTGATCTCATTGTGATTTTGTTTAGCATTTTTCTGTTGATTTGTTATGTTGAACGTGTTTTCATGTACCTGTTGCACATCTTTTCATGTACCTGTTGCACATTGTCTTATTTGGAAAAAAAAAAAAAATATTCTGTTCCAGTCCTTTGCCTATTTTGAAATTGGGTTTTTCTTTTTTTTTTTTTTCCTATTGAATTGTAGATACGATCTTATTTAGAAAACCCTGAAGATTTCCCCACCCACCCCCACACACACACAAAATCAAGATACAAAAATCAGTTGCATGTCTATACACGAATAATGAACAATCTGAAAAGGACTGATCAATCTGTACATGGAAACAATTCAGTTTACAATAGCATGAAAGTAAGACCAGAAACTATAAAACTCCTAGAAGAAAACATAGGCAAAACACTCTCCGACATAAACCACAGCAGGATCCTCTATGCCCACCTCCCAGAGTAAAGCAAAAATAAACAAATGGGACCTAATTAAACTTAAAAGGTTTTGCACAATGAAGAAAACTATAAGCAAGGTGAAAAGACAGCCTTCAGAATGGGAGAAAATAATAGCAATGAAGCAACTGACAAAGAATTAATCTCAAAAATATACAAGCAACTCCTGCAGCTCAATTCCAGAAAAATAAACAGCCCAATCAAAAAATGGGGCAAAGAACTAAACAGACACTTCTGCAAAGAAGACATACAGATGGCTAACAAACACATGAAAAGATGCTCAACATCACTCATTATCAGAGAAATGCAAACCAAAACCACAATGAGGTACCCATCTCATGCAGGTCAGAATGGCTGCTACCCAAAAGTCTACAAGCAATAAATGCTGGAGAGGGTGTGGAGAAAAGGTAACCCTCTTACACTGTTGGTGAGAATGCAAACTAGTACAGCCACTATGGAGAACAGTGTGGAGATTCCTTAAAAAAACTGGAAATAGAACTGCCATGCTGCTGCTGCTGCTGCTAAGTCGCTTCAGTCGCATCCGACTCTGTGCGACCCCATAGACGGCAGCCCACCAGGTTCCCCATCCCAGGGATTCTCCAGGCAAGAACACTAGAGTGGGTTGCCATTTCCTTCTCCAATGCATGAAAGTGAAAAGTGAAAGTAAAGTCGCTCAGTCGTGTCCAATTCTTTGTGATCTCATGGACTGCAGCCTACCAGGCTCCTCCGTCCATGGGATTTTCCAGGCAAGAGTACTGGAGTGGGGTGCCATCACCTTGACCCAGCAATCCCACTACTGGGCATACACACCGAGGAAACCAGAATTGAAAGAGACGTGTACCCCAATGTTCACCGCAGCACTGTTTATAATAGCCAGGACATGGAAGCAACCTAGATGTCTATCAGCAGATGAATGGTAAGAAAGCTGTGGTACACATACACATTGGAGTATTACTCAGCCATTAAAAAAAAAATACATTTGAATCAATTCTAATGAGGTGGATGAAACTGGAGCCTATTATACAGAGTGAAGTAAGCCAGAAAGAAAAACACCAATACAGTAAACTAACGCATATATATGGAATTTAGAAAGATGGTAATGATAACCCTATACGTGAGACAGCAAAAGAGACACAGATGTATAGAACAGTCTTTTGGACTCTATGGGAGAAGGCAAGGGTGGGATGATTTGAGAGAATAGCATTGAAACATGTATATTATCATATGTGAAACAGATTGCCAGTCCAAGTTTGATGCATGAGACAGGGTGCTCAGGGCTGGTGCACTGAGATGACCCAGAGGGATGGGATGGGGAGGGAGGTGGGCGGGGTTTCAGGATGGGGAACTTCATGTACACCCATGGCTGATTCATGTCAATGTATGGCAAAACCACTACAATATTGTAAAGTAATTAGCCTTCAATTAAAGTAAATAAATTTTTTAAAAATAGCATGAAAATGAATAAAAAAATAAAGAAGATGAAAGACTTGTACAGTAATAACTACAAAATATTGCTGATAGAAAGAAGACATAAATAAATGGAAACACACCCCATATTTATGGATTGGAAGATCTAATGGTGTTGAAATATAAATTCTGTGGAAAGAGATCTACAGACTCAGTGCAGTTCTTATCAAAATCCCCATTTTTTTTTTTTTTTTTTTTTTTTTTTAGCAATAAGAAAATTCATTCTAAAATCTATATGGAATTTTAAGGGACCTCAAATGGCCAAAACAATCTTTTGAAGAACAAAGCTGGAATACTCACACTTCCTGATGTCAAAACCTACTACAAACCTAAAATGTGATAATGTCATAAGAACAAACATATAAACCAATGAAATAAAATAGCCCAGAAATTAATGAATGTGTTACATGTATGGTGAAAATGGTTTTTGACTAGGTTTCCAAGACCTGTTAAAGATTCTTTTAACAAATGGTGCTGAATAGTCACATGCAAAAGAATAAACTTGGTCACTTACCTAACACTATACACAAAAATAATCTCAAAATGGATCAAAGATATAAATTTAAGAGCTAAAACAATGAAACCTTAGAGGAAAATATGGGATAAAGACTTCTCAAGTCTTGTTTTATTTGGCAATGATTTCTTAGATATGCCACCAACAACACAAGTAACAAAAACCAGTCAAATTGGATTTCATGATAATATTTAAAACTTGAATGTAAAAAACAAAAACAAAACACTATCAATAGAGAAAAAAATCCACCCACAGAATGGGAGAAAATATTTGCTAGTCATGTATCTAATAATGGATTAATATCCAAAGAACAGTTAGACAGGTTCTGGGCCTCACCTCTCTTCCCTGAAGTTGCTTCTCTATCGTGTGGTTGTCAGTGAGGTGGAGTTATGTTTCCACACTCAGAACAGGAAGCTTCCTAGGTCTTCGCTGAAGTGCTGTCATCTTCACATATCTTAGTAGGGGCCAAAATTCCATCCTCAGTGCTGAAATGCATTAACAACAGAAGGATAAACAAGGCAAAGTTCCCAGCCCAAAGGAAACACAGAAGTGAAAGCCTCAGTGACTATTTAATGAGAGCATATACATTTGGAGTCAGGAACTGCTGTGACAGACCTGTGACCTTGAAGCGACCATTTAGAGAGACTTTATGAAGAGGCTTCTTGGAGAGGAGAAGCTGCTATTCAACAGCAACAAACATAGGATAGATTTGAAAGAGATGAAATAATCATCTCACTTTAAACCCCAGAAAAGGAGGAGACTACTAGAAAATTCGTGGATTACAGCCTTGTGGTGGTGAAGGGGCTTGTGTAATTCACTGAAGCTATGAGCTCTGCCATGCAGGGCCATCCAAGATGGACAGGTCATAGTGAAGAGTTCTGACAAAATGTGGTTCTCTAGGGGAGGAAATGACAAACCACTCCAGTATTCTTGCCCGGAGAACCCCATGGACAGTATGAAAGGGCAGGAAAATACAATGCCAGAAAATGAACCCCCCAGATTGGAAGTTGTCCAGTATGCTACTGGGGAAGAACAAAGGCCAATTACCAAAAGTTCTAGCAAGAATGAAGCAGCTTGGCCAAAGCAGAAATGACATTTAGTTGTGGATGTGCCTGTCAGTGAAAATGAACTCCAGTGCTGTAAAGAACAATATTGCATAGAAATCTGAAGTATTAGGTCTATGAGTCAAGGTAAATTGGGACGAGGTCAAGCAGGAGATGGGCTTTCCAGGTGGTTCAATGGTAAAGAACTTGCCTGCCATCCAGGAGATTCAGGTTCAATCCCTGAGTCAGGAAGATCCCCTGGCAAAGGAAATGGCAACCCATCCTAGTATTCTGGGCTTCCTTGGTGGCACAGCAGTAAAAAATATGCATGCCAATGCAGGAGATGTAGGAGATTCAGATTCAATCCCTGGGTTGGAAAGATATCCTGGAGCAGGAAATGGAAACCCACTCCAGCATCGTTGCCTGAAAGTTCCATGGACAGAGGGGCCTGTCGGGCTATAGTCCATGGGGTAACAAAGAGTTGGTTACGGCTGAGTGAGAGAGCACATAAGCAGGAGAAGGCAAGGTTGAACATTGACATCTTAAGAATCAGTGAACTAAAATGTATGGGAATGGGTGAATTTAATTCAGATGACCATTATATTTACTACTGTGGGCAAGAATCCCGTAGAAGAAATGGATTAGCGCTCATAGTCAACAAAAGAGTCCAAAATGCAGTACTTGGGTGCAATCTCAAAAATGACAGAATGATCTCAATTTGTTTTCAAGATACACCATTCAATATCACAATAATCCAAGTCTATGCCTAACCACTGACGCCAAAGAAGCTGGAGTTGACTGATTCTGTGAAGACTTAAAACACGTTCTAAAACTAACCCTAAAAAAACCATTTTCTTGTTATCATAGGGGACTGGGATACAAAAGTAGGTAGTCAATAGATACCTAGAGTAACAAGCAAGTTTGGCCTAGGAGTACAAAATGAAGTAGGGCAAAGGCTAACAAGAGTTTTTCAAGAGAACACACTGGTCATAGCAGGCACCCTCTCCCAACAACACAAGAGACAACTCTACAAATGGATATCACCAGAAGGTCAATACTGGAATCAAATTGATCATATTATTTGCAGCCAAAGGTGGAGAAGCTCTATACAGTCAACAGAAACAAGATATGTGCTGACTGTGGCTCAGATCAAGAGCTCTTTCTTGCAAAATTCAGACTTAAATTGAAGAAAGCAGGGGAAACCACTAGGCCATTCAGGAATGACCTGATTCACATCCTTTATGATTATGAAGTGGAGGTGATACATGGATTCAAGGAATTAGATCTGACTGACAGTGTCTGATGAGCTAAGGTCAGAAGTTTGTAACATTGTATAGGAGGCAGTGATGAAAACTATCCTAAAGAAAAACAAATGCAAGAAGGTAAAATAATTGTCTGAGGAGACTTTACAAATACCTGAGGAAAGAAGAGAAATGAAATGGAAGGGAGAAAGGGAAAGCTGTAGCCAACTGAATGCAAAGTTCTACAGAATAGCAACGAGATATAAGAAGGCCTTAAATGAACAGTACAAAGAAATAGAGGGAAACAATCAGATCAGATCAGATCAGTCGCTCAGTCGTGTCCGACTCTTTGTGACCCCATGAACTGCAGCACGCCAGGCCTCCCTATCCATCACCAGCTCTCGGAGGTCACTCAGACTCACATTCATCGAGTCAGTGATGCCATCCAGCCATCTCATCCTCTGTCGTCCCCTTCTCCTCCTGACCTCAATCCCTCCCAGCATCAGAGTCTTTTCCAATGAGTCAACTCTTCGCATGAGGTGGCCAAAATACTGGAGTTTCAGCTTTAGCATCATTCCTTCCAAAGAAATCCCAGGGCTGATCTCCTTCAGAATGGACTGGTTGGATCTCCTTGCAGTCCAAGGGACTCTCAGGAGTCTTCTCCAACACCACAGTTCAAAAGCATCAATTCTTCGGTGCTCAGCCTTCTTCACAGTCCAACTCTCACATCCATACATGACCACAGGAAAGACCATAGCCTTGACTAGGCGAACCTTTGTTGGCAAAGTGATGTCTGTGCTTTTGAATATGCTATCTAGGTTGATCATAACTTTCCTTCCAAGGAGTAAGCATCTTTTAATTTCATGGCTGCAGTCACCATCTGCAGTGATTTTGGAGCCCAGAAAAATAAAGTCTGACACTGTTTCCACTGTTTCTCCATCTACTTCCCATGTAGTGATGGGACCAGATGCCATGATCTTCGTTTTCTGAATGTTGAGCTTTAATCCAACGCTCTCCACTTTCACTTTCATCAAGAGGCTTTTGAGTTCCTCTTCACTTTCTGCCATAAGAGTAGTGTCATCTGCATATCTGAGGTTATTGATATTTCTCCCGGCAACCTTGGTTCCAACTTGTGTTTCTTCCAGTCCAGCATTTCTCATGATGTACTCTGCATATAAGTTAAATAAACATGGTGACAATATACAGCCTTGACGTACTCCTTTTCCTATTTGGAACCAGTCTGTTGTTCCATGACCAGTTCTAACTGTTGCTTCCTGACCTGCATACAGATTTCTGAAGAGGCAGATCAGGTGGTCTGGTATTCCCATCTCTCTCAGAATTTTCCACAGTTTATTGTGATCTACACAGTCAAAGGCTTTGGCGTAGTCAATAAAGCAGAAATAGATGTTTTTCTGGAACTCTCTTGCTTTTTCCATGATCCAGCGGATGTTGGCAATTTGATCTCTGGTTCCTCTGCCTTTTCTAAAACCAGCTTGAACATCAGGAAGTTCACGGTTCACATATTGCTGAAGCCTGGCTTGGAGAATTTTGAGCATTACTTTACTAGTGTGTGAAATGAGTGCAATTGTGTGGTAGTTTGAGCACTCTTTGGTATTGCCTTTCTTTGGGATTGGGATGAAAACACCTTTTCCAATCTTGTGGCCACTGCTGAGTTTTCCAAATTTGCTGGCATATTGAGTGCCACACTTTCACAGCATCATCTTTCAGGATTTGGAATAGGTCCACTGGAATTCCATCACCTCCACTAGCTTTGTTCCTAGTGATGCTTTCTAAGGCCCACTTGACTTCACATTCCAGGATGTCTGGCTCTAGGTCAGTGATCACACCATCATGATTATCTGGGAAACAATAGAATAGGAAATACTAGAGATTTCTTCAAGAAAATTGGACATATCAAGGGAACATTTCATACAAGGATGGGCATGATAAAGCACAGAAATTGTAAAGACCTAATTGAAGCAGATGTGATTAACAAGAGATGGCAAAAATACACAGAAGAACTATACCAAAAAAGGTCTTAATGATCTGGAAAACCACAATGGTGTGGTCACTCACCTAGACATCCTGGAATGTGAAGTCAAGTGGACCTTAAGAATCATTACTAAAAACAAAGATAGTGAAGGTGACAAAACTCCAGCTGAACTATTTCAAATCCTAAAAGATGATGCTGTTAAAGTACTGCACTCAGTTCAGTTCAGTTCATTCGCTCAGTTGTGTCCAAGTCTTTGCAACCCCATGAATCGCAGCACACCAGGCCTCCCTGTCCATCACTAACTCACGGAGTTCACCCAAACTCATGTGATTGAGTCGATGATGCCATCCAGCCATCTCATCCTCTGTTGTCCCCTCCTCCTCCTGCCCCCAATCCCTCCCAGCATCAGGGTCTTTTCAAATGAGTCAACTCTTTGCATGAGGTGACCAAAGTATTCGAGTTCAGCATCAGTCCTTTCAATGAACACCCAAGACTGGTCTCCTTTAGGATGGACTGTTTGGATCTCCTTGCAGTCCAAGGGACTCACAAGAGTCTTCTCCAGCACCACAGCTTGAAAGCATCAATTCTTTGGCACTCAATATGCAAGCAAATTTTGAAAATTCAGGCATAGTCCCAGGACTGGAAACGGGCAGTTTTTATTCCAGCCCCTAAGAAGGGAAATGCCAAAGAATGTTCAAACTACCATACAATTCTGCTCATTTCACATGCTTTCCCATTATAGCAAGGTTATAGACTTCCTTGGATACTCAGTAGTAAAGAATCTGCCTGCAATGCAGGAGATATGGGTTCAATCCCTAGGTCAAGAAAATCACCTGTAAAAGGAAATGGCAGCCTATTGCAATATTCTTGCCTTGAAAATCCCATGGGCAGAGGAACCTCCCAGGCTATGGTCCATTGGGTCACAAGAGTCAGACATGATTTAGCAAGTAAACTACCAACCACAACCTCAGCACGGTTATGCTCAAAATCCTTCAAGGATTAGGCAGCACATGAACCAAGAACTTCCAGATGAACAAGGCAGGGTGTGAAGAACCAGAGAGTGAATTGCCAACATTCTTTGGATCATGGAGAAAGCAAGGGAGTTAACACAAAAATATCT
Organism: Tragelaphus eurycerus; assembly: GCA_935064755.1. Classification (NCBI taxonomy): domain Eukaryota; kingdom Metazoa; phylum Chordata; class Mammalia; order Artiodactyla; family Bovidae; genus Tragelaphus; species Tragelaphus eurycerus. Next base: position 97,898 of record CAKXYN010000246.1, read on the forward strand.
ATTTCTGCCTCATTGACTACCTTAAAGCCTTTTACTGTGTGGATCACAACAAATTGGAAAATTCTTCAAGAGATGGGAGTAGCATACCACCTTACCTGTTTCCTGAAAAATCTGTATGCTGGCCAAGAAGAAACAGAACCCAACATGGAAAAACTGACTGGTTCAAAATTAGGAAAGAATTATGACAAGACTGTATAATGTCACCATGCTTATTTAACTTGTGTGCACAGTAAATCATGCAAAATGCTGGGCTGGATGAATCACAAGCTGGAATCAAGATTGCTAGGAGAAATGGCAACAACTTCAGATATGCAGATGATATCATTCTAATGGTAGTCAGTGAAGATGAACTAAAGACCTTCTTGATGAAAGTGAAATTGGAGAGTGAAAAAGCTGGCTTGAAACTCAATAGTTAAAAAAATAAAAAGAAGAAAATGGCATCTGGCCACATCAGGTCATGGGAAGTAGAAGGGGAAAAAGTGGAAGCACTGACAGATTTTATATTCTTGGTTTCCAAAATCACTGTGGACCATGACTGCAGCTATGAAATAAAAAGTCACTTGTTCCTTGTAAGGAAAGCTATGACAAACATAGAGTATAGAAAAGCAGAGGCATCACTTTGCCGACAAGAGTCCGTATAGTCATAACTATAGTTTTTCCAGTAATCATGTCCAGATGTGAAATTAGTCCATAAAGAAGGCTGAGAGCTGAAGAATTTATGCTTTTTAATTGTGGTGTTGGAGAAGACTCTTAAGAGTCCCTTGGACTGCGAGGAGATCAAACCAGTCAATCCTAAAGGAAATCACCCCTGAGTACTTATTGGAAGGACTATTGCTGAAGCTGAAGTCCCAATACTCTGGCTACTTTATGCAAAGAGCTGGCTCATTGAAAAGTACTCTGATGCTGGGAAAGACTAGACTAAAGGAGAAGGTGACTGCAGAGTATGAGATGGTTGGATAGCATCACCAACTCACTGGACATGAATCTGAGCAAACTACAGGAGATAGTGGAGGACTGGGGAACCTGACATGCTGCAGTCCATGGGGTCACAAAGAGTTGGACACAAGGATGGAGGAATGGGGAGCTGAATTTGTACAGAATTTCAATTTTACAAGATAAAAAGAGTTATGTAAATCAGTGGTGGCAATGGTTGTACAATGTTATGTTTGAATTTAATACCAATGAACTATGCTTAAAAAATTAATGGTAAATTTTTATGTATGTGTTTACAACAATTTAAAAAACCTGTCTATAAATAGCCTGCTTTATCCAAAAGTTTTTCAATTATTTTTGTACCTCTACATAAAATAGTGACAACTGATCATGGAATTGTATGGATTTATCTCAAGTGTATCATGTTTGGTAAAATAAACCAGACTCAGAAAATCACATACTATGTCGCTACATTTTTACATAATAATATAAAATTAAAATTATAGAACAGCTAGTGAATTGGATAACCTGGTAAATGGTTACCAAAGGACCAGGTCTGAGTAGATGAGTTGATTACAAAGAGAATTGTGAAGTGTGTTAGAAATATCTATTGTAATCTTTTCAAAAGTTTCATAAATCTTTATTGAGCTCCCATGGGTTGCAACATAGAGATATAATTTTGTTGTTCTCTGTGTGTTTATCCAGTTTTCCAATACCAGATGTTGCAGAGACTACCCTTTCTCCTTGGGTGTTCTTTGTTCTCTGAAATAATAGTTGACTGTATCATTTAGAGGTTTTAATTTGGGGCTTTCTGATATGCTCCACTAGTCTATTTTTGTGCCATTCCCTACTGTTTTTTTGATTGTTTGTTTTTATTATTATAGATTTATAGCATAATTTAAAATCAGGAAATGTGATACCTTCGGTTTTGTTCTTTTTCCTCAGTACTATTTTTGTTATTTAGGGTTTTTTTGGGATCCATACAGATTTTAAGATTGTTTTCTTCTGTTTCTATACAGAAAGTCATTGACATTTGATGGGAATTGTGTTGAATCTATAGGTGGATTTGGGTAGTATGGGTATATTAGTAACATTAATTCTTCTAACCCATGAACACAGGATATTTTTTCATGTGTTTGTGTCTTCTTCAGTTTCTTTTGCAAACTCATGATTTTTGTTGTACCGATGTTTCACTTTCTTGGTTAAAATTATTCCTAAATATTTTGTTATTTTGAATGAGATAGATTTCTTTATTTTTTTAGATGTTACATGATTAAATGAATGTATAGAAATATAATTGATTTGTGTGTGTTAATTTTATGTCTTGCAGCTTTACTGAAATTGCTGACTAGTTACAATACTTTCTTTGGCTGAGTCTTTGAGATTTTCAAAGTACAAGCCCATATTATTTGGAAATAACTACAGTTTTACTTCTTCTTTTTGGATGTGAATGCCTTTTGTTTCTTTGTCTTACCAAATTGCTCCAGTTAGAACTTCTGCTGTATTAAATAAGAGTGATAAAAGAAGACTTCTTTGTCTTGTTACTGATCTTAGATGAAAAGTTTTCAAATTTTTTTCTTTGAATATAATGTTAGTTGTGTGTTTCTTGTATATGGCCTTTATTATGTTGAGGTATGTTCCTTCTATGCCCAATCTGTGGAGTATTTTTATCATGAAAGAAAGTTGTGTTTTGTCAAATGATTCTTCTATATACAGTGAGATGGTTGAGATATTTGTCTCATTTTCTTAAAAAGTTACATTTATTGTATATGTTGAACCATTCTTGCATTCCAGGGATAAATCTTACTTGGTCATGATGTATATGCATTTTAATGTATTCTTTAGTTGAATTTGCTAATATTTTGTTGAGAATTTTATACATCAGAGATAGTTTTCTTTTCTTGTGGTGTTCTTAGGTGACTTTGATATCAGGATAACATGGGCCTCATGGGATAAGTTGGAGGTATTCCTTATCAATTTTCTGGAAGAGTTTCAAGAAGGGATGGTGTTAATTCTTCTGCAAATGTTCAGTAGAATTTGCCAGTGAAATTATCTGGGCCTGGGATTGGTTTTTGGAAGGGCTTTGATTACTGATTCACTTTCTTTACTTGCTATTAGTCTGTTCAGATTTTCTATTTCTTCCTGATTCAGTCTTAATAGGTTGTGTGTTTCTAGAAATGTTTCTACTTCTTCATGGTTTAATTCATTAACATCTAATTGTTTTTAATAGTTTCTTATGACTTTCTGTATTTCTTCAGTATTATCATCTTCTTTTTTTTCTTTCTAGTTATATTTCTCTTTTCTTCATAGTTAGTCCAGCTAAGACAATGGCAACCCACTCCAGTACTCTTGCCTGGAAAATCCCATGGACGGAGGAGCCTGGTAGGCTGCAGTCCATGGAGTGGTGAAGAGTCGGACATGACTGAGCGACTTCACTTTCACTTTTCACTTCCATGCATTGGAGAAGGAAATGGCGACCCACTCCAGTGTTCTTCCTTGAGAATCCCAGGGACGGTGGAGCCTGGTGGGCTGCCGTCTCTGGGGTCACACAGAGTCAGACACGACTGAAGCGACTTACCAGCAGCAGCAGCAGCAGTCCAGCTAAAGATATGTAATTATTAAAAATCTTTATAAAGAAGCAGCTTAATTTTGTTGAGCCGTTCTATTTTTCTGATCTCTATTCATATATTTTCTCTCTAACCCTTACTATTTTCTTTTTTTTTCTTTCTTTTCTTTTTTTTTTTTTTTATTTTGCTTAACTTTACAATATTGTATTGCTTTTACTATACATCAAGATGGATCCACCGCCAGTATGCACGTGTCCCCCATGCTGAACCCTCCTCCCTCTCCCCTCCCCACACCATCCCTCCAGGTCGTCCCAGTGCTCCAGCCCCAGGCATTTGTTATTGGGCATCGTACCTGGACTGACGACTCGTTTCAGATATGATAATATACATATTTCAATGCTATTCTCCCCAGTCATCCCACCCTCTCCCGGTCCCAGAGTCCAAAAGTCTGGTCTATACATCAGTGTCTCTTTTGCTGTCTCGTAAATAGGGTTATTTTTACCATCTTTCTAAATTCCATATATATGCGTTAGTATACTGTATTTGTGTTTTTGTTTCTGGCTTACTTCACTCAGTATAATAGGCTCCAGTTCCATCCACCTCCTTAGAACTGATTCAAATGTATGCTTTTTAATGGCTGAGTAATACTTCATTGTGTATATGTACCACAACTTGCTTATCCATTCATCTGTGGATGGACATCTAGGTTGCTTCCACGTTCTGGCTATTGTAAACAGTGCTGCTATGAACATTGGGGTACACGTGTCTCTTTCAATTCTGGTTTTCTCAGTGTGTATGCCCAGCAGTGGGATTGCTGGATCATAAGGCAGTTCTATTCCCAGTTTTTTGAGGAATCTCCATACTGTTCTCCATAGTGGCTGTACTAGTTTGCATTCCCACCAACAGTGTAAGAGGGTTCCCTTCTCTCCACACACTCTCCAGCATTTATAGCTTGTGGACTTTTGGATCGCAGCCATACTGTTTTCTTCCTTATGCTAACGTTGGGCTTACTTTGTTCTTTTTTTCTAGTTCCTTGAGATATAAAATAAGACTTTTTGTCATTTTTCCAATTTCTTAATATTTACATTTAACACAATGAACATATCTCTCAAAATTGTTTTTGCTTTATACCATGCATTTCCATATGTTGTATTTCCATTTTCATTCAAGATAGTTTTTTTTTTTTTTTAATTTACTTTACTTTTTTTTTTTTTTTTTATTTACACAATTTTGTGTTTTGTGTCAAACTTCAACATGAATCAGCCATAGGTACACATATATACCCTCCCTTTTGAACATGCCTCCTATCTCCCACCCCAGCTCACCCCCTCTAGATTGATACAAAGCTCCTGTTTGAGTTTCCTGAGCGACACAGCAGATTCCCATTGGCTATCTATTTTACATATGGTAATAAAGAAATGCAAAAAAGCAAAATGGCTGTCTGGGAAGGCCTTACAACTAGCTGTGAAAAGAAGAGAAGAGAAAAAGCAAAGGAGAAAAGGAAATATATAAGCATCTGAATGCAGAGTTCCAAAGAATAGCAAGAAGAGGTAAGAAAGCCTTCCTCAGTGATCAATGCAAAAAAATCGAGGAAAAGAAAAGAATGGGAAAGACTAGAGATCTCTTCAAGAAAATTAGAGATACCAAGGGAACATTTCATGCAAAGACGGGCTCAATAAAGGACAGAAATGGCATAGACCTAACAGAAGCAAAAGATATTAAGAAGAAGTGGCAAGAATACACAGAAAAACTGTACAAAAAAGATCTTCACAACCAAGATAATCACGATTGTGTGATCACTGACCTAGAGCCAGACATCCTGGAATGTGAAGTCAAGTGGGCCTTAGAAAGCATCACTACAAACAAAGCTAGTGGAGGTGATGGAATTCCAGTTGAGTTATTCCAAATCCTAAAAGATGATGCTGTGAAAGGGCTGCACTCAATATGCCAGCACATTTGGAAAACTCAGCAGTGGCCACAGGACTGGAAAAGGTCAGTTTTCATTCCAATCCCAAAGAAAGGCAATACCAAAGAATGCTGAAACTACTGCACAATTGCACTCATCTCACACGCTAGTAAAGTAATGCTCAAAATTCTCCAAGCAAGGCTTCAGCAATACGTGAACTGTGAACTTCCAGATGGTCAAGCTGGATTTAGAAAAGGCAGAGGAACCAGAGATCAAATTGCTAACATCTGCTGGATCATGGAAAAAGCAAGAGAGTTCCAGAAGAACATCTATTTCTGCTTTATTGACTATGCCAAAGCCTTTGACTGTGTGTATCACAATAAACTGTGGAAAATTCTGAAAGAGATGGGATTACCAGACCACCTGACCTGCCTCTTGAGAAACCTATATGCAGGTCAGGAAGCAACAGTTAAAACTGGACATGGAACAACAGACTGGTTCCAAATAGGAAAAGTAGTACATCAAGGCTATATATTGTCACCCTGCTTATTTAACTTATATGCAGAGTACATCATGAGAAATGCTGGTCTGGAAAAAACACAAGCTGGAATCAAGATTTCCAAGAGAAATATCAATAACCTCCGATATGCAGATGAGACCACCTTTATGGCAGAAAGTGAAGAAAAACTAAAGAGCCTCTTGATGAAAGTGAAAGAGGAGAGTTAAAAAGTTGACTTAAAGCTCAACATTCAGAAAACAAAGATCTTGGCAGCTGGTCCCATCACTTTATGGGAAATAGATGGGGAAATTGTGGAAACAGTGTGAGACTTTATTTTTATGGGCTCCAAATTCACTGCAGATGGTGACTGCAGCCATGAAATTAAAAGACGCTTACTCCTTGGAAGGAAAGTTATGACCAACCTAGATAGCATATTAAAAAGCAGAGACATTATTTTGCCAACAAAGGTTCATCTAGTCAAGACTTTGGTTTTTCCAGTGGTCATGTATGGATGTGAGAGTTGGACTGTGAAGAAAGTTGAAGGCTGAAGAATTGATGCTTTTGAACTGTGGTGTTGGAGAAGACTCTTGAGAGTCCCTTGGACCTCAAGGAGATCCAACCAGTCCATTCTAAAGGAGATCAGTCCTGGGTGTCCTTTCAAAGGACTGATGCTAAAGCTGAAACTCCAGTACTTTGGCCACCCCATGCAAACACGTGACTCATTGGAAAAGACTCTGATGCTGGGAGGGATTGAGGGCAGGAGGAGAAGGGGACGACAGAGGATGAGATGGTTGGATAGTATCACCGAATCGATGGACGTGAGTTTGAGTGAACTCCGGGATTTGGTCATGGACAGGGAGGCCTGGCATGCTACAATTCATGGGATCGCAAATAGTTAGATACGACTGAGTGACTTAACTGAACTGAATGTAAGTTTCCATGTTACTTTTTCCATACATTTCCCCTTTCCTCCCCTCTCCCCATGTCCATAAGCCTAATCTCTATGTCTGTTTCTCCATTGCTGCCCTGGAAATAAATTCTTCACTACCATTTTTCTAGATTCCATATATATGCATTCAGTTCAGTTCACTTCATATGCATTAGAATATGATATTTGTCTTTGTCTTTTTTGACTCACTTACTCTGTATAATAGGTTCTAGGTTCGTCCACCTCATCAGAACTGACTCAAATGTGTTCATTATTCTGGGTGAACTCCGGGAGTTGGTGATGGACAGGGAGGCCCGGCGTGCTGCAATTCATGGGGTCGCAAAGAGTTGGACACGACTGAGCGACTAAGCTGAACTGAATATTCCATTGTGTATATGTACCATAGTTTCTTTATCCACTCATCTGTCAATGGACATCTATATTGCTTCCATGTTCTAGCTATTGTAAATAGTGCTGCAGTGAACAATGGGATACATGTGTCTTTTCAGTTTGGTTTCCTCAGGGTATATGCCTAGAAGTGGGATTGCTGGGTCTCTGGTGGTTTTATTCCTACTTTTTTAAAAAGGAATCTCCATACCATTTTCCATAGTGGCTGTATCAGTTTACATTTCCACCAACAGTGAAAGAGCATTCCCTTTTCTCCACATCCTCTCCAGCATTCATTGTTTATAGACTTCTTGATGATGACCATTCTGACTCGTGTGAGGTGATATCTCATTGTAGTTTTAATTTGCCTTTCTCTAATAATGAGCAGTGTTGAGCATCTTTTCATGTGTTTGTTAGCCATCTGTATGTCTTCTTTGGAGAAATGTCTCTTTAAGTTCCCCCCCCCCCCACTTTTTGATTGAGTTGTTTGTTTTCCTGCCATTGAGTTGTGTGAGCTGCTTGTATATTTTGTAATTGATCCTTTGTCAATTGTTTAATTTGCTATTATTTTCTCCCATTCTGAGGGTAGTCTTTTCACCTTGCTTATAGTTTCATTTGCTGTGCAAAAGCTTTTAAGTTTAATCAGGTCTCACCTGTTTACTTTTGTTTTTATTTCCATTACTCTAGGAGGTGGGTCATAGAGCACCTTGCTTTGACTTATTCATTAAATGTTCTGCCTATGTTTTCCTCTAGAGTTTTATACTTTCTGGTATTACATTTAGGTCTTTAATGCATTTTGAGTTTATCTTTGTGTATGATGTTAGGAAGTGTTCTAATTTCATTCTTTTACATGTAGCTGTCTGGTTTTCCCAGCACCATGTATCGAAGAGGCTATCTTTTCACCATTGTACATTCTTGCCTCCTTTGTCAAAAATAAGGTACTCATAGGTTCATGAGTTTATTTCTGGACTTTCTATCTTGTTCCATTGGTCTATATTTCTGTTTTTGTGCCAGTACCATACTATCTTGATGACTGTAGCTTTGTAGTATAATCTGAAATCAGGCAGGTTGATTCCTCTGGCTCTGTTCTTCTTTCTCAGGACTGCTTTTGCTATTCAGGGTCTTTTGTGTTTGCATATGAATTGTGAGATTTTTTTGTTCTAGTTCTGTAAAAAAATGTCACTGGTAATTTGATAGGTATTGCCTTGCATCTGTAGATTGCGTTTGCTAGTGTACTCATTTTCACAATATTGATTCTTCCTATCCAGGAACATGGAGTATCTCTCCATCTGTTTATGTCATCTTTGATTTCTTTCACTAGTGTCTTATAATTTTCTGTGTACAGTTCTTTCGTCTCCTTAGGTAAGTTTATTCCTAGATATTTAATTCTTTTTGTTGCAATGGTGAGTGGGATTGATTCCTTACCTTCTGTTTCTGATTTTTCATTATTAGTGATAACGCAAGTGATTCCTAGGTATTGATTTTATATCCTTCAACCTTGCTAAATTCACTGATTAACTCTTGTAATTTTCTAATACTATCTTTAATGTTTTCTATGTACAGTATCATGTCATCTGCAAACAGTGGGAGATTTACTTCTTTTCTGATCTGAATTCCTTTTATTTCTTTTCCTTCCACGATTGATACAGCTAGGACTTCCAGAACTGTGTTGAATAATAGTGGTGAGAGTGGACACGCTTGTTTTGTTCCTGATTTTAGGGGGAATGCTTTCAGGTTTTCACCATTGAGAATAACGTTTGCTGTAGGCTTATCATAAATGACCTTTACTATGTTGAAGTAGGTTCCTTCCATGCCCATTTTTGAAGGTTTTAATCACAAATGGGAGCTGAATTTTGTCAAAAGCTTTTTCTGCATCTATTGAGATGATCATATGGTTTTTATCTTTCAATTTGTTAATATAGTGTATTACATTGATTAATTTGCATACATTGAAGAATCCTTGCATTCTTGGAATAAACCCAACTTGATCATGATGTATGAGCTTTTTGATGTGTTGCTGAATTCTATTTGCTAAAATTTTGTTGAGGATTTTTTCATCTATGTTCATCAGTGATATTGGCCTGTAGTTTTCTTTTTCTGTGTTGTCTCTGTCTGGTTTTGGTATCAGGGTAATGGTGCCCTCGTAGAATGAGTTTGAAAGTGTTGCTTCCTCTGCAATTTTTTCAAAGAGTTTTAGAAGTATAGGCATTACCTTTTCTCTAAATGTTTGATAGAATTCTCCTGTGAAGCCATCTGCCTGGGCCTTTGTTTTTTGGGAGATTTTTGATGACAGCTTCAATTTCAGTGCTTGTAATTGGGTTGTTCATAATTTCTATTTCTTCTTGGTTCACTCTTAGAAGATTGAACTTTTCTAAGAATCTGTCCATTTCTTCCAGGTTATCCATTTTATTGTCATATAGTTGTTCATAATAGTCTCCTATAATCCATTGTATTTCTGCATTGTTGTTGTAACCTCTCCTTTTTTCATTTCTAATTTTGTTGATTTGATTCTTCTTTTTTTCTTGATGAGTCTGGCTAAAGGTTTGTCAATTTTGTTTATCTTCTCGAAGAACCAGCTTTTAGTTTTATTGATCTTTGCTATTGTGTCTTTCATTTCTTTTTCATTTATTTCTGCTCCAATCTTTATGATTTCTTTCCTTCTAATTATTTCGGAGTACTGTTGCTCTTCCTTTTCTAGTTGTTTTAGGTGTGAAGTTAGGTTGTCTGTTTGATGTTTTTCTTATTTCTTGAGGTAGGATTGTATTGCTATAATCTTCCTTATTAGAACTGCTTTTGCTGCATCCCATAGGTTTTGAGTTGCCGTGTTTTCATTGTCATTTGTTTCTAGAAATTTTCTGATTTCTCCAGTAACCTGTTGGTTATTTAGAAATGTGTTGTTTAGTCTCCATGTCTTTCTGTTTTTTGCAGTTTTTTTCTTGTAATTGGTATCTAGTCTCATAGCATTCTTGTCGGAGAAGATACTTGATATAATTTCAGTTTTCTTAAATTTACTGAGGTTTGATTTGTGACCTAAGATGTGGTCTATCCTGGAGAATGTTCCATGTGCACTTGAGAAGAAGATGTATTCTTATGCATTTGGATAGAATGTTCTGAAAATATCAATGAGATCGATCTCATCTAATGTATCATTTTAGACTGGTGTTTCCTTATTAATTTTCTGTTTTGATGATCTGTCCATTGGTGTGAGTGGGGTGTTAAAGTCTCCTATTATTATTCTGTTACTGTCAGTTTCTTCTTTTATGTCTGTTATGTATTGAGGTGCTCCTCTGTTGGGTGCATAGATATTTACAATTGCTATGTTTTCCTCTTGGATTTATCCCTTGATCATTATGCAGCATCTTTCCTTATTTCTTGTAATATTCTTTATTTTAAGGTCTATTTTCTCTAATAGGAGGATAGCTACTCCAGTTTTCTTTTGCTTCCCATTTTCATAGAAAATATTTTTCCATCCTCTCACTTTCAGTCTATATGTGTCTTTAGGTCTGAAGTGGGTTTCTTGTAGACAGCATATATATGGGTCTTGTTTTTGTATCCATTCAGCCAGTCTGTGTCTTTTTGTTGGAGCATTTAATCCATTTATATTCATAGTAATTATTGATATATATGTTCCTATTGCCATTTTCTTAATTGTTTGGGGTTCATTATCTAGATCTTTTTTCTTCACTTGTATTTCTTAACTATATAAGTCCCTTTTACATTTTTTGTAAAGCTGGTTTGGTAGTACTGATTTTTCTTTACTTTTGCTTGTCTGAAAAGCTTCTTATTTCTCCATCAATTTTGAATGAGATCCTTGCTAGGTACAATAATCTTGGTTATAGACTTTTTCCCCCTTTCAATATTTTAAATATATCCTCCCATTCCCTTCTGGCCTGCAGAGTTTCTGCTGAATATCAGCTGTTAAGTGTATGAGTTTTCTTTGTACATTACTTGTTGCTTCTTCCTTGCTGCTTTTAATATTCTTTCTTTGTGTTTAGTCTTTGTTAGTTTCATTCGTTTGTGTCTTGGCATGTTTCTCCTTGGGTTTATCCTGTATGGGACGCTTTGTGCCTCTTGGACTTGATTGACTATTTCCTTTTCCATGTTGGGGAAATTTTAAACTATAATCACATCAAAAATTGTCTCATAACCTTTCTTTTTCTCTTCTTCTGAGACCCCTGTAATTCAAATGTTGGTATGGTTGATATGGTCCCAGAGATCTCTGAGACTGTTCTTGGCTCTTTTCATTCTTTCTACTTTAGTCTGGTCTTTAGCAATTATTTCCACCATTTTATCTTACAGCTCACTGATTCATTCTTCTGCTCAGATATTCTGCTATTGATTCCTTATAGAGTACTTTTTGTTTGATTCTGTATATTTATTCTTTAGTTCTTCTAAGTCTTTGTTACTTGATTCTTGCATTTTCTCCATTTTGTTTTCAAGGATTTTGATCATATTAACTATCATTATTTTGAATTATTTTTCAGGTAGTTTGCCTATTTCTTCATTTATTTGGACTTCTGTATTTCTAGTTTGTTTCTTCATTTATCTAGTATTTCTCTGCCTTTTCATTATTTTTTTAACCTATTGTTTGAGGTCCCCTTTTCACAGGCTTCAAGGTTAAATTCTTTCTTCCTTTTGCTTTTTGTGTGCCTAAGCTTGTCCCAGTGGTTTGCGTAAGCTTCCTATAGGGTGACATTTGTGCTGAGTTTTTGTTTGTTTGTTTGTTTTTCCTCTAATGAGTATGCCTGAGTGAGGTGGCAATCCTGTCTGCTAACGATTGTGTTTGTATTTTTGTTTTGTTTGTTGTTTAAATGAGGCATCCTTCACAGGGTGCTACTGGTGGTTGGGTGATGCCAGGTCTTGTATTCAAGTGGTTTCCTTTGTATGAGTTCTCACTATTTGGTACTCCCTAGGGTTAGTTCTCTGGCAGTCTTGGGTCTTGGAGTCAGTGCTCCCACTCCAAAGGCTTAGGGCTTGGTCTTGGGCAGGAACAAAAATTCCACAAGTGGTTTGTTATGGCATTAAGTGAGATTAAAATAAATATCCAAAAATGAGAAACCAAAGATGAACCCCAGACAAATGGCAGTTACAAAATCAGGGAAATAATAATTAAAATAATGAAATATACACATATAAACCCTTGAGCAAAGTGAATACAGTCCACCAAAAATAAAGTACAGTAGATTGACCTGGTGAACAAATTAAATCAAAAATTATATTTACAACTTAAGAACAAAATTAACTAAGGCACAAAGCACAAAAATGGAAAACAAAACTAAACAATATGCCAAGTGAGGAATAAAGCAATCAAAACAAAACTAACAAATACTTTGAGAAGAGAGGGAAGAAAGAAAAGAAAAGAAGAACAGATATGCAAAGTTAAATACAGGTAGATGAAGAAGATTTATATATATTAAAGATTAACTGTAAGGGGAAAAGAACAGTAGGAAAGGCAAATGAAGGAATAAATATATAAAAATATAATAGGTTTTTTTAAAAAATTAAAAATATAAAAATGAGAAAAGAAAAAAATGGAAGAAGAAAGAAAAAAGCGGGGGGGGGGGGGGGGGGGGGGGTGGGGTGGGAAACTCCACAGAACTGCAAAAGCCCAATATAGACTCAGAGGTTTATAACAACAATAAAAAGTGTGACTGCATATTCACATATACATAAACACCCATAAGCAAAATCAAAACTGTCCAACAAAAATAAAGTACAATAGATCAACCCGGTGAACAAAGGAAATCAAAAATTATACCTACCAGAACAAAACTAACTAAAACACAAACTGGAAAACAAAACTACAGCAAGGTGCCAATTGGGAAATAAAGCATTGGAATAAAACTAACAATGTTGAAAGGAAAGGAAAGAACAGATATGCAAAGCTAAATAGAGGTAGATGAAGATTTACATACATTAAAGATTAATTGCAAGGGGCAAAAACAGTAGGAAAAGCAAACAAAGGAATACATGTAGAAAAAATAATAATAGGTTTAAATAATTAAAAAAGAGAAAGAAATAAGGAAAACTCCACAGTACTACAAAACCCCAACATAGAGGCAGAGTTTTATAACAACAATTTAAAAAAAATGTGATTGAGAAAAAAAAAAACTCAAAAGCTTAATTAGATTTCATAATGCCAATAAAATCAACAACTATAACATGGGGTGGGGGGAGAAAAAAATACAAAAGAATCTATCAAGCAAGTAAAAACAGAAGAATAAAAAATGTTTTTCTTGAGTCACTGCTGTCAGCTCAGATTCTAATCTGGCCTTACACCTACGTGATCTTTCTTCCAATGTCCACAACTATCAGAACTAGTGTGTTTTCTTTTGTGGGCACTCTCAATGAGCTTTTATATATTCCATAGACACAGAGTCTGCCTAGTTGATCGTGTGGATTTAATTTGCAGTTTGTACAGCTGGTGCGAAGGTTTTGGGTCTTATTCCTTAGCAACACTGCCCCTGGGTTTCAACTATGATTTTATTTCCACCTCTGCATGTGGGTTGTCCACTGGTGTTTGCTCCTGAGGCTGCCCTTGAGGACTTGGGTTTGCCCCTGTGAGGCCAAATGTGGAGGTCGTACAGCTGCTTGGGTTACAGGGGTTCTGGCATCACCAGATACTCAGGGGAGTTGGTGGCTAGGGCATAAGGAAATATACTGCTCTAGAAGGGTATGGCAACCAGTATTGGCCAATATGCTCCAGTGTTTTTGCCTGGAGAATCCCCCTCCCTGACAGAGAAGCATGGTAGGCCACAGTTTATAGGGTGGCAAAGAGTCAGACATGACTGAAGTAACCTTTCGTGCATAGACACACGACTCTTTTTGCCTGTGACACCTCTGCCCCAATAAGAGTTGAGTGTGAAGGTGGCACAGCTGCTTGGGTTGCAGGAACCTAGTGGCACCAAGTGTGCAGGAACACGGACTGCTTCTACTGCAGGAGTTATGGCCCTGTCAGAGTCTTTTTCTGAGCCCCTTGTAGCTGGCGATCAGAAGGCCTCTTTGGCCAGTCTTTCTCCATAGCTCCACCTGTTCAGGCACTTAGAGGGCTCCCTTGCCTGAGGTCCTTCTCTGTTGTTTGGGGCATCAGGCACATAGAGGGGACCCACCTGCCTGGGCTCTTACTCTGTGGATCAGCACATCAGGCCCTTAAAGGGGCTCCCTGGGTGGGATCCTACCCTGTAGTTCGGCACATCAGTCACTTAAAGGAGCACCCTGGGTGGGGTCCTACCTTGTAGTTCAGTGCATTAGGTGTTTGATGGGCCAGCTTCTCTATTGTTCAGCTGCTGATGCTGGCGTGTGGAGAGAGAGAGGCTATGGTGATGGCTCCACTCCCTATGGATGACTCAGCAGTATCGCCTTGCTTTCATGGCTGCCCGGCTTTCTTCCACAGGCATTTCCTACCATGATCTCCTCTCTCACATCTCCTCGATCTGTCTCTCCTCAGTCAACAGCAGCCCTCACCCTGGGATTGCTCCACACTCCCCAGATTCCAACTCCCAGCCACTGCACCTTCCAGGGGCTCCTCATTCTTATTTGTGGTATGTATGACTGGCAAGGACTGTCTGATTGTCATTCCATTTAGGCTGCTACAGATCAGCTGTTTCACTCTCAGCCTTAAATGTTTCTCCTCTGACTCAGAAAGTTGCCCTGATGTGGGGATCATACCCCTGCTTTAGTTCCCCCACCCGCTGAGGGCAGGTCCAGTGCTACTAACACTCCTGTTTTTCCCCCTTCGTCCTACAGAGTTTTGGATGGTTCTGTGTATTATTTTCCTCTGCTCAGGTACTACTGTCCACTCTCAGCTGGTGTTCTCCATGCACTTCTGTGTCTGAGGGTGTATTCCTGATGTATCCTTGGAGAGAGATGTACTCCAGGTCCACCTACTCTTCTGCCCTCTTGTTCTTCTCCCAAGATAATTTTTAATTTTCCTTTTGATTTCTTCTGCTCATTGGTTATTCAGAAATGTTTTGTTCAGCTTCTACATATTTGTAGACTTTACAGCTTTTCTCTTGTAGATTTCAACTTCATACCACTCTGGTCATACAAGACAGTTGGTATAATTTCAGTCTTCTTAAATTTGCTAAAGTTTGTTTTACATCCTATCATATGATCTATCCTGGAGATTCTGTGTTCACCTGAGAGGAATATATTCTGCTGCTATTGGGTGGAATGTTTTATAAATGTCTGTTTGGTCCTTTTGTTCTAAAGTTTGGTTCAATCCCTTGTTTTCTTTTTTATTTTCTGTCTGTATGACCTCTCCATTGCTTACAGTATCATCTTAAAGTATCCTACTATTGTACTGTTATCATTTTCCATTTGCTTAATAGATTTTAGTGCTCTGATGTTGGTTGAATGTATATTTACAATTGTTTTATCTTCTTGAAGTATTGAACTCTTTGTCATTATATTATAACCTTTGTCGCTTGTTCCTGTTTTTGTCTCTAAGTCTATTTTGTTTTATATAAATATGGGTAACTTACTTGGAATATTTTCTTCTGTCCCTTCACTTTGAGCCTATGTATGTCTTTAGACCTGAAATAAGTCTCCTATAGGCAGCATATAGTTAGGGCTTGTTTTCCCCAGCCCACTCTGCCTTTTGATCCATGAATCCAATATCTTTACATTTAAAGTGATTATTAATATGAAAGGACTTACTACAGTCATCTTATTATTTACTGTCTGCTTGTATTTCATCTCTATTTTTTTCTTTTTCCTCTGTTTTTACCTACCTTTATAAATTGGTGGTTTTCCCTAGTGATTTTCTCAGTCCCTCTTTTTATATTTTGTGTCTCTATTGTAGATTTTTGCTTTTTGGTTATCCTGAAGCTTACATAAAACATCTCATGGGAATAAAACAGTCCTTTCTTTTATCCTGATAGGAACTTTTCTTTTCTCATATATAAATATTCCATCTGTTTATTCCTTTTATATTTTTGATGTCACAATTTTCCAATTATTTTCTGTGTATTCATTACCAAATTATACTAGCTATAGTTATTTTTAATGCTTTTTCATTCAATCTTTATACTATAATTAAATGGTTAACACACCCATATAAAATAGTTTTCTTAATGTGATCTTCTATTTTTCATCTTTACTGAAGTATTGCATATTTTCAGATGTCTTTGTGTCACTAGTTGCATCTTTCCATCTTAGCTTGAAGAGCTTTTTTAGAATTTCTTGTAAGTCAGGTCTGGTGACTTCAGCTTTTGTTTGTATAGGAAAGCCTTTCAGCTCAGTTCAGTCACTCAGTTCAGTTCAGTTCAGTCGCTCAGTTGTGTCTGACTCTTTGTGACCCCATGAATCGCAGCACTCCAGGCCTCCCTGTCCATCACCAACTCCTGGAGTTCACTCAGATTCACGTCCATCAAGTCAGTGATGCCATCCAGCCATCTCATCCTCTGTTATCCCCTCCCCCTCTTGCCCTCAATCCCTCCCAGCATCAGAGTCTTTTCCAATGAGTCAACTCTTTGCATGAGGTGGCCAAAGTACTGGATTTTAAGTTTTAGCATCATTTCTTCCAAAGAAATCCCAGGGCTGATCTCCTTCAGGATGGACTGGTTGGATCTCCTTGCAGTCCAAGGGACTCTCAAGAGTCTTCTCCAGTACCACAGTTCAAAAGCATCAATTCTTCGGCACTCAGCTTTCTTCACAGTCCAACTCTCACATCCATACATGACCACTGGAAAAACCATAGCCTTGACTAGACGGACCTTTGTTGGCAAAGTAATGTCTCTGCCTTTCAATATGCTATCTAAGGTGGTCATAACTTTCCTTCCAAGGAGTAAGCGTCTTTTAATTTCATGGCTGCAATCACCATCTGCAGTGACTGGTTCCAAATAGGAAAAGGAGTACATCAAGGCTGTATATTGTCACCCTGCTTATTTAACTTCTATGCAGAGTACATCATGAGAAACGCTGGGCTGGAAGAAGCACAAGCTGGAATCAAGATTGCTGGGAGAAATATCAATAACCTCAGATGTGCAGATGACACCACCCTTATGGCAGAAAGTGAAGAGGAACTAAAAAACCTCTTGGTGAAAGTGAAAGTGGAGAGTGAAAAAGTTGGCTTAAAGCTCAACATTCAGAAAACGAAGATCATGGCATCTGGTCCCATCACTTCATGAGAAAAAGATGGGGAAACAGTGGAAACAGTGTCAGTCACTCACTTGTATCCAATTCTTTGTGACCCCATGGACTGCAGCACACAAGGCTTCCCTGTCCATCACCAGCTCCCAGAGCTTGCTCAAACTCAGGTCCATTGAGTTGGTGATTTATTTCTCCGTTATATCTGAAGGATAACTTTGCCTGATAAAGTATTCTAGTGGCAATTTTTAATCTTTTAACATATTTAATGTATCATTCCTTCCTGGCCTGTAGAGTTTCTTATGAGAAATCCATTGATAGTCTAACAGAGTTCCTTTGTAGATCATGTTCCTTTTTTCTCTGGCTAAATTTAGGATTCTTTCTTTATCGTTGATTTTTTTTTTACAGTTTTTGATTGAAATGTGTATTGGAAAGATTTTGGTATTGAGATAATAGGCCGTTCTATTAGCTTCATGAATGTGTATGTCTAATTCCTTTCCCCAGTTTGAAAAGTTCTCAGCTATTATTTTTCAAATAAATTTCCTGTCCCCTTTTACCTTTCTCCTCTATCTGGTACACCAATTATTCTTGTATTTGTTTCTCTGATTAAATCCTTTGGGTTCTTAGTGTTTCTTTATTTAAAAAATGATCATAGTTCTTCTAACTGGATCATTTCTAAATTCTTATCTTCCCAGTCACTTATTCTTTCTTTTATCTAATCTGTTCTGTTACCTTTGCTGTCTAATGACTTCTTTATTTTATTTATGGATTTATTCAGTGTCAGAATTTCTGTTTGGTTCCTAATAATTCAGCTTATTTGGTAAACGATTCCTTCTAGTCATTAATTTTGTTCCTGTGTTCATTGACTTTCCTTTCTGAGTTTTTTTATAGCTTATTGAATTTCTTCATAATAGCTACTTTGAATTCTTTATCAGATCTCAGTATTCTATGCCTTTGAGTTCAGTTCCTGGAGAATTATTATTTTCTCCTTGTATATTTCCTTGATTTTCATGTTTGACATATGTGTCTCTGCTTTCACAGTTGAAGCAGCAAATACTTTTCTCAGCTAAGAATTGTTTACTTGGGCTGTTACAGCTCAGTAGGCTGACAATTAGAAAGCTTTCTTTTGTTTTCCAGAAGGAGGCACTGTAGCTGAAGTTTTGCTGGCTCTTGGGACTGTGCTTGGGAGTTTAAAAAGAGTTGGCATCAAAATGGGGGTAGGCTTGCTTAGGCTTAGCAAGTGAGATTTTGAGGGTGCCAATGCTTGATAGGGGAATCCTAGAGTTAGGGAATCCAAGGATCCTGAAGCAGATAGTAGGAAACATGTTCCTTCAATGCCTTTATCTTATCTGCCCCTTTTCCTTTCCTCCCCTCCTTCCCATCATAGAAGTCACTCCACAGAGCTCTAGATCTCCTAGGGAAAAATAGGACCTCACATGTGGTCAATTTGTGACTCACCACTTTTGTTTTCCTCCTCCTCCTCTAACACAGAGGTAGCTACTTCCACTGCCAAAAGCCCAGTGTCATTTAAGGGTCACCTTGGAAAGGAGAGCTGCCTCAGCAAGTTGTTCCTTCTCCTCTACCTACAATCATGTCTCAGTCCTGCTCCAGTGGCATGCTGGGTGGACCTCCGCAAATTCTGTCTCTTGTGAGGGTCCACCCAATTGTGCGTTCTCCAGGTTATACTTCTCCCAATTGGAGCAAATGAGAGTGGGGCAGACTCATCCATTCCCTTGGATCTGTAGCCCTCTTTGAGGCCCTATCTACCTATAGGAGGGTAGAAATCTTCTAAGTGTCCTGTAGAAAAAATTCAGAGGACTTTTGTTTGGTTATGGATGTCCAATTAGTTATAAGTCAAATGGGAGAGGAAAAAAAGGAACAATTCATACCACCATGATGCTGATGTCATGTCAGTTTTGCTCCTTTTTAGAGGAGTTATTTGTCTAGTGTAAATGCTGCTTGTCTTGCTCTTAGGTCTTATTTTCTCCATCAATAAAATGATTAGTAAGTGTTTTCAAATGACCAAAAAGTAGGACAAGAACAATGTATTAATGGCAGATTTTTTATAAAGCTATAATTTCATGATTTTATATTAAATATATATATATATATATATATTTGAAATTTTGGTTGTTACTGAAAATCTAGAAACCACTGGACTAGTTTTTTCCAATAATCTCCCTCAATGTTAACATTCTCTGATCTTATGGTTTTATCCTTCCCTTGACTTCTTACATTCCAAGAGAAAGAAAATGTCATTTGAGAATATTTTATAAATCAAAGATCTTAAGGGAACTTAGTGGTTGTATCACTCAGGAGAGAATAGGTTATGCTGTAGTAACAAAGAACTAAAAATTCTCAGTGCCTTACAGTAACAAAGTTTATCTCTCATGTTCATCTCAGATTAACAAGGGGATTCTTCATATTAGTCACTTTATAATCTGTCACAGAAAATCATCTTGACACATGTTTTACAATCATAGAAGCCTCAAAGTAAAACGTTACTTCTGTTTGCATTTCATTGCCAAAGCAAATTGCATGAGCACACCTGAATTCAATAGGACAGGGGTGTATATTTCACCTGCAGGGAGGAGCACTGAATATTTATAAGCAATGTATAATACCAGAAATAAAAACTAACAGAAGTATTAATTTTTATTTAGAATGAAAGAAAAAATAGGAAATTTTGGAATAACTCTTACTATTTCTATAATCTTCTGAACATATTAATATTAACTAAACAGAAATTTCCATATTTTAAGATATTGTCACATATAATTTTTTGTTTGATTTTTTAGAACCACCTAGTGAGGGAGATTAAAAAGACTGAATTGTGATAGAAACTCACTGCAGTGTTATTAATAGATCACTTGGTTTTGAATTTCAGTGTCAACATTTACTAAAATATGTTCATGGACAAACTGCATTATTCCATTTCTTAGTGTCTCAGGTTTCTTCTTTAAAGACTGAGTATAATCATAATTCTATCCTGAATTTATATATCTGTGAGGAGTCAAAGTGATAATACATGGAAAAGGCACATAGTAATACTTGATTGGTGCACATCGGTAGTTGTAATTTTTTGAAATTTTATCATATTTATCAACAGTACTAGTATTCTCATTTTTCAGATGAAGTCCTAAATGCAATCTACAGATTTTAATGTTTTCTCTAAGCTTCACATAATAAATGGCAAGGCTTGGATTCAAAATGAGATTTCCAGTTTAGAGATTTTGTTTACATTTAACTGCTGCTGCTGGCAAGTCGCTTCAGTCGTGTCTGACTCAGTGCGACCCCATAGACGGCAGCCCACCAGGCTCCCCTGTCCCTGGGATTCTCCAAGCAAGAATACTGGAGTGCGTTGCCATTTCCTTCTCCATACACTTAACTAATTTGACACAATTATACTCTAATCTGTGTCTTTAAGGTTATTTTAACAAAAAGTACCCCCCCCCCCATAGATTTATATAAATGGATCAGGGAAATAAAAGACTGATTGAGATTGGGAGAGGATATTGAGAATGAGAAAGGAAAACAAATAGAAAGTAAGCAACTGAAAAGGTGTGATGTCATCAAAAGAGGAGGCAGGGGAGCAAACTGAGCTGGGGGAGGGAAGTCAACAGTTTGCTCAGGAAGCAGGAGGGAGAGTGGCCAAATCTGGTGTCATGTGGAGCTCAGAGTATACTTTTTGTACAAATTGGATTTGGAGACTTTGAGCAGGATTGTAAGAGCACCTCTTGAAAAGAGTATTTATAGGAAATCTATAAAATCCTGAATTCTGATTTTTTTTTTCCTAACTGAAAAGAAAACTAAACCAGAACTGTGTGATTTTGTTGTTTTATAATTGGAAAGACTGAACTATGGATTTGGGAGACCACTGACTTAGGGAAGTTGATGTGGTAAGTTATTAAAATGGTTTTGAGTGTCATATCGTTCTTCCATTTTTTTACTCAAAATGAGTGATTTCTGTCATATGCTTTGATTCGTTCAGAGTTCACAGTCTATTTTAAACTTGTTGACAACTCAAGTTTCAGTATCCAGCAGCACAAAATGTACTCTGTGTTGAAATGCATCTGGGCCGTGGCTCAAATGTTTATCTCATTTTATAAGTGTAATATGTAAATTTGATTGTCTTTACCTTCATTTCTCTAATGTTTACATGTGACTTATTATCCTCAGAATAAACCTTGTAGATAAGTTTAAGTAAACAGAACTTTTTTCCTTCTTAACATTAGATATGCTTTATTGAAACTTCAAATATAAATGCTCCCTAAAGAATATTGCTTTGTTAAAATATTATCAAAGATCCTATTTAATGTTTTTTAGGAATTCCTAAGACATGTCATTTGGCAAATTATAGTAACCATTAGAGTTTTAAAATAAAAATAAATTTCCACTTTTTAGAACAATCCAGAGAATATGAGATGTGGGCAACAGAGCACTGATACTAGTATTACTGTGAATAGCTTCTCTGAGTAGAACCACTTTAGAAAGACTATAATAGCAAGTAGACTATAATAACAATAGAAATAGATATAAAGACTACTTCAAGTTCTTATTTTTCTGTTTTATTATTAATGCCAAAGATGTCAAGAATTTGCAGTATTTACTTTTCAAGATATAAATATCTGTTTTAATGTCTCTGCTCTGAGGTTTATAGCTCTTCAGATTAACTTAGATGAAAATTAAGATTACATGAGAAAACATGACAATGGCTGATCCTTGGTAAAAGTTATTATATGTTTTCATATCTCCACCTATGCTCTAATACTAATAAAATCCCCCAAATTGTGTCTGCAGGTTATCCTTTATTCTAATAATATTTTTATAGGCTTTGTGAAAAGCGCTTGTTATTTAAAGGACAGTTCAGAGATAACTGATGAGGCAATGATAAGAAGTTTTTACAAAACTAATATGTAGTCTGCCAGAACCTCTAACAAGGTTTTAAAAAGAGAGCTGGAAAGAAAGAAAAAGAAAATGGGGGAAAATTACAAGTGAAAAATATTCCTGGTTTCTTCTTATCACCATCTGTTCCTCTGGGTGGATATGAAAATACTCTGAGATGTAGGAAATATTTGAGAATTTGAGAAGAGTGGAATGGAAAGACAATATTTAAGATGAAAAGTGAAAGTAGGATAGGAGCATGAGTTTCTAGCAGTTGAATAGCATCAGAAGTAAAAATAACAATATAATAATAACATTACATCAATGAAATATTGATACATTGAGCTTTTCCTGTATCCATGCACTGGTATAACAACTTTATGTGTATTGATCAGTTTAATCATCATAACAGCTCTACGCAGTACATATTGCTTTTTTCTACTTTATAGATAAATTTTTAAGATCACACAGCTGATAAACGTCAAGGTCAGGATTTAAACTATGTTTTGTGTAACTCCTAAAGTCGCATTCTTAACCATTACATTTTAATATTTGAAACCTTGAGTCATGTGTGAAGTTCAAATGATGCTCTTCTCTCTCAACACTTTATCACCATCAGTGCTATGTCATCCACTCTCTACTCAGTCTTTGCTATTCTGTTTCTAATATTCATCTATATTCAATTAGTTTCTTGTCCTCTTTGCAAATTGTCCTTCCTTTCTTGTTATTGAAAACATTTGGTAATTAAACTCCTCTCCCTACTTTGAAGACAACTTTATATGTTCCCTCCTAGCTGCCCCATCATATAGACTGCAAAGCTATAACACTGGATTCAACATCTGTATTGGTATCTTGTCAACTTCCAAGAGTCTAGCTCTCCAGGTCTGATAATCCCACCAGAGTGCATTGGCCTATACATGCTAGTTGCTTATAATGGCATTTGTTTTGATTGGTTGGCATCTGTGCTAAATCAGTTGTTAAATATTTTGTGCGTGATTTCCGAAACTATCATTTCTTTGTTAAAAACTGCCAAATCTCTCTTTTTTCTCCATATCTAGTTTTTTTTTTTTTTTTTTAATACAGTAAACTCAATATATCCCATAATCACTCTTCAGGGTCCCTAAACCAAGTCTGCCTCTAGATTACACTATGAATAATAATAGTACTGTCATTGTTATACTCACTAACTTTTAAATCATAGAGTCACCAACCTTTTAGAGTCCTCTTTGATTCTTCCTTTTCTCTATTCCCCTACATTTGATTAGCTACCATTTTTGTAGAATTATCTCCACCAAATGTATTTTTGGGCTTCCCTGGTAGCCCAGACAGTAAAGAATCTCCCTGCAATGTGGGAGACCCAGGTTTGATCCCTGAGTTAGAAGATCCCCCAGAGGAGGAAATGCCAACCCACTCCAGTATTTTGCCTCGAAAATGCTATGGTCAGAAGAGCCTAGCAGGCTATATAGTCCATGGTGTCAAAGAGTCAACACGACTGAGCAACTAACACACACAAATCTATTGTCTCTCTCCCCTTTCAGATCAGATCAGATCAGATCAGTCGCTCAGTCGTGTCCGACTCTGCGACCCCATGAACTGCAGCACGCCAGGCCTCCCTGTCCATCACCAGCTCCCGGAGGTCACCCAGACTCGCATCCATCGAGTCAGTGATGCCATCCAGCCATCTCATCCTCTGTCGTCCCCTTCTCCTCCTGCCCTCAATCCCTCCTAGCATCAGAGTCTTCTCCAATGAGTCAACTCTTCGCATGAGGTGGCCAAAATACTGGAGTTTCAGCTTTAGCATCATTCCTTCCAAAGAAATCCCAGGATTGATCTCCTTCAGAATGGACTGGTTGGATCTTCTTGCAGTCCAAGGGACTCTCAAGAGTCTTCTCCAACACCACAGTTCAAAAGCATCAATTCTTCGGCGCTCAGCCTTCTTCACAGTCCAGCTCTCACATCCATACATGACCACAGGAAAGACCATAGCCTTGACTAGGCGAACCTTTGTTGGTAAAGTAATGTCTCTGCTTTTGAATATGCTATCTAGGTTGGTCATAACTTTCCTTCCAAGGAGCAAGCGTCTTTTAATTTCATGGCTGCAGTCACCATCTGCAGTGATTTTGGAGCCCAGAAAAACAAAGTCTGACACTGTTTCCACTCTCCCCTTTACATTGTTTAATTATTGTTGAATAACAATAATAACTTACTATGTCTCAGATATCTCTTTGTCGACTAAGTAGTTCTTCTACTGATTTATCTATGGAACAATCATTCAACTACAGTTAGCTGGTAGGTCAGCTCACATGATTGGAAAGGCTCAGGCCACTTAAATCTCTCCACATGGTCTTCTATCCCAGTTATTGCACCACAATGGTCTCAGATTTTCAAGAGATGTGCAGATGACAATCAAACTTCTGACTGTGTCTGTATCTTGTTTGCTGATATCCCTCTGGACAAAACAAGTTATAAACCAACTCCAAAATCTATGTAGGAAGAGATTCCACAAAAATATGGATACTGGCAAATGTCATTCATTGGGTGGCACTTATTGGTACAGAGTCTCCAATTTTTATTTTTACTGCTGAAATCCTAGTTCAGGTTTTTCATCACTAGTCTGTTTTACTACTGCATAAGTTTCTATCTTTGCCTACCAGTTCTCTTTGTCTGCCAATCCATCTGCTATACTCCAGAAACTCTAATCATGTTTATTTCTGTTTTAAAAACAAGTAAAACCTTCTGTAGCTTCTCATAACTTTCAGAAAAGTCTGCTTACTTCTCCCTGACTTTGCAAGACCCTCAATATAATTTTACTAAGTCCTATTGCTCCAAAGCCTTTGACTGTGTGGACCACAATAAACTGTGGAAAATTCTGAAAGAGATGGGAATAGCAGACCACCTGATGTGCCTCTTGAGAAATTTGTATGCAGGTCAGGAAGCAACAGTTAGAACTGGACATGGAACAACAGACTGGTTCCAAATAGGAAAAGGAGTTCGTCAAGGCTGTATATTGTCACCCTGTTTATTTAACTTCTATGCAGAGTACATCATGAGAAATGCTGGACTGGAAGAAAAACAAGTTGGAATCAAGATTGCCGGGAGAAATATCAATGACCTCAGATATGCAGATGACACCACTCTTATGGCAGAAAGTGAAGAGGAACTCAAAAGCCTCTTGATGAAAGTGAAAGAGGAGAGTGAAAAAGTTGGCTTAAAGCTCAACATTCAGAAAACAAAGATCATGGCATCCGGTCCCATCACTTCATGGGAAATAGATGGGGACACAGTGGAAACAGTGTCAGACTTTATTTTTCTGGGCTCCAAAATCACTGCAGATGGTGACTGCAGCCATGAAATTAAAAGACGCTTACTCCTTGGAAGGAAAGTTATGACCAACCTAGATAGCATATTCAAAAGCAGAGACATTACTTTGCCCACAAAGGTTTGTCTAGTCAAGGCTATGGTTTTTCCTGTGCTCATGTATGGATGTGAGAGTTGGACTGTGAAGAAAGCTGAGCACTGAAGAATTGATGCTTTTGAACTGTGGTGTTGGAGAAGATTCTTGAGAGTCCCTTGGACTGCAAGGAGATCCAACCAGTCCATTCTGAAGGAGGTCAGCCCTGGGATTTCTTTGGAAGGAATGATGCTAAAGCTGAAACTCCAGTACTTTGGCCACCTCATGCGAAGAGCTGACTCATTGGAAAAGACTCTGATGCTGGGAGGGATTAGGCACAAGAGGAGAAGGGGACAACAGAGGATGAGATGGCTGGATGGCATCACTGACTTGATGGATGTGAGTCTCAGTGACCTCCGGGAGTTGGTGATGGACAAGGAGGCCTGGCATGCTGCGATTCATGGGATCTCAAAGAGTCGGACATGACTGAGCGACTGATCTGATCTGATCTGATTGCTCCAACACTTCTAATTCAGTGTTCTATAAAACTATATTCAGTTCAGTTCAGTCGGTCAGTCGTGTCCAACTCTTTGCAACCCCATGAATCGCAGCATGCCAGGCCTCCCTGTCCATCACCATCTCCCAGAGTTCACTCAAACTCATGTGCATCGAGTCAGTGGTGCCATCCAGCCATCTCATCCTCTGTCATCCCCTTCTCCTCCTGCCCCCAATCCCTCCCAGCATCAGAGTCTTTTCCAATGAGTCACGTGTTTGCATGAGGTGGCCAAAGTACTGGAGTTTCAGCTTTAGCATCAGTCCTTCCAAAGAACACCCAAAACTGATCTCCTTTAGAATGGACTGGTTGGATCTCCTTGCAGTCCAAGGGACTTGCTATTCTCCTTGCCCAATTCCTACAATTGATACACATTTTTTTCTTATTTAAAAACCATTTCACTTTATCTGTTTTCATTAAAATAAAACTGATTCTTCAGGGCAGTTTTAAGTCAGTTCAGTTCAGTCACTCAGTTGTGTCTGACTCTTTGTGACCCCATGGACTGTAGCACACCAGGCCTCCCCTTCCACCAGCTCCTGGAGCTTGCTCAAACTCAGGTCCATTAAGTCGGTTTTGTCATCCAACCATCTCATCATCTGTCATCCCCTTCTCCTATTGCCTTCAATCTTGCCTAGCATCAGGGTCTTTTCCAATGAGTCAGTTTTTTGCATCAAGTGGCTAAGTATTGGAGTTTCAGCTTCAGTATCAGTCCTTCCAATGAATATTCACAACTGACTTTTTTCAGGATTGAGTGGTTTGATCTCTTTGCAACCCAAGGGACTTCAAGAGCCTTCTACAACACGGTTCAAAAGCATCAATTCTTTGGGCAAACCACTTCAGTATTCTTGTGTTAAGAACCCCATGAACAGTATAAGTTTATGTATAACCCCATGATAAGGCAAGGCAATTTTACATTCCTCTATTCCTGTCAGTCACAAGGGATTTTCCTATAAATGGAATCCCAGAACACTTTACTCACATGTCTCTTAAAATAATGATTATGTCTTGCACTTTATTATTATTTGTATTTATGCATGGACTTGTCCTTTCTCAGGCTTAATGTGATAAAGGTGCTACAACAGTCCTGTCCAATAGAAATATAATGAAAACCACATATGTAATGTAAAAATTTTAGTAGCCATATTAAAAGAGATAAAAAGAAACTAGGGGATTTAATGTAATAATTAAATTTTATCTAGCCTATTTGGGCTTCCCTGGTTGCTCAGATGGTAAAGAATCCTCCTGTAATAGAGGAGACCTGGGTACAATCCCTGGGTTAGGAAGATCCTCTGAGGAGGGCATGGCAACCCACTCCAATATTCTTGCCTGGAGAATCCTTATGGACAGAGGAGCCTGGCGGGCTATAGTCCAGGAGGTCGCAAAGAGTCAGGCACAACTGAGTGACTAAGCACAGCACAGCCCAGTATATCACAAAGTATCTCATCACACAAATAAATTTTTTACATTCTTTTTCATACTAACTCTTCAAAATCTGAAGTATATTTTCCATATATAACATGTTTCTGTTTCAGTTCAGTTCAGTCACTCAGTCGTGTCCGATTCTTTGTGACCCCATGGACTGCAGCACACCAAGATTCCCTATCCATCACCAACTCCTGGAGTTTACTCAAATTCATGTCCATTGAGTTGTTGGTGCCATCCAACCCCCTCATCCTCTGTTGTTCCCTTCTCCTCTTGCCTTCAATCTTTCCCAGCATCAGTGTCTTATCAAATGAGTCAGCTCCTTGCATCAGGTGGCCAAAGTGTTGGAGTTTCAGCTTTGGCATCAGTCCTTCCAAGGAACATTCAGGGCTGACTACCTGTTTGGATCTCCTTGCAGTCCAAGGGACTTTCAAGAGTCTTCTCCAACACCATAGTTCAAAAGCATCAATTCTTCGGTGCTCAACTTTCTTTGTAGCCCAACTCCCGCATCCATACATGACTACTGGAAAAACCATAGCTTTGACTAAATGGAACTTTGTTGGCAAAGTAATGTCTCTGCTTTTTAATATGCTGTCTAGGTTGATCATAACTTTCCTTCCAAAGGAGTAAGCATCCTTTAATTTCATGGCTTCAGTCACCATCTGCAGTGTTTTTGGAGCCCCCAAAAATAACGTCAGCCACTGTTTCCACTGTTTCCCCATGTATTTGCCATGAAAGGATGGGACCAGGTGCCATATTCATTGTTTTCTGAATGTTGAGCTTTAAACCAACTTTTTAACTCTCCTCTTTCACCTTCATCAAGAGGCTCTTTAGTTGTTCTTCACTTTCTGCCATAAGGGTGGTGTCATCTGCATACCTGAGGTGATCAATACTTCTCTGAGCAATCCTGATTCCAGCTTGTGCTTCTTCCAGTCCAGCGTTTCTCATGATGTACTCTGCATATAAGTTAAATAAGCAGGGTGACAATATACAGCCTTGATGTACTCCTTTTCCTATTTGGATCCAGTCTGTTGTTCCATGTCCAGTTCAAACCTGACCTGCATACAGATTTCTCAAGAGGCAGGTCGGGTGGTCTGGTATTTCCATCTGTTTCAGAAATTTCCACAGTTTGTTTTGATTCACACAGTGAAAGGCTTTGCCATAGTCAATAAAGCAGAAATGTATGTTTTTCTGGAACTATCTTGCTTTCTCACTAATCCAGTGGATGTTGGCAATTTGATCTCTGGTTTATCTGCCTTTTCTAAAACCAGCTTGAACATCTGGAAGTTCATGGTTCATGTATTCTGAAGCCAGGCTTGGAGAAATTTGAGCATTATTTTGCTAGTGTGTGAGATGAGTGCAATTGTGTGGTAGTTTGAGCATTCTTTGGCATTGTCTTTATTAGGGATTGGAGTGAAATCTGACCTTTTCCAGTCCTGTGGCTACTGCTGAGTTTTCCAAATTTGCCGGCATATTGAGTGCAGCACTTTCACAGCATCATCTTTCAGGATTTGGAATAGCTCCACTGGAATTCCATCACCTCCACTAGCATTGTTTGCTTTGTTTGCACTGATTTTTCTAAGGCCCACTTGACTTCACATTCCAGGATGTCTGGCTCTAGGTGAGTGATAACACCATCATGATTATCTGGGTCATGAAGACCTTTTTTATACAGTTCTTCTGTGTATTCTTGTCACCTCTTAGTATCTTCTGCTTCTGTTAGGTCCATGCCATTTCTGTCCTTTATTGAGCCCATCTTTGCATGAAATGTTCCCTTGCTGCTGCTGCTGCTGCTAAGTCGCTTCAGTCGTGTCTGACTCTGTGCAACCTCATAGATGGCAGCCTACCAGGCTCCCCCATCCCTGGGATTCTCCAGGCAAGAACACTGGAGTGGGTTGCCATTTCCTTCTCCAATGCATGAAAGTGAAAAGTGAAAGCGAAGTTGCTCAGTAGTGTCCGACTCTTAGCGAACCCCATGGATTGCAGCCTACCAGGCTCCTCCGTCCATGGTATTTTCCAGGCAAAAGTAGTGGAGTGGATTGCCATTGTCTTCTCCGAATGTTCCCTTGGTATCTCTAATTTTCTTGAAAAGATTTAGGTCTTTGCCTTTCTATTGTTTTCCTCTATTCCTTTGCAATGATTGCTGAAGAAGGCTTTCTTATCTCTCCTTGCTATTCTTTGGAACTTTGCATTCAAATGGGTATATCTTTCCTCTTCTTTGCTTTTCACTTCTCTTTTCACAGCTATTTGTAAGGCCTCCTCAGACAGCCACTTTGCTTTTTTGCATTTCTTTTTCTTGGGGATGGTCTTGCTCCCTGTCTCCTGTACAATGTCATGAACCTTTGTCCACAGTTCATCAGGCACTCTGTCTATCAGATCTAGTCCCTTAAATCTATTTCTGACTTCCACTGTATAATTGTAAGGGATTTGATTTAGGTCATACCTGAATCGTCTAGTGGTTTTCCCTACTTTCTTCAATTTAAGTCAGAATTTGGCAAGAAGGAATTCATGATCTGAGCCACAGTCAGCTCCTGGTCTTGTTTTTGCTGACTGTATAGAGCTTCTCCATCTTTGGCTGCAAAGAATATAATCAGTCTGATTTCTGTGTTGACCATCTGGTGATGTCCATGTGTAGAGTTTTCTCTTGTGTTGTTGGAAGAGGGTATTTGGTTTGACCAGTGTGTTCTCTTGGCAAAACTCTATTAGTCTTTGCCCAGCTTTATTCTCTACTTCAAGGCCAAATTTTCCTGTTACTCTGGGTGTTTCTTGACTTGCTACTTTTGCATTCCAGTCCCCTATAATGAAAAGGACATCTTTTGGGGGGTGTTAATTTTAGAAGGTCTTATAGGTCTTCATAGAACCTTCCAAATTCAACTTCTTCATCATTACTGGTCAGGCCATAGACTTGGATTACTGTTATATTGAATGGTTTGCCTTGGAAAAGAACAGAGATCATTCTGTCATTTTTGAGACTGCATCAAGTACTGCATTTTGGACTCTTTTGTTGGCTATGAGGGCTTCTCCATTTCTTCTAAGGGATTCTTGCCCACAGTAGTAGATATAATGGTTATCTGAGTTAAATTCACCCATTCCAGTCCATTTTAGTTTGCTGATTCCTAAAATGTTGACATTCACTCTTACCATCTCCTAATTGATCGCTTCCAATTTGCCTTGATTCATGGACCTAACATTCCAGGGTCCTATGCAATATTGCTGTTTATAGCATTAGACTTTACTTCCATCACCAGTCACACCCACAACTGGGTGTTGTTTTTGCTTTGGCTCTGTCTCTTCATTCTTTCTGGAGTTATATCTCCACTGATCTCCAGTGGCATATTGAGTACCTACCTACCTGGGGATTTAGTCTTTCAGTGTCCTATCTTTTTGTGCTTTCATACTATTCATGGGGTTCTCAAGGCAAGAATGCTAAAGTGGATTGCCATTCCCTTCTCCAGTGGACCACATTTGTCAGAACTCTCCACCATGACCTGTCTGTCTTGGGTGACCCTACACAGCATGGCTCATAGTTTCATTGAGTTAGACAAGGCTGTGGTCCTTGTGACTAGATTGGTTAGTTTCCAGTGATTTTGATTTTCAGTCTGTGTGCCCTCTGATGGAGAAGGTTAAAGGCTTATGAAAGCTTCCTGATGGGATAGACTGACTGAAGGGGATGGTATTTCAAGGGTTTAATAGTGAAGTGTTCCTTGTGGCTACCATATTGGACATTAAAACTCAAAAATTCTATGAGAAACTTTGTTGTAGTACATAAAATGATGACCTGTGCTAGGACATTATCAAATTTCAACTTTGTAACTTATGTGAGCCTCAACAATTTGTTCAGTCTCTCTAAGCCTTAGTTCCTTTATGTGTGCAAAGTTTCTGCAATTATTAGACTATATTATACAATTTCTGACATAATGTTCGTTTGTTTTAAAAAAATCAATGTGGACATGACCCAAGCTACACCAGTGTCTTACACAATACCTGAATTTCAGAGTCTGTATGTTGCAAACATTAATTGAATATGCTATTTGTTTTGCAAGGACCATTAACTATGAAGTCTACCCTTAAGAAAATTTGTTCCAGAATGATGGCCATATAAATACTTACTTTTTACAGAATTAATCAAATATCACTTATTAATATCATATAAGTTCAAAAACTATCATAAAGAATAGTCCAACCTTACTATCAAGATAAACTTCATAAAGATGCTTTATGCATCTGAAAGGAAGAATAGTTACTAGGTATTCAAGTGTGATAGAAGTGAACTTGAAAATACTCGAATGTCATGAAGGAATAAAGTTGCTTGTAAAATATAAAGGAATTTTGGTTTTGCAATGGATGGATGTTAGGGACTGTGTTTGTGTTTCACTCCACCACAAAATTCAGATGTTGATATGCTACCTCTCAGTGGGATGATATTAGGCAATGACACCTTTGGGAAGTAATTATGTTAAGGTAAAGTCATGACAGTGAAGCTCCCCTGATAGAATTAGTGTCCTTGTAAGAAGCAAAAAAGTGTAAAATTCTCAATGGTCTACACCATGTGAGGATACAAGAAGAAAATGTCCATCTGTGATCATGGAAGGGAGATTTCACCAGACACTAGATTTCTGATATTTTGATCTTGGGTTCCCCAACTCCATGAATGTGAGAAATAAACATTTAATTATAAGCCGTCCAGTCTATGGTATTCTTGTTACAGCAGCTTGAACTAAATAATATATATATATTTTTTAATTTGAACATAGAGATTATTCACAAAGTGGGTTGGAAAGGTACTGAAGCAGAGCATTAGGATTCATAGAGTGCTCTTGGTATTTCCTCCACAAAGCTAGTACTTCATTTTTCCTCATCTTAGTAAATGGTGTCATCAAATACCCACTTCTTTAGTTTTTCTCTTTCCCTTATTCTTGAGCTCTAATCTATCTGTAAACCTATTGCCTTTTTACCTGTGGAATGTGTTCTGTCATTGCCCCAGTCCAAACCATTTACTTCTTTCCTAGACCACTGAAAAAGCCTACTGATCTATTTGCCTCTATTCTTGTCTTCCTATAAGCTACTTTCTTCACAGCAGAGCACTAATTATTTTTAAAAGTTAATCAGAATCTTTTAGGTCCCTTTTTTTGACCCTCAGTGGCCTTCTCTTTCATTATATTCCATAAGGCCCTACATGATCTGGCCTATATCTCTTGACCTCATCTTGTTTTCCTCTCTGCTTTGCCACCTGCTTTAGTTGCACTGACTTTTATTTATTTTATTTTATCTTTTTAGTGTCATTTGAGTATTATTAGCTTTTTCCTACTTTGGGCTTTTACTATTGCATTTTCTTCTAACTAGATTACTCTTTTTCTGATCTTAAAATAACTGCCTTCTTCTAATCTTTCAAATTCTACCTGAAAATCACTTTGTCAAAGGTACCTTCCCTGACTATTCAGTCTCAAATACACTGACGATGAAGTCATTTTCTATTTTATTACACTGTTATTTAATACTAGTTCTTATTGCCATCTTACATTGTTTTACTATTATTATTATCTACTCATGTATTTTCTTTCTTTCCCACTATAATGTAAGTTGCTTGAGAACAGTATCTTGTCTGTCTTGTTCATCATTGTATCCTGAATATATATTATCCATGTTCTTAGCAAAAAAAACAGACACTCAGTTAATGCTGGTTGAATGACTAGATTAACTTTTTTCCACCTGTACTATATTCTCTCTAGTAGAATTTCATGTATATTAAGAAGGAAAATGGATGTGAATTTATTAACAGTGTTTTATCATGTATAAGAGATACTTGGTTATAAGAAATAAGAGGGGAAAAAAAGCCACACTGTACTGCTACAGCCAATGCATTAAGCACAGGATTTGATGAAGAGGGGCGAAAGGACGGTCTGTTTCCTCAATTCACGGTCATTCATCTTCCAAGTGGTATCTTAAATCCTGGTGCAGAAAGTTAAATGATTAAAAATTTTGGTTGAGGGTAAAACCAGAATGGAATTGAATAGTCTGTTTTTGTTTTGTTTTGTTTTTGAAACTGAAATGTTACAAATGTTTGCAATATTTTGACTGTGAATTCAGTGGACTCCAATTGTTTTTTGCTTCTATTAATAAAGGACTTCAGAAATAAGGTCTAATCCTAGCTAAGTAATGCATGATTATGAACTTTATATATATTTTAATATTCTCTTAATAAGGAAAACATTGTTATAAAAGGTCATTTAGATCATGACTCTCCAAACTCCCAGCCATGGACCGGTACCAGTACCAGTCCATGGCCTATTAGGAACTGTGTCTCATAGCAAGAGGTGTGTGCAGCTTATGAGCCAACAAGGCTTCATCTGCCACTCCCCATTGCTCCCAACACTTGAATTACCACCTGTACCACCCCCCACCCCTGGGTAGCCATGGAAAAATTGTCTTCCATGAAACAAGACCCTGGTACCAAAAATGTTGGTGACCGCTGATTTAGGTAGTATTCCTAGGAGATTTTATGGATGTTCTTCATCTCTTTAATGTTATTATTAATAGTTCTCTTCAGATTATGAATAAAGAGTTTGTGGTCCAAGTGTTTATTCATGTTAACATTTACTTTGTAAAATATGCTTCTTACAGGAATATAGATAGTTGCTGGAAAGAACACTGACAACTTCAGTGCAAAATGAAGTTCTTTCTGTTGCTTTCAGTCATTGTGTTCTGCTGGGCTCAGTATGCCCCACACACCAAAACTGGACGGACATCTATTGTCCATCTGTTTGAGTGGCGCTGGGTCGATATTGCTCTTGAATGTGAGCGATACTTAGCCCCCAAAGGATTTGGAGGGGTTCAGGTGAGTTGTTTTTTTTTTTCTTTTCAGGTGAGTATTGTTCATTGTATAAGTTGCAGACTTTGCTGTGCTTAGAGTAAGTGGTAGTATCCTCTGTGTCTGAAAGCTGGGACAACATTTTACTTCACAATTAAAGTACTCTAAGTAAAACAGTTTTCTGAGGGGAAAAAAAAATTGAAATTGTTGGTGACTTTGTTTTATTTCTAAGATAATTTGTTTCACCAGGATATTCAATAGTTGCAAATAAATGTAGCTGCAAATACAAAGATTCAGAAGTAATTTTAGACTATTGATTAGTTTCTAAAATATTTGATGATATAAAGTAAGCCATAATTTGATGCTTATCAAGCTTGTTTTATTTGTAGATCTCCCCACCCAGTGAAAATGCTGTGATTACTGACCCTTCAAGACCTTGGTGGGAAAGATACCAACCAGTTAGCTACAAGTTATGTACAAGATCAGGAAATGAAAGTGAATTCAAAGACATGGTGACTAGATGTAACAATGTTGGTGTAAGTGAATTAAAGTTTTCTTTAAACATATTATATAGAAAAATAATTTATCTCTCTTGCCTCTGTTCCTTTTAAGCAGAATAATTATCATATATTTTGAAATTTTACTTCATACTTTGGCTATAAATAAATTTTATATTTTTAAATTTTATATTTTAAAAATTAAATATTAAAAATATTAAGTATTAAAAAATATAAAATTTAGTTGTTACCTAATATTCAGCTTTTGTAATTATTTGTATATATGCCATTTGTCCACTAAAGAAGATAAAGGAAAAATTTAAGGCCACAAGCTTAAAGCAAAATAGCAAGTTTTAACCCCTTTTCCTGTACACATTCATGGGAAATACTTTTCCAGTTTTGAATATGAAATTCTACTTATAATATTTACTGATAGGTTCATGTGACTTCTTTCTCCACCCATAATCCCAGGTCTTCCTTCCCACAGGTTTTATGATGATATGTAATTATTTTCTCTTCGATAAGGAGGATAATGAAAGACCATACCTAATTTTATTTCTTCTGATCCTAAATAGATACTAGAGTCTGGCTTCTGTTTTTTAGGATGACCCATGTAATTTCAAAAATCAATAATCTCTTCTGCCTCAACTGACTCTGATCTCCTGCCAATAATAGTGTCTTTGCATTTTTTTTCATAGTTTTGGTAGTTTGGGGTTCATTAATTTATCACACTCAGCATTTACATGGTCATGTCTGACCTGTTGCAAGCCTATGGACTATAGCCCGCCAGTCTCCTTGGTCCATGGAATTTTCCAGGCAAGAATACTGGAGTGGGTTACCATTTCCTTCTCCAGGGGATATTCTCTGACCCAGGGATCGATCTCATGTCTCCTGCATCTCCTGCATTGCAGGCAGGTTCTTTACTGCTTGAACCATTTGACCAAGTGGCTGGAATGCATGTAGGGCTTCAGTTCACAATGCTTTCTTTTACACTTGACTGTTTCTCTTCTAAGATGGTAAGTTATAAAATAACAAATATTTTGGAGTGTCATCAATGTGCTATAAACTCTAAATAATAATATAAATTTCTACGTCTCTGTAAGACAAACTAAAATAGAAATTTTTCTTTCAGGTCCGCATTTATGTGGATGCTGTAATTAATCATATGACTGGAAGTGGTGTGAGTGCGGGAACGAGCAGTACTTGTGGAAGTTACTTCAACCCTGGAACTAGGGATTTCCCAGCAGTCCCATACTCTGGATGGGATTTTAATGATGGAAAATGTAAAACTGGAAATGGAGAAATTAAGAGCTATGATGTTGCTTATCAGGTACTTAGAAAAAATGAGCTATCTATGCTTTTTATTATCCACATGTAGTTTACTGATCTCCATTTTAAATGTTAGTTTAGATTGTTTAGGAAAACAAGATTCCAAGTCTGACTGTTAAAAATAATAATTTTAAATCAATATTTAAAACATTTTCTGAAATCTAATTTTTCACAATGAAAAACATCATCCACTGTATTTTCTACA
Organism: Tragelaphus eurycerus; assembly: GCA_935064755.1. Lineage (NCBI taxonomy): Eukaryota > Metazoa > Chordata > Mammalia > Artiodactyla > Bovidae > Tragelaphus > Tragelaphus eurycerus. The sequence goes on from CAKXYN010000246.1 coordinate 134,296, forward strand.
TTCTCCATTTTTATAATGAAAAATATTTCTAAGGTATGTCCATACTAGGATGTCAGTAACCTAAGAGACCAGTGCAAAGAAGGCACTATAGAAATATCTATTAATATTAATGAATAAATGAAAATAATTAAATGGATTCTCAGGTGGAGGTGATGTTCCAAGGATCAATCACAAAATTTTACTTCTGTAGGTCAGAGATTGTCGTCTGGTTGGTCTTCTTGATCTTGCATTGGCAAAAGATTATGTGCGCTCCACAGTTGCTGAATATCTAAACCAACTCATTGACATTGGTGTAGCAGGGTTCCGAATTGATGCTGCTAAGCACATGTGGCCTGGAGACATAAAGGCAGTTTTGGATAAACTGCATAATCTAAACACAAGCTGGTTCCCTGAAGGAAGTAGACCTTTCATTTACCAGGAGGTATGTCAGTACTGCTGCTGCTGCTGCTAAGTCACTTCAGTCGTATCTGACTCTTTGCAACTCTATGGATCGTGTCCATATAAAATAATACCATTTATTATTCATCAGAGTATAATTAATCATCAGTATTCATCAATAATTTATCAGAAAATAAATGGCAGATGTCATTAAAAACACAGTTTCTGCAGATTAATGGATGAATCATTTATATAGAAGAGTGTTCCTTAACCTCCTTTTATTCAGAGACTGTATGTTTATCATAAGAGGTTTTTTATACAAGTTCTGATAATTTATATAGGTTGCAAAAATCTCTATGTCATATAATGTCCCCAGAGGTCATTATAGAAGACAGATAATAATATAGTAATTGTCTTAGGTTATCTGACTTTAAATCTTGGCTAGAGCACTATTTAGATGTTTAGTAAATTGATCAACCTGAGGAGCAATTTTTTCAAAATTTATCAAAAACAATAATGATAATGGTTATATCTTTACATTATTTGGAGAATTAAAGAGGTAATATTTATCAAACACTGAGAAATATTGTCAGCCAGACATTAAGTGCTATATAAATATGAGCTACTTTTATCATTTATGAATAAGACTAATTTGGACAGCATTCTCACAGGACAACAGGTTACTTTGTCATGCTCCTTTTAATATTGTAGTATATATTTTAGCAAAGAAAAATAAGAATTTTGATATAAGGAAAACTATTTGGGAAATTTTATAAAAATAGTATAAAGCTATTTTGTATATAATTTTAACTTATTAGTTAACATTCTTTCTTAAAATGATATTTTTTTCTTCATTTCTATGAGGTAATTGATCTGGGTGGTGAGACAATTACAAGCAGTGAGTACTTTGGAAATGGCCATGTGACCGAATTTAAGTATGGTGCAAAACTAGGCACAGTTCTACGCAAGTGGAGTGGAGAGAAGATGGCTTACTTAAAGTAAATGAAATATGATTTATCCTTTGAATTATTTCACAGATTTATTTGTGATATTACCCCAACATGAGTTTTCTTCTTAATGCATTTTATTTAGACAACTTTCAAGGATTCATTTACTAATAACAAGTGTTATACTTCCCTAACTGCTAAGGGATCATCATTATTATTTAGAATGTCAATCACAAAGAGGTGCTCTTTGAGATCCAAAGCATAATCTAGAGATTTTAATCTGTGATTTCGATCTAGAGATTTCAATATGACTCTAATAGATTTGACTAATGTTTGCATATAATTTTAAAGCCCAGGTTATTGTTAAAATGATTCTATAATTTATGAATGGCTTCCTACAATGAAGGCATGCTATAAAATTACATATATTAATCAACTAATTGATTTCAAATATTAACATTATAACAATACAATATTGAAGCCTTATTTAAACCCAGTTTCTCATTCTGTATAGTATGATAGTGGATGTTGGTCCTTCTAAAGCCCATCTAAATTATAATATACTGAAAATTCTAAAATATCTTTTATAACAAAAATCTTATACCTGTAACATGAATGTAATTTAAGTAATTCCTACATATATACATGCATGGAATATATTCCTAGATAAAATTGAGGTGGCCAAAAAGTTCTTTCAGTTTTTAAGTATCAAAAAAGACGCATTTTTCATTTTTACCAAGAATTTTATTGAACAACATATTCACCATTTAGTTCCACTATCTTCTGCCAGGCAACTTCATACTTCTATCTATTATACAGTATCTACTTTTCATTCTTTGTTGCAGTTTTGTTTTTATTTATTTTTTAATTAAATTTTATTTTATTATTACTATTATTATTATTATTATTTTTTTTTTTTTTTACTTTACAATATTCTATTGGTTTTGCCATACATCAACATACATCCGCCACGGGTGTACACATGTTCCCCGTCCTGAACCCCCCTCCCACGTCCCTCCCCATACCATCCCTCTGGGTCATCCCAGTGCACCAGCCCCACGCTTCCTGTATCTTGCATCAAACCTGGACTGGCGATTTGTTTCTTATATGATATTATACATGTTTTAATGCCATTCTCCCAAATCATCCCCCTCTCCCTCTCCCACAGAATCCAAAAGACTGTTCTATACATCTGTGTCTCTTTTGCTGTCTCACATATAGGGTTGTTGTTACCATCTTTCTAAATTCCATATATATGCGTTAGTATACTGTATTCGGGGAAGGCAATGGCACCCCACCCCAGTACTTTTGCCTGGAAAATCCCATGGACGGAGGATCCTGGTAGGCTCCAGTCCATGGGGTCGCTGAGAGTAGGACACGACTGAGCAACTTCACTTTCACTTTTCACTTTCATGCATTGGAGAAGGAAATGGCAACCCACTCCAGTGTTCTTGCCTGGAGAATCCCAGGGACGGGGGAGCCTTGTGAGCTTCCGTCTATGGGGTCGCACAGAGTCGGACACGACTAAAGCGACTTAGCAGCAGCAGTAGCATACTGTATTGGTGTTTTTCTTTCTGGCAATTTTGTTTTTAAAATGGAATGTTTTATTTATGTTTAATTAGAGAACTGCATGCAGAAATATAGTCAAGAAGTTTTTTTCCCCACTTAACTATGTGGAATCCAAATATCAAAGCGATTAACCTAACCACGCTGGTACAAATGATTTTCAGTTCCTGATTTGGGTATTTTGAATGTGTTGGCTATCACATGTGTGGTATAACATTGATTGTTCTCAAAAGTGTCTCAATTTGATTACTATCAACTTCATCTGGTCTACTAGACCATGGAATATCATCTAGTGTGGAATTTCAAACATTAAGATAATGTAGTTTTTTAAAAAGCAATGTAAATTCCTCCTTTTCCTCTGGCTTAATGAATATCATTTATTCAGTATAAAATATTTATATGTTCCACATGTTAAGAATAAATGTACATTAAATCTTGAAAAAAAAAAAAAAGAAACTTTGTAAAACTTCACAAAAATTTGCACTTTTGACACATTCAATCAGTAACGGTACCTTCTCCATAACCTGCTCAAATCGTTTTTTGCATTTCAGTTGCATTTAAATGTTTCTTGAAATAGTGGGCTTCCCTGATAGCTCAGTTGGTAAAGCATCCACCTGCAATGCAGGAGACCCCCGTTCGATTTCTGGATTGGGAAGATCTGCTGGAGAAGGGATAGGCTACCCACTCCAGTATTCTTGGGCTTCCCTTGTGACTCAGCTGGTAAAGAATCTGCCTGCAGTGCAAGAGACCTGGGTTCGATCACTGTGTTGGGAAGATCCCCTGGAGAAGGGAAAGGCTACCCACTCCAGTATTCTGGCCTAGAGAATTCCCTGGATTGTATAGTCCATGGGGTCTCTAAGAGTCGGACATGACTGTAATGAAGCATGGTATCCCGAAAATGCTGCTTTTTCTCTGCATCATTAATGTTAAAATGGCTAACAAAAACTCACCAATTTTGATAATATTTTTAAAAATGCATACTGCTATGACAGCTGTCACAACACAATCTAACTAAGTTGTTTCAGTTGAAAGATAACTAAGCACTACTAGAGCCATCTAATGGCAAAAACCAAATGCAACTTTTAGCCAACCCAATATATCTCTATATATTACATTTTAAAAGCCTTGAGAATAATCGTTTAATTAGAGAGAGCATTTCATTACAGGGTGCTATAGTGAAAGGAATACACATTTAGGTTACTCTAAAGTCATTGTAAAAGAATACATATATGTGTTTTTAAGATTTGTTTTTTAATAGGAACTGGGGAGAAGGCTGGGGTTTCATACCTTCTGACAGGGCACTTGTCTTTGTTGATAACCATGACAATCAGCGAGGGCATGGAGCTGGGGGAGCATCTATTCTTACATTCTGGGATGCTAGGTAAGAAACAAAGTTCTCCATTTTTAAACCTACATTTTATTGATGTTAAAAATATTATTTTCTTCTATAATGTTATAATTTTATGCCTTTTAGACTGTACAAAATGGGAGTTGGATTTATGCTCGCTCATCCCTATGGATTTACACGAGTAATGTCAAGCTACCATTGGCCAAGACATTTTGAGAATGGAAAAGTGAGTTTTGCTGCTGTCCAGAATATCTTTTTCTCAAAAAAAAATTAATATTGGTTTAATTTCTCATGATGCTATTACATTCACTAGTTTATCAAATATTTATTAAGTGTAAATCTGATAACAGTGCTCTTTTAACAATGCAGTGGATATTTAAAAATTAAAAATGAATGATCTCTGTTGACAGAGTATGTAAGCTGTTCCAAATTATAACAAATATACACTCTCAGCCAACCCGCCTACAAAAAAAATAAATACCCCTTAAAAATAAGGATACAGTAAGTAAAATGTATATTAACGTATTTGGAAATTTAGTGAAGTTTACTTTTCAAACTGGAGATTTCAAATGTAGCATCATACAGCAACTTCATACCTCAAGGGGAAAATTCTCTTCAGATAGATATTTCTCTAATTTCTAGTAGGTTCTTTTCAAGTTGAGAAGTCCACTACTACTTTTTACAGCAACTTGTTCTATTCTTAGATAGCCTTAATATTTAGGTGTTCCTTTATATTGACCCAGCTTATAATTTCCACTACAATTAGTCTTTTTTTTATTTCTGATGTCAGGAGTCATGGCATATGTTCATTTCCCCTTTTCCATAACATTTGCAAGGCTTTTTCAAGACTTCTGCATGCTAACAACTCTTAGTTTTGTCCATCATTCATCATGCCATATGATTTAAGACAGATATTGATAACCTTCCTTGACGTAATCTGTCTTTTTCTACGATTATCTTTGAAAGTACCAATCAGAAATTTGGTCAATTTAGTAAAGGATATTGTTATATTTTGATTAATATATTTATTGAAAAAAGGAGAATGAAATAAAATAATATGTATTTAGCAATTATCATATGTAAAGCATTTTTACATATCTTATTCAATTTTTATAGAAACTAAGTCATATCTTCATTTTATAGAAGAGGAAAGTGAGGCACAGAAGTTATGTGTGTTAACTAAGTTTTCCTTGTTAGTAGTAACAGAACCTGTTACTTATTCTTAGTAATAGAACCTAAGACTAAGTCTTCAAGTCTTGCTTTTTCTAACAATAAAGTCCTTGCCATTTCAATGACATTATACTCACTTCCAATAGTGATATTGAAAAGTCATTGTAATTCCTTGGAAAGATAATGAGAGGGTTAAAAAATATGGCACTGGAGAATGAAAAGTTAGGGATAAGAGAAATTCAGTAAAAATACTGAGCAAGTTGGATAGTAAATGAAGACACTACAAAGACACAAATAGGACAGATTGGGTTTGGTGTACTAAATGAGCAGCTCAGATGGTAAAAATAAGGACACATGTAATGTTAAAAATGTAAGCTTTTATCAATAAATGGTGCTGGGAAAACTGGATAACTACAAGTAAAAGAATGAAATTAGACCACTTTCTAACACCATACAAAAGTAAACTCAAAATGGATTAAAGACCTAAATGTAAGGCCAGAAATTATAAAACTCTTGGAGGAAAACACAGGCAGAACACTCTGACATAAATCACAGCGAGATCCTCTTTGACCCACCTCCTAGAGTAATGGAAATAAAAACAAAAATTAAAAAATGGCACCTAATCAAACTTAAAAAGCTTTTGCACAGCAAAGGAAACTATAAACAAGATTAAAAGACAGCCCTCAGAATGGGAGAAAATAATAGCAAATGAAGCAACTGACAGAGGATTAATCCCTAAAATACACAAGCAGCTCATGAAGCTCAATATCAGAAGAACAAATAACTCAATAAAAAAGGGTGGAGGGGACAGAAGACCTAAACAGACATTTCTCTAGAGAACACATACAGATGGCCAGTAAACACATGAAAAGGTGCTCAACAGCATTCATTATTAAAGAAATGCAAATCAAAACTACAATGAGGTATCACCTCACATCAGTCAGAATGGCCATCACCAAAAGATCTATAATTGAATACAAGAGAGGATGTGGAGCAAAGGGAACCTGCTTGCACTGTTGGTAGGAATGTAAATTGATACAGTAACTATGGAGAACAGTATAGAGATTTCTTTAAAAATTAGGAATAAAATTATCATATGACCCAGCAATCCCACTACTGGGCATATACCCTGAGAAAACCATTATTCAAAAAGACACATGTACCCCAATGTTCATAGCAGCCCTATTTACAATAGCCAAGACATGGAAGCAACCTAGATGTCCAGTGACAGATGAATGGATAAAGTTGTGGTACATATACCCAATAGAATATTGCTCAGACATAAAAAGGAATGAATTTGAGTGAGTTAAACTGAGATGGATGAACCTAAAGCCTGTTATATACAGTGAAGTAAGTCAGAGAAAAATAGATATATTAATGCATATATGTGGAATCTAGAAAAATGGTATGTTTGAACCTATTTGCAGGGTAGGAAGAGACTTAGACATAGAGAAGAGACTTGTGGACACCGCAGGGGAAGGAGGAGGGGGAAATTGAGAGTAACATTGAAACATACATCACCATATGTGAAATATATAGCTAGTGGGAAGTTGCTGTATTATTAAGGGAGCTCAACCTACTGCTCTGTGACAATGTGGAAGGGTGGTATTGGAGGGTAGGGCATTCAGGAGGGAGGAAGCATGTGTATACTTGTGGCTGATTCATATTTTCATGCAGCAGAAGCCAACACAACATTGTAAAGCAGTTTTACTCCAATTAAAAAATATTTTGAGCTTTTAAAATTGATTTTTTTTTTCTAATTGAGGATGTTAATGATTGGGTTGGGCCACCAAATAATAATGGAGTAATTAAAGAAGTTACTATTAATCCCGATACTACTTGTGGCAATGGCTGGGTCTGTGAACATCGATGGCGTCAAATAAGGTAGGAATACTTATTTAAACATCTCCTCTAATAATAAACTTTCTTAACATTTTGTTTTAAACTATTGAAGCATTCATAATTATTTCACATGCTCTTTTTTTTTAGGAACATGGTTATATTCCGTAATGTGGTTGATGGACAGCCTTTTACAAACTGGTGGGATAATGGTAGTAACCAAGTAGCTTTTGGAAGAGGAAACAAAGGATTCATTGTTTTCAACAATGATGACTGGTAAGTAAATATCAGTTAAAAATGATATTTTATGCTAGTTTTCTTGGTTTATTCTTTTCCTGCTCATTTACTTTTTTCATCTCTGAAAAGTTCTTTAGATGGCAGATTAAGAAAACATAATGATCAGAAAAGGCCAGAAGAAAAATGATGATGACTCTTATCCTTTTGACCTCTGTTTATAAGTACTTTCTTTTCTAAGTGGAGTTATTTTTTGTGCACTCTTGCATATCTTTGGTAGATATGGTGCACATGTATATGCCCCTCATATAAAATACACAGCATAGTTAATAAAAACTTGTGAAATTTCTAGAAGAATGTCTTATAGGGATTTTAAATCAATAATGGGAAAATGTTCCCTCTAGTCTGAAATATCTTTTTCTATAACTTTTTTTCACCTATTCTACTATCTGGTTTTTTGGTCTTCTTTTTCACTTTCCTGTCTCTTTCTGACAAATACTTTTTAAGGCATATATATAATGAATACATATAATACATATAAAGGTCATTTAATCACCTCAGGAGATTTTTGAGTTTTAGTTCTGAGACATCTCATACTGATTTTCATTTATGATACTTATAATTCTCTACCTCCAGCATACTGTTTCCCTTATAGAACTATATATATAGCTCAGAAGATCTCTTTGCAAGCAGTTGCAATGTCTTAATCCAAGACTCAATTAAGAGTGTCTTAATTCTACTCTTCTTAGGCCACTCTATGCTGACATATATTTCACTGACAAAAAAAATAAATAAAGTATATACTTATCTTCCCCAAGAATTCATTGCTAGTCCTTTGATGTCTGTCTTCTGTAGATGGGAGAAACAAGTTTATGAGACATCTTTATATTTGAAACTGTATACTTCTTCATAAAAATGTGAGATTATTTTTATCTGCAACCTCAATTTATTTTAACTTCTTAAAAAATGTTGAAGAAATAATCAAATTTAAATTCTTGAAAGTAATAAGTATATTCTTAAGTTCAGACAAAGGCAAATTAAAAATATTTGTGTTTACCAAAGGTAGTAATTTTCTCTAAAGGATACAAGTCACTCAAATCTTCACTGATACTCTTCAAACTTTTTTTTTCTATAAAATTTATTATTGACTAAGAAACTCTAAAGTCCTCTATAAGAATTTTGTTGGCTCTGATAAAACAAGTTACATCCACTGAAGAGGTCTTTGTGTTTGAATTTCAATTGCAATCTTGACTGCTTAGAGTTCTATAGCACACAATTAAACTATTTTAGAGACAGTCTCTAATCTTGATTTTACTTATGGAGAATTCAAGTTAAATCTTAAATTTCATTTTTACAGGGCATTATCTGCAACTTTGCAAACTGGTCTTCCTCCTGGTACATATTGTGATGTTATTTCTGGAGATAAAATTGATGACAATTGTACAGGAATTGAAATCAATGTTTCTTGTGATGGTAATGCTTATTTTTCAATTAGTAACTCTGCTGAAGATCCATTTATTGCAATTCATACTGAATCTAAATTATAAAATTTAAATATATGTGTATATATATATATATATACCCAGAGAAATAAAGTTTCTTTTATTATATATGTAATATGTAACGTTTCATGATTCATTAATTTTGGTAAAAGCTATAATAAATAATCAACTTGAACAACTCAGAAAAGCATAAAAAATGATAATTATAAGTACAATCAACATTTTGTTTCATTTTAGAAGATTCTCATTATTTCTCAAAATAATTTCTAAGAGCTCAGAAAGGCATGTTGAAAAATATGTTTGTTGCCATTAACACCATTTGCCAGCTATATATCTTTAATCCACATCTGTATTTCTTACATAAAATGTTTCTAACAGCAGCACAGCATAGCTTATTTAATGATGATTCCCATACAGTCATACAGGTATAACACTTGGGTATTTTTCACAATATAAAGACCCTTTCATGGTTAAGAAATTAAAAAAATAAAATAAATTATGTAGTCTATAATTCTTAATTCTCTTGAGCTCACAGGTATCTTCTCCTACTTTATATTCTTTCTTCTTTTTCTTTCCCTTTCATGTTAATAGCTTTAACATGATGATGTTGTATGGCTTTTGTTCCATCTCTTAACCCCTAATGTGGATGTATGTTTAGGTAGGGCTTTCATGACACCCTATACTCAGATTTTCTTCCTGATCTTTTAGCTATTCTCCTTCACTTTGATTGTAAATTTGGAATTTGTTAAGTCTCTCATCGAGGGTTTCTTATAACTGTCAGTTGTTTTATTTTCATGATTGAATAAGAAAATAGAAGCCATATCTTGAAAACTCTCTTTTCACCCATAAATCTTGTATCTATATTTGCCCCTATCATATTCTTCTTTCATCCTATGATAATGAGCATAGAGCACTTCATTTTACCGAAGTCCATTTTCACCTTTTTGAGGACTTTATTTCTTAGATTACCCCTTTTCTTCTGACTTAACCATCTTTCTTTTTTTAGTCTCCTCTCTCAGCTAAATAAAATCCATGACTCTCAGTTTTTCTCTTCCTTGTCAAACTGTTTTCGTGACACAGTCTCGACATCCTCAACACCGGTCGTTTTTCATCTCCTTACTCCAGTTTCCATCATTACTTCATTTAATCTGCTGTTGTCAACATAATCAAAAATATTTTTGTTACTAATACCATGTACTCCTTTATCCTCATCTCGCTCTGTTTCACTACACTGTTCAATATGGAGAGACACTCTCAATTCCTCTCTTCCTTTGGTCTCTATGATTCTACTCTTTGCTTATTTTCCTTCTCTCTTGCTGATTGCTCTTTTTCAGTTTTGTTTTGTTTTTGTTTTTTTTTTTTTTGGATTAGCTTCTGTTTCACCTAAGAACTCAGTTGGATTTAATTCTCTGTCTCTCTAACCTCTCTCTAAGTGATTGCAATCATTTCCATGGATTTAAAACACATGCTTTGGCATAGAGACCTGAATCTACCAACCAGAGCTCTTCTTCACCTTCACATTTACAACAAATGCTTCACATCTCTACTTCAGTATTTCACAGACATCTCATATGTAGCATATCCAAAATGTGACCTTCAATTTTTGTCTTAGGCAAACCTTTAATACTCCCTGCTGCTCTGTTTCACCACTTACTTAGAGACCTGTGATATTTCCTTGATTTTTTCCCTTTCTCTTAACTTGCCCTTTCCCCCGCATAAACCTTAAATCTACTAATTTTTATTCAAAATATTTCTTAGTTCCTTGCACTTCCTTTCTTGTATCCTCTTCATTTTTCTTACCTGTGTTTCAAAACAACTTGTATCCTATTTGTACTGCTTTACTTCCTCAACTGATTTACTGGATTCCCTGATCACTCAGTTGGTAAAGAATCCACCTGCAATGCAGGAGACCGCGGTTTGATTTCTGGATTAGAAAGATCCACTGGAGAAGGGATAGGCTGCCCACTCCAGTGTTCTTGGGCTTCCATTGTGGCTAAGCTGGTAAAGAATCCGCCTGCATTGTGGGAGATCCAGGTTCAATCCCTGGGTTGGAAAGATCAACTGGAGAAGGGAAGGGCTACCCACTCCAGTATTCTGGCCTGGAGAATTCCATGGACTGTATAGTCCATGGTGTCAAAGAATTGCACAGGATTGAAAGACTTTCACTTTCAGATTGAGTTTTTAAACTATATGTACCAGACTCTGTTCTGAGACTCAAGATTCAATAAAGACCAAAATAGAATACTATCTCATAGTATTATGGTGAGTGAGAAGAAGGAAAGTATAGAAAGTCATGACAATACAAGGGGAATTTGACCTAATCCTGGATAAATATCTTTGTAGAAGTGGCCTTTGAACTGAGATTTGAATGATAAATTTGAGTTAGTTAGGGAAAGAGGTGAGAAAAGAACATTCCAAGTAGAAGAGATAGAATTTCCTAGATGGGTGAAGGAGCTGGGTGAGTTTGAGTAACTAAAGATTAGTATGGCTAGAGGAAAATATAAAGAGGAGAGTCTGGGAGATGAGGCTTCAGATGCAGACAGGTGTAACCATCCTGTAAAGAATTTTGGCCTTTTATCCTAAGGTAAGTGGTAATCCACTGCTCGATTTTGGAAAGGTGATGGTGCTGGTGGTGGTTTTCTAATTTGAAAATATCAATCTGGATGCATATAGAGAATACAATGATTAGAGAAAGGGCTAAAGTAGATGCTGATATTGCAATGAGCCCCTCCATAATCAAAGAATAGGAAGTTCTGTTAGTTAGGTATTCTAATAGTAACAATTTCAGTAGATATCCTTCATGTTTTATTTTCCTGGACAAGATCTTTAAACTCTAGTCAAATATCTTTCCTGTCAAATCCTGTTATCCAATAACAGAATGCCTTTCAAATATCCTTTTTGAAGTTTGCAACCTTAAGTTCATAATTTTCATTTTCCTTTCCCTTCCCTAGATGGGTATAGACTTTATTATCATGGTTACTGACTCCTCTCTTGAAAGGGTCCTCTGGATACAATTTTATATAAAAGAAAGCAGGTGATTCTGATATGTTACAAAACTGCTATGAGTTGTTCCCAGGCCCTGGCTTGTGATTAGTTTCCTTGCATCCATCCTGCAATGCATTTGTTATAAACAATAAAGTCTGACTTTAAATTGTGAGTCTGTGGTGTTTTGTATATAATAATATTAATAAAATAAAAGACTTTAGTCATTTAAGAAAAGGATGGCTAGATAGTAGCAGTGGAGAGAAAAGAACACAGTCAAAAAATATTTAGATGGTAAATTAAGAATGTGAGGCTGAATTGGACCTGAGTGACATAAAAGAACAGGGCTTCAATAGATGAAACCAGATTTCTGGTTTGCAGAACTGAATGACTGGTGATGCCAGTCACTGAGTTATGGGACTGCTTATAAAGAACAGGGCTTTCCTTGTGGCTCAGCTGGTAAAGAATTTGCCTGCAGTGCAGGAAACCTGGGTTCAATCTCTGGGTTGGGTAGAAGTGAAAGGCTACCCACTCCAGTATTCTGGCCTGGAGAATTCAATGGACTATACAGACTCCAGTATTCTGGCCTAAAGAATTCCCTGGAGTCTTCAGTCTATGGGTCGCAAAGAGTTGGACACGACTGAGTGACTTTCACTTCACTTCACTTCATAAAGAACAGGAGCCAGCTGAGGTAAAAACTGGGTTAAGAGCATCTGAAAAAAAGTAGGGGCAAACATTCAAAAATGTCTCCAAAGCGAAAAATAACATGTCATATTCAAGACATGAATATGAAAGAAGAAATGAAGAAAAGCCAGCATGACTGAAGGTATGGTATTGGCAAGGAAAAAGCAAAACTGAGGCTGGAGAGCTGGGTTCATACTAGGTAATGTATAGTTCTATAGGTTATCATAAGGGGTTGAGAAATTATACAAAATATTTTAAAAATTTAGTGGTTTTACACCTGGAATTTGCAGTTTCAATTAAATGCTATGACTAGTATTCTGTGAAAGTTACCTCAGTCGTGTCCAAATCTTTGCGACCCATGGACTATACAGTCCATGGAATTCTTTAGGCCAGAATACTGGAGTCTTTGTCTTCTCCAGGGGATCTTCCCAACCTCCGGATCGAACTGGGATCTCCTGCATTGCAGGCGGATTCTTTACCAACTGAGCTATGAGGGTAACTATTTGTAAAATAAATTGAGATAATGAAAGAGGAAAGAAAAATATGTCAATTTTTGAAAAGTAGAAACTTCTTAAGGATAAGGCCTTGAAATAGACATGTACCTCTCAACCTCTTTCTGATTTTTCCCAAATGTAATTCCAAATTACCCTGATCTCTCAGATCATAAATGTCTTAGGATCTCAATAAAAATATTATAAGCTTAGTACCAGATCACCATAATGATGAGAATATCTTAAAGCAATTCATACAAATTCTTTGGTTTCCCTGTACATATAAAAGTTATCTTTATACTGTAGTCTGTTAGGTATGCAATAGAATTAGACCTTTAAAAGTGTACTTACCTTAATTTAAAAATATTAATACTTTATTGCTAAAAGAGGCCCTAATCTGAGCCATCAGTGAATCATAATCTTTTAGAAGTAATATAATCAAAGATCACTGATCACAGATCATTATAATAAATATAATGAAAAAGTTTGAAATATTGTGAGAATTGCCAAAATGTATCAGACATAAAATGAGCACATAGTGTTGAAAAATTGATACTTATAAACTTGCTCATAGACCTTCAATTTTTAAGAAGTGCAATATTTGCAAAACAGCAAGGAATGAGATATGTGTGTATTTGACAAAATTCAATATCCTCCCAACAAATGAAGCATAGAAGGAATGTAACTCAACATAGGGCTTCCTTGATGGCTCTTTGGTAAAGAATCCACCTACCAATGCTGGAGATGAGGGTTCAATCAATAGTATCCCTTCCAGAAGGAAATGGCAACCCACTCCAAAGTTTTGCTGACAATGCTTATGGACAGAAGTGCCTGGCGGGCTACAGTCCAGGGTCATGAAAGAGTTGAACACGACAACTAAACAACAAGCTCAACATAATAAAAATCATACATGACAAGCCCACAGATAACATCATACTCAAATGTGAAAGTCTGAGAGTTTTTTTCTTTAAAATCAGGAACCTCACAAGGATGTCCATTCTCACCATTTCTATTCAAAGCAGTATAGGAACACATTAGGCAAGATAGAGACATAAAAGGCATTCAAATTGGAAAGGAAGAAATAAAATTGTCTCTGTTTGTAGATGATAAGATATTATATATGGAAATTCTTAAATACTCCAGAAAGATATCTCTTAGAATTAATAAACAAAATCAGTAAATTTGCAAGGTACAAGATCAACATGAAAAATACAATAACAATAAGCCATCAGAGAAATTAAGAAAGCAATCCCATTTTCAACAGCACCAAAAATAATAAAATACTTAAAAATAATTAGTCAAGGGAGTGAAAGATCTGTTGGCTGAAAACTGTAAAACACTGAGGAAAGACACTGAAGAAGACATAAGTAGATATCCTATGTTTTGGGGTTGGAAGGATTAACACTATTAAAATGTACATATCACCAAAAGTGATCTACAGATTCAATGCAATCCCTGTCAATATTCCAATGGCATTTTTCATATAAATAGCAATCTTAAAATTCATATGGTATCACCATATACCTTGAATATCTGAGGAAATCTTGAGAAAGACCAAAAAAAAAATCTGAAGCATCACTCTTCCTTATTTCAGACTAAATTTCAAAACTATAGTAATCAAAATAATACAATATTGGCACAAATATAAGGCACATAGGCCAGTGGAACAGAGCCTAGATATAAACCTTCACGTATATGGTCAAATGATCTTTGACAAGGGTGCCAACACCAGTCAGCATGGAAAGGATAATCGCTTCAATAAATGATGCTGGAAAAAATGATTTTCTACATGCAAAAGGATGAAAATGGACCCCTATCTTACAGCATTGAAAAAAAAATTTTTTTGAAATGACTTTAAAGACTTAAATGGTGGCTCAGATAGTAAAGAGTCTGACTGCAATGTGGGATACCTGAGTTCGATCCTTGGGTCAGGAAGACCCCTTGGAAAAGAGAATGGCAACCCACCCCAGTATTCTTGCCTGGAGAATTCCAAGGACAGAGGAGCCTGGTGAGCTATATAGTCCATGGAGTCGCAAAAGGATGGAAATGACTGTGCAACTCTTTCACTTTTCACATGCAAAAGAATGAAACTCAAATAGAGTGCATCTAGATGCTGGACCAGTATATGATAAAGGCTTCCTAAAGACATTTATGTTCAAGAAACCAAAGAGATTATACATTCTGTGGTATCAAGCAATAAGTCATAAAGTTTTTGCAAAAATAGAAAAATCTTTATTTAAACCAATTTTTTAAGAACATTTGCCTTTTGTTCTTATGACTGTATCAAAACAAATTCCTTCCTTCCAATTTGAAAGTGACTGGAAAAAATTCAAGGCCTTTATTTCAGGCTGGTTTAATTGATTTAATCTTTCTCTTCTTTTGTTTCCCTTTGCAAGCCTCTTTTTAAAAAATCTAGAGATAAAGGGAAAACAAATCTAGATTTATCAAATGCAGCTTACAGTTTGTTGCAGAAAATTATAAAGTTTTAGAAGAAATTGAGTGCCAATAAAAATAATACTTTAAAAAAACAGAAGGGAAAGTGATATATTTTTAAAAAACAGAAACCTTCAAAGGTCTTTCACAAGAAATTGAACAGATGGGCAAATATGCAGCCTGTTTGCTCTTTTTGTCCTTGAACATGAACTCTGGGGAAAAAGTGAAGTATGGCTAAGAGCCACTCACATAATTTGTTTTTAGTGTGTTGGAAGAGTTTAGGTACAAAAAGCACCATTTACACTAGAATGAAAGGTAATATTTATTATTTCTCTGTAATTGCAAAATACAACCCATTTGAGAGGGATATTTTTAAAGGACTTTATTTTTGTCATGAAATGCTTATATTTTCGTCAATTCAATTAATGGACATTTTGGAAACACTTCTTTGAACCTCAGTTTCCTCACCTCAGTTTAATTTTAATAAAATTAATATCTACTTTTTTAACCTGGTGTATTAAATGAGAAATTGTATAATATACTGAAGCTGAAGCTCCAATACTTTGGCCACCTGATGTGAAAAACTGACTCCTTAGAAAAAACCCTGATGCTGGGAAAGATTGAAGGCAGGAGGAGAAAGGGATGACAGAGTATGAGGTGGTTGGATGGCATCACCGTCTTGATGGGCATGAATTTGAGCAAGCTCTGGGAGTTTGTGGTAGACAGTGAAGCCTGGCATGCTGCAGTCCATGGGGTCACAAAAAGTTGGACAACTGAGTGAACTGAACTGAATTCATATAATATAATAACCATTATTCCTGGATAAATGCATATTTCTTCAACTTCTCACTAAATATGTGGTTTTTATTCTTTTTAAAAATTGTTGTTATTTTGTATTAAGGTATAGCTAATTAATAAACAATGTTGTGATAGTTTCAGGTGAACAGCAAAGGGACTCACTCATACATATACATGTATCCATTCTCCCCGAACTCTCTGCCGTCTAGGCTGCACATAACATTGAGCAGAGTTCATGCGTTATACAGTAGGTCTTTGTTGATTATCCATTTTAAATATAGCAGTGTCTGTATGTCCATCCCAAACTCCCTAATTATCGCTTCCCCCATTTTTTCCCCCAGCAACTACAAGTTCATTCTTGAAGTCTGTGAGTCTGTTTTTAAATTCACTTGTATCATCTCATTTTAGATTCCACATATATGGTATGTCACAATATTTCTCCTTCTCTGTCTGACTTACTTCACTCAATATGACACTCTGTGTGTGCATGGTAAGTCGCTTCAGTCATGTCTGACTCTTTGTGACCCTGTAAACTGTAGCCCACCAGGCTCTTCTGTCCATGGGATTCTCCAGGCAAGAATACTAGAGTGGATTGCCATGCACTCCTTCAGGGGACCTTTCCAATCCAGAGATCAAACCCACATCTCCTGCAGCTCCTGCATTACAGGCAGATTCTTTACCACTGAGCAACCAGGAAAACCCATGCCACTCTCTAGGTTCATCCATATTGCTGCAAGTGGCATCATTTCATTCTTTTTAATGGCTAAGAAGCTGTGTCATTTATTCTTAATGCTGACGTCAGGCAATGTGAACTCTCCTAAAATCTAACTCATATAATAAAATCACAAATCACTAGAATTGGAGCAGAAAGTAAAATGCAACTCTTGCCAGAGTCAGTCTGTGTCATTAGCTAAATGTTCATTGACAGAAAATCTATGTCTTAATTTTAGTATTTATAATTCAGTTCTAGATCATAGGATTTGTAGGAATGCCACTATCAGAAATGTTAGACTTAGCTTTGTATATTTTCTTACATGTGCTGTAGGGCCACAAGTAACGATTAAGCAAACTGTATGTTTTATTGCAAGTGCATATCAATCAATCCAATGTATATTTATTAAATGCATAGAACTCTTTAGGTACTTCAAAATTTGTTATCCATGTTATGTACCAGGGTAGTTGGGAGAACAAAATAGAACTGCATCATATATTTATAAAAATAGAGGGAAATACTTAACATTGCACAATAAAATATAGGTAATGTGTTATTTGCTGCTCCATAGAACATATACAGCCTTGTCATGGTGAGAGACTTGCATAACTGAATGAAGCTATGAACTGTGCCGTACAGGGCCACCCAAGATGGATGAGTCATAGTGAAGAATTCTGATAAAACCTGGTCCACTGGCAGAGGGAATGGCAAACCATTACAGTATTCTTGGCTGGAGAACCCCATGAACAGTATGGAGAGGCAAAAGATACAAAACAGGAAGATGAGGCTCCCAGGTTGGAAGGTGTCCAACATGCTATTGGAGAAGAGTGGAGGGCAATCACTAATTACTCCAGAAAGAATGAAGTGGCTGAGACAAGTAGGAAGTCAAGAAACATCTGGAGTAACAGGCAAATTTGGCCTTGAAATACGGAATGAAGCAGGGCAAAGACTAATAGAGTTTTGCCAAGAAAATGCACTGGCCATAACAAACACCCTCTTCCAACAACACAAGAGAAGACTCTATACATGGACATCACCAGAGGGTCAACACCGAAATCAGATTGATTATATTATTTGCAGTCAAAGATGGAGAAGCTCTATAGAATCAGCAAAAACAAGACCAGGAGCTGACTGTGGCTCAGACCATGAACTCCTTATTGCCAAATTCAGACTGAAATTGAAGAAAGTAGGGAAAATCACTAGACCATTCAGGTATGACCTAAATCAAATCCCTTATGATTATACAGTGGAAGTGAGAAATAGATTTAAGGGCCTAGATCTGATAAACTGCCTGATGAACTATGGAATGAGGTTCGTGACATTGTACAGGAGACAGGGATCAAGACCATCCCCATGGAAAGGAAATGCAAAAAAAGCAAAATGGCTGTCTGGGGATGCCTTACAAATAGCTGTGAAAAGAAGAGAAGCGAAAAGCAAAGGAGAAAAGGAAAGATATCAACATCTGAATGCAGAGTTCCAAAGAATAGCAAAAAGAGGTAAGAAAGCCTTCTTCAGCGTTCAATGCAAAGAAATAGAGGAAAACAACAGAATGGGAAAGACTAGAGATCTCTTCAAGAAAATCAGAGATACCAAGGGAACATTTCATGCAAAGATGGGCTCAAAAAAGGACAGAAATGGCATGGACCTAACAGAAGCAGAAGATATTAAGAAGAGGTGGCAAGAATACACAGAAAAACTGTACAAAAAAGATCTTCATGACCCAGATAATCACAATGGTGAGATCACTGACCTAGAGCCAGACATCCTGGAATGTGAAGTCAAGTGGGCCTTAGAAAGCATCACTATGAACAAAGCTAGTGCAGGTGATGGAATTCCAGTGGACCTATTCCAAATCCTGAAAGATGATGCTGTGAAAGTGCTGCACTCAATATGCCAGCAAATTGGGAAAACTCAGCAGTGGCCACAGGACTGGAAAAGGTCAGTTTTCATCCCAATCCCAAAGAAAGGCAATGCCAAAGAATGCTCAAACTACTGCACAATTGCACTCATCTCACATGCTAGTAAAGTAATGCTCAAAATTCTCCAAGCCAGGCTTCAGCAATATGTGAACCATGAACTTCCTGATGTTCAAGTTGGTTTTAGAAAAGGCAGAGGAACCAGAGATCAAATTGCCAACATCCGCTGGATCATGGAAAAGGCAAGAGAGTTCCAGAAAAACATCTATTTCTGCTTTATTGACTATGCCAAAGCCTTTGACTGTGTGGATCACAATCGACTGTGGAAAATTCTGAGAGAGATGGGAATACCAGGCCACCTGATCTGCCTCTTGAGAAATTTGTATGCAGGTTAGGAAGCAACAGTTAGAACTGGTCATGGAACAACAGACTGGTTCCAAATAGGAAAAGGAGTACGTCAAGGCTGTATATTGTCACCCTGTTTATTTAACTACTATGCAGAGTACATCATGAGAAACGCTGGACTGGAAGAGACACAAGTTGGAATCAAGATGGCTGGGAGAAATATCAATAACCTCAGATATGCAGATGACACCACCCTTATGGCAGAAAGTGAAGAGGAACTCAAAAGCCCCTTGATGAAAGTGAAAGTGAAGATTGAAAAAGTTGGCTTATAGGAGCTAAGATGGCGGACGAGTAAGTCGGGGAGAATACTTTCTCCTCCACAAATCCATTAAAAGAACATTTAAATGCTGAATAAATTCTATAAAACAACTTCTGAATGCCAGCAGAGGACATCAGGCACTTACAAAGACAATTCATTGTCTTCAGAAAGAGAAAACGAGCCCTGCGGTAACTCCTTTTGCGAAGAAGCGGCGCGGACACCAGCATTTGCTATTGGCAAGTGGGGGCTGGGCTAGGAGGAGCGGCGAGGCCTGCATCGCTTTGAGAAAGGATTTGGCCAGGCTATCTCCGTTGTTATCTGAGCGAAATAACCAGACTGTCGGTTATCTAATACATCAAAAGCCAGCCCTAACTTAAGACACCACCAGGACTTCATACCGAACAAAGGGCTGCACAGAGTTGGCTGGCTGTAGGCCATCCCACTCCGGTCACAGGCAACCAGGGCCGGAGGTGGGCAATCACAGCCCTAGAGAGACACTGTCTACGGAACTGTGAGTAGGTTTTTGTGCTGACTCACGCTTCTTGGGGCTCTGGATGGTCAACATCTGCCTGAGAAAGTGCGCCGGTTGTATACCCAGAAAACTGAGCGATGGGGAGGTGATAAGTCGCAGCAGCTGCGCTCCCTAAACAATTCATCACCTGCACTACTCGGATCTGGGAAGGGCATAAAACGCAGACTCAACTGAATCTGTGCTTCTGAGGATTATCTGAGTGGCTGAACCTGGCCGGTTTAGATTTGGGTGTTCATCTCTGCCCGCTCTGTAACAGGGCAGAGATCAGACATTGAAAAGATCAGTAAACCGCCTCAATAAAGACAATTCAACAAACTACCAGAATATAGTAAGGACACTCTAAACTTGGCAATTTTAACAAAATGAAGAGACAAAAGAATCAGATCAGATCAGATCAGTCGCTCAGTCGTGTCCAACTCTTTGCGACCACATGAACTGCAGCACGCCAGGCCTCCCTATCCATCACCAGCCCTCGGAGGTCACTCAGACTCACATTCATCGAGTCAGTGATGCCATCCAGCCATCTCATCCTCTGTCGTCCGCTTCTCCTCCTGCCCCCAATCCCTCCCAGCATCAGAGTCTTCTCTAATGAGTCAACTCTTCACATGAGGTGGCCAAAATACTGGAGTTTCAGCTTTAGCATCATTCCTTCCGAAGAAATCCCAGGGCTGATCTCCTTCAGAATGGACCGGTTGGATCTCCTTGCAGTCCAAGGGACTCTCAAGAGTCTTCTCCAACACCACAGTTCAAAAGCATCAATTCTTCGGCACTCAGCCTTCTTCACAGTCCAGCTGTCACATCCATACATACCACAGGAAAGACCATAGCCTTGACTAGGCGAACCTTTGTTGGCAAAGTGATGTCTCTGATTTGAATATGCTATCTAGGTTGGTCATAACTTTCCTTCCAAGGAGTAAGCGTCTTTTAATTTCATGGCTGCAGTCACCATCTGCAGTGATTTTGGAGCCGAGAAAAATAAAGTCTGACACTGTTTCCACTGTTTCTCCATCTATTTCCCATGTAGTGATGGGACCGGATGCCATGATCTTCGTTTTCTGAATGTTGAGCTTTAAGCCAACCTTTTCACTCTCCACTTTCACTTTCATCAAGAGGCTTTTGAGTTCCTCTTCACTTTCTGCCATAAGGGTGGTATCATCTGCATATCTTAGGTTATTGATATTTCTCCCGGCAATCTTGATTCCAGCTTGTGTTTCTTCCAGTCCTGCATTTCTCATGATGTACTCTGCATATAAGTTAAATAAACATGGTGACAATATACAGCCTTGACGTACTCCTTTTCCTATTTGGAACCAGTCTGTTGTTCCATGTCCAGTTCTAACTGTTGCTTCCTGACCTGCATACAGATTTCTGAAGAGGCAGATCAGGTGGTCTGGTATTCCCATCTCTCTCAGAATTTTCCACAGTTTATTGTGATCTACACAGTCAAAGGCTTTGGCATAGTCAATAAAGCAGAAATAGACATTTTTCTGGAACTCTCTTGCTTTTTCCATGATCCAGCGGATGTTGGCAATTTGATCTCTGGTTCCTCTGCCTTTTCTAAATCCAGCTTGAACATCAGGAAGTTCACAGTTCACATATTGCTGAAGCCTGGCTTGGAGAATTTTGAGCATTACTTTACTAGCATGTGAGATGAGTGCAATTGTGCGGTAGTTTGAGCACTCTTTGGCATTGCCTTTCTTTGGGATTGAGATGAAAACTGACCTTTTCCAGTCCTGTGGCCACTGCTGAGTTTTCCCAATTTGCTGGCATATTGAGTGCAGCACTTTCACAGCATCATCTTTCAGGATTTGGAATAGCTCCACTGGAATTCCATCACCTGCACTAGCTTTGTTCATAGTGATGCTTTCTAAGGCCCACTTGACTTCACATTCCAGGATGTCTGGCTCTAGGTCAGTGATCACACCATCATGATTATCTGGGTCGTGAAGCTCTTTTTTGTACAGTTTTTCTGTGTATTCTTGCCACCTCTTCTTAATATCTTCTGCTTCCGTTAGGTCCATATCATTTCTGTCCTTTATCGAGCCCATTTTTGCCTGAAATGTTCCTTTGGTATCTCTGATTTTCTTGAATAGATCCTTAGTCTTTCCCATTCTGTTGTTTTCCTACCCAGTAGCTAAAGGAACAGGATAGATGCCCACCAAACCAAACCAAAGAGGAAGAGATAGGGAATCTACCTCATAAAGAATTCTGAATAATGATAGTGAAATTAATCCAAAATCTCGAAATCAAAATGGAATCACAGTTAAAGAGTCTGGAGACAAGGATTGAGAAGATGCAAGAAAGGTTTAACAAGGACCTAGAAGAAATAAAAAAGAGTCGACACATAATGTATAATGCAATAAATGAGATCCAAAACACCCTGGAGGCAACAAATAGTAGACTAACAGAGGCCGAAGATAGGATTAGTGAATTAGAAGATAGAATCTTAGAAATAAATGAATCAGAGGAGAAAAAAGAAAAACGAATCAAAAGAAATGAGGACAATCTTAGAGACCTCCAGGATAACATTAAACGCTACAACATTCGAATCATAGGATTTCCAGAAGAAGAACATAAAAAGAAAGACCATGAGGAAATACTTGAAGAGATAATAGTTGAAAACTTCCCTAAAATGGAGAAGGAAATTACCACTCAAGTTCAAGAAATCCAAAGAGTCCCTAACAGGATAAACCCAAGGCGAAACACCCAAGACACATATTAATCAAATTAACAAAGATTAAATATAAAGAACAAATATTAAAAGCAGCTAGGGAAAAATATCAAATAACTCACAAGGGAATTCCCATAAGGATAACAGCTAATCTTTCAATAGAAACTCTCCAAGCCAGGAGGGAATGGCAAGAAATAATTAAAATTATGAAAGAAAATAACTTACAGCCTAGATTATTGTATCCAGCAAGGATCTCATTCAAATATGAAGGAGAAATCAAAAGCTTCACAGATAAGCAAAAGTTGAGAGAATTTTGCACCACTAAACCATTTCTCCAACAAAAACTAAAGGACATTCTCTAGATAGGAATCACTAAAAGGGTGTATAAATTTGAACCCAAAACAATAAAGTGAAACCTATTTATCAATAATTGCTTTAAACATTAATGGGCTGAATGCCCTAATCAACAGACAAAGACTGGCCGAATCGATACAAAAACAAGACCCCTACATACCTTGTCTTCAAAAGACAACCAAAAGACTAAAATGGGTCAAATGGATACAAAAACTAGACCCTTATATATGTTGTCTACAAGAGAACCACCTTAAAATAGGGGATATATACTGACTGAAAATGAAGGCCTGGAAAAAGATTTTCTATGCAAATATGGACCAAAAGAAAACAGGAGTAGCAATACTCATATCAGATAAAATTGACTTTAAAGATCCTGAAAAGGAGACAATCAAGGTTATACATAACGACTTAAAGGAACAATTCAAAAAGAAATCGTAACAATTATAAATATATATGCACCCAACATTGGAGCGTTGATATATCTAAGACAAACATTAATTAATATGATAGAAGAAATATGCAACAATACAATAATAGTGGGAGACTTTAATACCCCACTCATATAATCTGGCTGTAATAGACAAAGTAAAGCGGAAAACATATTCACTTATGAGCCTCAAAAATTTCAGTTCACTCAGGAGAGTTTAAAAAAAAAATAGACTTATTTGTTCACTCTGTAAAGGTTTATTGACTATTTTATGGGCCTGGTACCACTTTGGGTAGTAGGGAGGAAGAAGTGTCAAATGTGATCCTGTCCTAAATAATATATTGTGGTAAAGATAGACCTACCAATACAAAATACCAAGATGTGCCTAAGATGAGAACACCCAAACTGGACTTTTTGTTTCCTGAACTTTTCATTTCCAGATCAAACCTCCTAATATAGGATGAATTCAACATGATTTTTTTAAAGTGTTCTTTGTGATTCAAAACAGAAAGCCATTGGTTAAGAAATTACATATAGTCCTCCACACCATCACTCCCCTTCTTTCTTCCCATTTCCCTCCCACCCTCATTGATCCTTTCCTTTGTCCATTTTCCCATACAAAATAAATAAATAAATAAATGTGCAGGCGCCATGAGACTTGGAGGCTTGTGCGAGTACTGACCTGGAAGAAATTTGACTTTTAGCCTTGACTTCTCATTATTTCTCAAAAAAAAAAAAAAAAAAGAAAAGAAAAAGAAAAAGTTGGCTTAAAGCTCAACATTCAGAAAACGAAGATCATGGCATCTGGTCCCATCACTTCATGAGAAATAGATGGAGAAACAATGGAAACAGTGTCAGACTTTATTTTTCTGGGCTCCAAAATCACTTCAGATGGTGATTGCAGCCATGAAATTAAAAGACGCTTACCCCTTGGAAGGAAAGTTATGACCAACCTAGATAGCATATTCAAAAGCAGAGATATTACTTTGCCAACAAAGGTTCGTCTAGTCAAGGCTCTGGTTTTTCCTGTGGTCATATATA
Organism: Tragelaphus eurycerus; assembly: GCA_935064755.1. Taxonomy (NCBI): domain Eukaryota; kingdom Metazoa; phylum Chordata; class Mammalia; order Artiodactyla; family Bovidae; genus Tragelaphus; species Tragelaphus eurycerus. Next base: position 158,985 of record CAKXYN010000246.1, read on the forward strand.
TGTGAGAGCTGGATTGTGAAGAAGGCTGAGTGCTGAAGAATTGATGCTTTTGAACTGTGGTGTTGGAGAAGACTCTTGAGAGTCCCTTGGACTGCAAGGAGATCCAACCAGTCCATTCTGAAGGAGATCAGCCCTGGGATTTCTTTGGAAGGAATGATGCTGAAGCTGAAAGTCCAGTACTATGGCCACCTCATGCGAAGAGTTGACTCATTGGAAAAGACTCTGATGCTGGGAGGGATTGGGGGCAAGAGGAGAAGGGAATGACAGAGGATGAGATGGCCGGATGGCGTCACTGAATCAATGGATGTGAGTCCCAGTGAACTCTGGAAGTTGGTGATGAACAGGGAGGCCTGGCATGCTGCGATTCATGGGGTCTCAAAGAGTCGGACACAACTGAGGGACTGATCTCTGGCAGTGAAAGTAAATCCAATGCTATAAAGAACAATATTTCATAGGAACCTGGAATGTTAGAGTGATGAACCAGGGTAAACTGGATGTGGTAAAGAAGGAGATGGCATGATTCAACATCAACATCAGGAATCAATGAACTGAAATGGACAGGAATAGAAGAATTTAATTCATATGGCCATTGTATCTACTACTGTGGGCAAGAATCTCTTAGAAGTAATGGAGTAGCCCTCATAGGCAACAAGAGAGTCTGAAACGTAGTGCTTGGGTGCAACCTCAAAAATGAGAGAATGATCTCATTTCATTTCCAACACAAACAATTCAACATCACAGTAATCCAAGTTTATACCCCAATTACTAATGCTGAAGAAGTTGACGTTGACTGGTTCTACAAAGACATACCAGACCTGTACATATACACAATGGAGTATTACTCAGCCATTAAAAAGAATACTTTTGAATCAGTTCTAATGAGGTGGATGAAACTGGAGCCTATTATACAGAGTGAAGTAAGCCAAAAAGAAAAACACCAATACAGTATACTAATGCATATATATGGAATTTAGAAAAATGGTAACAATAACCCTATATACGAGACAGCAAAAGAGACACTTATGTATAGAACAGTCTTTTGGACTCTGGGAGAGGGAGAAGGTGGGATGATTTGGAAGAATGGCATTGAAATAAGTATAATATCATATATGAAACGAGTCGCCAGTCCAGGTTCGATGCCTGATACGGGATGCTTTGGGCTGGTGCACTGGGATGACCCAGAGGGATGGTATGGGGAGGGAGGAGGGTTCAGGATGGGGAACACATGTATACCTGTGGCAGATTCACTTTGATACATGGCAAAACCAATACAATATTGTAAAGTTAAATAAAATAAAAATAAAATTTAAAAAAAATAAGAAAAGAGTAGAACTAACACCAAAACTAAAAGATGTCCTTTTCAACATAGAATGCAAAAGTAGGAAGTCAAGAGATACCTGGAATAACAGGCAAGTTTGGCCTTGGAGTACAAAATAAAACTGGGCAAACCCTAACAGAGTTTTGTCAAGAGAATACTGTGGTCATACCAAACAACCCTTTCCGACAACCCCAGAGATGATATGAATGTCAACAAATAGTCAATACCAAAATCAGATTGATTGCATTCTTTGCATCCAAGATGGAGAAGCTCTATAAAGTCAGGAAAAACCAGTACAGTGTAGGTGATGAACAGATTCAAGGGATTAGATCTGCTAGTTCTGTTGGTTAGTCAGCAGCGTGTTGTTCAGCCTCCATATGTTGGAATTTTTAATAGTTTTTCTCCTGTATTTGAGATCTAATCTTACTACATTGTGGTCAGAAAATATGCTTGGAATGATTTCAATTTTTTTGAATTTACCAAGGCTAGATTTATGGCCCAAGATGTGATCTATCCTGGAGAAGTTTCCGTGTGTGCTTGAGAAAAAGGTGAAATTCATTGTTTTGGGATGAAATGTCCTATAGATATCAATTAGGTCTAACTGGTCTATTGTATCATTTAAAGTTTATGTTTCCTTGTTAATTTTCTGTTTAGTTGATCTATCCATAGGTGTGAGTGGGGTATTAAAGTTCCTCACTATTATTGTGTTATTGTTAATTTCTCTTTTCATACTTGTTAGCATTTGTCTTACATATTGCAGTGCTCCTATGTTGGGCACATATATATTTATAATTGTTATATCTTTTTCTTACATTTATTCTTTGATCATTATGTAATGACTTTCTTTGTCTCTTTTCACAGCCTTTGTTTTAAAGTCTATTTTATCTGATATAAGTATTGCTACTCCTGCTTTCTTTTGGTCCCTATTTGCATGGAAAATCTTTTTCCAGCCCTTCACTTTCAGTCTGTATGTGTCCCCTGTTTTGAGGTGGGTCTCTTGTAGACAACATGTATAGGGGTCTTATTTTTGTATCCGTTCAGCCAGTCTTTGTCTTTTGGTTGGGGCATTCAACTCATTTACATTTAAGGAAATTATTGATAAGTATGATCCCGTTGCCATTTACTTTATTGTTTTGGGTTTGAATTTATACACCCTTTTTGTGTTTCCTGTCTAGAGAATGTCCTTTAGTATTTGTTGGAGAGCTGGTTTGGTGGTGCTGAATTCTCTCAGCTTTTGCTTGTCTGTAAAGCTTTGGACTTCTCTTTCATATTTGAATGAGATCCTTTCTGAGTACAATAATCTGGGCTGTAGGTTATTTTCTTTCATCACTTTAAGTATGTCTTGCCATTCCCTCCTGGCTTGAAGAGTTTCTATTGAAAATTCAACTGTTATCCTTATGGGAATTCCCTTGTGTGTTATTTGTTGTTTTTCCCTTGCTGCTTTTAATATTTGTTCTTTGTGTTTGATTAGGGCAGAAATAAATGCAAAAGAAACAAAAGAGACCATTGAAAAATCAACAAAGCCAAAAGCTGGTTCTTTGAAAGGATAAATAAAATTGACAAACCATTAGCTAGACTCATCAAGAAACAAAGGGAGAAATATAAAATCTATAAAATTAGAAATGAAAATGGAGAGATCACAACAGAAAACACAGAAATAAAAGGGATCATGAGACTACTATCAGCAATTATATGGCAATAAAATGGACAACGTGGAAGAAATGGACAAATTCTTAGAAAAGTACAACTTTCCAAAACTGGACCAGGAAGAAATAGAAAATCTTAACAGATCCATCACAAGCATGGAAATTGAAACTGTAATCAGAAATCTTCCAGCAAACAAAAGCCCAGGTTCAGACGGCTTCACAGCTGAATTCTACCAAAAATTTAGAGAAGAGCTAACATCTATCCTACTCAAACTCTTCCAGAAAATTACAGAGGAAGGTAAATTTCCAAACTCATTCTATGAGGCCACCATCACCCTAATACCACAATCTGACAAAGATGCCACAAAAAAAGAAAACTACAGGCCAATATCACTGATGAACATAGATGCAAAAATCCTTAACAAAATTCTAGCAATCAGAATCCAACAACACAATGAAAAGATCATACACCATGACCAAGTGAGCTTTATCCAAGGGATGCAAGGATTCTTCAATATCTGCAAATCAATCAATGTAATACACCACATTAACAAATTGAAAAATAAAAACCATATGATTATCTCAATAGATGCAGAGAAAGCCTTTGACAAAATTCAACATCCATTTATGATAAAAACTCTCCAGAAAGCAGGACTAGAAGAAATATACCTCAACATAATAAAAGCTATGTATGACAAACCCACAGCAAACATTATCCTCAATGGTGGAAAATTGAAAGCATTTCCTCTAAAGTCAAGAACAAGACAAGGGTACCCACTTTCACCACTACTATTCAACATAGTTTTGGAAGTTTTGGCCACAGCAAACAGAGCAGAAAAATAAATAAAAGGAATCCAAATTGGAAAAGAAGAAGTAAAACTCTCACTGTTTGCAGATGACATGATCCTCTACTTAGAAAACCCTAAAGACTCCACCAGAAAATTACTAGAACTAATCAATGAATATAAAGTAAAGTTGCAGGATATAAAATCAACACACAGAAATCTCTTGCATTCCTGTACACTAATAATGAGAAAATAGAGAAATTAAAGAAACAATTCCATTCACCATTGCAATGAAAAGAATAAAATACTTAGAAATATATCTACCTAAGAAACTAAAGACCTATATACAGAAAACTATAAAACACTGGTGAAAGAAATCAAAGAGGACACTAATAGATGGAGAAATATACCATGTTCATGGATTGGCAGAATCAATATAGTGAAAATGAGTATACTACCCAAAACAATTTATAGATTCAATGCAATCCCTATCAAGCTACCAACAGTATTCTTCACAGAGCTAGAACACATAATTTCACAATTTGTATGGAAATACAAAAAATCTCAAATAGCCAAAGCAATCTTGAGAAAGAAAAATGGAACTGGAGGAATCAACCTACCTGACTTCAGGCTCTACTACAAAGCCACAGTCATCACGAAAGTGTGGTACTGGCACAAAGACAGAAATATAGATCAATGGAACAAAATAGAAAGCCCAGAGATAAATCCACGCACATATGGACACCTTATCTTTGACAAAGGAGGCAAGAATATACAATGGATTAAAGACAATGTCTTTAACAAGTGGTGCTGGGAAAACTGGTCAACCACTTTTAAAAGAATGAAACTAGATCACTTTCTAACACCATACACAAAAATAAACTCAAAATGGATTAAAGATCTAAACATAAGACCAGAAACTATAAAACTCCTAGAGGAGAACATAGGCAAAACACTCTCCGATATACATCACAGCAGGATTGCCTATGACCCACCTCCCAGAATATTGGAAATAAAAGCAAAAATAAACAAATGGGACCTAATTAAAATTAAAACTTCTGCACAACAAAGCAAACTATAAGCAAGGTGAAAAGACAGCCTTCAGAATGGGAGAAAATAATAGAAAATGAAGCAACTGACAAACAACAAATCTCAAAAATATACAAGCAACTCCTGCAGCTCAATTTCAGAAAAATAAATGACCCAATCAAAAAATGGGCCAAAGAACTAAATAGACATTTCTCCAAAGAAGACATACACATGGCTAACAAACGCATGAAAAGATGCTCAACATCACTCATTATCAGAGAAATGCAAATCAAAACCACAGTGATGTACCATTTCACACCAGTCAGAATGGCTGCGATCCAAAAGTCTACAACCAATAAATGCTGGAGAGGATGTTGAGAAAAGGGAACCCTCTTACACTGTTGATGGGAATGCAAACTAGTACAGCCACTATGGAGAACAGTGTGGAGATTACTTAAAAAACTGGAAATGGAACTGCCTTATGATCCAGCAATTCCACTGCTGGGCATACACACTGAGAAAACCAGAATTGAAAGAGACACATGTACTCCAATGTTCATAGCAGCACTGTTTATAATAGCCAGGACATGGAAGCAACCTAGATATCCATCTGCAGGTGAATGGATAAGAAAGCAGTGGTACATGTACACAATGGAGTATTACTCAGCCATTAAAAAGAATGCATTTGAATCAGTTCTAATCAGGTGGATGAAACTGGAGCCGATTATACAGAGTGAAGTAAGCCAGAAAGAAAAACAACTATACAGTCAGTATACTAACGCATATATATGGAATTTAGAAAGATGGTAACAATAACTCTGTATACGAGACAGCAAAAGAGACACTTATGTATAGAACAGTTTTTGGACTCTGTGGGAGAGGGAGAGGGTGGGATGATTTGGGAGAATGGCATTGAAACATGTATAATATCATATATGAAACGAGTTGCTAGTCCAGGTTTGATGCCTGATATTGGATGTCTGGGGCTGGTACACTGGGACGACCCAGAGGCATGGTATGGGAAGGGAGGAGGGAGGAGGGTTCAGGATGGGGAACACATGTATGCCTGTGGCAGATTCATTTTGATATATGGCAAAACCAATACTATATTGTAAAACTAAAAATTTTTTAAAAAAGAAAATAAAGAAAAATAAAAAAATAAAAATTCATTGCCAAGAGAAAGAGAAAGAACTAAGCTATATGTGTCCAGTACTTCCTTCCAAAGTAATCAAAAGACTATCCACTCCTCTAGTGAGAGATGTGGCAGAAAGAAGCCAGAGCATTCTGTAAAGGTAGCTATTCCTTAAAAAATAAAAAATAATTGAATAAGGAAAAATAAATCTCCTTCATGGTTCTTTGTGTTTTAAAGGTGTAGTAAGCATTTTATGTCAAAATAAATAATTTTAATAAAGAATATGAATAAAAAAGAACTTCAGTTATGGTTTCTTTGTATACATTTTCTCTATTCTTTACTACTGACATTTTAATAAATATTCAGAGCTCTCTCTAATACTTAATTTGCTTTGAAATTCCTGGAATTCCTATCTATGGCCCACGATTGTCTTTGATTTTATCTCCCTTTTGAAACCTTCCTACCCTTATGCAACATTTGGTCATGCAAAACTCACAAGAATTAGTTAGGTTCAGTCGTTCAGTCATGTCTAACTTTTTGCAACCCCATGGACTGTAGCATGCCAGGCTTCCCTGTCCATCACCAACTCCCGGAGCTTGCTCAAACTGTCCATCAAGTCGGTGATGCCAACCAACTATCTCATTCTCTGTCGTCCCCTTCTCCTCCTGTCTTCAATCTTGCCCAGCATTAAAGGCTTTTCCAATGAGTCAGTTTTTTGCATCAGGTGGCCAAAGTTTTGGATTTTCAGCTTCAGCATCAGTCCTGCCAATAAATATTCAGGAATGATCTCCGTTAGGATTGACTGGTGTGATCTCCTTGCTGTCCAAGGGACTCTCAAGAGTCTGCTCCAACACCACATTTCAAAAGCATCAATTCTTTGGTGCTCCGGTTTCTTTATAGTCCAACACTCACATCCATACATGACTACTGGAAAAATCATAGTTTTAAAGGCTTAATAATATTTATATTAACTGAATTAAATTTTAATGATTATTTTAAGAGTCTCCTGGAAATGATCTTAACTCAGAAGTACGACTGCATTGGTAGTAATATCATAATGGGGAAGATATGTAAGTGGACTCTGAGCAGTCTTCCAACCACTAAATATCAGTTTCTGCCTACTCTGTCATTTTTCACTTAAAACTAAAGAATGCTCTGAGTGACAAAAAATGTAATAATCATTTCTACTTACACATCAGCTTAAAAGTTGCTTGGAAGTATTTTTATTTTCTATGTAGCAGTAACATATATATTCCACAGATGGAGACTTATGAATGCAAATGATAGAATACCTCACTTCCTCTCTCAAGAGTACCCTTCACACGGAGCTAGAATCTTTTATATTAACAAGGTTTAATGTGGTACATATTCTAGTAAAAGCTTGGTTAAAGGGGTGATAGGGAAAATGCCTACTTTTTATAATGTGGCTATTTAGACTGTGCAGGAAAGGAAAATTTCCTCTGTGATGAATCATTGGATCATATAAAAAGCAAGAGAGTTCCAGAAAAACATCTATTTCTGCTTTATTGACTATGCCAAAGCCTTTGACTGTTTGGATCACAATAAACTGTGGAAAATTCTGAAAGAGCTGGGAATACCAGACCACCTGACCTGCCTCTTAAGAAACCTGTATGCAGGTCAGGAAGCAACAGTTAGAACTGGACATGGAACAACAGACTGGTTCCAAATAGGAAAAGGAGTATGTCAAGGCTGTATATTGTTACCCTGCTTATTTAACTTCTATGCAGAGTACATCATGGGAAACGCTGTGCTGGAAGAAACACAAGCTGGAATCAAGACTGCTGGGAGAAATATCAATAACCTCAGATATGCAGATGATACCACCCTTATGGCAGAAAGTGAAGAGGAACTCAAAAGCCTCTTGATGAAAGTGAAAGAGGAGAGTGAAAAAGTTGGCTTATAGCTCAACCTTGAGAAAATGAAGATCATGGCATCTGGTCCCATCGCTTCACGGGAAATAGATGAGGAAACAGTGTCAGACTTTATTTTTGGGGGCTCCAAAATCGCTGCAGATGGTGACTGCAGCCATGGAATTAAAAGACGCTTGCTCCTAGGAAGGAAGGTTATGACCAACCTGGATAGGATATTCAAAAGCAGGGACATTACATTACCAACAAAGGTTCGCCTAGTCAAGGCTATGGTCTTTCCTGTGGTCATGTATGGATGTGAGAGCTGGACTGTGAAGAAGGCTGAGCGCCGAAGAATTGATGCTTTTGAACTGTGGTGTTGGAGAAGACTCTTGAGAGTCCCTTGGACTGCAAGGAGATCCAACCCATCCATTCTAAAGGAGATCAGCCCTGGGTGTTCTTTGGAAGGAAAAATGCTACAGCTGAAACTCTAGTACTTTGGCCACCTCATGTGAAGAGTTGACTCATTGGAGAAGTCTCTGATGCTGGGAGGGATTGGGGGTAGGAGGAAAAGGGAATGACAGAGGATGAGATGGTTCGATGGCATCACTGATTCAATGCACGTGAGTTTGCGTGAACTCCAGTAGATAGTGATGGACAGGGAGGCCTGGCGTGCTGTGATTCATGGGGTTGCAAAGAGTCGGACATGACTGAGCGACTGAACTGAATTGAACTGAACTGTTGAATCATTAGCATAGTTATTTTGTTATTTTTTAGTTATTTACATGTGGACTTAATTAGTGTATATATAAACAAATGCCTTTAGGAGTAAGGGGAAAGTTTGTTATTTTCTATTTAAGATGATTATGTAGTCAAGTGAAGTCGCTCAGTCATGTCCGACTCTTAGCGACCCTGTGGACTGGAGCCTACCAGGCTCCTCCATCCATGGGATTTTCCAGGCAAGAGTACTGGGGTGGGGTGCCACTGCCTTCCCCCTTATGTAGTCAAGTAGGTTACAAATTTGTTTTTTAACTTATCAGAAGAATCTCCTCACTCTGCCCTTTTTAAAATTAAAACATTATGTGAAATATCAAAAGAAAAATATAGTAATGAATCTACTCTGTATGGAGTTGCAAAGGGATGTTTAGGGGCTGAATTGCCTGTCCTCACATTCTCCCTCCTTGTCCTGGGCAGCTTGAAAACATCTATAGGAACACGATATGTTGCTTTTAAACTTAAGCACAAGAAGAACCCTTTAAAATAATATATTTTGATATTTAACTTCAATACTTTACATGGGAAATATTTTTGAGGTGTGTGTTAGTCACTCAGTCATGTCCAACTCTCTGCAACCCCATGGATTGTAGCCTGCCAGGCTCCTCAGTCCATGAAATTCTCCAGGCAAGAATACTGGAGTGGATTGCCATTTCCTTCTACAGGGTATCTTCCTGACCCAGGGATCAAACCTGGGTCTCCTGCATGCAAGCAGATGCTTTACCCTCTGAGCTACTGCTGCTGCTAAGTCACTTCTGTCCTGTCTGACTCTGTGCGACCCCATAGACGGTAGCCCACCAGGCTCCCCTGTCCCTGGGATTCTCCAGGCAAGAACACTAGAGTGGGTTGCCATTTCCTTCTCCAATGCATGAAAGTGAAAAGTCAAAGTGAAGTTGCTCAGTTGTGTCCGACTCTTCGCAACCCCATGGACTGCAGCCTACTAGGCTCCTCCACCCATGGGATTTTCCAGCTCGGGAAATTCCAGGGATTTTCTGAACTACTAGGGAAGCCCAAAGTGAAAGTGACTCAGTTGTGTATGACTGTTTGCGACCCCATAGACTGCATAGTCCATGGAATTTTCCAAGCCAGAATACTGGAGTGGGTAGCTGTTCCCTTCTCCAGGGGATCTTCCCAACCCAGGGATTGAACTCAGGTCTCCCTCATTGCAGACAGACTCTTTATGAACTGAGCCACAAGGGAAGGCCATTTTTGAGAAGTTTAACAGTTAAATTTTTGTAAAGTCATTTATGAAATGTATGTATGTGTGCTCAGTCATGTCTAGGTCTTTGCAGCTCCATGGAGTCTGCCAGGCTCCTCTGTCCATGGGATTTCTCAAGCAAGAATATTGGAGCAGTTGCCATTTCCTACTTATGGGATCTTCCAGACCCGGGGATCTAACCCTTGTCTCTTGCATATCAGTATTTGCATGTGGATTCTTTATCACTAGTGACACTTGGGAAGCCTGTATTATGAAATAATCTGTAATATGTCAAAATCTTCTTACTATTTTTTACAGTAATGTATAAGGTTGAAAATAAGTAGAATGTAACACAAATAGTATAAAAAGTTGAATAGTTTTCAGTTTTAATAATGCTACATAATCAATAAACTCAAAATCTCAGGCAGTTAAAACAACAAATGCTTATATTTCTTGCTCTGAGGTCTGCAGGTTGAGATATCTCTGCTTCATGCTGCAGTTTACCTGGACTTTAACTTCAGACTGTCAATTAAAGTCACATCTGTTCCATTTTCTTCAATCAGTGGCTACACAAGGTATATTCTTTTTATGGTTCAAGGCAGAAATACAGGGACCAAGTCTAATCAGGAAAGGACACATAAAGCCTTTGCTTGCTTCAGTGTGAAAATATTCCATTGATTAAAGGAAGACATGTGGATCAGCCTAAGAGCTATATTTAGTGGCTTTGAGGATAATATCATTTGCATAAGAAAGTATACTCTATATACTTTAATAGGAAGAATCTCAAAGTCATATGGAAAATACCTTCAGAATTTGGAATAATAATATAGGACAAAAATAACAAAGGCAAGTATATATATGAAATATCAAACAAAAACCAAATTCAGCTTTTATCATAGACACTTCATGACAAATATTGTATACTAAATCACCCATGTATTTGCATACTTATATGTGCATGATACTTTCCATTACCATAATTCTGATTATGTAGCTTCCAAAATTAGCAATGACTTTTAGTGATAATATCTTCTAGGATATTATCCACATGAACCAGAAGATTTCAACATGTGAAATGTGATGAGTATTTATCCCTGTCAAGCATCCTCTCCTCCTTTATTGGTAACAGCATATAGCTTTCCTGTAATAACAGAGACCATATTTCACCCATTCTGTTAAGGCATGAAAGCAAAAGTGTTAGTCACTCAGTCATGTCTGACTCTCTGTGACCCCATAGACTGTAGCCCACCAGACTCTTCTGTCCATGGAATTCTCCAGGCAACAATCCTGGAGTGGGTTGCCATTCCCTTCTCCAGGGGATCTTCTCAACCCAGGAATCGAACCCAGGTCTCCTGCATCACAGGCATATTCTTTTTTGTCTGAGCCCCCAGGGAAGCCCTGTCTGTTAATGCATATTAGCCTTATTTCTCACCTGCAGTGGTAGGCATATGATCTAGGATAGGACAATCAAGACAGTCCATTTCCTTGTCACAATATTCTGTTCAGGGATGGGTTTATAAACCAAGTCAGAAACCAATTAAGAATAAGTCTTGAGTCTTTGGCTTAAACTGTTGAGAAAGAGGTGCTTGGTTTTTTCTTTGAGTTTGCTGGACTGGTGGGAAGTAAACTTCGCATTTGAACAGTTTTGCCACTGTGTGGCAAAAGCCTGCCTGAGAATTAAGCCAAGACATAGGAATGCAGAGCCAAGAGAAAGAGACAAAAATTGTCTAGAGGTTTTTTGAGTTTTTAATTCTAGTCCAAAGTTATCTGTATCCCTTATTTCCTAGTCACAAAGCTAACATATTTTACTTGATTTTTTTAATCACTTCAAATCCAAATTATTCCTATTATTTCTTATGCTTTGCTTTGCTCTACAGTATCTCTCCAAAATTCTCTTTTCTGGACTTACTTGTCATATCACTTTTCTGGCATACATATAACCCCTCATTTTAAGGGTGATCTACTCCATGTGATCTTAATTTTTCACTATATCCTAGACTCAAAATTAATTCATTTGTTATTTTCCCTGGCAGTGCAAATTTGCCGAATAAAATGGCTTCTTTAACCAATATCTTTGTTTGCTCAGTTAGGTATTCATATCAACACTCTGGTCTCAGTGAAGATGTCTAAAGATTCACATGTTTTATGATATGTCTCAAGCTCTGACTATCTATTTACTGTGGAACTGACAGCTTGCCCTCAAAGCCTTCCAGATTCTCTACCTGGAAGATGTGATACAACATCTCAAGCATAATTGTTTTCTTCTGAACTATGTGGCAACCTGCCATTTTCCTTGTTTGCATTATGGCTTCCTTGATGCCTGTTAAGGTACCATGTGGAACTATCTCTTAACTAATGTAGACCACCAGCCCCTTTCCTGCTGATGCTGTTTCCTTGTTAAAAGAATATGCTGTTGAAACCACGCTTCCACAACAAAGCCAAAATAAAGCTTTTTAGTGCCAGTCTTGTTTAGTCTACTAGGAATCTCTTTCCTGCAACACTATATTATCTAAGTATCCAGTCATCATCACCTTTTAATTTATTTATATTAGAAAGAATTTCACTTTACACGCATAGTTTCTTTCTCTAGACTTTACCAGTCAATCTATGGGAATTTGACCACAATCCATCTTAGAGATAGAGGCATTTATATTATTCAGAATTACTCCTTACCCTTAATCATTTGATCAAGTTTTGCCTTCAATTTTTCATGAGTCCTTTCTTCAGGATTTCCTAATTTCTTGGGAAAGAGAGAAGTGTTGGCTCTCAGTTCTTTTTTTTTTTTAATTAGTTGAATGTTATTATTACAGTTTCTGATCATGTTATTCTGACCACAAAATATTTCTGACTGGAAATGTTGGGTGTATGGATTTTATGGACGTTAAATTTTCTTGAATTCTGAGATAAAACTCCACTGTCTCCTATTCTCAGAACAAACAACTGTATTACTGCAGATTAAGATCATAAAAGCTTAACATTAAAATAGAATGGAACATCCCCTGTAGCCAAGCAGAAACACTTTAGAATTCCCAATGGTTTTTATCATTTTCTGTTAGAAATTAGAGAGATGTTAGAATTATTTCAATCATCAGATCTATTCTTTGTTTCTTTTTTGATTATCTAGAATCATCACTCCAGGCTCACTTTGACCCCTAATGCTGTTCAAACCCCCCTGCTCAATCGACATATAAATAAGAGAATTGACTTGTTGCCTCACTTGTTTACCCTAATGTATTTTTAAGATTAGAAATAGAATGTTAATGCATCAATGCTTATATTGTGAAATATGCTTTACCTCAGCACTGTGATCATTAACATTTAATTACTTACCTTATCTGAATCCAAAGTTTTTGACAGTGACACTGCTTTTGATGGTGAAATCTATAGTTTTGAAAAAAATCCAGAACATCAGAATAGATGTTTTGAAACAATACTTTCACTAAGGGGTTTGCTCAGATGCTCTGCGTGCACTCCTGGAGTGAATAAGCCTAAAGATCTTATACTTGGTCAAACTTGAGTCCTGTGATGATGTCCTAATGGAAAAGAAGCCATAGAATTCACTTCTCTTTATTTAATCTCTTGATATATCTGATATTCTATGACTGTATTATAATTAATATCTATTATTAACCTCAGAATAAAATGTCATATTGAAACTTAATTTCTTAATGCAGAAACTTCAATAATCAAAAATTTTGGTTGGGGGTAAAACCAAAACTGAACTGAATATTTTGTTCATTTTGAAATTGAAACACTGCAAATGTTTGCAATAGATAGTTAGGGAAATATTTTGACTGTGAGTTCAGGTGACTCTAATTGTTATTTTCCTTCTATTAGTGAAGGACTTTAGATATAAGATCTAATCCTAGTAAATAATACATGATTATACACTTTATAAATATTTAATACCAGATGTTTAAAAGGTTAATATTCCCACGATAAGGAAAGCATTGTTATTAAAGCTCATTTAGATGGTATTCTTGGGAGATTTTATGGATGTTCTTCATCTGTTTAAATTATTATCAATATTTCTTTTCAGATTATGAATAAACAGTTTGTGCTCAAGTGTTTGCTCATTTAACATTTATTTTGTAATATATACTTCTTATAGGAATATAAATAGTTGCTGCAAGAACACGGACAACTTCAAAGCAAAATGAAGTTTTTTCTGTTGCTTTCAGTGATTGGGTTCTGCTGGGCTCAGTATGACCCACACGTCAAATCTGGACGGACATCCATTGTTCATCTGTTTGAATGGCGCTGGGTTGATGTTGCTCTTGAATGTGAGCGATACTTAGCCCCTAAAGGATTTGGAGGGGTTCAGGTGAGTATTGTTCATTGTATAAGTTGCAGACTTTGCTGTGCTGAGAGTAAGTGGTAGTATCCCCTGTGTCTGAAAGCTGGGGCACCATTTTACTTCACAGTTAAGTACTCTAAGTAAAACAGTTTTCTGAGGAAGAAAAAAATTTGAAATTGTCAGTGACTTTATGTTTTATTTCTAAGATAATTTTTTTCAGCAGGATATTTCCAATGCAATGTTAATATTTTCAAAAAATTGTAAAGAAATGTAGTTGCCAAAGATTCAGAAATAATTTTAGACTATTGATTAGTTTATAGACTATTCAGTGGTATAAAGTGAGTCATAAATTGATACTTATTAACACTGTTTTATTTGTAGATCTCCCCACCCAGTGAAAATGCTGTGATTACTGACCCTTCAAGACCTTGGTGGGAAAGATACCAACCAGTTAGCTACAAGTTATGTACAAGATCAGGAAATGAAAATGAATTCAAAGACATGGTGACTAGATGTAACAACGTTGGTGTAAGTGACTTAAAGTTTCCTTTAAACATATGATATAGAAAAATAATTTGTCTCTCTTGTCTCTTGTTCCTTTTAAAAAGAACAATTTTCATACATATAAAAGTTACCTCATGCTTTAGCTATAAATTAACATGTAATTGTTACCTTATGTTTAATTATAACTATTTTTATATGTACCATTTATCCACCAAAGAAGATATAATTAAAAGTTTAAGGCCACAGACTTCAACTAATATATGTTTATGTTTTATTTTATAAAGCAGAACATAAACTTTCAAACTTTATGGTTGTACATATTTTGGGGGAACACTTTTCCAGTTAGGAATTAGAAGTTCCATTTACAACATTTGCCGTTTCTTTTATGTGAATTGTATGGCCTCCCATAATTCTTGGATATTCCTTCCCACAAGTACTATGATCGTTTGTAATTATTTTCTCTTTGATGAGGAGCAGAATGAGAGGCAATTGTTGTTGTTCAGTCACTAAGTTTTGTCTGATTGTTTGTTACCCCATGAACTGCAGCACACCACACTTCCCTGTCCTTCACTATCTCCTGTAATTTGCTCAAATTCATGTCCACTGAGTCAGTGGTGCTATCTAACCATCTCATCCTCTTCTGTCCTCTTCTCCTTTTGCCTTCAATCTTCCCCACATCATGGTCTTTTCCAGTGAGTCGGCTCTTTGTATCACATGACCAAAATATTGGAGCTTCAGCTTCAGCATCAGTTCTTCCAGGGAATATTCAGGGTTGATTTCCTTTAGGATTGACTGCTTTGATCTCCTTGCAGTCCAAGGGACCATCAAGAATCTTCTCCAGCACCACTGATTGAAAGCATCAGTGCTTTGGCGCTCAGCCTTATTTATGGTCCAACTCTCACATCCATACATGACTACTGAAAAAAAACATAACTTTGACTATACTGACTTTTGTCAGCAACATGATGTATTTGTTTTTTAATACACTGTCTAGATTTGTCACAGCTTTCCTTCCAAGCATTTTTTGTGATCATTGATGCCTTACTGACAGGTGTCACCATCTCTTTTACAAACTAGATTATGGTTTTAAATGGAATGAACAAGGCAATATCTACAAACACCAAGGAAAGTTAAGTATTGCATTTCTATTTCATTTGGAAAAGAGAAGATTCCCAAATCAATCTGGTTTTGATTCTTGAGAGGAAAGATGGTAGAGATAATTCATGGCAACATCAGATCAGATCAGATCAGATCAGTCGCTCAGTTGTGTCCAACTCTTTGCGACCCCATGAACTGCAGCACGCCAGGCCTCCCTATCCATCACCAGCTCTCGGAGGTCACTCAGACTCACATTCATTGAGTCAGTGATGCCATCCAGCCATCTCATCCTCTGCCGTCCCCTTCTCCTCCTGCCCTCAATCCTTCCCAGCATCAGAGTCTTTTCCAATGAGTCAACTCTTCGCATGAGGTGGCCAAAATACTGGAGTTTCAGCTTTAGCATCATTCCTTCCAAAGAAATCCCAGGGCTGACCTCCTTCAGAATGGACCGGTTGGATCTCCTTGCAGTCCAAGGGACTCTCAAGAGTCTTCTCCAACACCACAGTTCAAAAGCATCAATTCTTCGGTGCTCAGCCTTCTTCACAGTCCAGCTCTTACATCCATACATGACCACAGGAAAGACCATAGCCTTGACTAGGCGAACCTTTGTTGGCAAAGTGATGTCTCTGCTTTTGAATATGATATCTAGGTTGGTCATAACTTTCCTTCCAAGGAGTAAGCGTCTTTTAATTTCATGGCTGCAGTCACCATCTGCAGTGATTTTGGAGCCCAGAAAAAGAAAGTCTGACACTGTTTCCACTGTTTCTCCATCTATTTCCCATGTAGTGATGGGACCAGATGCCATGATCTTCGTTTTCTGAATGTTGAGCTTTAAGCCAACCTTTTCACTCTCCATTTTCACTTTCATCAAGAGGCTTTTGAGTTCCTCTTCACTTTCTGCCATAAGGGTGGTATCATCTGCATATCTGAGGTTATTGATATTTCTCCCAGCAATCTTGATTCCAGCTTGTGACATATTGATAGACAAAATTCTCAGTAAGAATGCAGTATGGTTGTATCTACTTTGAAAGAAAGGATTAGATGCTTCAAACCAAAGTGTCAGTTGCATGGCTCTTAGGTGTTTGAATGTGGCCACGTACCACACTAAGTTCTAGTTTACATGGAGTATGAGCAAGAAACTTAAATAGACAAGATAGTTTTACAGATCCTGTATACAAAATTTATTTGTTTGTTTTATCCATTCATGAAACTTAAAAAAAAAAGCTAAACATGAAGCCAAAACATACATTTTTATTTAATATTAACTGTCTTTCCTGGTCCTCCTTCAAATCTGTTTACAGTTGCTGTGTACATAATGTTCTAGAACAAGTATATTGAGAGAAGATTGAATCCTAGGCAATGAGATAATTTTAGAGAAATAAGTGACCAGATACACAGTTTCTTTCTTTCTTTTTTTTAAAGCAGCCACACTAATATTTTTGGAGTGTGGCAGGGACCTCAGAACCAATCATTCATCAAAGAAGCATCTTTTAATTTCATTGTTGCAGTCACCATCCACAGTGGTTTTGGAGCCCAAGAGAATAAAGTTTGTCACTGCTTCTACTTTTCCCCCTACTATTTGAAATGAAGTGATGAGACCAGATACCATGATCTCAGTTTTTGAATGTTGAGATTTAATCCAGCTTTTTCACGCTCCTCTTTCAATTTCATCAACAGGTTCTTTAGTTCCTTTTCACTTCTGCCATTAGAGTGGTATCATCTGCATATCTGAGGTTATTGATATTTCTCTAGGGATCCTTGAATACAGCTTTTGACTCATCCAGCCCAATATTTCGCATGATATAATCTGCATAGACGTTGAATAAACAGAGTGACCATGTACAGCCTTGTCTTACTCCTTTCCCCGTTTTGAACCATTTATTTGTTCCATATAAGACTCTAACTGTTGCTTCTTGACCCACACTTAGTTTTCTCAGAAGACAGGTTAGGAGTGGTCTGTTAGTCCCATCTCTCTAAGCATTTTCCATAGTTTATTATGATCCACAGAGTCAAAGGCTTTGGCATAGTCAATGAAGCAGATGTTTTTCTGGAGTTTCCTTGCTTTCTCTGTGACCTAATGAGAGTTGGCAATTTGATCTCTGGTTTCTCTGCCTTTTCTAAAATCCAGGTTTTACATCTGGAAGTTCTTGGTTCACATACTGCTGAAGCCTAGCTTGAAGGATTTGAACATAACCTTGTTAGCATGTAAAATGAGAGCAATTGTACTGCAGTTTTAACATTCTTTGGCACTGCTCTTCTTTAGGATTGGGATGAAACTTGACCTTTTCCAGTCTTGTGTCCACTGCTGAGTTTTCAAAATTTGCTGACACATTGAGTGCAGCATTTTAATAGCATCATCTTTTAGGATTTTAAATAAATCAACTGCAATTCCAACACCTTCACTAGCTTTCTTTGTAGTAATACTTCCTAAAGCCCACTTGATTTCACACTCAGGGATGTCTGGCTCTAGGTGAGTGACCACACCATCCTGGTTATCTGGGTCATTAAGACCTTTTTTTATATATATAATTTTTCGGTGTATTCTTGCCTCCTCTTCTTAATCTCTTCTACCTCTGTTAAATCCTTACCATTTCTGTCCTTTGTCAAGCCCATCTTTGCATGAACTGTTTGCTTGGTATCTCCAGTTTTCTTGAAGAGTACTGTTTTCCTCTCCTTTTTTGCATTGTTCATTTTAGAAGGCCTTCTAATCTCCTTGATGTTCTCTGGAACTCAGCATTCAGTTGGATATATCTTTCCCTTTCTCCCTTGCTTTTTGCTTCTTTTCTTTCCTCAACTATTTCTAAAGTCTGCTCAGACAGCTACACTGCCTTCTTGCATCTTTTTTTTTTTTTTTTTTGGTTTTCCCTTTTGGGATGGTTTTGGTCACTGCCTCCTAAACAATGTTACAAACCTCTGTCCATAGTTCTTCAGGCATTCTGTCTATCAGATCTAATTCCTTGAGTCTATTCATCACCTATACTATATAATCATAAGGAATTTGATTTAGGTCATACCTGAATGGCCAAGTGGTTTTTCCTACTTTTATTAATTTAAGCATGAATTTTGCAATAAGAACCTCATGTCAGCCACAGTCAGCTCCAGGTCTTGTTTTGGCTGGCTATATGGAGTTTTTCCATCTTCAGCTACAAAGAATCTATAGCCATCTTGCCTGTTACTCAGGATATCTCTTGACTTCCTACTTTTGCATTTCAATCCCATATGAAAAGGATATCATTTTTTGGTGTTAGTTCTAGAAGGTCTTGTAGGTCTTTGTAGAACCTGTCAAGTTTAGGTCCTTCAGCTTCAGTGGCTGGGCCATTGACTGGATTACTGTGATGTTGAATTTTTTGCCTTGGAAACAAACTGAGATTATTCTGTTGTTTTTCAGATTGCATCCAAGTAGTGCATTTCAGACTCTTTTCTTGACTGTGAGGGCTAGGGATTCCTGCCCACAGTAGTAGATGTAATGGTCATCTGAATTAAATTTGCACATTCCCATCCATTTTAATTCACTGATGCCTTAGATGTTAATGTTTACTCTTGCTATCTCCTGCTTGTCCAAGTCCAATTTACCTTGATTCATTGATCTAACTTTCCAGGTTCCTATGCAATATTGTGCTTTACAGCATTGGACCTTACTTTTACCACCAGACACATCCACAACTGAGCATCATTCCACCTTGGCACAGCTGCTGCATTCTTTTGGAGCAATTAGTAATTGCCCTCCACTCTTCCCAGTGGCATATTGGACACCTTCTGACCTGGGGTCCTCATATTCCCGTGCTACATCTTTTTGCCTCTTTGTGTTGTTCATGGAGTTCTTGCAGCAAGAACACTGGAGTGGTTTTCCATTCCCTCCTCCAGGGGGTCACATTTTGTTGGAACTTCTCACTATGAGCCATCCATCTTGGTTAGCCCTTCATGACATCACTCATAGCTTCATTGAGTTACACAAGACCCTTTTTGCCACAACAAGGCTGTGATCCATGAAGGAGATGAGAGACAATACCTATCTTTATTCTTCTGATCCTAAATAGATAGTAGAGTCTGGCTTCTTGTTTCTTAGTATGACCTATGGAAACTTCAAAAACTAATAATCTCTCTTGCCTCAACTGATTCCACATACTCCAAAAAAAAAGTCTCTTTGCATTTTTTCACAGTTCTATTAGTTAGGGGTTCTCTTAATTTATTCTATGTATAAGCATCTTCCAACTGCCTAGAATGCTTGCTGCTGCTGCTGCTAAGTCGCTTCAGTCGTGTCCGACTCTGTGCGACCTAGACGGCAGTCCACCAGGCTCCCCCATCCCTGGGATTCTCCAGGGAAGAACATTGGAGTGGATTGCCATTTCCTTCTCCAAAAGTGAAAAGTGAAAATGAAGTCAGTCAGTCGTGTATGACTCTTAGCGACCCCATGGACTGCAGCCTACCAGGCTCCTCCATCCATGGGATTTTCTGGGCAACAGTACTGGAGTGGGGTGCCATTGCCTTCTCCAGTCTAGAAAGCTTGTAGGGCTTCAATTCACAATGATTTCTTTTCACACTTGACTGTTTTCTTGTAAGATAACTTATAAAATAACAAAGAAGTATTTTGGAATGTTATCAATGTGCTGTACAATCTAATTAATACTATTATAAATTTCTATCTCTCTGTAAGTCAAACTGAAATGGAAATTTTGCCTTTCAGGTCCGCATTTATGTGGATGCTGTAATTAATCATATGACTGGAAGTGGTGTAAGTGCGGGAACAAGCAGTACTTGTGGAAGTTATTTCAACCCTGGAAGTGAGGATTTTCCAGCAGTCCCATACTCTGGTTGGGATTTTAATGATGGAAAATGTAAAACTGGAAGTGGAGATATTGAAAGCTATAATGATGCTTATCAGGTAATTAGCAAAATATCTATCTACACCTTTTATTATCCACATGTAGCTCACTGATCTCCATTTTAAATGTTAGTTTAGAGTGTTTAGGAAAACAGCATTCCAAGTCTGACTTCAGAATCTCATATCAACATTCAAATCATTTTCCCCAATTTAATTTTTCAAAATGGAAAAACTCATCCACTTTTTCTCCATTTTTTCCATTTTTATAATGAAAAATATTTCAAAGGTATGTCAGCACTAGAATGTCAATATCTCCAGAGACTGGTGCAAAGATATCACTATTGAAATATCTATTAATGAATAAATGAATGAATAATTGAATGGATTCTCAAGTGAAGGTGATGTTTTATGTATCAATCACAAAATGTTTTTCTCCATAGGTCAGGGACTGTCGTCTCGTTAGTCTTCTTGATCTTGCACTGGAGAAAGATTATGTGCGCTCCACGATTGCTAACTATCTAAACCATCTCATTGACATTGGTGTAGCAGGGTTCCGAATTGATGCTTCTAAGCACATGTGGCCTGGAGACATAAAGGCAGTTTTGGATAAACTGCATAATCTAAACACAAAGTGGTTTCCTTCAGGAAGTAAACCTTTCATTTACCAGGAGGTATGTCAATATACATGTATGTGTATATATATATATATATATCCATATAAAATATGACCATTTATTATTCTTTAGAAAATAATTCATCATCAATAATTCATCAGAAAATAAGTGGCAGATTTTATTGAAAATGCGGTTTCTGTAGCTTAATGGCTGAATCATTTACATAGAAGAATGTTCCTTAACATCCTTTTATTCAGGGACAGTGCATCTAACTCTATCACAAAACGTGTGTTATCCAAATGACGAAAATTTATTTAGGCTGCAAAAATCTCCATGTCATGTATAATTTACCCAGAGGCCGTCATAGAAGACAGATAATAATGTAGTTGTCTTAAGACAGGATTATCTGACTCTAAATTTTGGCTAGATCACCATTAGGTATGTTTGTTTAGGCTGATTCATTAACCTCTGTGAGCAACAATTTTTTCAGAAGTTATCGAAAGAAATAATGATAATGGTTATGTCTTTGTTTTCTTTGGAGATTTGAAGAGGTAATATTTATCAAGTATCAAGAAATATTACCAGCCAGATATTAAGTGCTGTAGAAGTATGAACTAGTCTTATCATTTATGTGCAAGTCTAAATTAGGTCAGCATTCTCACAGGACAAGTTACTTTGTCATGTTACTTTTACTATTGTTGGATAGATATAGTTTAGCGAAGAAAAATGAGAATCTTTATATAAGGAAAACCATTTGGGGTATTTCATATAATATAAAATAGTATAAAGCTATTTTTTATATAATTTCAACTTAGTTAAATTCTTATTTAAATTGTTATTTTCTTCTTCATTTCTATAAGGTAATTGATCTGGGTGGTGAGGCAATTACAAGCAGTGAGTACTTTGGAAATGGCCGTGTGACCGAATTTAAATATGGTGCAAAACTAGGAACAGTTATTCGCAAGTGGAGTGGAGAGAAGATGGCTTACTTAAAGTAAATAAAATATGCTTTATTCTTTGAATTATTTTACAGCTTTTTTTGTGATGTTACCCCAACATGAGTTTTCTTCATAATACCTTCTTATTTAGACAAATTTCAAGGATTCATTTACTAATAACAAGAGCTGTATATCCCCACATTCTAAGTGATCATCTTTATTATTTAGAATATCAATCACAAGGAAGCTTTTTAGGGACCCAACACCAATCTAGCGATTGTAATTTATACATTATATGACTGTATTAGATTTAATTAATGTTTGCACATAATTTGTGAAAGCCAGGTTCTTATGAAAGTGATTCTATAATTTATGAAGTTCCTACAATGTGGCCATTCTATAGACTTTACATATATTAATTAATTTCAAATATTAAAATGTTTATAACAACATACTGTTGAAACTTATTTAATCTAATTTGCAATTCTGTATAAAATGGTATGTATGTTGGCCCTTCTGAAGTCTATCTAAATTATAATACACTAAAACGTCTAATATAAATTTTATAGCAAAATTCCTATAACATGAATGTAATTCAAGTAATTTCTACATATATACATACATGGAATGTATTTGTAGATAATATATATATAGTTTGTAATTTTAAAAAGCTCAATTTATTCTACAATTAAAATAAATTAATTTTAAAAATTAAAAAATTTTAAAACCCTACAGAATAATCATTTAACTAGAGAGAGAGAATTTCATTAAAGAGTGCAATACTGAAAGAAATACACATTTTGATTATTCTAAAGTTATTGTAAAAGAATACACATATATGTTCTTAAGATTTTCTTTTTTAATAGGAACTGGGGAGAAGGCTGGGGTTTCATGCCTTCTGACAGGGCACTTGTCTTTGTTGATAACCATGACAATCAGCGAGGGCATGGAGCTGGGGGAGCATCTATTCTTACATTCTGGGATGCTAGGTAAGAAACAAAGTTCCCCATTTTTAAACCTACCATTTTATTGGTATTAAAAGTATTATTTTCTCTTATAATAAGATAATTTTGTGCCTTTTAGACTGTACAAAATGGGAGTCGGATTTATGCTGGCTCATCCCTATGGATTTACACGAGTAATGTCAAGCTACCGTTGGACAAGACATTTTGTGGATGGAAAAGTAAGTTTTGGTGTTGTACAAAATATCTTTTTCTCAAGAAAAAGAAGTTAATTTTGTTATAATTTCACATATTGCTATAAAATTCACTATTTATTTTATCAAATATTTATTAAGTGAAAACCTGAGGCAGGTTTCTTGTAACAATGCAGTAGATATTTAAAAAAATTAAAATGGAATTTAGAAAGATGGTAACAACCCTGTAAGCGAGACAGCAAAAGAGACACAGGTGTATAGAACAGTCTTTTGGACTCTGTGGGAGAGGGAGAGGGTGGGATGATTTGGGAGAATGGCATTGAAACATGTATAGTATCATATATGAAATGAATCACCAGTCCAGGTTTAATGCAGGATACTGGATGCTTGGGGCTGGTGCACTGAGACAACCCAGAGGGATGGTACGGGGAGGGAGGAGAAAAGGGGGTTCAGGATGGGGAACACGTGTACACCTGTGGCGGATTCAGGTTGATGTATGGCAAAACCAATACAATATTGTAAAGTAATTAACCTCCAATTAAAATAAATAAATTTATATTAAAAAATAAAGCAAAGACCACAAAAAATAAATAAATAAATAAAGCCAACCAGAAGAAAGAAGAAATGATGAATGGGAAGAAAATAAGTAATCTAATGGCATCCATTTATCCAAAATGTAACTCTATTCCCTATACTTCTCAGTTATGTGGACTAATCCATTTTAATGTAAAATAAATAAATAAAAGCAGATTTTAGATATAAAAAAATAAAAAAAATTAAAATGAATGATCTCTGTTGATAAAGAGTATGTAAGCTATTTCAAAGTATGAGAAATATATCCTCTTGCCCACCCACTCTAAAAGTATTTTTTATCACTTAAAAATAAGGATACAATGAATAAAATGTGTACTCGTAAATACCTGCTTCATAGAGTTGATATGAGGATTACAAATTAACACTTCAAAGAAATTTAAAACAGTACCTGCTCATGGTATGAGCAATATAAGTATTTGTTAAATACTTTTTTAAAGAAAGTTTTGTGGAATGCAAAGGCATGATCTAGTTGAGCCGAAATTCAGTAGGGAAAATATAGCAGGAAGGAAAACACATTTATTTAAGAGAAATTTGCTAACTATTCTGAAAATGTTAAAAATCAGAAAAATTTGAGCAGTATGGTAAAGACATTAGTAAATATTTTTAAAAGAAACTGAGAAATAAGAACTTAAGTTATTTGGAAAGTCAGTAGAAAGTTTTCTTTTCAAACTGAAGATTTCAAATGCAGCATCATACAGCAACTTCATACCTGAAGTAGAAAATTCTCTTCACTCTGAACCAGATAGATATTCCTCTAGCTTCTAGTAGGTTCTTTACAAATTGAGAAGTCCACTACTACTTTGTACAACAACTCATTCTATTCTTAGATAGCCTTAGATATCCTAAATATTTAGGATATTTCCCTTTATATTGAATCAATTTTTTTTAATTTCCACTAATTAGTCTTATTTCTGATGGCAGGAGTTATGGCACATGTTCATTTCCCCTTTTCCCGTAAAGTCTTCTCCATGACTTCTGCATGCTAACAATTCTTAGCTTGTCCATCATTTATCATACCATACGATTTAAGACAGATATTGATAACCTTCCTAGACATAATCTATTTTTTCCTACGATTACCTTGAAAGTACCAATTAGAAAAGCACAGTAATAAAATTTGGTCAATTTAGTAAAGAGTATTTTGATATTTTGATTAGAACTTTTATTGAAAAAAGATGAAAGAAACAGTTATTTATTAGCAATTATCATGTATAAAGATTTTTACATACCTTATTTAATTTTTATAGTAACTAATAATATCATCATTTTACAGAAGAGGAAAATGAGGCATAGAAGTTATGTATATTAACTGTCTTTAAGCTAGTAGTAATGGAACCTATCTTTTAGTCCTACATTTTATAACACTACATGTAAGCTATTTCAACAACATCACACTGCCTATAGTGATATTAAGAAGTGATTACAATTCCTTGGAAAACAATGAGAGACTAAAAAAATCATACTCTTATTTGAAATATGACACTAGGGAATGAGAAGTTAGGGAGAAGATATACTTAGTAAAAATCCTGAACAAGTTGAATTCTAAGTGAAGCCACTACAAAAACACAAATAGGACAGATTGGGTTTGATGTCCTAAATAAGGACACATGTAATGTTAAAAATGTGAGCTTTAAAAATTGATTATTATTATTTTTTTTACTAATTGAGGATGTTAATGATTGGATGGGGCCACCAAATAATAATGGAGTAATTAAAGAAGTTACTATTAATCCAGATACTACTTGTGGCAATGACTGGGTCTGTGAACATCGATGGCGTCAAATAAGGTAGGAATACTTATTTGGACACATTTTCTAATAATAAACTTTCTTAGCATTTTTAAAATACCTTTATTTATTTATTGGTTTTTGACTGAGATGGGTCTTTGTTGCTATGCAGGCTTTTCTCTCCTTGTAGTGAGCCGGGCTACTCTTTGTTGTGGTGCAGGAGTTTCTCACTGAGGTGGCTTCTCTTGTTGTGAAGCATGGGCTTTAGGGTATTTGCAGGCTCAGTAGTTGCAGTTCTCAAGGTCTAGAGCACAGCTCTGTGGCATGTGGGATCTTCCTGGATCAGGGATCAGACCCATTTCTTCTGCTTTGGTAGGCAGATACTCCACTACTGAGCCACCAGGAAAGTCCATTATTTTGTTTTAATTGTTGAAGTATCAACAGCATTTCACATGCTCTTTTGTTTTTAGGAACATGGTTATGTTCCGTAATGTAGTTGATGGTCAACCTTTTACAAACTGGTGGGATAATGGCAGCAACCAAGTAGCTTTTGGAAGAGGAAACAAAGGATTCATTGTCTTTAACAACGACGACAGGTAAGTAGATCAATTAGAAATAATATTTTATGCTAATATGATCTTGGTTTATTCTTTTCCTGCTCATTTACTTTTTTCACATCTGAAAAATTCTTTAGATGGCAGATTTAGAAAACATAACGATTAGAAAAGGGTCAGAAGAAAAATGATGATGACTGATTTTTTTTTATTTTTTTATCTCCTCTGTTCATAATGGCTTTCTTTTCTAAGTGAAGTTATTTTTTGTGCACTTTTCACATCATGGGCAGATGTGATGCATGTGTACTGCTTACATATACACTTCACATAAAATATACACGTTAGTCGCTCAGTCATGTCCAACTCTTTGTGACCCCATGGACTGTAGCCCACCAGGCTCCTCTGTCCATTTAATTCTCCAGGCAAGAATACTGAGTGGGTAGCCATTTCCTCCTCTAGGAGATCTTCATGATCCAGGGGTTGGACCCAGGTCTCCTGCACTGCAGGCAGATTCTTTACTTTCTGAGCCACCAGAGAAGCCCCCAAAATATACAAAGTCGTTAATATAAAAGGTCATGAAATCCACTGAAAAATGTCTTATAAAACTTTTAAAATCAATAATGGAAAAATACTGCCTCGAATCTGAAATGTCTTTTTTTCTCTCTTTTTTTCACCTGCTTTAGTACCTAGTTCTTTAGTCTTGTTTTGCACATTCCCATCTCTCTGTGACGAATAATACTTTTTAAAGCATATATATATTTATAATGAATATGTATATTATGGTCATTGATTCACCTCAGGAGTCTTATTCCTTTTAGTTCTGAGACATCTCATTACTGGCTTTTCATTTGTGAAACCTATATTCTCTGCCTGCATTATACTGTTTCCCTCACATATGGATTTATAGCTCAGAAGGCATCTTTGCAAGCACTTGTTTTAGTCCAAACTAGATTCCACTCATGTTTAGCTCACTCTTTGCCCAAATGATATTTTACTGGCAAAAAATAATAATAATAAATAAATAAAGTATATACTTGTCTTCCCCAAGAATCAATTACTAGTCCTTTTTTTCCCCTGTCTTTTGTCATATGTGTATGCATGTTAGGTCCTATCTGACTCTGCAACCCTATGGATGGTAGCATGCCAAGCTTCTCTGTCCATGAGATTTTACAGGCAAGAATACCAGAGTGGATTGCCATTTTCTTGTCCAGGCGATCTTCCTGACCGAGGCATCAAACCTGTGTCTCCCACATCTTCTGCATTGTGGGCAGATTCTTTATCAATTGAGCTCTCAGGGAGAGGGAAGAAACATATTTATGAGACAGCATTATATTTTAAAATTATATACTTCTTTATAGAAATGCAAGATTATTTTTTATCTCCAGCCAAAATTTATTTTAACCTCTTGAAAAAAGGAGATTTTTGAGGAATAACCAAATTTAAGTTCTTGAAAATAATCAGTATTTTCTTAAGTTCAGATGAGGATGCATTTAAAGTAATTTAAAATTATTTTCTCTAAGTGAAGCAGGTCATTCAAATCTTCACTGATACTCTTCAACTTTATTTTTTGTATAATATTTACTATTGACTAGGAAATTTCTATATCTTCTATAAGAATTTTATTGACCCTGAGAAAACCAACCACTGGAGAAATCTTTATGTTTGAATTTTATTTTCATCGAGACCTTGACTGCTAAAAGTTCTATAGCACACAGTTAAACTATTTTAGAGAGTCTATATTCTTGCTTTTAATTGTGTTGAATTCATATTAAATCTTAAATTTTATTTTTACAGTACACTATCTACAACTTTGCAAACTGGTCTTCCTGCTGGTACATATTGTGATGTTATTTCTGGAGATAAAAGTGGTAACAGTTGTACAGGGATTCAAATCAGTGTTTCCAGTGATGGCAAAGCTCATTTTTCTATTAGTAACTCTGCTGAAGATCCATTTATTGCAATTCATGCTGATTCTAAATTATAAAATTTGAACTGAATTAAATACATACACCCAGAGAAATAAAATGTGTTTTGTTTCTTCTATGTATGTAATATATAACTTTTCATAATTCATTAATTTTTGGTAAAAGCTATAAAAAGTATTCAAACTGTAAAACTCAAAAAAGCATAAAAACACGTATACTTAATAATTGTAATTACAATAAACATCTTGTTACATTTTAGAAGATTCTCTTTAAGCTATTTGTCAAAGGAATTTCTAAGAACTCAGAAAAGCATGATGAAAAATTTGTTTGTTACTGTTAATACCACTTGCCCAGCTACATATCTCTAATCCAGGTTTATATTTCTTACATAGGGTATTTCTAACAATTAGTTAAGGGTAGCTAATTTAACGATAGTTTGCATACAAAGTCATAACATTTGCATATTTTTTTAAAATATAAAAGGCCCTGTCATAGTTAATAAGTTAAAAAATAAAAGAAAATTAAATTATATAGTATATAATTCTTAACTATCTTGAGCTCACAGGAATCTTCTACTTTCTCTGTATTCATTTCTTTCTTTCTCTTTCCAATAGCTTTAGCATGATGATGTTGTATGACTTTTGTTCCATCTCTTAATCCTTAATATGGCTGGATGTTTTCATAGGGCTCTCATGACTCCCTATATTCAGGTTTCTGTTTTTTTTTTTTTTTATCCTGATCCTTTAGCTGTTTATTCTTCTTCACCTTGACTCTCAATGTGGGATTTATTAAGGCTCAGCTAGGTCGTCTTATAACTCTCAGGTGTTTTATTTTCATAATTGAATAAGAAAATAGAAGCCATAACTTGGAAATTATCTCCTCTTTTTACTCACAAATCTACCTATACTTGGCCCTATCTTTCTCTTCTTTCCTCCTGTCATAATGAACAAAGTGCATTTTACCAAAGTCCACTCCCTCCATTTTACCTTTTTGAGGACTTCACTGCTTAGATTATCTTTTTCTTCTTATTTAACAGTCTTTCTTTTATTGACATAATAATCCCCTCAGATTACATATATCATATTAGAATCTTTCAACTAAAAATAATTCATAACCTCAATTTTTATCTTTCTAGTTGAACTTTGGAATTTTCATCACACAATCTCAACATCCTCAACACTAGTCATTTTTTATCTCCTTACTCTTCAGTTTCCATCGTCACTTCATTTAATCTGCTTATCAACATAATAAAATATATTTATGTTACTTACTCATACAAAATACTTCACTGTCCTCATCTTTTTTTATTTTACAACACTACTCAATATGGAGAGACAATCTCACATCCTCTCTTCCTTTGGTCTCTGTGATTCTATTCTTTGTTTTCCTTCTCTCACTAATTACTCTTTTTCAGATTTTGTTTTATTGACTTGGCTTCTGTTTGACCTAAAATTTCATTTGGATTGAATTTTCTTCTTTCTGTATCCTCTCTCTGCTGCTGCTGCTGAGTCGCTTCAGTTGTGTCCGACCCTGTGAGACCCCATAGATGGCAGCCCACCAGGCTCCCCCATCCCTGGGATTCTCTAGGCCAGAATATTGAAGTGGGTTGCCATTTCCTTCTCCGATGCATGAAAGTGAAAAGTGAAAGTGAAGTCGCTCAGAAGTGTCCGACTCTTAGCGACCCCATGGACTGCAGCCTACCAGGCCCCTCCATCCATGGGATTTTCCAGGCAAGAGTACTGGAGTGGGGTGCCATTGCCTTCTCCTAAGTGACTGCAATTGTTTCCATGGGTTTAAAACACATACTTTAGCATGGAGGTCTATATCTGCAAACCAGATCTTTTCTTGGGACTCAACTTCCTGTTACAACAGATGCTTCACATCTCTACTTCAGTATTTCACAGACATCTCATACCTGACATATTCAAAATGTGACCTTCAATTTTTGTCTTCAGCAAGGCTTTTGGTACTGCTGTGTTTCACCACTCACTTCAGATCAGATCAGTCGCTCAGTCGTGTCCGACTCTTTGCGACCCCATGAACCGCAGCACGCCAGGCCTCCCTGTCCATCACCAGCTCCCGGAGGTCACTCAGACTCGCATCCATCGAGTCAGTGATGCCATCCAGCCATCTCATCCTCTGTCGTCCCCTTCTCCTCCTGCCCTCAATCCCTCCCAGCATCAGAGTCTTCTCCAATGAGTCAACTCTTCGCATGAGGTGGCCAAAATATTGGAGTTTCAGCTTTAGCATCATTCCTTCTAAAGAAATTCCAGGATTGATCTCCTTCAGAATGGACTGGTTGGATCTTCTTGCAGTCCAAGGGACTCTCAAGAGTCTTCTCCAACACCACAGTTCAAAAGCATCAATTCTTCGGCGCTCAGCCTTCCTCACAGTCCAACTCTCACATCCATACATGACCACAGGAAAGACCATAGCCTTGACTAGGCGAACCTTTGTTGGTAAAGTAATGTCTCTGCTTTTGAATATGCTATCTAGGTTGGTCATAACTTTCCTTCCAAGGAGCAAGCGTCTTTTAATTTCATGGCTGCAGTCACCATCTGCAGTGATTTTGGAGCCCAGAAAAACAAAGTCTGACACTGTTTCCACTGTTTCCCCATCTATTTCCCATGCAGTGATGGGACCAGATGCCATGATCTTCGTTTTCTGAATGTTGAGCTTTAAGCCAACCTTTTCACTCTCCACTTTCACTTTCATCAAGAGGCTTTTTAGCCCCTCCTCACTTTCTGCCATAAGGGTGGTGTCATCTGCATATCTGAGGTTATTGATATTTCTCCCGGCAATCTTGATTCCAACTTGTGTTTCTTCCAGTCCAGCATTTCTCATGATGTACTCTGCATATAAGTTAAATAAACATGGTGACAATATGCAGCCTTGACGTACTCCTTTTCCTATTTGGAACCAGTCTGTTGTTCCATGACCAGTTCTAACTGTTGCTTCCTGACCTGCATACAGATTTCTTAAGAGGCAGATCAGGTGGTCTGGTATTCCCATCTCTTTCAGAATTTTCCATAGTTTATTGTGATCCACACAGTCAAAGGCTTTGGCATAGTCAATAAAGCAGAAATAGATGTTTTTCTGGAACTCTCTTGCTTTTTCCATGATCCAGCGGATGTTGGCAATTTGATCTCTGGTTCCTCTGCCTTTTCTAAAACCAGCTTGAACATCAGGAAGTTCACGGTTCACATATTGCTGAAGCCTGGCTTGGAGAATTTTGAGCATTACTTTACTCACTTAGCTGAAGTATTTCTTTGATTTCCCCACCCCCTCTTTCTCTAAACTACTTGCCCTATCTCCTTACATAAAACTTAGCATCATCTATTAATTTTTATCTTCAAAATAGTGAAGCTAAAGAGGGAGATCCATGGGATACTAGTAGGAAATAGTTTGAATGGGTAGAAAGAGACTAACTACATACAAATACATTTCCTGTCAAAGCTTCCCTATTAGATTTGATATATTGATACCAGCAGTGGCATTTCTAACTATATAGTCTATCACTATGAAAAAATAATCATATGTTACCATGAGGGAAATTCTAGAAACTATCATTTCTTATACTGATAGTAATACAGAATTCATTCATTTAGTTTTAGTTTACATTTATGGTTTACTTCTCTCCTCCTACCTGACCCCATCTGTGTAGTTTAAATAAACTGAATTCTACTGTAGTTCACTAATACATAAGTCTACAAATCTGTGAAACATTTCAGATTTGCATAAACATATATTTATCAGTCCTCATTCCAGGCTTCTATTGTCATGTGTTGAAATAACTGATTTTAAATGACAGCCAACATTCTGCTTACTATTTTTATATCAGTGGGGATGGAAATAATAGAACTATCCCTTGATAACTGTCATTCCAATAACACTGCAAGCATACTATAAATTTTTAAACACTTTAAACCTTAACCCTAATCCTCAATCTCCCAGAAGTTAATGGTTATAACAATATTGTTGGCTTTGTAGAATAAACTTCAGCTATAAAATATTTTCCTATATCATAATGAGCATGAACACATTAAAAAAATTAAAATAAAGACTTACATCCAGCAAAATTCTGCTTCTGTGAGAATAAACTTTAAAATTTTTCATTTGAGGAGGAAAAGCCTTATTTGGTATAAAGTATTTTCCACCTTTTATTCTAAAATTACCAAATCAGATTCCTTGCAAACCTGGAAATAGAACTGCCTTATGATCCAGCAATCCCACTGCTGGGCATACACACTGAGGAAACCAGAATTGAAAGAGACACATGTACCCCAATGTACATCGCAGCACTGTTTATAATAGCCAGGACATGGAAGCAACCTAGATGTCCATCAGCAGATGAATGGATAAAGAAAGCTGTGGTACATACACACAATGGAGTATGGAATTTAGAAAGATGGTAACAATAACCCTGTATATGAGACAGCAAAAGAGACACTGATATATAGAACAGTCTTTTGGACTCTGGGAGAGGGAGAGGGTGGGATGATTTAGGAGAATGGCATTGAAATATGTATAATATCGTATATGAAATGAGTTGCCAGTCCAGATTCAATGCATGATACACGATGCTTGGGGCTGGTGCCCTGGGATGACCCAGAGGGATGGTATGGGGAGGGAGGAGGAAGGAGGATTCAGGATGGGGAACACATGTATACCTGTGGCAGATTCATTTTGATATATGGCAAAACCAATACAATATTGTAAAGTTAAATAAAATAAAATTTAAAAAAAATTTAAAAAACTTCCCTATGTTCCAAGGGTCTGTGCTAAACACTTGACCTGAATGTTTCTGTCATTAAATCCTGACAGCAAGTGAAAAAAAATAAAATAAAATTACCAAATCAATGAAAAAATTTGTATCTATTTTTTTTGGTCAAAAAAAAAACAGCCAAAAAGTAGAAGAAAAATAAAAAGGACTAATATCTAACTAGATTTTTTTTTTCTGATATACAGACTATTTTATGTAAAATAAAGCTTGATTTTATAGAGGTTTAACTTTAGAGTTACTATATGAAAATGTTTTTAGTGTGCAGGCTTAAAGGTGTCCAATAAATAGTACATTTTCTCAGATCCTAGGGTGAAATTTACTGAAAAAGCAAACAGAAGTGTAAGGAAGATAGAAATCAAAATATTATTTTTTTAATTAAATTCTATTTTGCTTAACTTTACAATATTGTATTGCTTTTGCCATACATCAAGATGGATCCACCACAAGTATACATGTGTTCCCCATCATGAACCCTCCTCCCTCCTCCCTCCCCATACCATCCCTCTGGGTCCTCCTGGTCACCGCCCCAGGCATCCGTTATCAGACATCGTACCTGGACTGGTAACTCATTTCAGATATGATATTATACATATTTCAATGCTATTCCCCCAAATCATCCCACCCTCTCCCATTCCCAGAGTCCAAAAGTCTGTTGTATACATCAGTGTCTCTTTTGCTGTCTCGTAAACAGGGTTATTGTTACCATCTTTCTAAATTCCATGTATATGCGTTAGTATACTGTTTTTGTGTTTTTCTTTCTGGCTTACTTCACTCTGTATAATAGGCTCCAGTTCCATCCACCTCATTAGAACTGATTCAAATATATTCTTTTTAATGGATGAGTAATACTCCATTGTGTATATGTACCACAGCTTTCTTATCCATTCATCTGCTTATGGACATCTAGGTTGCTTCCAAGTCCTGGCTATTGTAAACAGTGCTGCTAGTAATGTAAGAGAGGGCTTCCATGATGACTAGGCAGTAAAGAATCTACCTGCAATGGATGAGACTGGGGTTTGATACTAGGGTTGGGAAGATCCCCTGGAGAAGGAAATGGTGGCTATACCCACTCCAGTGTTCCTGCCTGAAGAGTTCCC
Source organism: Tragelaphus eurycerus (assembly GCA_935064755.1). NCBI lineage: Eukaryota > Metazoa > Chordata > Mammalia > Artiodactyla > Bovidae > Tragelaphus > Tragelaphus eurycerus. The sequence continues at coordinate 192,844 of CAKXYN010000246.1, forward strand.
TGGACCTCAGATAGTTTTTATGAGAGGGCAATTGACAGTCTTAATAGTGAACCGAAGAATTAGATAGACATTTATACTCAACAGTCTGAACTGGAGCAGGACTTCCCTTGGACAGGCAGAGCTTCTCCAGAAGAAAAATGCAGAGTATCTTTATCAATATATAAATCACTACCAAGAGAAAAAGAAGGAGCTAGGCTACATGTGTCCAATATTTCCTTGCAAATTAATCAAAAACACTATCCACTTCTTTAGTGAGTGAAGTGGCAGAGAAGTAAAAGCATTCTATAAATGTTCAGTTCAGTTCAGTTCACTCAGTCGTGTCCGACTCTTTGCGACCCCATGAATTGCAGCATGCCAGGCCTCCCTGTCCATCACCAACACCCAGAGTTCACTCAGATTCACGTCCATCAAGTCAGTGATGCCATCCAGCCATCTCATCCTCTGTCGTCCGCTTCTCCTCCTCCCTCCAATCCCTCCCAGAATCAGAGTCTTTTCCAATGAGTCAACTCTTCACATTAGGTGGCCAAAGTATTGGAGTTTCAGCTTCAGCATCAGTCCTTCCAAATAAATCCCGGGGCTGATCTCCTTCAGAATGAACTGGCTGGATCTCCTTGCAGTCCAAGGGACTCTCAAGAGTCTTCTCCAACACCACAGTTCAAAAACATCAATTCTTCAGCATTCAGCCTTCTTCACAGTCCAACTCTCACGTCCATACATAACCACAGGAAAAACCATAGCCTTGACTAGACGGACCTTTGTTGGCAAAGTAATGTCTCTGCTTTTGAATATGCTATCTAGGTTGGTCATAACTTTCCTTCCAAGGAGTAAGTGTCTTTTAATTTCATGGCTGCAGTCACCATCTGCAGTGATTTTGGAGCCCCAGAAAATAAAGTCTGACACTGTTTCCACTGTTTCCCCATCTATTTCCCATGAAGTGATGGGACCAAATGCCATGATCTTCGTTTTCTGAATGTTGAGCTTTAAGCCAACTTTTTCACTCTCCACTTTCACCTTCATCAAGAGGCCTTTTAGTTCCTCTTCACTTTCTGCCATAAGGGTGGTGTCATCTGCATGTCTGAGGTTATTGATATTTCTCCCGGCAATCTTGATTGCAGCTTGTGTTTCATCCAGCCCAGTATTTCTCATGATGTAGTCTGCATATAAGTTAAATAAGCAGAGTGACAATATACAGCCTTGATGTACTCCTTTTCCTATTTGGAACGAGTCTGTTGTTCCATATCCAGTTCTAAGTGTTGCTTCTTAACCTAAACAGAAGATATTAAGAAGAGGTGGCAGGAATACACAGAAGAACTATACAAAAAAGATCTTCATGACCAAGATAATCACCATGGTGTGATCACTCACTTAGAGCCAGACATCCTGGAATGTGAAGGCAAGTGGGCCTTAGAAAGCATGATACAAACAAAGCTAGTGGAGGTGATGGAATTCCAGTTGAGCTATTTGAAATCCTGAAAGATGATGCTGCAAGCTTGAGGAAGACCTTTAGGCCCCCAAAGAGGCACAGGGCCTAGAATGTGTGGAGGCTCCCATGGCTCAGAAGGAAGAGGCCACCTCCTGCCCCAAGTCCACCATCTCCTCTTCCCTCACCCCATTGATCCCTGGAACTACAGAAGAGGTGCCTGCCACTGGGGCACTGAGTCTGTCCAGAGTTCTCAGGGAGCCTGCTTCTCACCCATTGCCACCTCAGCCACTCCACTGAGTCAATCTGATGAGAATTCCAGAAGGCAAGAGGAGGAGGAGCCCAGCACCTCCCAGACTCCACCAGATCTTGAGCCCTCGCTCGGTGGTGAGCTAAAAAACAAGGTGGCTGAACTGATGCAGTTCCTGTGTGTCAAATATGTAACAAAGGAACCCACCACAAAAGCAGAAATGCTGAGGAATGTCATCAGAGAACACAAGGACGACTTCCCTGAGATCTTCAGCAAAGTCTGTGAGTGCATAGAGGTTGTCTTTGGCATTGAAGTGAAAGAAGTGGACCCTATGGGACACTCCTATGAGCTTGTCAAAACGCTCAACCTCACCTATGATGGGGTGCTGAGTAATGATGAGGGAATGCCCAAGAGCGGCTTCCTGATACTTATCCTGGGTATTATCTTCATGGAGGGCAACTGTGCCCCTGAGGAGAAAATCTGGAAAGCATTGAATATGATGGGGGTGTATGCTAAGCAGGAGGATTTCATCTATGGGGAGCCCAGGAAACTCATCACCAAAGATTTGGTGGAGGAACAATATCTACAGTATCGGCAGATGCCTCACAGTGATCCTCCATGCTATGAATTCCTATGGGGTCCAAGGGCCTATGCTGAAACCAGCAAGATGAAAGTCCTGGAGTATTTTGCCAAGATCAGTGGGACTGACCCACTTCCTTCTTATTCTGGTATTAGGAAGCTTTGAGAGATGAGAGAGTCCAGGCCAGAACTGTCCCTGGGGATGATACTACTGCCATGGCCAGTGAAAATTCCAATGTCATGTCCAGCAACCTCTTCTGCCCTGAGTGAAGTCCAAAGCAGTTTCTTCAGTCTTCATCTGAAGACAACAGTCAGTGCTCCATGTAATGGAGGGCTAGGGTGGAACAGTCTATTAGCATTTTCATGTTTCTATTGTATATGGGTGATTTGGACATATAACTTTTTTTATTACTTGTTTTTTTCCCCAAATATTGTTTAATAAAGTTTAATTAGCTCCAAAAAAAAAAAAAAAAATGCCAGCAAATTTGGAAAACTCAGCAGTGGCCACAGGACTGGAAAAGGGCAGTTTTCATTCCAATCCCAAAGAAAGGCAATGCCAAAGAATGCTCAAACTACCACACAATTGCACTCATCTCACACGCTAGTAAAGTAATGCTCAAAATTCTCCAAGCCAGGCTTCAGCAATACATGAACCATGAACTTCCAGATGTTTAAGCTGGATTTTGGAAAGGCAGAGGAACCAGAAATCAAATTGCCAACATCCACTGGATCATGGAAAAAGCAAGAGAGTTCCAGAAAAACATCTATTTCTGCTTTATTGACTATACCAAAGCCTTTGACTGTGTGGATCACAATAAACTGTGGAGAATTCTGTAAATGTAGTTATTCCTTTAAAAAAGGAAAAAAATGAGTAAGGAAAAATATCTCTTTCATGGCCTTTGGTGCTTTAGGAAGGTAATAAGTATTTTGTGTTAAAATCAATAATTTTAAAGAAGAAAAAGAATATGAAAAAATAAAGACCCTCAATTACAGTTTCTTTCTATATATTTTGACTGTTCCTTGCTATGCTATGCTAAGCTGCTTCAGTCGTGTCCGACTCTGTGTGACCCCATAGATGGCAGCCCACCAGGCTCCCCCGTCCCTGGGATTCTCCAGGCAAGAACACTGGAGTGGGTTGCCATTTCCTTCTCCAATGCATGAAAGTGAAAAGAGAAAGTGAAGTTGCTCAGTCGTGTCCGACTCTTAGCGACCCCATGGACTGCAGCCTACCAGGCTCCTCCGTCCATGGGATTTTCCAGGCAAGAGTACTGGAGTCGGGTGTCATTGCCTTCTCCTATTCCTTGCTAGTGACATTTTAATATTCAGAGCTCTAATAGTTCATTTGCTTTGGAACCCCTGGAATTCCTATCCATGGCCCATGATTATCTTTGCTTTTCTCTCCCTTTCGGAACATTCTTACTGCTGTTGCTGCTGCTAAGCTGCTTCAGTCGTGTCCGACTCTGTGTGACCCCATAGATGGCAGCCCACCAGGCTCCCCCATCCCTGGGATTCTCCAGGCAAGAATACTGGAGTGGGTTGCCATTTCCTTCTCCAATGCATGAAAGTGAAAAGAGAAAGTGAAGTCACTCAGTCATGTCCAACTCTTAGTGACTTCATGGACTACAGCCTACCAGGCTCCTCCGTCCATGGGATTTTCCAGGCAAGAGTACTGGAGTGGGGTGCATTGCCTTCTCTGTCAGAACCTTCCTACCCATATGCAATATTTGGTCAGGGAGATCTTACAAGAATAGCATCCCATGATTTTACACTTTTACTCTCCCAAGTTCTCCCATTACAACTCTTTTTTTTCCCCTTTTTGTTAACTGATCTCAAAAAGTAACATATCTGTCATTCAAAGGAGATACAATTTCATTTTTCCTTCCTGTGTGCTAAGTCATTTCAGTCATGTCCGACTCTTTACAAACCTGTGGACTGTAGTCTACCAGGCTTCTCTGTCTATGGGATTCTCTAGGCAAGAACACTGAAGTGGGTTGCCATACCCTCCTCCAGAGGACCTTCCCAACCCAGAGATCGAACCCATATCTCATGTCTCCTGCATTGGCAGGCAGTTTCTTTACTATTAGTGCCACCTGGGAAACCCACAACTTCATTATAGTAAATGTAAAAGAGGGTTTACTGGGAAATGTTACAAACAGATATAATGCCTCAGAGCTTCCATTATTCCACAGAGAATGGTGCTTTAGCTAGCACATGTGGACTGGATGTCCACTGAAAGTGCTTCAGTAGACAGAGAATGCCATTCCCACAAATGACACAAATATGAGGAGGGAACAACAAATAAGTGGCTTTCTTAGAAAAGATGGCTTATGAATTCAGCCTCTGGTATTATCTGTTCTTCCACTGAGCTCACTCAGACCTGTGGAGTCAATCTTAGTGACCTACCAAAAGACAAGATGAAATGAGTCTTCAAAGAGGTTCAAATTTATCCCTTTTATTGTCTCAAAAATTTTATAGATGTTAATGGCTTACTATCATTTATATTAACTAAATTATTTTAAAAGTTATTTTAAAATTTCCTGGAAGTAATGTGTTAACTCAGAGGTGTGACTGTACTGGTAGTAATATCATACTGGGGAAGACACATAAGTAGACTCTGAGCAGTCTTCTAATCACTGAATATCAGTCACTGCCTATTCTATGATTTTCCACTTAAGACTAAAGAATTCTCTGAGTGACAGAATCTGTACTAATAATTTCTACTTAAACATCTGCTGAAAAGTTGCATGGGAGTATGTTTATTTTCTATTTAGCAGTAATATTCCACAGGTGTAAACTCTTATAAGTGCAAAATTATAGAATATCTCATTTCCTCTTTCAAGAGTACCCTTTACATGAAGCTTGGATCTTTTAAGTTGACAACATTTAACATTGGACATATTCTATCTATCTATCTAACATGGGACATATTCTGGTAATGGGCTTCTGTTGTGGCTCAGCTGGTAAAGAATCTGCCTGCAATGTGGGAGACCTGTGTTTGATCCCTGGGTTGGGAAGATCCCCTGGAGAAGAGAAAGGCTACCCACTCCAGTATTCTGGCCTAGAGAATTCCAAGGTAGATGCAAAGAGATAGACACAACTGCGTGACTTTTATCTATCTATCAAACATGGAACATATTCTGGTAATGGCATGGTTAAAGGGTGATAGGAAAGACACTTTTTATAAAGTGATTACTTGGGCTGAAGAGAAAAAGGATATTTCCTTTATAATGTGTAATTTAGCATAATATTTATTTTTTAGCTATTTATATGTGGGTTTAATTTATGTATACATAAATTACTCTTAGGTGTAAAGAGGAAATTTGTAATTTTCTTGGGAAGATGACTATGTGGTCAAAAGTTACAAATTTGTTTTTTTAAACTTATCTCCTTTCCCTGCCACTCCATAAAATTGCAATCTTATGTGGAATATCAATGTGTAAAAATATCGTAATGAGGCTTCTCTCTTGGAGTTACAGTGGGATTTTTGGGGGCTGGATTGCCTGTCCTCACATTCTCCTTCCTTGTCCAGCATATCTTGAAAAGATCCATAGGAGCATAACATGTTGCTTTTAAACTTAAGCACAGGAAGAAATCTTAAAATGCTATATTTTTATGTTTAATTTCAATGCCTTATTTGAGAAATGTTTTTGAGATGTTTAATAAAAGTTAAATTGTTTTAAAGAATATTATGAAATAATCTGTAATATGTCAAAATTTCTTACTAGTTTTAACAGCATGATTTTATGATATATTATGCTGAAAATTAGTGAAATGTAACTCACAAGTAGTATAAACATTGCATATTTATTCTTTTAGCTGCAAAAGTGCTGCATAATCATGGACCTCAAAATCTCAGGAATTTAGAACAACAAATGCTTATTTTTCTTGCAGGTTACTTGACAGCTCTGATTTATGCTACAGTTTACCTGGGCTTAACTCAGGCTATGAGTTGAAGTGATGTCTGATCCATTTTCTTCAATCAGTGGTTACTCAAGGTATGTTATTTTCATGGTGCAAGGCAGAAATACAGGAACCAAGTCTAATCATGAAAGAACACATAAAGCTTTTGCTTGCTTCAGTCTGAAAATATTCCATTGGTTAAAGGAAAATGTATGTATAAGCCCAAGAGTTCTGTTAGTGGCTTTGAGTAAGAAGTATTACCAACTGAGTGAGAAACTATACTCTATGTGCTTTATTAGAAGGCATTGCAAAGTCATATGATAAAAGACATGGGTGTATATTTCTAAACATTGAAAAACTACAGAATTTAAAATATTAACACAAATAAAAAATATTAAAAGCAAGTACAAGCAAAAACCAAACTCAGATTTTATCCTGGATATTTCAGGACAAATATGGTATACTAAATTAGCAACGTATAGGACAACATACATGTACATGCACACTTTCCACTACCATAATTCTCAGATTGTATAGTTTCCTTTGTAATTAATTATTACAATTAGCAATAACTTTTAGTGAAAATATCTTCTAAGATATTATCCACATGAATTAGGAGATTTCAACATGTGCATGTGATGAATATTTATTGTTTATCCCTGTAAAGCATCTCCTCCTTTATTGATAACAGTACATAGCTTTCCTGTTAATGAACCACAGAGAGATCATGTTTCACCCATCCTGTAAGGCACTGCTGCTGCTGCTGCTGCTGCTGCTAAGTCGCTTCAGTCGTGTCCGACTCTGTGCGACCCCATAGACGGCAGCCCACCAGGCTTCCCCGTCCCTGGGGTTCTCTAGGCAAGAACACTGGAGTGGGTTGCCATTTCCTTCTCCAGTGCATGAAAGTGAAAAGTGAAAGTGAAATCGCTCAGTCGTGTCCGACCCTCAGCGACCCCATGGACTGCAGCCTACCAGGCTCCTCCATCCATGGGATTTTCCAGGCAAAAGTACTGGGGTGGGGTGCCATTGCCTTCCCCTCCTGTAAAGCACAATTAGCCTTATTTCTCACCTGCAGAGGTAGCATGTGATCTGTGCTGAAACAATCAGGGCATTCCATTCCCTTGTTGTAATGTTTGGTTCAGGGCTGGGTTTATAACCAAATCAGACCAATTGAGGGTTCAGTCTTGAGTCTGTGGCTTAACCTGTTGGGAAAGAGATGCTTACTTTTTTCTCTGAGTTTGCCAGTCGGGTGGAAAGTAAGTTTTGAACACACTGCGTTCAAAAGCTTTGCCACTGGGTGGGGTAAACCTGTCTGAGAATTAAGCCAAGACATTGGAATGCAGAGCCAAGAGATAGAGACAGGAAACGTCTTGAGGTTTTTTGAGCTTTTAATTCCAGTCAAAAGCTATCTGTATCCCTTACTTCCCAGTCATCAAGGTAGCAAATTTTTCTTGATCGTTTTTGTCACTCAAAATCCAAGCATTCATACTAATACCTATGCTTCTTTTTGCTCTTGCAGTGTCTCCAAAATTCTCTTTTCTGGACTCGCCATATCACTTTGCTGGCACACACATGACCCCTCATTTCAAGGGTCATCACCTTCCATGATATTTTAATATATCACCATATCATGAACTCATAATCAAATCATTTGTTATTTTTCCTGAAAGTGCAGATTTGATGAATATAATGGGTTCTTTAACCTGTATCTTTGTTTCCTCAGTTAATTCCCTGGGCTCAGTGGAGATGTGTCCCAAGACTCGTGTTTCATAGTATGTCTAAAACTCTGACTGCACTTATTTACTGGGACACTGACAGCTTGCCCTCGAATTCTTATAGGTTTTCTAGCTGGAAGATGTGATGCCATATCTCAAACATGATTGTATTCTTCTGAACTGTGTGGGAACTTGCCACTTTCCTCCTTTACATTATAACTTCCTAGAGGCCTTTTAAGCTACCATGTGAAATTACCTTCTGACTAATATAGACCACTAGTCCTTTCTTTGCTGCTAGTAATTCTCCTTGTGAAAAGACCATGTTGTTGAAACTATACTTCCAGGTCAAAGCCATTAATAGAGTTCTTGATGTGCCGAAGTCTTGTTTTATTTGGGAAGAATCTCTTTCCTGAAACACTATGTTGTCTTAAGTCTCAAATCAGTGTTGCCTCTAAATTCAAATATATCTCGAAGAATTTCAGTTTATATGCTTATTTTTCTTACCCAGGCTTTAGCAATCAAACTGTGGGAACTTGACCAAAAACCAGCTGAGACACAGAAGCATTATAGTACTCAGACTCACTCCTTTCCTTTAACTGTTTGATCAAGTTTTGCCTTTATCTCCTTATGAGTTATTTTTTTCAATATTTCCTAATTTTGGGGGAAAGAGAGAGGTCTTATCTCTCTCAGTTCTTTTTTATGGTTGATGTTTATCTGTATTACAGCTTCTGATAATGTTGCATATCGTACCACAAGACATTTCTGATTGGGTATACTGGACTCATGGATTTTTATGGACATTAAATTTATAGTTGGAATTCCAAGATACAAGTCCATAATCTTCTCTTATTCTTAGAACAACGAATATATACTGCAGATTGAGGTCATAGAAACTTAACAGCAAAATAGAATGGAACATACCCTGTAACCAAGCAGAAACACTTTAGTATTCTCAATGATTCCATTATTCAGTGTTAGAAATTATATAGGAGAAGGCAATGGCAACCCACTCCAGTACTCTTGCCTGGAAAATCCCATAGACAGAGGAGCCTGGAAGGCTGCAGTCCATGGGGTCACACAGAGTCTGACACGACTGAGCAACTTCACTTTCACTTTTCACTTTCATGCATTGGAGAAGGAAGTGGCAACCCACTCCAGTGTTCTTGCCTGGAGAATCCCAGGGATGGGGGAACCTGGTGGGCTGCCGTCTATGGGGTCGCACAGGGTCAGACATGACTGAAGCGACTTAGCCACAGCAGCAGCTGCAGCAGAATTATTTCAATCATCCCATCTATTCTTTGTCTCCTTATTTTACTGTCTGGAATTGTCACTTTGGACTTACTCTGGCACCTAACACTGCTCCAAGCCTCCTACCCTGCCTACATATGAATAATTCTACTGAGAATTGACTTGTTCCTTCACTTAGTTACCCTTATGTATTTACAAGGTTAGCGGTACAATTTAGATGCATCAATGCTTATATTTTGAAATATGCTTTACTTTAGCACTATGATTATTATTAGCATTTAGTAACTGTTCTTATCTGAACCCAAAGTCTTTCACAGTGACACTGCTTTGTATGATAGAACCTATTAGTTTCCAACATTTTATTGCTGTGAAATCCTGTGAAAGATGAAATAAGTCTGGAAGAATATTCAGGTACAACACTGTCACTGAGAGGCTTGCTCGGATAATCTGTGGTGTAGTAGGAGACTGAATGACTCTAAAGATCTTATATTTGGTCAGATTTGGGGCCTAGGATGGTGTCCTAATGGAATAGAAGCCAAAGAATTACCTTCTATATATTTAGTGTCTTGATATAGTTGATATTCTATGATTGTACATAATATTAATATCTATTAACCTGAGAATAAAATGTCATATTGAAATTGAAGAGGGATGTTGGGACTTTGTTAAAGGTAATTGCTTGGTGCAGATGCAATGAAATATAAAATGGAACCTCTGTTTCCTGATAATACATTTTATAAGAACCAGGTGTTACTTTAGGAATTCTGCACCATTTATCTCAGGAACTTATATTCTATCGATGTTAATACTCTCTATAATTTAATTTGACTCAGATATATCTTTTTATTGCCAATTGTTATTTTGCTGAAGATTTGCTATTCCCCTTTTAATAGAGAATAACGTGTTGTCTTTTAATTCATTTAAAAGAATCTTTAAATTTCTTAGAAATAAGTGAGATGGTGCTTATGAAGAAAGTGCCAATATTTTAATTGACATATACTAATTAATTGGAAAATGTGTCAATAAAATATATTGCTTAAATATATTCATCACATTACTGACGTAAGTACAGTGCACACCCACTTGAATACTTAACTACCACCAGCAAGGTAGGATGATAATTATTAGGGGTAAAGAGATAAGGTATGGCTTTTGCTCTGCAAGACCTATCATTTAGTAGAACTGTTAATTCTATATACCCTCAGAAAGTTTTGCATCTGATTCTCTTGTTAATTCAAACTATAAAAGGCTAATTAAAATATGGAAAAAAGAAGAACCATATAGTAGAATACAATATTTTCAGTGTGTCCTTGAAATTAATTAAGTTCCTTATTGCTACACATATAATTTAACACTGTAGCTACTGATTTAAAATATCTGAAAATGAATCTTAGTTTTTTTCCCTTTATTAACTGTTATGTTTACCAATATCAATTATATACTTTCAAAATCCAAAACAATTATCACAAAATTTGACAACTTGGTTTTCAAAACTTTTTGCATATTTTCTAAGTTTATATAGGGTCTTTGTTAATTTAAAAAATTTTTAAATGGATTCTTTCAAAGAACATTAAAACCATGAGTTTGAAGCAAATTTTGTTTTAGGAAACTTCTTCAAATCATAGAAGTTTTAGTTATAGCAGTATAAGTTCTTTAAAAAAATTTTCATTTTCTTACATTTGAAGATCACAGAGTAAAGTTATTTCTACTCCAAGCCCCTCTTTAATGAAATGAGAAAGTAATAAGAGCAAAAGCTGTAGGGAATAATCCCCTTCATCTCTAATAAAACTGAGATTTCCAGCCCATATAATAAACTAAAATGTCTAGCATAAAATTTTCAGTAGAGTGGAGTTTTGACTCATCTATGGAGATGGTGACTGCAGCCATGAGCTTACTCCTTGAAAGGAAAGTTATGACCAACCTAAATAGCATATTCAAAAGCAGAGACATTACTTTGCCAACTAAGGTCTGTCTAGTCAAGGCTATGGTTTTTCCAGTGGTCATGTATGGATGTGAGAGTTGGATTGTGAAGAAAGCTGAGCACCGAAGAATTGATGCTTTTGAAGTGTGGTGTTGGAGAAGACTCTTGAGAGTCCCTTGGACTGCAAGGAGATCCAACCAGTCCATCCTAAAGGAGATCAGTCCTGGGTGTTCATTGGAAGGACTGATGTTGAAGCTGAAACTCCAATACTTTGTGCACCTGATGTGAAGAGCTAACTCATTGGAAAAGACCCTGATGCTGGGAAAGATTGAGGGCAGGATGAGAAGGGCACGACAGAGGATGAGATGTTTGGATGGCGTCACTGACTCAATGTACATGGGTTTGGGTGGACTCCCGGAGTTGGTGATGGACAGGGAGGCCTGGCGTGCTGCGATTCATGGGGTCACAAAGCGTCGGACATGACTGAGCGACTGAACTGAACTGATTAACAATAACTCTGAAAGCTTGAACACAGTAGAAAAATCTCTTTCAAATTCTTAGGAAAATGATTTACAACTTAGAATTTTGTGGCCATCCATACCACCAGCTATGTTTTGTGGGAGAGAATAGATATTTGGGCTTTCCTGGTGGCTCAGACAGTAAAGAATCTGCCTGCAATACAGAACACAGAGGTTTGATCCCTGGGTCAGAAGATCCCCTGAGGAAGGAAATGGCAACCCACTTCAGTATTCTTGCCTGGAGAATTCCAGGAGCAGAGGAGCCTGGTGGGCTATACTCCATGGGTCACAAAGAGTTGGACACAACTGAGTGACTAACACTTCTACTTTCATCAATATTTATATTATGTAAAAAAATCTAAAAATATCTAATTGTCATATGCTTTTTTTTTTTCATAGAAATGAGGAGTTAAACCCAGAAAGAGGAAAATAAGTTTTTTGAAATAGAGAGAATCCAATATAGAAGGGAGACTAAGGGGAATTCTTAATATAATAACAAGAAATTTCCAAGAGTGTAGGGCTCAAGCAGAGCCGAGAAAATATTATATAAGTTCATTAGTGGGATTTTTGTGAGGAAAGTATTTTTAGAAAAATAAAATAAAGTGTTTGACCCTGTGAATAATTTGAAAACCATTGTTTGATAAGAATTTTAGAGAACTGTTAGAAGTTTTGGAAGACATAATCAGGTATTTGAAGAATGTCACAGAAATCAATTAAAACCAGAAAGAAGAAAATAAGATAGGTGTTTGAAGAATACCAGGCAGATAAAAATAAATTAAAAATAACTTTTAGGAAAGTAAAAACTCTTGTCTGAGAAAGGTAATGGAATGTTGTCATAGTACTTGGCTCAGAATGAAAAATGTTTCAGATCAGATCAGATCAGTCGCTCAGTCGTGTCCGACTCTTTGCGACCCCATGAACTGCAGCACGCCATGCCTCCCTGTCCATCATCAACTCCCAGAGGTCACTCAGACTCACATCCATCGAGTCAGTGATGCCATCCAGCCATCTCATCCTCTGTCGTCCCCTTCTCCTGCCCCCAATCCCTCCCAGCATCAGAGTTTTCTCCAATGAGTCAACTCTTCGCATCAGGTGGCCAAAGTACTGGAGTTTCAGCTTTAGCATCATTCCTTCCAAAGAAATCCCAGGGCTGATCTTCAGAATGGACTTGTTGGATCTCCTTGCAGTCCAAGGGACTCTCAAGAGTCTTGTCCAACACCACAGTTCAAAAGCATCAATTCTTCAGCGCTCAGCCTTCTTCACAGTCCAGCTCTCACATCCATACATGACCACAGGAAAGACCATAGCCTTGACTAGGCAAACCTTTGTTGGCAAAGTAATGTCTCTGCTTTTGAATATGCTATCTAGGTTGGTCATAACTTTCCTTTCAAGGAGTAAGCGTCTTTTAATTTCATGGCTACAGTCACCATCTGCAGTGATTTTGGAGCCCAGAAAAATAAAGTCTGACACTGTTTCCACTGTTTCTCCATCTATTCCCCACGTAGTGATGGGACCAGATGCCATGATCTTCGTTTTCTGAATGTTGAGCCTTAAGCCAACTTTTCACTCTCCACTTTCACTTTCATCAAGAGGCTTTTTAGCCCCTCTTCACTTTCTGCCATAAGGGTGGTGTCATCTGCATATCTGAGGTTATTGATATTTCTCCCAGCAATCTTGATTGCAACTTGTGTTTCTTCCAGTCCAGCATTTCTCATGATGTACTCTGCATATAAGTTAAATAAACATGGTGACAATATACAGCCTTGACGTACTCCTTTTCCTCTTTGGAACCAGTCTGTTGTTCCATGACCAGTTCTAACTGCTGCTTCCTGACCTGCATACAGATTTCTCAAGAGGCAGATCAGGTGGTCTGGTATTCCCATCTCTTTCAGAATTTTCCACAGTTTCTTGTGATCTACACAGTCAAAGGCTTTGGCATAGTCAATAAAGCAGAAATAGACATTTTTCTGGAACTCTCTTGCTTTTTCCATGATCCAGCAGACGTTGGCAATTTGATCTCTGGTTCCTCTGCCTTTTCTAAAACCAGCTTGAACATCAGGAAGTTCACGGTTCACATATTGCTGAAGCCTGGTTTGGAGAATTTTGAGCATTACTTTACTAGCGTGTGAGATGAGTGCAATTGTGCGGTAGTTTGAGCATTCTTTGGCATTGCCTTTCTTTTTGTTAATGAAACCATATTGGGAAGATGGGAAACAGAAAATGTGCATATGAGAGGGATGTATTATAGTGTTAAATTTTGAAATCAATACAATGTATACAATGCAGAGAAGGAGAGAGACAAGATAGACTGAAACTTTTCTCCTAGAAAAAAATAAATCTTACTTTTCACTTCACATGCATTTCTAAACATCAATGGTCACTTGAATTAGAGTGCCAAGCCAAAATCAGTGCTAGATTCAAACTTAGTAGTCACTAATTACTGAAACCATTTACAATTAACACTCCTTTTTTAAAAAAATACTAATTTTTCTTCTAATGCAAGGAATTCTAACAAAGTTCTGAGTTTTGTATTATGATAATTCAATGTGGCTTCCCTGGTGGCTCAGAGGGTAAAGCCTGCAATGTGGGAGACCCAGGTTCAATCCTTGGGTCAGGAAGATCCCCTGGAGAAGGCAATGGCAACCCACTCCAGTACTCTTGCCTGGAAAATCCCATGGACGGAGGAGCTTGGTAGGCTACAGTCCATGGGGTTCGCAAAGAGTCCGACACTATTGAGCAACTTCACTTTCACTTTCAATTCAATGTTTTTCTTTTTGAAAATATAAATACAAGTTTTCTCCCTTTTTTTTTTCCCTTCTATTTTCTGTTTCTGAAGCCATGAACACATATATAATTTGCCTGATCCATCTCAGGTTAAAACCTAGGCAGTTCTGCTTTGGTCTACATGAGAAAACACATTGTACAGCTTGACCAGCATGGCAGACAGAGCTGGATAATGAGTGTTAGAGGTCTGCACTATGGCATTTTGAGGAAATAGGCACCCTAGAAAAAGTAGACTTGATGGGCTTAATCATTAGGAATGAGCTGTGTCCAGGCAGAAATTCTGTGTTAGGGTTTATCTGTTACGTGTTTTTTATTTCCTTTGGACTATGGGGAAAATCAGGTTCACTGTCTTGAATTTCTTCTTTTGTATGTTTGGCTCTAATCTCTCCCAACCTTCATAAATGACTGACATATACTCAGGAGAGTAAAAGTTCAGGACTTTTAGAATTATCTTGATAAGGATTTTGTATTCTCTCTCTCTAACATGTCTCAGATAATATGTTACATCATCTTGTATTTGAAGTAGAAATAGGTGCACAAGCCAATATGGAGATATTCGTGTATGACTTAGACCATTCTGCAAGCCTAGGATTACTCTGAAATCTAGTTTAAGTGCAAAGTAAAGTATGTCTGATATTATCATATATAGCTTTTATTATGTTGAGGTATATTCCTTCTATTCCTGCTTTCTGGAGAATTTTTATCATAAATGGATGCCTCCAATTAAAATAAATAAATTCATATAAAAAAAAAGCATGTCCGAGAAAGTGCTGTTTTTCTGTATCTTCTATCTTCCACCAAATTAATTGAAGTCATATTACATTTTGGAATGGGTTTGTATCATTTAGTTCATCGTTGTTAGATTATTAAAGTCAAATCTGTATTTTAATACATGTTTTAAACATTAAAAATGATAGGTTTAGTTTGAGAAAAAAAAGATTTATGCTGAGAGTACTGGCTGGTCAGAGTTAAATCATCTGTGCTATGTGAATGTTTTATGTGCTGCTAGGTCAGGTACATTTGTGTTCTTATTGCCATCAACTTCAATCATTGCTTGTTACCTAGAAAAATGCTGACATATTGCCAATTAAGGTGAATCTTCCTATCATCCCTGTCCTAGATTTTGTTGCTTAAAGATGAATACTGTGCAAGTATGAACCAGTATGTTAGGGACAGTTAACAAAGCTAAGAAAATGTGTTCAATATATTGGGAAAGTGAGCCCATTTACAGGTCAGGCAAGGCTGCACTCTCTATTCCAGAGACTTTGGAGGAAAAAGTTTAAATGAGGCACTGGCAAGGATTCTAAGGGGGGAAGGGAAATATCTTGGGCATTTAGAAAAATGTCAAAATGTATTACTGCATTAGTAGTATTTTATCTATTTTAATAAATAAGTATTTAATAAAATAAAGATTTATCTATTTTATAAATATATGTAAAATATTTATAAATATTTTAATAAAATAAGTGTTTTTATCTATTTTAATAAATATGTAATTTGACAAAAGCTCATAAAATATTAGGAGGACAAATCTTCTTAATTATTCAAGTACTTATTTACATCTGCTGCTGCTACTGCTAAGTCGCTTCAGTCGTGTCCGACTCTGTGCGACCCCCAGACGGAAGCTCACCAGGCTCCCCCGTCCCTGGGATTCTCCAGGCAAGAATACTGGAGTGGGTTGCCATTTCCTTCTCCAATGCTTGAAAGTGAAAAGTCGAAGTGAAGTCGCTCAGTCGTGTCCCTCTCTTAGCGACCCCATGGACTGGAGCCTATCAGGATCCTCCGTCCATGGGATTTTCCAGGCAAAAGTACTGGGGTGGGGTGCCATTGCCTTCCCCGTATTTACATCTAAGCATACATTAAGTCTTTAACACCAAACATGCTGACATAAAATAGGCTTTAATAAATTATGTGATGAGTAATTGAAAAAAAAATGTAGTTCTTCATTAGATACTAACATTCAACCTCTGAAAAATAATCTACATAGAAATAGATATAGAGAGTAAAAATATATTGATCACTGTGAATAAAGAATCAATTTTCATATCCCTAAAAGTGTGAAAGGTTTTAGGTGGGACAGATTTGGGTCTGAATTCAATAACTGCTACATTGCTGTGTGTCTGTGGGCAATTTACTTAACCTTTCTGCAGGCACCTTTGTGTTCCTAGGTAGTAGTGATAAATAACACCTACTCACAGGGAAGTTACAGAAACAGCAAGTATATAAATAGGGCACAGTGCCTGACACATTGAATATGCAATAAATTATAGTTATTATCTAATAAACCTTATATTGACTAAAAAGAGTAAGTGAATAATGCATTTGCATAAATTGAGTAGATATAAGCAATTTAATTTAATTGCTTCAATGGAGTCTCTACTTAAACATTTCCAAGTGCTTTATTTTATAAAATTAAATTTGCCTATAATCTGAATTAAAAATTCAAATACTATAAATAAAAGTTGACTTTACAACACTGATTAATTTACTAATTGTATTACTGTGGCATTTTGAACTACACTTTGAAAAAGCAGTAAATTACAAGCATACATAATTGCTTTTCTAATGTAAAGTCACAAAGAATATCTGCTCCATGAGTGGTTACTATCAATTTCAATAGTCAAAGTAAAATATAAATTTAAGATCTTTTTGTTAAGTAATTTGAGTATTTATCATTTGAGTAAATGTGAAAATTCTTTTAGTAGTTTACCTAAATAATGATTGCATTTGTTTGGAATATTAGTGCAGCATGGAGTGATAGAAAGAATGCTGGCATAGAATTCAGAGGCTCTAGTTGAACGATGGCTCTGATACTATCAGTATGATCCTGGGAAAGACATTTTCCTCTACATGTCTCAGGATACTGGACAAGATGATATTTAAGGTACTTGAAAGGGACTGCCACACACGGAGCCACTGTAAGCTAAGAAATAAATTCCTACATTGTAGAAGTTGAGTTCAGTTCAATTCAGTTACTCAGTCGTGTCTGACTCTTTGCAACCCCATGAACTACAGCACACCAAGCCTCTTCGCATCAGGTAGCCAAAGTATTGGAGTTTCAGTTTCAACATCAGTCCTTCCAATGAACACCCAGGACTGATTTCCTTTAGGATGGATTGGTTGGATCTCCTTGCAGTCCAAGGGACTCTCAAGAGTCTTCTCCAACACCACAGTTCAAAAGCATCAATTCTTTGGCACTCAACTTTCTTTATGGTCCATTTCTTAGCCATACATGACTACTAGAAAAACCACAGCTTTGACTGGACAGACCTTTGCTGGCAAAGTAATGTCTCTGCTTTTTAATATACTGTTTAGGTTGGTCATAACTTTTCTTCCAAGGAGCAAGTATCTTTTAATTTCATGACTGAAGTCACCATCTGCAGTGATTTTGGAGCCCCCCAAAATAAAGTCTGTGACTGTTTCCATTGTTTCCCCATCTATTTGCCATGAAGTGATGGGACCAGATGCCATGACCTTCGTCTTTTGAATGTTGAGATTTAAACCAACCTTTTACTCTTCACTTTCACTTTCATCAAAAGGCTCTTTAGTTCTTCTTCACTGTCTGCCATAATGATGGTGTCATCTGCATATCTGAGGTTATTGATGTTTCTCCTGGCAATCTTGATTCCAGCTTGTGCTTCATCCAGCTCAGCATTTTGCATGATGTACTCTTCATAAAAGTTAAATAAGCAGGGTGATAATATACAGCCTTGATGTGCTCCTTTGCAATTTGGAACCAGTGTGTTGTTCCATGTCCAGTTTCAGCTGTTGCTTCTTGACCTGCATACAGATTTCTCAGGAGGTAGGTAAGGTGGTCTCATATTCCCATCTCTTTAAGAATTTTCCACAGTTTGTTGTAATCTACACATAAAAGGCTTTTGTTTAGTCAATAAAGCAGAAATAGATGTTTTTCTGGAACTCTCTTGCTTTTTCAGTGATCCAATGGACATCTGCAATTTGATCGCTGGTTCCTCTGCCTTTCCAAAATCCAGCTTGAACATCTAGAAATTTACAGTTCACACACTGTTGAAGCCTGGCTTGGAGAATTTTGAGCATTATTTTGCTAGCATGTGAGATGAGTGCAATGATGCAGTAGTTTAACATTCTTTGGCATTGCCTTTCTTTGGGATTTAAATGAAAACTGACTTTTCCAGTCCTGTGGCCACTGCTCAGTTTTCCCAATTTGCTGGCATATTGAGTGCAGCACTTTCACAGCATCATCTTTCAGGATTTGAAATAGTTCAACTGGAATTCCATCACCTCCACTAGCTTTGTTCATAGTGATGCTTTCTAAGGCCCACTTGACTTCACATTCCAGGATGTCTGGCTCTAGGTCAGTGATCACATCATCATGATTATCTGGGTCATGAAACTCTTTTTGTATAGTTCTTCTGTGTATTCTTGCCACCTGTTCTTAATATCTTCTGCTTCTGTTAGGTCCATACCATGTCTGTCCTTTATTGAGCCCATCTTTGCATGAAATGTTCCCTTGGTATCTCTGCTTTTCTTGAAGAGAGCTCTAGTCTTTTCCAGTCAGCTCCCAGTCTTGTTTTCACTGACGGTAGAGAGCTTCTCCATCTTAGGCTAAATTGTGTTAAAAATCTGTTAATTTTTTATCCCCCCTACAATAAAAAAGAAACAATGGTGATATACAGCAACCAAAATACAAAAGAAAAAATGACAGCAGTAAGTCCTCACCTGTCAATAATCACCTTAAAGTAACTGGATCATATTTGGAAATCAAAAGACCCAAAGTAGCTGGATAGATTGAAAAACACAAGCCAACATATGCTGCCTTTATGAGACACAATTTATCACTAAAGACAAACATAGGCTAAAAGTGAAGGGATGGAAGATAATATTCCAAAAAAATAGCAGCTGAAAGTTAGTGTAGCTATACTCATATCAGACAAAATATACTTCTAATCAAAAAAGGTAATAAGAAACAATATGGACAGTATAAAAAAACAAAGGGGATGATTCACCAAGATATATATAACAATAATTAATATATGTAGCTAACACAGGAGTACAAATATATAAAAAAAAGTATTAACAGACCTAAGAGAGAAATTGATGGTAATACAATGATAGTAGAGGACTTTAACACCCTACTTACATCATTGAACAGATCATCCAGACAGAGCTTAACAAGCAAACAGCTTTAAATGAAACATTAGACTAGATGGATTTGATAGATTTCTACACAACATTCCATTCAAATGCAGCAAAGTACACATTTTCTGGAGTTCACATGGAACTTTCTCAAGGACAGAGTATATGTTGGGACACAAAACAAGTCTCAATAAATTTAACAAAACTGAAATCATATCAAACATCATTTCCTCTGAAAATGGAATGAAACTAGAAATTAACTATAAGAAGAAAACTAGAAAAATCATAAATGTGTGGATACTGAACATGATAATGAATAAACTTTGGATCAATGAAAATAAAATCAAGGGGGAAATCGGAAATTACCTGAAGACAAATGAAAATATGACATACCAAAATTAATGGAATACAGAAAAAGTAGTATGGAGAGGGACGTTTTATACCAATGCAGGCCTTCTTCAAGAAGTAAGAAAAATCTCAAATAATCAATCTAACTCTACACCTAAAGGAACTAGAAAAAGAAGAACAATGAAGCCTAGGGTTAATAGAAGGAAGGAAGTAACAAAAATCAAATAATAAGTAGTTGATATTGAGACTAAAAAAATAGAAATCAAAGAAGTGATGAGCTGGTTCTTTGAAGATAAACAAAACCAACACACTGTTAGCTAGACTCGATAAGAAAAAAAGAGAGAAGGCTCTGATAAATAAAATCAGCAAATAGACAACCTAGAAGAAGTGGACATATTCTTAGAACCATACAATCTTCCAAGACTGAAGTGGGAAGAAATAGAGGCTCAGTGATGAAAAATCTGCCTACCATGCAGGAGAGTCAAGTTTGATCCCTAGTTCAGGAAGATTCTCTGGAGAAAGGAATAGCTAGTCACTCTAGAATTCTTTCCTAGAGAATTCCATGGGCAGAGGGGCCTGGCAGGCTACAGTCCAAGGGGTTGCAAAGAGCCAGGCACAACTGAGTGACAAACTAAGTCACACCAAGCTTCAAGAGACTCTGAATAGACCAATCACTAGTTCAGAGATTGAAATAATAATCAAAAAACTGCTCCAAAACAAAATTCTGGGGCCAGATGACTTCAGAATTGAATTCTACCAAATACTCAAAGAAGATCTAATGCTTATTTTTCTCAAACCATTGCAAAAATTAAGAGAAGGGAATACCTCCTAACTTGTTTTGCAAAGCCAACAATACCCAGACAATATAAAAAAGAGAAAACTACCGGCCAGTATCTCTGATGAAAATGGATGTAAAAATTTTCAACAAAATATTAGTAAAATGAATTTGACAATACCTCAGAAGAATCAAACTCCATAGTCAACTGGGATTCATTCCAGGGATGCAAATATAGTTGCACCACATTGACAAAATGAAGGATGAAAATAATATGATCAGATAAAAAGTAGATATGTATAAAACATTTGACATATTCAACACCTATTTCTGATTTAAAAAAAAAAAAACACTTAATAATGTGGGTATAGAAGGGATACTTCAAAATAATAAAGGACATGTATTAGAAACCCAGAAGCTAGCATCATAGTCAATGGTGAAAAATGGAATACTACCCTTCTAAGATTAGAAACAATACAAGGATGCCCGCTATCACCACTGCTATTCAACATAGTATTGGAAATCCTAATTAGAGTGATTAAGCAAGAAAAAGAAATAAAAGACATGCAAGCTGAAAAGAAAGAAGCAAAACTGTCACTATTTGCAGATGAAATGATTTAATATATAGAAAACCTTAAGGGCTTTACCAAAAAGTATTCTAAATGATAAATGAATACAGTAAAGTAGCAGGATATAAAAACAATATACACAATCTGTTGTATTTATAAATGATGAAAATGAGATAGTAGAAAGAGAAATCTAGAGACAATCCCATTTACAACCACAACAAAAATGTCTAGGAATCAATTTAACCAAGGAAATGAAAAACTTAAACACTGAAAACTAAAGACATTGTTGAAATAAATTAAAAAAGACACAAATACATGGAAAGATATTCTGTGCTCATGAATTGAAAAAGAAAATATATAAACAAAGAAATCAACAACAATCATGTAAATACAGATAGAGTTAGGGGGTGGAGCATGAAATACATAAGTGGGACCAACTGTATGGTGATGGATGGAAAATGAATTTTTGATGGTGGCCATATTGGAGGATATATATATATATATATATATATATATATATATATATGTAGAAATATAATGTTATGCATATTAAACTTTATATATAAACCAATGTTACCTCAATAAGAATGACATATAACATACTAAAACACAGGATACAGCAAAAGCAATTATCAGGAAAAAGTATAGTAATAATTGCCTACATTAAGAAAGAATGCTGCTGCTGCAGCTAAGTCGCTTCAGTCGTGTCCGACTCTGTGCGACCCCAGAGACGGCAGCCCACCAGGCTCCCCCGTCCCTGGGATTCTCCAGGCAAGAACACTGGAGTGGGTTGCCATTTCCTTCTCCAGTGCATGAAAGTGAAAAGTGAAAGTGAAGTCGCTCAGTCATGTCTGACTCTTAGCGACCCAATGGACTACAGCCTACCAGGCTCCTCCATCCATGGGATTTTCCAGGCAAAAGTACTGGGGTGGGGTGCCATTGCCTTCCCTGTAAGAAAGAATAAATATAGCAAATAAACAATTTAGCCTCATGACTCAAGGAACCGGAAAAGGAGGAAAAACTCAACTCAAAGTATGAAGAAGGAATAAAATAATAAAGATTAGAACAAAAAAAATGACATATAGACTAGAAAAAGAATAAAAAGATCAATGAAACTAAGCTGAGTTTTTGAAAAGATAAACAAAATTCACAAGCTTTTATCTAAAATAACTAAGAAAAAGGAGAGAATACAAATAAAAGCAGAAATAAAAGAAGATTTTACAACTGATACCATACCATAAAAAGGATCACAAAAGACTGCTATGAACAATTATATGCCAGGAAATTAGATAACCTAGAAGAAAGTAATACATTTATAGAAACATACAATCTATCAAGACTGGATAAAAAATAAATAGAAAATCTAAGCTCAGGATCAGATGACTTAACTGGTGAATTCCACTAAACACTAAAAGAAGTATACCAGTCTTTCTCAAACTTTTTCCAAAAAAATAAAAGAAGAAGGAATACTTTTGAGCTCATTTTATGAGGCAAGTGTTACTCTGATAAGGATGTTTGTAAGATGCAAAAGAGTGGAATGCTTAGAGTATGAAAGTAAAGGATAAATATAGAAGACTTATAGGCCACAGCATTAGAAATTAGACATGCTCCCAGAGAAACTATTGTTTGTGTTTCTGTCATCAATTACATGACATCTGATTAGGTAAACACTCACTGTTAAATGTTTGGTAATATATGAGCAAGAAGAGAATATCACTTTATTAGTGTTGGTTCTGAAGAGTCTATTATGTTTTCTATGTATTTACTATATCTATAACAAGGTACAATGGTGAAAAAGAAGAGAAGAAAGTGTGTTTTTAGTGAGGGAGATAATTTTGACGAGGTTGGGAAACTAGTGAGGATGTTGCTAGTGAAAGATGGGGAGAAACTGAATACAGGCAGTATTATGAATATAGAAATTAAGAAAATAGTTCTTGTAGTGTTCAGGAAGTAAAATTAAGAATGTTTTCTGATTAAGATAATATAGATGGTGAAGAAGAATGCTTTAAGAATAGTCTCTAAAATTTCTTATTTACTTTAGAAGATAGATGGTGCTATCACTAAAACAGAGAACATGGTGAATATGAATGGAGAACTGAAGAAGAGTTGAGAAAAGAAAACGAATAAAGAATTGGAGGTGAATGAAATGGGATAAAGATGATAATTCAGATTTGAACACATGAGTTTCTAGGTAGTTTTGTTCAGTGCACAACTGAACATACAGATACAGGCTTTATTAGAAAAATATTTGCTATATGTTTTGGAGTCTTCAATATATAAATGGTAGTTGAGGTCTCATGTGAAGTTCTTCTTTATTTATAAAGTGAAAAGAGATGAAATTAAGGTAAGAAAAAGAAGAAAATAGCAATGGAAAAGATGGGAATGGAAACAGTGAAAGTTTGGAAGAATAAATTTTAAGAAGGATGAGAAATCAGTATGGAGAACTAGGTCTTAGTGTAATAAAAACAAAAGAACTAAAATAAGGAAAAGAGTCACAGGATACATACAGGGGCAGAAGTGTTGGATAGACAACTGGTTACCTTGCCATTGATGACCTTTGTAGTATCCTTAAAGTGAAGTTGCTCAGTCGTGTCTGACTCTTTGCGATCCCTTGGACTGTAGCCTACCAGGCTCCTCCCTCCATGGGATTCTCCAGGCAAGAGTACTGGAGTGGGTTGCCATTTCCTTCTCCAGGGGATCTTCCCAACCCAGGGATCGAACTCGGGTCTCCCTCATTCCAGGCAGATGCTTTAAGCTCTGAGCCACCAGGGAAGCTCATAGTATCCTTAGAGTGGTGCAACTGGAAACCTCCTCTCTGAGAATCATGTGGGGAGGATAAACAATTTCAAATAACCATGTTTATAAATCTAAGGTTTAAATTTAATCAGAATATAAAAGCATTTTGAATAAAATATACATAATGTTGTCATTATACAGTGTACATGATATTATAAAAGAAATGTATGTTTACAAGGAGATTAGTGTTTGAAGGCAAGGTAATTTTTATATATTTTAATTTAATTGTGAAAAGTTTTGATGGTACTGTAGTATTTAGATTTTTTAAAATTAATTTTTATTGGAATATAGTTGTTTTACAATGTTGTGGCTTTTGGATCTTAAGCCTTGCAGAATTGCCAGCTGAATTGAAATAGATAGCTTAGGTTCTCTGATTTTCCTTTAAATGTTCAACAAACTATCACAAGGAAGTGGTTCTGCATGGTTTATAACAACTTTAAGAGATTTGCTGCTGTGCCATGAATACATCCAATTACAATAAATATGACTTCCAAAATTTCTGCCAAGAGAATTCACTAGTCATAGCACATACTCTTTTTCATCAATGCAAGAGATGACTTTACATGTGAACATCACCAAATGGTCAATACAGAAATCAAACTAATTACATTCTTTGTAGCCGAAGATGGAGAAGCTATATGCAGTCAGTGAAAACAAGACCTGGAGCTGACTGTGACTCAGATCATCAGCTTATCATAGCAAAATTCAGGCTTAAACTAAAGAAAACCAGGAAAAACACTAAGCTGGCCAGGTCTGACTTGAATCAAATCCCATGTGAAGTCATGGTAGAGATAGCAAACTGATTCAAGGGACCAGATCTAGAAAACAGTGTGCCTGAGGAACTATGGACACATGTCCATAATGTTGTAAAGGAGATGGTGAACAAAACCATCCCAAAGAAAAAGAAAAGCAAGAAGTCAAAGTGGCCATCTGAGGAGGCTTTACGAATAGCAGAAGAGCAAAGAGAAGCAAAAAGCAAGGGAGAGAGGGAAAAGTACATCCAGTTAAATGTAGAATTTCAAAGAATAGCTAGAAGAGACAAGAAGGCCTTTTTCAGTGAACAGTGTTTAATAATAGAAGAAAACAACAAAAGGGGAAACACCTAGAGATTTCTTCAGGAAAATTGGACATGTCAAGGGAGCATTCTGCCCAAAGTTGGGCATAGTAAAGAGTAAAAATCGTAGAGATATAGGAGATGCTGAGAGATCAAGAAGAGATGGAAAGAATACACAGAAAAACTGTATAAAAAATATCTTAACCAGATTACTACGATGGTGTATAGTCAGTCACCCAAAGCCAGACATTCGGGAGTGTGAAGTCAAGTGAGCGTTAAGAAGCACTGCTGTTAATAAAACTAGTGGATGCAATGAAATTCCAGCAGAACTATTCAAATCCCTAAAGGAGGATGCCATCAAGGTTTTGCATTCATTATGTCAGCAAATCTGGAAGACCCGCCAGTGGCTACAGGATTGGAAAAGATCAGTCTTTATTCCAATTCCCAAGAAGGGTAGTATCAAAGAATGTGCTAACCATCAGACAGTTACACTCATCTCCCATGCTAGTAAGGTCATGCTTAAAATCCAGCATGCTAGGCTTCAAAATTATGTGAACCAAGAACTTCCAGATGTCCAAACTGGGTTTAGAAAAGAGGAACTAGAAATCAAATTGCCAGCATTCACTGGATTATAGAGAAAGCAAGGGAATTTCAGAAAACATCTCTTTGTTTCATAAACTATGCTAAAGCCTTTGACTGTGTGGATCATGACAAACTGTGGAAAGCTCTTAAAGAGATGGAAATACCAAACCATTTTAGCTGTCTCCTGAGAAGTCTGTATGGGGGTCAAGAAGCAACAATTAGAACTCTGTATAGAATAACTTCGTGGTTCAAGAATGAGAAAGGAGTATGACAAGGCTGTCTGCTGTCATCCTGTTTGTTTAACCTATACACTGAGCACATCATGAGAAATGCTGGGCTGGATGAGTTACAAGCTGGAATCAAGATAAGTGGGAGAAACATCAACAACCTCAGATATGCAGATGATACCATTCATGGCAGAAAATGGAGAGGAACTAAAGAGCCTCTTGACGAGGGTGAAGGAGGAAAGTGAAAGAGCCAGCTTGGCATCTGACTTCATTACTGCATGGCATATAGAAGGAGAAAAGGTGGAAGTAGTGACAGATTTCCTCTTCTTGGACTCCAAAATCACTGCAGATGGTGATTGCAGCCATGAAATCAGAAGATAATTGCTTCTTCATAGGAAAGTGATGGCAAACCCAGACAATGTGTTGAAAAGCAGAGACATTACTCTGTGGACAAAGGTCCATATAGTCAAGGTTATGGTCTTCCCAGTGGTCACAGACAGTTGTGAGAGCTGGGCCGTAAAGAAAGCAGAACACCAAAGAACTGATGCCTTTGAACTGTGGTGCTGGAGAAGACTCCTGAAAGTCCCTTCGACAGCAAAATCAAATCAGTCAATCTTAAGGGAATTAAACCCTGAATATTAACTGGTAGGACTGATGCTGAAGTTCCAGTATTTTGGTCATCTATTACAGCCAACTCATTGGAAAAGTCCTTGATGCTGGGAAACATCAAGGGCAGAAGGAAAAGAGGGCATCAGCAGATGAGACAGTTGGATGGTATCACTGATGCAATGAACCTGAACTTGGGCAAACTCTGGAAGATGGTGAGGGACAAGGAGGCTTGGCTTGCTGCAGTCCCTGGGGTCACAAAGAGTCGGACATGACTGGGTGACTGAACAACAACAATAACTTTCAAAATTTCTTGTTTGCTATTACCTGGACACATTAGTGGTTAGTGTAGATGGAAGTGGTTTGCCTAGATATAGATGGCTAATATGGGCTTCTCTGGTGGCTCAGCAGTGAAGAATCTGTCTGCAATGCAGAAGACTCTGCAGTGCAGAAGACTTGGGTTCAATCCTGTGTTAGGATGACCCCCTGGAAAGGAAATGGCAACCCAATCTATTCTTGCCTGAGAATTCCCATGGAAAGTGGAGCCTGGCAGGCTGCAGTCCATGTGATCTTAAAAGAGTCAGATGCAACTTAGAAACTAAACCAGATGGCTAACATAGATTTGAACATTTGATATATTCAAATTAACTGAACACACACAGAAAGAAAATAAGTTGTAGCTATTTGTTACAAATAGAACTGAATTAAAGAGAGAGTTGAGTTTTCAGGGTTGAATTTATTTCACAGCAAGATATTTTTATTAAAGGGAAGAGTGGTCAATTAGAGTTCTCGATATTGTCTATTGAATTGTAGATGATTTCAGTACAGTGAAGACTGTGGCTAGTTCTTGTCTTCCTCACACCAGTCAACAGTATAGTGATTTAATCTTTGTCTACATTATCTAATTTGGTAATCAGAAAAAGCAGTAAGAATAAAGGATAGGAAAATTGGTCAAAAAACTTTTTAAAATATCAAACTCCTTAGAAACCAAACATATTGTTCTCTATGATTCCATGGAGGCTTAACAATAATAAATATTCATTAGATTAATTTTAAAATTCTTTCATCAATTCTCTTAATCCTAATATATTTCAAAATTCTTGGAGTCTTTTTATTACCCTGGTGGTGTTGTAGTCACTAAATCATGTCTGACTCCTGCGACCCCATGGACTGTAGCCAGCCAGGCTCCTTCGTTCATGAGGATTCTCCAGGCAAGAATACTGGAGTGGGTTACCATTTTCTTCTCCAGGGGATCGTCCCAACCCAGAAATCAAACCTGGGTCTCCTGCATTGCAGGCATATTCGTTACGGACTGAGCTATGAGGGAAGCCCGTAGTATGAAATTTAGCACTAACCCAGAGGATAACTGGGACTTTTCCTCTAAATAATTCTTTTACAGCAAATAGATATTTTTCAGATGTTCAGCTGCTTTGTAATTCATGTCTAATTGTAATTTTAAAATAATTTAAGAGGATATTTCCTCCCTAAAGACTTCTAACTATACCCTTTCTCTAAATCCACTGGTATTTTAACACAAACAATTAAAGAGTAATTGTGTTTTTCCCTTAGGCTAGATTAAGTAGAAATGAGAAAGATTAAAAAAGAAATTCCTCACTACATAGTTTGTAAGAAAAATAGAAAAAATTTCCCCTGGAAATTTGAACGTTGATGAACCACTTTTCCTCATAAAAGAAAATTATGAGCCATAAGCAGGAAACATAGAGATACAAACTGGGGAGAGATGAAGAATGAGCATGAAGGATGAAAAATTAGGGCTCTTCAAAATCATTTCAATGTAGATTTCCCCATAATTTGTCAGTTTTTTAAAATTTGTTTTCATTTATAACAGAAAATATATTTATTTAATATCTAGTTCTATTTCTGTCAATATAAAACTTCAAATGTGAATGGACAATGTATAAAATTTTAAAAATTAAGGTTAAAATAAAACTACAGCTTATTTTTAAGTGTTTTAAAGGAAGAATTGGAGAAATATTTACTTAGCACTTCAAAATTAACAAAGATTTTACATTTTTATTTCAAAATTTAACTATGAGCAATCAGATGTGTCACATGTAATCCTAATATTTTTTTTAGGGTAAAAATCATACCAAATGTAGTAACAGAAAGAGAAAAAACTGAACAAAAACAATACAACTGTATTCTTTACGCTTGAATATTATTTTTTGCATGACTAGTTACGTAAAAGAATATGGTGTCATATATATTACCTATGATTGAGTCAAATTAACATATCCAATGTAAGATTGGATAAGTAAATGAAATTAAAATGAATAATTCTGAGCATATTTATAATGCTAATAACTGGTATATAAAATAGTATATAGTAATGATCATAGCATAAATAAACTTTTAATTATTAGTTACTTTTCTATGAAAAGTATTATTATGAATCAGGGAATGGAAGGAATTGATATAGGCAGAGTTAAATTATGAGAGTGAGTCTCAAATACATCTGAGTTATACCAATGCTCGAATCTATCTGGTTAAATCAGTGCTCTGTTTATACATTGCTGACCATCTGCTTTGTCACCTAAAGTGATCCCGTTATGAAATGGAATCCAAAGAGATCTTATCTTCTGTTACCTCTGCATGTCAACACAGTTTTAACCAGCTAAAAAAGGTAAATATTCACCACCAACAGCCAGCTTAACTTTTAGAATATGTTAATGAAATTATATTTTAGATCCATGACAGCATATTAAACACCTTTTATAATTAAAAGTAATGATTCATAAACTTGTTTCAACCTCTGCCAGAAAATGAAAGCTACTTTCTAAGTAATGTAGTAAATATGTTGTTAAATAATGACTAGTAAGTAAGCTCTAAAACTGAGAATTTGGTGGGAAAGCATGTTAATCTGTGCATGTATTTATATTTAAATAAATATAATATATGTATACTGAATATATATACAAATTAGAGAGAGAAATGGTAAGGTTAAAGTATTCAAATAAAATACTTTTTTTTGTAAGGTAGCAATGACATGTGGAGAGAACCCAAAAAATCAAGGGAAGAGAACAAATTGAACTTCTATGCAAGAATAAGTGTTTTTCAATATGGGCAAAAAGTCTGCACCTTTTCAGTAGATTAGCCTAAGGGAAAAACACACTTCTCTTTAATTTTCTGTATTAAAATATCAGTGGATTCAGAGATGATGTCATATTTATAGCAGTCTTTAGGGGGGAAATATCCTCTTAGATTATTTTAAAATTATAATTGAATATGAATTACAAAACTACTGAATGTCTAAAACATATCTATTTGCTGTAAAAGAATTATTTAGTGGATAAGACCCAGTTATCTGGGGGAGAGGAAGGAGACTCATGAGGGAGGGGATAAATACATAATTATGACTGATTCTTGTTGTATGGTAAAAAACAATACAATATGTAAAGCTATTTTCCTCCCATTAAAAAAGACATAGTTATCTTTCAATTAATGCTAAATTTCATTTTCCAGTCCATAAAATGACTCCAAGAATTTTGAAATATATTAGGATTAAGAGTATTGATGAAAGAATTAAAAAAAAAATAATTGAATGGCTATTTATCATTGCTAAGCCTTACAGGATCACAGAGAACAAGAAAATGTTCAGTGTTCAAAGAGCTTAGAATTTAAAGAAAAAACGTTTTTGACCAATTTTCCTATCCTTTTACTGATTTGCTTTTTTTGTTACCAAATTAGATATTGTAAAAAAAAGATTAAATTACAATACTTTTGACTGCGGTAGGAAGATAAGAACTAGCAGTAGTTTTCATTATATTGCTTCCTTTTTGTTTCTCTTTAGTGTTCCAAAATTAAGATTAGTCCAGCTCCAGAGTAGTCTAGCCTAGCCCCACAATAGGAGGGTAATGAAGTTGGATTTTAGGGCAGAGAAATGGGCAATTCTTCTTGCTATTAACTCTAACTTGCACACCAGGAAGATAAATGTACTTGCCATCCCTTTTATTGTCAGTAGACCTTCAATACGAATGATTGATTTGGATTAAGCCATATTCACTAAATCTCATTGTAGTTTGTAGACCCATATGAATCGTGTTGGGCTTCCCTCATGGCTCATATGGTGAAGAATCTGCCTGCAATCCAGGAGATCAGATTCAACCCCTGGGTTCAGGAAGATCCCTTGGAGAAAGGAAGGGCAACCCCCTCAAGTATTTTCGCCTGGAGAATTCCATGGACAGAGGAGCCTGGCAGGTTATACTCCATCATGTTTCAAAGAGTCAGATACAAATGAGCAACTAAGCACAATTAGGAGCATAGATCATGTTATATAATAATTTAATTATTCAGTAGATTTAAAAATCTCCCTTTAAATATAGCAATTTCATGGGGAGGAAAAAAAAAAAAAAACATTGGAAAACATTAAAAAGTTTCTGACGCTTACTCCTTGGAAGGAAAGTTATGACCGACCTAGATAGCATATTCAGAAGAAGAGACATTACTTTGTCAACAAAGGTCCATCTAGTCAAGGCTATGGTTTTTCCTGTGGTCATGTATGGATATGAGAGTTGGACTGTGAAGAAGGCTGAGCACCAAAGAATTGATGATTTTGAACTGTGCTGTTGGAGAAGACTCTTGAGAGTCCCTTGGACTGCAAGGAGATCCAACCAGTCCATTCTGAAGGAGATCAGCCCTGGGATTTCTTTGGAAGGAATGATGCTGAAGCTGAAGTTCCAGTATTTTGGCCATCTCATGTGAAGAGTTGACTCATTGGAGAAGACTCTGATGCTGGGAGGGATTGGGGGCAGGAGGAGAAGGGGACGATGGAGGATGAGATGGCTGGATGGCATCACTGACTCGATGGATGTGAGTCTGAGGGAACTCCGGGAGTTTGTGATGGACAGGGAGGCCTGGCATGCTGTGATTCATGGGGTGGCAAAGAGTTGGACATGACTGAGCAACTGAACTGAACTGAACTGAAAGTGTGTTAGTGTAGGCCTCCAGCACAAAAGGAATTTAATTCTATTGATCCTTTTCATCTTTTTACTTTAAGTTTTAAAAATAAGTCTATAAAAATGTTTTAATATATGACTGCTTAAAACTGTTAATGACTGTTAGTCTGATGATTACTTATAAAGGAAAATCAACACTTTCCTTAAATAAATGACTTTATAGTGTCCTAAGAAATTTTCAAAAAGGATAAATGGCTGTCTGAGGAGGCCTTACCAATAGCTATGAAAAGAAGAGAAGTGAAAGGTAAAGCAGAAAAGGAAAGATATACCCATTCGAATGCAGAGTTCCGAAGAATAGCAAGGAGAGATAAGAAAGTGTTCCTCAGTGCTCAATGCAAAGAAATAGAGGGAAAAAAATTAGAATGGGAAACATTAGAGCTCTCTTCAAGAAAATTAGAGATACCAAGCAAAATTTTCATGGAAAGATGGGCACAATAAAGGACAGAAATGGTATGAACCTAAAAGAGGCAGAAGATATGAAGAAGAGGTGGCAAGAATACACAAAAGAACTGTACAAAAAGATCTTCATGACCCAGATAACCATGATGGTGTGATCACTCACCTACAGCCAGACATCCTGGAATGGGAAGTGAAGTGGGCCTTAGGAAGCACCACTACGAACAAAGCTAGTGGAGGTGATGGAATTCCCGTTGAGCTACTTCAAATCCTAAAAGATGATGCTGTGATGTGCTGCACTCAATATGCCAGCAAATTTGAAACCTCAGCAATGGCCACAGGACTGGAAAAGATCAGTTTTCATTCCAATCCCAAAGAAAGTCAATGCCAAAGAATGTTAAATTACCACATCATTGCACTCATCTCACATGCTAGCAAGGTAATGCTCAAAATTCTCCAAGCCAGGCTTCAACAGTACATGAACTACGAGCTTCCAGACGTTCAAGCTGGATTTAGAAAAGGCAGAGGAATGAGAGATCAAATTGCCAACATTCGCTGGATCATCAAAAAAGCAAGAGAGTTCCAGAAAAACATCTGGAATATTTCTGCTTCATTGACTATGTCAAAGCCTTTGACTGTGTGGATCACAATAACCTGTGGAAAGTTCTTCAAAGATGGGAATACCAGACCACTTGACCAAGAAGCAACAGTTAGAACCGGGCATAGAACAACAGACTGGTTTCAAATCGGGAAAGGAGTACATCAAGGCTGTATATTGTCACCCTGCTTATTTAACTTATATGCAGAGTACATCATGACAATTGCTGGACTGGCTGAAACACAAGCTGGAATCAAGATTTCTGGGAGATATATCAATAACCTCAGATATGCAGATGAGACCACCTTTATGGCAGAAAGTGAAGAAGAACTAAAGAGCTTCTTAATGAAAGTGAAAGAGGAGAGTGAAAATGTTGGCTTAAAATTCAACATTCAAAAAACAAAGATCATGACATCTGGTCCCATCACTTCATGGCAAATAGATGGGGAAACAATGGAAACTGACAAACCTTATTTTGGGGGGGCCCCAAAATCACTGCAGATGGTGACTGCAGCCATGAAATTAAAAAATGCTTGCTCTTTGGAAGAAAAGTTATGACCAACCTAGGCAGCATTAAATAGCAGAGATATTACTTTGCCAACAAAGGTTCAGCTAGTCAAAGCTATAGTTTTTCCAGTAGTCATGTATGAATGTGAGTGCTGGACTATAAAGAAAGCTGAGCACCAAAGAATTGATGCTTTTGAACTGTGGTGTTGGAGAAGACGCTTGAGAGTCCCTTGGACTGCAAGGAGATCCAACCAGTCCATCCAAAAGGTCAGTCCTGAGTGTTCATTGGAAGGACTGATACTGAAGCTGAAACTCCAGTAATTGGCCACCTGATGCAAAGAACTGACTCATTTGAAAAGATTCTAATGCTGGGAAAGATTGAATGTGGGAGGAGAAGGAGAGGACAGAGGATGAGATGGTTGGATGGCATCACCAACTCAATGGACATGAATTTGAGTAAATTCCGGGAGTTGGTGATAGACAGGGAGGCCTGGCATGCTGAAGTCCATGGGGTGACAAAGAGTCAGGCACGACTGAGCAACTGAGCTGACTGAAGGAAATCAAAGTGCATTATTTTTCTCATATATCTTTATAAGGCATAAATAAACAGAATTGGTTAGGAATAAGGAAACAAGGAAAAGAATTATATTGAAGTAGCTTGTCACAAGGTGGCACTGCTGTTTCAAATATGAAGCTATACCTATGCTTTCTCTTTTTGGGGGTGATCTTTTAAAATATTTAAAATGTTTTGAAAATACTTCATACTACCTTAAGGAGCTTAGATCTAGATAAACTTTTAGAGTAACATCCACAATTAGTGTTGCCTATTGGCTATAATTTTCCCAGGCTTTTTTTTTTTCTTTTCTTTTCCATCTTGGCTTGTGAAGTTCCTAGTCTCTAACAGCTGAATTTGAATTTATACATACCAATTTAATCTAATGCCCCTAGGGTACAAAAACAAGCAGACAGATATATTTCAGGCCATAATACTTCTATGTTTGACTTTCATCTCTTTTTAACTTGTTAACAAAATAATCAATTTCATTAATGTCATTATTAGGGTGTGACAATCAACTTTTTTCCATAAAATTAGTAATTAAATTATTTCTAGGAAAGAGAAAAATTCAAATTTCTGAATTGTTATTTTGAAAAAAAGGCAGTGTAATAGAGCTTACTAGCAAAGTATATCTCATATGCACAAAGTTGAAATAAAAACAATAAAATACTATTATGCACTCTTACATTCTTTGTGAAAAATACTCATTTAGACTTATTTTCACTGTACATATCATTTCTATAGTTATAGTTACAGCTACAGAGTATCATTTTTCACATGAAAGCAGCACTTTCAGAATAAAGTATTTGAGCTACAGAAGCCAAACGGTGAGAGGTGATGCTCATTAAGCAGGCTGGAAAGACTAATAAGAATAAACGTTTGCTAAAGGCAAACAGTCACCTTCACAAGTTTAAAGAGAAAGGAATAATGTTAAAAACAACCTTTCTGCCTGAAGTTACCAAGAGAGATAGAAGTTGTTTAAAAGTACAGTTTTAGAAAGAATAGCACAACAGCTTTAAACTCAGCAAATTTTATGTTCTTAAGGAATAATTAAGTTACATCTCAAACTTTGAGTGAACCTGTTTGCCATAGATAAATAGATTGTGTGTTTGTCTCTGGATTTAATTCTTGATTTGGTCTTGCTAGCATGCATAGACAGGATGCCAGTCTTTAGGTATAGTCTCTGAAGTTCGTTCGCAATAAGTCAATCCTCTGAATTTTGTCATTTTCACTTACTTGGAAATAAGAAGTAGAAAGAGGAAGAAGAAAAGAAAATAAGACCAAACAACATAAA
Organism: Tragelaphus eurycerus; assembly: GCA_935064755.1. Classification (NCBI taxonomy): domain Eukaryota; kingdom Metazoa; phylum Chordata; class Mammalia; order Artiodactyla; family Bovidae; genus Tragelaphus; species Tragelaphus eurycerus. The sequence goes on from CAKXYN010000246.1 coordinate 227,578, forward strand.
TCACTCCAGGAAGAGATTCCTCTATTAATGTCATTTTATGAGAGGGCCCGTTCCTTGACTACTCACTGTTCCTTCCTCTTTACGCCCAGTGTCCTGACATGGAAGATTTAGACTTGTGTGTTGTCCGTCTCCCTCACTAGACTATCAATTCCATGGCAGCAGATTACTGATTTGTTCACTCTTGCTTCCTCAGTGTTTGAGACACTTAACACATCATAGGTCTCTCAACAAATATTTGTTCAATAAATGAGTGAATTTTCATACATTATGGATTTTGATATACAATTACTTTTTTCATCATAATAAACCTGTAGTAAATATTTATTAAACGTGAATTTGGGATGCTATTGCTAGACAAATCCTGAAACCTAGCTTTACCTAACTGATTAAAAATATTGGATGTTTGGTATCATTTTCTGTAATTAATATTTAACATAGAACATATAAGAAATATGTCAAAGTTTGAAAAGTTAGAATATTTGGGCTGTGGTCACCAGGGGGACTTGCTGAGGGGCATTTACTTGGTAAAGTCATCATATTTTAGGTCTGACTTTAGTCTTGGACAAACATTGTCTTCTTATTCAGTCTTCTTACTGGTGAAAATGTTATTTTCAGAATGATAATTTAACCAATTTAAACTTCTCAGATTGAGGCATGTCTGCCTCCTGGGAATAGCTGGCTGAATGCCACATTCATGGTTCTCCATGGGGCTGAGAGCAGAAAGGTACAAATGAAGTGAGGCAGAGACTTTGTTACATGGCACTTTTTTCTTTAGTTATGTTAATATTTTAGTCTTGCTGGCTACGAGTTATTTAGTATTTTCTCTATTTATTGTAAGGCTTTTAATCAACATATTAACTGCTCTTTTTTTTCTGAAAAGACATAATTTACTTTAAATGTATCCATCAATTGTAAAATGATCCAGATTTGAGATGTTAAAATGTTTAAAGAGTTTCAAATAATGAAGGGAATCATGATATTCCTATCTTAGTTTATTTTACAAGAACATATATCTGCTCTGATTATACAGTATTTAAATTTCAGAGGGTAAAATTATTTTATTTTCAAGCCCTGTGTGGCATTTTACTTTCACTTCTATATACTAGGCTTATATTTGTCATTGTTAATATATATTTATCTTTTAAAATGGCCCCTTTTCATCTGCATCTTTTTTTGTGGAAGAAGTAAGAGAAGGAAGAACATATAGAAGTAAAATTATATTGAAATATGGAAAATTGCTGTTTCTTGAGATTATTGTTGGAACTTGAGCACCACATTATGTAGTCTTAAATGATGATAATGTAACCCAACATATAAGGCATACAATTAAGCTTAGATAGAAGGAACTACCTTTTTTCCCACATATCTCTCATAGTAAGCTGACATAATCAATGTAACCAAGTATACTCTCAAAAGACTATCATTAGGCTAATAAAACCCAACCAAACCTTACTAAATGGTGTGCCGCTGCTGCTGCTGCTAAGTCGCTTCAGTCATGTCCGACTCTGTGCTACCCCATAGACAGCAGCCCACCAGGCTCCCCCGTCCCTCAGATTCTCCCGGGAAGAACACTGGAGTGGGTTGCCATTGCCTTCTCCAAGGCAGGAAAGACTAAATGGTGCAGATCCCACCAAAAAATTTACTAGAATAGACAATCTGAATATCTGACTTTGAAATAAATAAAATAGTCTAAGATAATGAAACATCCTTGTGTTAGGTAAAATTCTTACACAGCCCCCTAACCTCATCTTTCTCTGAACAAGGATTTTGTAGATATGATGGGATAGTTACTTTCATGATTAGGTTATCTTATATGTCACTTCAGTCCTGTCCAACTCTGTGCGACCCCCTGGACTATATCCTGTTAGGCTCCTCTGTCCATGGGATTCTCCATGCAAGAATACTGAAACGGGTTGCCATTCCTCTTTCAGGGGATCTTTCAGACCCAGGGATCGAACCCACATCTTTTAAGTCTCCTGCATTGGCAGATGGATTCTTTACCACTAGCATCACCTGGGAAGCCCTTTGGCACAAAAACAAAGTTATCTGAGATCTGATCTATCAAGTGAGCCTTTAAGAGGAATTGAGTTCTTCCTGAAGAAAGATTTTGATGTTAGGAAGGTTCTCTATTGCTGGGTTTGAAGATGAAAGGAGCTGTGTGCAAAGAATGTGAGAACCCTCTAGGAGCTTAGAGGGGTCATTTGCTGATCCAGCAAGGAAACGGGGACCTCTGTCCCATTACTGCTAGAAACTGAATCTGGCCACAGCCACATAAGCTTAGAAGAGAACCCTGAGTTCCAGGTGAACATGACGGTTGACTAAAACCTTAATTTTGGCTTTGATTTGAAATGCTGAGCAGAGAGCCCAACCTCACTGTTTTGAACTCTTCACATACCTAACTGTGATGAACAGAATGGGCAATGTGTTAAGCCTATGGTTGGGTAATTTATTATGCAGCAACCGAAAACTAATACAATCATGAAAACCACTCTGAATAACTAACTAACCTCTACCTTAATGCCTGACACATATTAGCACATCCCCACATGCAGCCACATCTACTGGGCTTTTCTCACTTAACAAAAATTCTTTTCCATCTTAAAATAATGATAATAGTTAACATTTACTGATTACTTTCAGCATGCAGTACTGATATATATGTGAATTATATCATTCCGTTTTCTCACTGACCCTATGTTGATGATACTATTTACTATTTCTTAAACTACCGAACAACTGTACTCATCTCACATGCTATTAAAGTAATGCCCAAAATTCTCCAAGCCAGGCTTTAGCAGTACGTGAACTGTGAACTTCCAGATATTCAAGCTGGTTTTACAAAAGGCAGAGGAACCAGAGATCATATTGCCAACATCCGCTGGATAATCGAAAAAGCAAGATAGTTCCAGAAAAACATCTACTTATGCTTCATTGACTATATCAAAGCCTTTGACTGTGCGGATCACAACAAACTGGAAAATTCTGAAAGAGATGGGAATACCAGGGCACCTGACCTGCCTCTTGAGAAACCTATATGCAGGTCAGGAAGCAACAGTTAGAACTGGACATGGAACAACAGACTGGTTCCAAATAGGAAAAGGAATACGTCAAGGCTGTATATTGTCACCCTGCTTATTTAACTTATATGCAGAGTACGTCATGAGAAACGCTGTGCTGGAAGAAGCACAAGCTGGAATCAAGATTGCCAGGAGAAATATCAATAACCTCAGATATGCAGATGACACCACCCTTATGACAGAAAGTGAAGAGGAACTAAAAAACCTCTTGAGGAAAGTGAAAGAGGAGAGTGAAAAAGTTGGCTTAAAGCTCAACATTCAGAAAACAAAGATCATGGCATCTGGTCCCATCACTTCATGGGAAATAGATAGGGAAACAGTGGAAACAGTGTCAGCCTTTATTGTTTGGGGCTCGAAAATCACTGCAGATGGTGATTGCAGCCATGAAATTAAGACACTTATGACCAACCTAGATAGCATATTCAAAAGCAGAGACATTACTTTGCCAACCAAGGTCCATCTAGTCAAGGCTATGGTTGTTCCAGTGGTCATTTATGGATGTGAGAGTTGGACTGTGAAGAAGGCTGAGTGCTGAAGAATTGATGCTTTTGAACTGTGGTGTTGGAGAAGACTCTTGAGAGTCCCTTGGACTGCAAGGAGGTCCAACCCATCCATCCTAAAGGAGTTCAGTCCTGGGTGTTCATTGGAAGGATTGATGCTGAAGCTGAAACTCTAATACTTTGGCCACCTCATGCAAAGAGTTGACTCATTGGAAAAGACTCTGATGCTGGGAGGGATTGGGGGCAGGAGGAGAAGGGGACAACAGAGGATGAGATGGCTAGATGGCATCACCGACTCGATGGACATGAGTTTGAGTGAACTCCAGGAGTTGGTGATGGACAGGGAGGCCTGGCCTGCTGTGATTCATAGGGTTGCAAAGAGTCAGACACAACTGAGTGACTGAACTGAACTGAAGAGAAAACTCTGAAGAGTTAGATTTAGTACTCAACCTGGTATGCCAGTTTGTCTAATACACACAATGAGCTGGGATAAGGACCCAGATATTCAGACTTCAGACTCAATGTGCTTTGTTTTTAGAAAATGAAAATAATATAATTTTTATTATATACATGTGAAATACTAACTTAAAAACAGAACAAAAAATAAAAATTAGTGAAGTTCCACAAACAAACAACACCACTGTTAAAGACGGAGTGATCATTCTTTAGCAAGATTCTCTCAACATATATCAAATGTGTAAATTTGCATAAGTGGAGTCATATAAATGTTGTTTTATAAAAACTGCTTATTTTGTTCTTATTTCTTTTCTCTATTTCTGAACTTCCCTTTTCAACCAACTCTTTACTTTTACCTTCTCATCTTGTTCCTATCCTAAGTAACAAATAGCCTTGCACATCTTTCATTATTCTTGTGTTATACAGATACGTAAAAAATAATTTCCTCATTATAGATATATGTATATACATACTTATACATGTGTGTATGCATACTAATGTAATTTTTAAAGAGTTTTGTAAAGAAAGGTCTTTTTATATACAGTTCTTTGTTTCTTTTATCATAGACACTTGAGGGATTCTTTAATTGGCCTTACGTGGTCATTCTTATGGGCTTCCTTTGAATTTTGCCTTCTCTCTCCTTGAAGAAAGATGAATTTCTGTCCTTTCTATAATTAATTCATTTCTCAGCTCTGTTTTTAGATTATTTTCTATCCTAACAAAAATGATCTTGCTACCCAGATTAGAATACACTGCAGAAATCTTAAATTTTTATATATTTTTCTAATTATAAAAGCAGTACGTATTTACTTAACATGTATACAGAATAAAAAATAATATAGAAATAAATAAAATCAATATAGTCTGCTATTCAGTCAGATGATCTGAATGGTGGATCTTTAAATTATTATATCCTAGATTGAAACCTACAATTAGCATTTGGGGTTTTATTTCCATTTTTAAAAAGCAAAAGAAAACACTGAAGAACAAAGAAAATATACTGTATATGCATTTGTACGTATTTTTCCCCAGTGAATACAATATGAGAACTTCCCTATTTTCATTTAAATTTAGCTACAACAAAGAAGCTGAGAAAACCTGTAAACTTAAAAGATACCAAAGTAAAAGTGATAACCCCATTTTTACAAATGAAATGTTTTCATTTTCTATGCCCATAAAAGTGTGACTCAAAAAGTGAAACTGAAATAAAATGCAATAAAAATATGCCATCAGATCAGATCAGTCGCTCAGTCGTGTCCGACTCTTTGCGACCCCATGAACTGCAGCACGCCAGGCCTCCCTATCCATCACCAGCTCTCGGAGGTCACTCAGACTCACATTCATCGAGTCAGTGATGCCATCCAGCCATCTCATCCTCTGTTGTCCCCTTCTCCTCGTGCCCTCAATCCCTCCCAGCATCAGAGTCTTCTCCAATGAGTCAACTCTTCTCATGAGGTGACCAAAACACTGGAGTTTCAGCTTGAGCATCATTCCCTCCAAAGAAATCCCAGGTCTGATCTCCTTCAGAATGGACTGGTTGGATCTCCTTGCAGTCCAAGGGACTCTCAAGAGTCTTCTCCAACACCACAGTTGAAAAGCATCAATTCTTCGGTGCTCAGCCTTCTTCACAGTCCAGCTCTCACATCCATACATGACCACAGGAAAGACCATAGCCTTGACTAGGCGAACCTTTGTTGGCAAAGTGATGTCTCTGCTTTTGAATATGCTATCTAGGTTGGTCATAACCTTCCTTCCAAGGAGTAAGCGTCTTTTAATTTCATGGCTGCAGTCACCATCTGCAGTGATTTTTGAGCCCAGAAAAATAAAGTCTGACACTGTTTGCACTGTTTCTCCATCTATTTCCCATGTAGTGATGGGCCCAGATGCCATGATCTTCGTTTTCTGAATGTTGAGCTTTAAGCCAACCTTTTCACTCTCCACTTTCACTTTCATCAAGAGGCTTTTTAGTTCTTCTTCACTTTCTGCCATAAGGGTGGTGTCATCTTCATATCTGAGGTTATTGATATTTCTCCCAGCAATCTTGATTCCAGCTTGTGTTTCTTCCAGTCCAGCATTTCTCATGATGTACTCTGCATATAAGTTAAATAAACATGGTGACAATATACAGCCTTGACGTACTCCTTTTCCTCTTTGGAACCAGTCTGTTGTTCCATGACCAGTTCTAACTGTTGCTTCCTGACCTGCATACAGATTTCTGAAGAGGCAGATCAGGTGGTCTGGTATTCCCATCTCTCTCAGAATTTTCCACAGTTTATTGTGATCTACACAGTCAGAGGCTTTGGCATAGTCAATAAAGCAGAAATAGGCATTTTTCTGGAACTCTCTTGCTTTTTCCATGATCCAGCGGATGTTGGCAATGTGATCTCTGGTTCCTCTGCCTTTTCTAAATCCAGCTTGAACATCAGGAAGTTCACAGTTCACATATTGCTGAAGTCCGGCTTGGAGAATTTTGAGCATTACTTTACTAGCATGTGAGATGAGTGCAATTGTGCGGTAGTGTGAGCATTCTTTGGCATTGCCTTTCTTTGGGATTGAGATGAAAACTGACCTTTTCCAGTCCTGTGGCCACTGCTGAGTTTTCCCAATTTGCTGGCATATTGAGGAACTAAAAAGCCTCTTGATGAAAGTGAAAGAGGAGAGTGAAAAAGTTGGCTTAAGGCTCAACATTCAGAAAACGAAGATCATGGCATCTGGTCCTTTTTTTTAAATTGAACCACGAATTTCCAGATGTTCAAGGTGGTTTTAGAAAAGGCAGAGGAACCAGAGATCAAATTGCCAACATGTGCTGGATCATGGAAAAAGCAAGAGAGTTCCAGAAAATCATCTATTTCTGCTTTATTGACTATACCAAAGCTTTTGACTGTGTGGATCACAATAAACTGTGGAAAATTCTGAAAGAGATGGGAATACCAGGCCACCTGACTTGCCTTTTGAGAAACCTATATGCAGGTCAGGAAGCAACAGTTAGAACTGGACATGGAACAACAGACTGGTTCCAAATAGGAAAAGGAGTACATCAAGGCTGTGTATTGTCACCCTGCTTATTTAACTTAATATGCAGTGTACATCATGAGAAACGCTGTGCTGGAAGAAGCACAAGCTGGAATCAAGATTGCTGGGAGAAATATCTATAACCTCAGATATGCAGATGACACCACCCTTATGGCAGATAGTGAAGAGGAACTAAAAAGCCTCTTGATGAAAGTGAAAGAGGAGAGTGAAAAAGTTGGCTTAAAGCTCGACATTCAGAAAACAAAGATCATGGCATCCGGTCCCATCACTTCATGGGAAATAGATAGGGAAACAGTGGAAACAGTGTCAGCCTTTATTGTTTGGGGCTCGAAAATCACTGCAGATGGTGATTGCAGCCATGAAATTAAAAGACGCTTACTCCTTGGAAGGAAAGTTATGACCAACCTAGATAGCATATTCAAATCAGAGACATCACTTTGCCAACAAATGTCTGTCTAGTTAAGGCTATGGTTTTTCCTGTGGTCATGTATGGATGTGAGAGTTGGACTGTGAAGAAGGCTGAGCGCAGAAGAATTGATGCTTTTGAACTGTGTTTTTGAAAAACACAATTTACAACTCACCAAATATGAAATAGATAATTTCAATAGCCTGATAGCTATTAAGGAAATTGAACGTATAATTATAAAATTCCCTAAACAAATCTCTAGGGCCAGATGATTTCACTGAACTCTATCTAGATTGTCATACAATGTGAACAAATCAGAAAGGGAAAAAAAGATGTTTATTAACACGTATATATGGAACCTAGAAAAATGGTACTGATGAACCTGTTTTCACAGCAGGAATAGAGATGCAGAAATAGAGAATGGACTTGTGGACACAATGGAAGGAGGAGAGGATGGGACAATTTGAGAGAGTAGCACTGACAGATATACACTACCATGTATAAAATAGTTCAGAAACTGCTATATAACACAGGGAGCTCAGCTGGTGCTCTATGATGACTTACAGAGATAGGAGGGGAGGATAGGAGGGAGACTCAAGAGGGAAAGGATATATGTATACTTAAAACGTTCACATTGTAGTACAGCAGAAACCAACACAACATTGTAGTGATTATCCTCCAGTTAAAAGTAAATTAGGATGATGGTCACCTTGTAGAATGAATTTGGGAGTTTTCCTTCTGCAATTTTTTGAAAGAGTTCAGCCATGACAGATGTTCAGTTCAGTTCAGTTCAGTCACTCAGTCGTGTCCGACTCTTTGTGGCCTCATGAATCACACCACATCAGGCCTTCGTGTCCAACAACAACTCCCAGAGTTCACTCAGACTCACGTCCATCGAGTCAGTGATGCCATCCAGCCATCTCATCCTCTGTCATCCCTTTCTCCTCCTGCCCCCAATCCCTCCCAGAATCAGAGTCTTTTCCAGTGAGTCAACGCTTTGCATGAGGTGGCCAAAGTACTGGAGTTTCAGCTTTAGCATCATTCATTCCAAAGAAATCCTAGGGCTGATCTCCGTCAGAATGAACTGGTTGGATCTCCTTGCAGTCCAAGGGACTCTCAAGAGTCTTCTCCAACACCACAGTTCAAAAGCCCCAATTCTTTGGCGCTCAGCCTTCTTCACAGTCCAACTCTCACACCCATAAATGACCAAAGATAGCCTTGACTAGATGGACATTTGTTGGCAAAGTAGTGTCTCTGCTTTTGAATATGCTATCTAGGTTGGTCATAACTTTCCTTCCAAGGAGTAAGCGTCTTTTAATTTCATGGCTGCAGTCACCATCTGCAGTAATTTTGGAGCCCTGAAAAATTAAGTCTGACACTGTTTCCACTGTTTCCCCATCTATTTCCCATGAACTGATGGGACCGGAAGCCATGATCTTCATTTTCTGAATGTTGAGCTTTAAGCCAACTTTTTCACTCTCCACTTTCACTTTCATCAAGAGGCTTTTTAGTTCCTCTTCACTTTCTGCCAAAAGGGTGGTGTCATCTGCATATCTGAGGTTATTGATATTTCTCCCAGCAATCTTGATTCCAGCTTGTGCTTCTTCCAGCACAGCGTTTCTCATGACGTACTCTGCATATAAGTTAAATAAGCAGGGTGACAATATACAGCCTTGACGTACTCCTTTTCCTATTTGGAACCAGTCTGTTGTTCCATGTCCAGTTCTAACTGTTGCTTCCTGACCTGCATACAGATTTCTCAAGAGTCAGGTCAGGTGGTCTGGTATTCCCATCTCTTTCAGATTTTTCCACAGTTTCTTGTGATTCACACAACCAAAGGCTTTGGCATAGTCAGTAAAGCAGATTAGATATTTTTCTGGAACTCTCTTGCTTTTTCCATGATCCAGTGGATGTTGGCAATTTGATCTCTGGTTCCTCTGCCTTTTCTAAAACCAGCTTGAACATCAGGAAGTTCACGGTTCACATATTGCTGAAGTCTGGCTTGGAGAATTTTGAGCATTATTTTACTAGCGTGTGAGATGAGTGCAATTGTGTGGTAGTTGGAGCATTCTTTGGCATTGCCTTTCTTTGGGATTGGAATGAAAACTGCCCTTTTCCAGTCCTGTGGCCACTGCTGAGTTTTCCAAATATGCTGGCATATTGAGGGCAGCACTTTCAAGCATCATCTTTCAGAATTTGGACTAGCTCAACTGGTATTCCATCACCTCCACTAGCTTTGTTTGTAGTGATGCTTTCTAAGGTCCACTTGACTTCGCATTCCAGGATGTCTGGCTCTAAATCAGTGATCACACCATCGTGATTATCTTGGTCATGAATATCTTTTTTGTACAGTTCTTCTGTGTATTCTTGCCACGTCTTCTTAATATCTTCTGCTTCTGTTAGGTCCCTACCATTTCTGTCCTTTATCGAGCCCATCTTTGCATGAAATGTTCCTTTGGTATCTCTGATTTTCTTGAAGAGATCCCTAGTCTTTCCCATTCTGTTGTTTTCCTCTATTTCTTTGCATTGATCGCTGAAGAAGGCTTTCTTGTCTTTTCTTGCTATTCTTTGGAACTCTGAATTCAGATGCTTGTATCTTTCCTTTTTTCCTTTGCTTTTTCCTTCTCTTCTTTTCACAGCTATTTGTAAGGTCTCCCCAGACAGCCATTTTGCTTTTTTGCATTTCTTTTCCATGGGGATGGTCTTGATCCCTGTCTCCTGTACAATGTCATGGACCTCATTCCATAGTTCATCAGGCACTCTATCTATCAGATCTAGGCCCTTAAATCTATTTCTCACTTCCACTGTATAATCATAAGGGATTTGATTTAGGTCATACCTGAATGGTCTAGTGGTTTTCCCTACTTTCTTCAATTTCAGTCTCCATTTGGCAATAAGGAGTTCATGATCTGAGCCACAGTCAGCTCCTGGTCTTGTTTTTGCTGACTGTATAGAGCCTCTCCATCTTTGGCTGCAAAGAATATAATCAATTTGATTCTGGTGTTGACCATCTGGTGATGTCCATGTATAGAGTCTTCTCAATATCAGCTGAATCATGGAAAAAGCAAGAGAGTTCCAGAATAACCTCTATTTCTGTTTTATTGACTGTGCCAAAGCCTTTGACAGTGTGGATCACAGGAAACTGTGGAAAATTCTGAAAGAGATGGGAATACCAGACCACCAGATCTGCCTCTTGAGAAATTTGTATGTAGGTCAGAAAGCAACACTTAGAACTGGACATGGAACAGACTGGTTCCAAATAGGAAAAGGAGTACGTCAAGGCTGTAAATTGTCACCCTGTTTATTTAACTTATATGCAGTGTACATCATGAGAAACACTGGACTGGAAGAAGCACAAGCTGGAATCAAGATTGCTGGGAGAAATATCAATAACCTCAGATATGCAGATGACACCACCCTTATGGCAGAAAGTGAAGAGGAACTAAAAGGCCTCTTGATGAAAGTGAAAGAGGAGAGTGAAAAAGTTGGCTTAAAGCTCAACCTTCAGAAAACGAAGATCATGGCATCCGGTCCCATCACTTCATGGGAAATAGATGGGGAAACAGTGGAAACAGTGTCAGACTTTATTTTTGGGGGTTCCAAAATCAGTGCAGATGGTGACTGCACCCAAGAAATTAAAAGACGCTTACTCCTTGGAAGGAAAGTTATGACCAACCTAGATAGCATATTCAAAAGCAGAGACATTACTTTGCCAACAAAGGTCTGTCTAATTAAGGCTATGGTTTTTCCTGTGGTCATGTATGGATGTGAGAGTTGGACTGTGAAGAAGGCTGAGTGCTGAAGAATTGATGCTTTTGAACTATGGTGTTGGAGAAGACTCTTGAGAGTCCCTTGGACTGCAAGGAGATCCAACCGGTCCATTCTGAAGGAGATCAGCCCTGGGATTTCTTTGGAAAGAATGATGCTAAAGCTGAAACTCCAGTACTTTGGCCACCTCACACAAAGAGTTGACTCATTGAAAAAGACTCTGATGCTGGGAGGGATTGGGGGCAGGAGGAGAAGGGGATGACAGAGGATGAGATGGCTGGATGGCATCACTGACTTGATGGGTGTGAGTCTGAGTAACCTCCGGGAGCTGGTGATAGACAGGGAGGCCTGGCTTGCTGCTATTCATGGGGTCCCAAAGAGTCGGACACGACTGAGCGACTGATCTGATCTGATAATATAAGATCAAAGTAAATAGCTTTTAATATTTTTAATATCCTTAAAATAAAATTGCTATAAATTCTAAAACATGCAATTGTTTTGGCTTTTTAGTATCATTTTCAACATTGAGTTATGTTACACTTAGAATTTTCAAACAAAAAAATTATAATAAATTTCTAATAGGATTTCATAAGTTGATACAATTTAAACTAAAAATGATTAAAGTTATTAGTCAGGCACTGATTTTTTGGTTGGATTCCCAACACATTTTGTGAATTAACTAGCATTGTCTCACAACTGTTAGTATTGTGATGATCACCTATATTATGTAAATAGGTTTAAATTCATTTGAGAATCTAACAAAAAAAATTGCATGTCAAATATTCCATTTATCAATTAATTTCTTTATGTAGATAAATTCTGCTTAGAGCATTAGGAATTACACTTGTATTCTCTTAAACCTTAGCAGAAAAAAAAAAAAGAACTTGCCTAATTTTACTTCTTTTTTTTAAAAAGTTTTTATTTATTTATTTCTTTTATTTGGCTGCATCAGGTCATAATTGTGGTTTGTGATGTCTTTGTTGTGTCATGCAGGATCCTTCCTTGAAATATACAAGCTCAGTAGCTATGGCCCCCAAGATTAGTTGCCGTGTGACATGTGGGATCTCTGTTCCCCAACTAGGAATCAAACCTATGTCCCCTACACTGCAAGGCAGATTCTTAACCACTGGATCACCAGGGAAGTTCTGTTTTTCTTCTTTAATTATTAATAGTTTAGAGTAATATATTGGAAAATAACAAGACTTCAATTTTAAGATTCTTTCTGTTTCAGTTATCTACTGCGCAGTTATAAGCCACTCCAAAATCTTAAGACTAAACATAAATTAATCATTTCTGACCACCTGTGTGTTGCCTGGACTCATCTGGGTAGTTTTACTGCTCCATCAGGAGCACAGGAGCTCCGTGTGCTCCTGATATAATTCATGTGGCTGTGTTTAGCCAGTGTATATCTGGGCTGGAAGGTCCAAGTTGTTTTCTCATCCTTTAGGGCTTATCTCCGTGTGATCTCTAATGATTCATCAGTCTGCTCTGTACTAACTTTGTAGCTGAGTGACTAAATTCCTAGTAGGAGCATTCCAAAAGGGCAAGCAACAATACACAAATGCTTATCAATCCTCTGCTTGCAGCACATTTGCAAATGTCCCATTAAACAAAGCGAGTCATAGAACCAAGCCTAGGTTCAATGTGGGAGGGGACCACACAAGGGCTGGAACATTTGGGAACTGAGGCTCACTTAACATTTTACCACAATTTCTCTGATCCCTGATGATCTGTTCCTCTCACGTGCAAAATAAATTCAAGCTCTTTCCAAGGCTCAAACATCTTATCCCATTATGTCATCAGACCTAATCCTGAAGTTCAAGGATATGCTGCTGCTGCTGCCACTCAATCAAGTCCAACTCTGCGACCTCATGGACTGTAGCCCAGCAGGTTTCTCTGTCCATAGGATTTCCCAGGCAAGAATACTGGAGTAGGTAGCTATTTCCTTCTCCATGAGATTTTTCCTGACCCAGGGATTGAACCCAGGTCTCCTGCATTGCAGGAAGATTTTTTACCATCTGAGCCACAAGGGAAGTTCAAGAGCCCACATCTAAATAATGCTCAGTGTGATCCCTTAGGTGCAGTTACTTGGGTTCAGTTGCTGGGTGCAGAGACCTATAAACTGGAAAGGTAAATTACCAGCCAGCCCTCTATACACCTTCATAAAATGGTGAGATAGAAAGAAGACAGTCATGGTAGACACAGGAAGTAGAAACACATAGACATTCTGGAATCCAGTTAGGTACATGCCACAAGTTTCCCTGCTCCAGGGGCAGCGAAAGTTTCTTGGTTAGGCCCACTTCTTCTCTTTGGAAATGGCTCGCTCTGCCCCCCCTCCATCCTTTTTAGTAAATAATTACCTTTGCTTGTAGCTTAGTATGTTTCTCAGCTAGTTTCCTGCTATAGAAAGTTGATAGCCCAAATTATTGAACTGTTTCTGTCCCTTTTAGTCTAAGGTGATATGTTCTCTATAATAAAAATTTATGTGAAAATTGTGAGGACTGTCTACATAGTAATTAAAGTACATTCCATTAAACAAAAGGCTCAAGGACATATTTTTTAAGACAAATCTCTTTCTACTTTGAAATATGGGTTGGTGTGCATTGAGAAAACATTCTTAAAATTCTTAGGAGCCTTTGGTCTGGCTAAGAAGATCTGAGAAGAGACACATTCAGTATTTCTTAGGTACTAGCAAAGGGTCTTACAGTCATAGCCTTGATTTGATCTTTACTTTGAAGCCACATTTTACTATTAGTACCCTGGATTTCATTTTCACTTCTGGTCATTTCTTAATTGAAAATGTTTTATCCACTGGAGAAGCTGGGCATGAAAATCAATTTTTTATTCTAACTCAGCCAGTTTTCTGTTAGAAATCATTTCATTAAGCTCTGCTTGAAACCAGTTTCTTCTTTCATTCATCTTTTTCCTATAAAACCACATCTTAGGCAAATGTATTGTTCTGTGCTTAGTTGCTCAGTCAAGTCTGACTCTTGTGACCCCATGGACTGCAGTCCACCAGACTCCTCTGACCATGGGGATTCTCCAGGGAAGAATTTGAGGCGGTTGCCATGCCCTCCTCCAGGGTATTGTCCCATGCCAGGTATCAAACCCAAGTTTCCTGCATTGCAGGTGGATTCTTTACCAACTGAGCCACCAGGGAAGCCAAAAATACTAGAGTGGGTACCCTGCCCCTTTTCCAGGGGATCTCCCAAACCCAGGAATTCAACCAGGGTCTCCTGCATTGCTGGCAGATTCTTTACCAGCTAAGCTACCAGGGAAGTCCATTTTCAGTTCAGTTCAGTTCAGTTCAGTTGCTCAGTCATGTCCGACTCTTTGCAACCCCATGAAAGGCAACACGCCAGGCCTCCCTGTCCATCACCAACTCCCGGAGTTCACTCAGACTCACGTCCATCGAGTCAGTGATGCCATCCAGCCATCTCATCCTCTGTCATCCCCTTCTCCTCCTGCCCCCAATCCCTCCCAGCATCAGAGTCTTCTCCAATGAGTCAACTCTTCGCATGAGGTAGCCGAAGTACTGGAGTTTGAGCTTTAGCATCATTCCTTCCAAGGAAATCCCAGGGCTGATCTCCTTCAGAATGGACTGGTTGGATCTCCTTGCAGTCCAAGGGACTCTCAAGAGTCTTCTCCAACACCACAGTTCAAAAGCATCAATTCTTCAGTGCTCAGCTTTCTTCACAGTCCAACTCTCACATCCATACATGACCACAGGTAAAACCATAGCTTTGACTAGATGGACCTTTGTTGACAAAGTAATGTCTCTTCTTCTGAATATGCTATCTAGGTTGGTCATAACTTTCCTTCCAAGGAGTAAGCGTCTTTTAATTTAATGGCTGCAGTCACCATCTGCAGTGATTTTGGAGCCCCCCCAAATAAAGTCTGACACTGTTTCCCCATCTATTTCCCATGAAGCGATGGGACCAGATGCTATGATCTTCGTTTTCTGAATGTTGAGCTGTAAGCCACCTTTTTCCCTCTCCACTTTCACTTTCATCAAGAGGCTTTTTAGTTCCTCTCACTTTCTGCCTTAAGGGTGATGTCATCTGCATATCTGAGGTTATTGATATTTTTCCTGACAGTCTTGATTCCAGCTTGTGCTTCTTCCAGCCCAGCATTTCTCATGATGTACTCTGAATATAAGTTAAGTAAGCAGGGTGACAATATACAGCCTTGATGTACTCCTTTTCTTATTTGGAACCAGTCTGTTGTTCCATGTCCAGTTCTAACTGTTGCTTCCTGACCTGTGTATAGATTTCTCAAGAGGCATGTCAGGTAGTCTGGTATTCCCATCTCTTTCAGAATTGTCCACAGTTTGCTGTGATCCACACAGTCAAAGGCTTTGACATAGTCAATGAAGCAGAAGTAGATGTTTTTCTGGAACTCTCTTGGTTTTTTTTTTCTCTTGGTTTTTTGATGATCCAGCAGATGTTGGCAATTTGATCTCTGGTTCCTCTGCCTTTTCTAAAACTAGCTTGAACACCTTGAGTTCACGGTTCATGTATTGCTGAAGCCTGGCTTGGAGAATTTTGAGCATTACTTTACTAGCGTGTGAGATGAGTGCAATTGTGTGGTAGTTTGAGCATTCTTTGGCATTGCCTTTCTTTGGGATTGGAATGAAAACTGACCTTTTCCAGTCCTGTGACCACTGCTGAGTTTTCCAAATTTGCTGGCATATTGAGTACAGCACTTTCACAGCATCATCTTTCAGGATTTGAAAGAGCTCAGCTGGAATTCCATCACCTCCACTAGCTTTGTTTGTAGTGATGCTTTCTAAGGCCCACTTGACTTCACATTCCAGGATGTCTGGCTGTAGGTGAGTCATCACACCATCATGATTATCTTGGTTGTGAAGCTCTTTTTTGTACAGTTCTTCTGTGTATTCTTGCCACCTCTTCTTAATATCTTCTGCTTCTGTTAGGTCCATACCATTTTTGACCTTTATCGAGCCCATCTTTGCATGAAATGTTCCCTTGGTATCTCTAATTTTCTTGTAGATATCTCTAGTCTTTTCCATTCTGTTGTTTTCCTCTATTTCTTTGCATTGATCACTGAAGAAGGCTTTCTTATCTCCTCTTGCTATTCTTTGGAATTCTGCATTCAGATGCCTATATCTTTCCTTTTCTCCTTTACTTTTTGCTTCTCTTCCTTTCACAGCTATTTGTAAGGCCTCCACAGACAGCCATTTTGCTTTTTTGCATTTCTTTTCCATGGGGTTGGTCTTGATCCCTTTCTCCTGTACAGTGTCATGAACCTCTGTGCATAGTTCATCAGGCACTCTATCTGTCAGACCTAGTCTCTTAAATCTATTTCTCACTTTCACTGTTTAATCATAAGGGATTTGATTTAGGTCATACCTGTATGGTCTAGTGGTTTTCCCTACTTTCTTCAATTTAAGTCTGAAATTGACAGTAAGGAATTCATGATCTGAGCCACAATCAGATCCTGGTCTTGTTTTTGTTGACTCTATAGAGCTTCTCCCTCTTTGGCTGCAAAGAATATAATCAATCTGATTTCGGTGTTGACCATCTGGTGATGTCCATGTGTAGAGTCCATGTGTAGAAGCCAATTGGCACTTTCAACATCCTGTCTGAAAATCTCCTAAGCCAGAATCACAAGGTCATTAGGAAAATGTTTTATCTTAGAAGTTACCAAGGTCATTATTGTTATATGATGTTGTTTATGCTAAGTAATGTCTGACTCTTTGTGATCTCATGAACTGCATGATTCCAGGCTTCCTGTTCTTCATTATCTAACTGAATTTGCCCAAACTCATGTCCATTGGGTCAATGATGCCATCCAACCATTTCAGCCTCTGGCGCTCCCTTCTCCTTTTGCCCTCAATCTTTCCCAGCATCAGGGTCTTTTCCAATGAGCCAGTTCTTTGTGTCAGGTAGCTACAGTATTGAAGCTTCAGCATCAGCACCAGTCTTCCAATGGACAGTCAGGGTTGATTTCCTTAAGGATTGACTGCTTTTAACTCCTTACTATCCAATAAACTCTCAAGAGGCTTCTCCAGTAACACACTTCAAAACCAGCATTTCAGCACTCAGCTTTCTTTATGGCTCAGCTCTCACATCCATACATGACTACTGGAAAAACCATAGCTTTGACTGTATGGATCTTTGTTAACAAAGTGATGTCTCTGTTTTTTAATACAAAGCCTAGGTTTTTCATAGAGAATTTTTTTTTTTTTTAAAATCTACTTCTACTTCTTCGACTATGCCAAACTTTTGTAGCTGTGGATCACAACAAACTGTGGAAAATTCTCAAAGAGATGGAAATACCAGACCACCTTACCTGCCTCCTCAGAAACATGTATGAAAATCAGGAAGCAACAGTTAGAACCAGACATGGAACAGTAGACTGGTTCCAAATTGAGAAAGGAGAATGTTAAGGCTGTATATTGTCACCCTGCTTATTTAACTTCTATGCAGAACATCATGTGATATGTCAGGCTGGATGAAGTACAAGCTGAAATCAAGATTGCTGGGAGAAATATCAATAACTTCAGATATGCAGATGGCACCACTCTTATGGCAGAAAGCAAATAGGAAGTAAAGAGCCTCTTGATGAAAGTGAAAGGAAAGTTGGAAATGGCTGGCTTAAAATTCAAAAAATGAAAATCATGACATCCAGTCCCATCAGTTCAGTTCAGTTCAGTCACTCAGTTGTTTCTGACTTTTTGTGATCCCATGAACTGCAGCACGCCAGGCCTCCCTGTCCATCACCAACTCCCGGAGTTTACCCAAACTCATGTCCATTGAGTTGGTAATGCCATCTAACCATCTCATCCTCTGTCATTCCCTTCTCTTCCTGCCCTCAATCTTTCTGAACAGAAGGGTTTTGTCAAATGAGTCAGCTCTTTGCATCAGGTGGTCAAAATATTGGAGTTTCAGCTTCAACATCAGTCCTTCCAATGAACACCCAGGACTGATTTCCTTTAGGATAGACTGGTTGGATCTCCTTGCAGTCCAAGGGATTCTCAAGAGTATTCTCCAATACCAGAGTTCAAAAGCATCAGTTCTTCTGTACTCAGCTTTCTTTGTAGTCCAACTCTCACATCCATACTTGACTACTGGAAAGGCCATAGCCTTGAGTAGATGGAATACTTTGCTGACAAAGTAATGGCTCTGCTTTTTAATATGCTGTCTAAGTTGGTTACAACCTTCCTTCCAAGGAGTAAGCGTCTTTTAATTTCATGGCTGCAGTCATCATCACTTCATGGCAAATAGATGGAGAAACAATAAAAACAGTGACAGACTTAATTTTCTTGTGCTCAAAATCACTGCAGATGCAGATTGCAGCCATGAAATTAAAAGACACTTGCTCCTTGGAAGAAAAGCTATGACAAACCTAGACAGCATATTAAAAAGCAGAGACGTTAATTCACTGACAAAAGTCCATATAGTCAAAGCTATGATTTTCTTGTAGTCATGTATGGATGTGAGAGTTGGATCATAAAGAAAGTTGAGTGCCAAAGAATTGATGCTTTTGAACTGTGGTGGTGGAGAAGACTCTTGAGAGTCTCTTGGACAGCAAGGAGATTAAACCAGTCCTAAAGGAAATCAACCACGAATATTCATTGTAAGGACTGACACTGAAGCTGAAGCTCCAATACTCTGGCCACCATATGGGAAGAACTGACTTATTAGAAAAGACCCTGATGCTGTGAAAGATTGATGGCAGGAGGAGAAGGGGACAACAGAGGATTAGATGTTCGGATGGCATCATCGACTCAGTAGAAATGAGTTTGAACAAGCTCTGGAAGTTGGTGACGGACAGGGATGCCTGATGTGCTGCAGTTCAGTTCAGCTCAGTTCAGTTCAGTTGCTCAGTCATGTCCTACTCTTTGCAACCCCATGAAAGGCAGCACGCCAGGCCTCCCTGTCCATCACCAACTCCCAGAGTTCACCCAAACTCATGTGCATCGAGTTGGTGATGCCATCCAGCCATCACATCCTCTGTCATCCCCTTCTCCTCCTGCCCTCAATCCCTCCCAGCATTAGGGTCTTTTCCAATGAGTCAACTCTTCACATGAGATGGCCAAAGTATTGGAGTTTTAGCCTCAGCATCAGCCCTTCCAAAGAACACCCAGGACTGGACTCTGTAGGACGGACTGGTTGGATCTCCTTGCAGTCCAAGGGACTCTCAAGAGTCTTCTCCAACACCACAGTTCAAAAGCATCAATTCTTCAGCACTCAACTTTCTTCACAGTCCAACTCTCACATCCATACATGACCACTGGAAAAACCATAGCCTTGACTAGACGGACCTTTGTTGGCAAAGTAATATCTCTGCTTTTCAATATGCTATCTAGGTTGGTCATAACTTTCTTTCCAAGGAGTAAGCGTCTTTTAATTTCAAAGTCTGACACTGTTTCCACTGTTTCCCCATCAATTTCCCATGAAATTATGGGTGCTGCAGTTAATGGGGTCACAAAGTGTCAGACATGACTGAGTGACTGAATTGAACTGAACTAGGTTTGTCATAGCTATTCTTCTAAGGAGCAAAATAAATATCTCTCAGTCATGTCCAACTCTTTGCAATCCCCTCTTGGAATTCTCCAGGCCAGAATCCTGGAGTGGGTAGCCTTTCCCTTCTCCAGGGGATCTTCCCAACCCAGGGATTGAACCCAGGTCTCCCACATTGCATGTGGATTCTTTATCAGCTGAACCATAAGGGAAACCCTACTGCTGCTGCTGCTAAGTCGCTTCAGTCATGTCCAACTCTGTGCCACCCTAAGGAGCTCTAAAAGCAACCGTCTTTTAATTTTGTGGCTGCAGTCACTGTCTGCATTGATTTTGGAGCCCAAGAAAATGAAATCTGACACTGTTTCCACATTTTTCCCATTTATGTCATGAAGTGATGGGACTGGATACCATGATCTTAGTTTTTTGAATGTTGAATTTTAAGACAGCTTTTTCACTCTACTCTTTCACGTTCATAAAGAGACTCTTTAGTGCCCATTCATTTCCTTCCATTAAAGTGGTAGCATCTGCATATCTGAAGTTATTGATATTTCTTTCAGCAATCTTGATTCCAGCTTGTGATTCATCCAGCCCAGAATTTTGCATGATGTTCTCTGCCTAGATGTTAAATAAACAGAGTGACAATATACCATCTTAATGTACTCCTTTCCCAATTTGGAACCAGTCCATTGTTCCATGTCCAGTTCTGAGTGTTGCTTCTTGTCCTGCATACTGGATTCTCAGGAGGCAGGTAAGGTGGTCTGATATTCCCATCTCTTTAAGAATATTCCACAGTTGGTTGTAATCCATCCTGTCAAAGGCTTTAGTGTAGTCAAAGAAGCAGAAGTAGATTTTTTGGGAATTCCCTTGCTTTTTATCTGGTCCAGAGTACGTTAGCAATTTAACTTCTGCTTCCTCTGCCTTTTCTAAATCCAGCTTGTACACTAGGAAGTTCTCAGTTCACATAGTGCTGAAGCCCAGCTTGAAGGATTTTGAGCATAATTTTGCTAGCATGAGAAATGAGTGCAGTTGTATTGTAATTTGAACATTCTTTGGCTTTGCCTTCTTGGGACTGGAATGAAAACTGAACTTTTCCAGTCCTGTGACCACTGCTGAGTTTTCCAAATTTGCTGGCATATTGAGTACAGCACTTTCACAGCATCATCTTTCAGGATTTGAAAGAGCTCAGCTGGAATTCCATCACCTCCACTAGCTTTGTTTGTAGTGATGCTTTCTAAGGCCCACTTGACTTCACATTCCAGGATGTCTGGCTGTAGGTGAGTCATCACACCATCATGATTATCTTGGTTGTGAAGCTCTTTTTTGTACAGTTCTTCTGTGTATTCTTGCCACCTCTTCTTAATATCTTCTGCTTCTGTTAGGTCCATACCATTTTTGACCTTTATCGAGCCCATCTTTGCATGAAATGTTCCCTTGGTATCTCTAATTTTCTTGTAGATATCTCTAGTCTTTTCCATTCTGTTGTTTTCCTCTATTTCTTTGCATTGATCACTGAAGAAGGCTTTCTTATCTCCTCTTGCTATTCTTTGGAATTCTGCATTCAGATGCCTATATCTTTCCTTTTCTCCTTTACTTTTTGCTTCTCTTCCTTTCACAGCTATTTGTAAGGCCTCCACAGACAGCCATTTTGCTTTTTTGCATTTCTTTTCCATGGGGTTGGTCTTGATCCCTTTCTCCTGTACAGTGTCATGAACCTCTGTGCATAGTTCATCAGGCACTCTATCTGTCAGACCTAGTCTCTTAAATCTATTTCTCACTTTCACTGTTTAATCATAAGGGATTTGATTTAGGTCATACCTGTATGGTCTAGTGGTTTTCCCTACTTTCTTCAATTTAAGTCTGAAATTGACAGTAAGGAATTCATGATCTGAGCCACAATCAGATCCTGGTCTTGTTTTTGTTGACTCTATAGAGCTTCTCCCTCTTTGGCTGCAAAGAATATAATCAATCTGATTTCGGTGTTGACCATCTGGTGATGTCCATGTGTAGAGTCCATGTGTAGAAGCCAATTGGCACTTTCAACATCCTGTCTGAAAATCTCCTAAGCCAGAATCACAAGGTCATTAGGAAAATGTTTTATCTTAGAAGTTACCAAGGTCATTATTGTTATATGATGTTGTTTATGCTAAGTAATGTCTGACTCTTTGTGATCTCATGAACTGCATGATTCCAGGCTTCCTGTTCTTCATTATCTAACTGAATTTGCCCAAACTCATGTCCATTGGGTCAATGATGCCATCCAACCATTTCAGCCTCTGGCGCTCCCTTCTCCTTTTGCCCTCAATCTTTCCCAGCATCAGGGTCTTTTCCAATGAGTCAACTCTTCACATGAGATGGCCAAAGTATTGGAGTTTTAGCCTCAGCATCAGCCCTTCCAAAGAACACCCAGGACTGGACTCTGTAGGATGGACTGGTTGGATCTCCTTGCAGTCCAAGGGACTCTCAAGAGTCTTCTCCAACACCACAGTTCAAAAGCATCAATTCTTCAGCACTCAACTTTCTTCACAGTCCAACTCTCACATCCATACATGACCACTGGAAAAACCATAGCCTTGACTAGACGGACCTTTGTTGGCAAAGTAATATCTCTGCTTTTCAATATGCTATCTAGGTTGGTCATAACTTTCTTTCCAAGGAGTAAGCGTCTTTTAATTTCAAAGTCTGACACTGTTTCCACTGTTTCCCCATCAATTTCCCATGAAATTATGGGTGCTGCAGTTAATGGGGTCACAAAGTGTCAGACATGACTGAGTCCAGCCCAGCATTTCTCATGATGTACTCTGAATATAAGTTAAGTAAGCAGGGTGACAATATACAGCCTTGATGTACTCCTTTTCTTATTTGGAACCAGTCTGTTGCTCCATGTCCAGTTCTAACTGTTGCTTCCTGACCTGCATACGGGTTTCTCAATAGGCAGGTCAGGTGGTCTGGTATTCCCATTTCTTTCAGAATTTTCCACAGTTTATTGTGATCCACACAGTCAAAGGCTTTGGCATAGTCAATAAAGCAGAAATATATGTTTTCCCAGAACTCTTCCTCTTTCAATGATCCATTGGATATTGTCAGTTTGATGTCTGGTTCCTCTGTCTCTTCTAAAACCAGCTTGAACATCTGGAAGTTCACAGTTCACATATTGTTGAAGCCTGACTTGGAGAATTTTGAGCATTACTCTTCTAGCCTGTGAGATTAATGCAATTGTGTGAGTCACTAATATTATGTGAATGAGAGATAGTCTGACAGCCAGGAGCAGCCTAATTTCCCTTAGATAACAACTTTGGTGCAGCCTAATTTCCCTTAGATAACAACTTTGCTGATATGCCCTTAAATTCATGAATGAAGTGGCTGATTCTGGCTCCATTACTAGCTTGTTCAACAATTTTTTAAGCTACATATTCCCTGAATTAGGATTCCTTTCTGCTTGACATACTTTGAAAAGATTTAACTTCTTGAACTGAACAAGAACTGATACATACCCTCTGTTATATTCTTCACTTGCATAGTTTTCCCTCTGAAAGTGAAAGTGAAGTCGTTCAGTCCTGTCTTGACTTTTTCAACCCTGCGGATTGTAGCCTATTAGGCTCCTCCATCCATGGGATTCTCCAGGCAGGAGTACTGGAGTGGGTTGCCATTTCCTTCTCCAGGGGGTCTTCCCAACCCATGGATTGAACCCAGGTCTCCCATATTGGAGGCACTCTGAGCCACCCCTCTACTAGATATCAAACACTTTATATGAATAGGGATAGAATTTGTCTTTGTTCATTCTTTAATTGATTCCTTCATTCATTTATCCTACATACTTCTTATATGTGTATGTCCTGCAATTACATAATGTTTGACACAGAGATGCACAATAAATATCCACCTAATTAATATATTAGTAAATGTGTTATGTCAGGTAATGTGTAACCAGAGATATGTCAGGTAATGTGTACCAGAGATACAGAGGTGAGATGACCTTAGCAATTATAAAATGATACCTGATTATAAAATGATAAAATGATTACATTTATTAAGCACTTACGATGTGTCGGGCTTCCCCGGTAGGTTGGTTGGTAAAGAATCTGCTAGCAATCCAGGGGACCCCAGTTCTATTCCTGGGTCAGGAAGATCCCCTGAAGAAGGAATAAGCTACCCATTCCAGTATTCTTGGGCTTCCCTTATGGCTCAGCAGATAAAGAATCTGCCTGCAGTGTGGGAGACCTGGGATCTATCCCTGGGTTGGGAAGATCCCCTGGAGAAGGGAAAGACTACCCACTCCAGTATTCCGCCTAGAGAATTCCATGGACTACAGTCCTTGGGCTTGTAAAGAGTCAGACACAACTGAGAGACTTTCATTTCACTTATAATATGTCATGTTCTGGGCGTAACATTTTATATTCCTTGATTTGATTTTAATTTTTTCTGTACTTAGTTTTAGGTTTGTTTTCTAACCCTCATAACATTTCCAAGAGCTAGGTACTAATAATCAATTCCCATTTGACACAAAAAACAATTGAAGATGGAGGAGGTTAAATAACTTGCCTAATATTACACAGTACTATGATTGTTGAATTTGAAACTAAACAATCTGATTCAATAATTCACATTCAATCAATACTCTGGAATCTTTAATGTAGCTGATGAGCAGATTCATAAATAGATTTAAGATATCACATGAGAAATTCCACAATATAACAGTGGGATCAGAGGAGGCTTTTGTCTGAAGGAAAGAGAGACTTAAGTACTGAAGTACAGAGGATTAACAGAAGTTAGAAATCAGCAGAAGAGATCAAAGACGATGATTTAGGTCGAAAGAAGTACACATACTACAAGAAGAACAAAACAGAAAATAGAGGAAGTATTTCTGAACAGAAGGGGATTATTATTAGTGAGATTTAGTGAGAAGGAATTTAAAAATGGGTACAGAGAAGCAAAGAAAGACCCACCATAAAAATGGTATACATTTCTAGGGAACTGAAAGTGTTTTTGTGAAAGCGACATGGTGTTACTGAAACATTTAAAAAAATTTGAGAAGATTTATAATATAAAGAGATCATTTTGGAGCAATGTGGATAATCAATAAATAAATTATTGAGTGGTTTAAGATTGGCATTGGGAATTGCAGTAACTCAAGTAGAAGGAATTTTCATCTTTGGGCGCTAGTGTTGAGCAAAAGGACTGACACCTAAAATGGAAGCAATTCATATTCACCAAGTTGAATTGAACCTGAGTAACCTGAGAGTCAGAGAGGTTCAATTACTTGTCAAGACTTACATAGGCATATGGTGGTAGAACTGGGACAAGTATCTAAATCAGTGCTTTATGTTAGCTTAAATACAACTAGGGGAAAGTGGATTGTATATATACCATTTTAAATATTTGAAATGCTGCTGTATGTTTAGAAATATACACAAGTGTACAGTTACGGCTACATCTCATTTCTTGTCTTCTATTTTTGTGTGCTTATTTTGAGTCCATGGCCTCAAATATTCAAGTTTCTACTTTCTCAATGACCACTAAAGTCACATTCCATGCTAAATACTCCCCCTATTCTCAAGTTTCAGTCTTCTGATGCCTAAAGGGAAAAGTAGTGAAATAGAAAAATAAATCTAGACTGGAGGAAAAATTGCTACCACTGCCATTAGCTGTTAAAACATGCTATTAGAAACTAATGTTAAATATATGTATGTATATAATTTTCCTCTTTAAAGGACTAAGATGAAACCATTGTTATTGTGCTGTGATACATTTTCTTTCTTTTTGAAGTTATTGGTTCACCCTGAAATACAGTATTTTCTCATGAGGTCCAAGGATTGACATTTGTGTGGACTTAATCTATATGTCCAAGGACACCTCAAAGGTTAAGTAAATTCTATTTCTAATACCGTGATCACCAAATTGTAAATGCTAGAAGCTTTAAGTTTTGACAACTTTGGGCCATTGATTTTGAATAAAAATTCTACCACCAAGGGTGAAATATCAGATGCTACACATTAGCAGTGGGCTATAAAAATGTATATTACAGGATTTGCTAAAACAAATTTTATGAGGATTTGACTGTACTGCAGGTAAAATTAGCCCAAATATACTATGGCATATTTTATATATATATATATATATATATATATATATATATATATATATATATATATATATATATATATATATATATATTTCATAGCAGCTTAGCATGCAGATACATATATTTGCTCTTGTTTTAAATTAAATATACAGGACATTTTTATCCAGTCACCTTGTTTTCAAAGACACCAATGTATCTTGGATAGAAAATTTTATAATTTGCCTAAAAATAACGAAGCCTGTTATGTAACTCTTTTGATCTTCAGGAAGTCAAGGGATTATCTTTACTTAGATAAGTTGTAATCACTTTATACTTTATCTTCTATTGACTAGTTTGGAAAAGACAAAACAAAATTAAAAAGGAGTCAAAACAGCTGTTATAACTGATCATCAGAGACACAAGCCTAGGGTACACCTGAATAATAGTAGATGTTCTTTTATAGTTAACAACTGAGTTTTTTCTATTTATAGAATGATATCACAAGTTTAAACACAGAGGAAAATGGCTCACAAATCTAATAAAATTTGGATTGCACAGCTACCAGCAATATCAGGGGATTTTCATCCAATATATTTGCCAACAAATCGATAATAAGAATAAATCCTTCTGCATTGTGGGCAATCATACGCTTACTAACAGGTACTACTGCTTAAATTAATATAATCCCAGAAGTGATATCCCTGTGTCAAACCAAATGCCACTGAGGCTTAAAATTCACATGTGATAAGCTGGCAGGTATTTCTTAATAATGGTTTAAACAAAAGGAAATTATGTGAAGATTTTGAATTAAATGTTCCCAGATTGAGTGGGCTCAGTTTGAATTGTTTAAATTATTCAAATTGTTCTCGTCTCTAGATGGCATGTTTCCTGCTATTCGTATTCTTTACACTATACTCTCAAATAAAGTAGGGAGTATTTTTTAATATATTACTTGTTTCACTAAAACTTATGACTTTATCTTAGAACTGTTTGTTATAAGGATTGTGTTGAGTATCAGGACTCATTGAAATGACTCTCACCACTCACACTTTTAGACTCAAAGTCACCACTTCTCTGAAACTACTGAAGACTCCACCAGAAAATTTAGTGGCTTTCTTCTTTGTTTCTTGTAGCACTTATCACACTATTTCATAACCACTTTTTCTAGTCCTTGAGTGTAGCATAAGGATCTATCACATATTTTACTAAGTAAATGTGACTGCCTTATCAAGTATGCAATGGAGCACAGGAACAACATATACCATATAGCTTAATGGCAGTGTTTTTTTAAGTATAAGTTTATTTTGAAGATAAAATTTAGACATAGGAGATAGTCAAATGCAATGAAAAATAATAGTATAATTGTTTAAATTAACACATCCAGAGTTTGTCAGTGTGCTAGCACTGTACTCTGCTCACACTCACTAGGAAGATTATGAAAACAGTTACATAAAAGGTTTGAGTAGCTGATACCTACCAGGAACAATATTAGTTACTGCAGTAATAGATGAATAAGGCAGAGTAGTTGACCTTAAGGAAACACTTATTAAGAAAAATAGGTCTCTTATTCTCAGAAATCTTTAAGCTAATTAGAAATATATTCTATTTGTATCATTTATTTATTATTTCTATCAAATAATACTGATGGTGAAGAAAACCAAATAACATTCATGTGATATTCAAAAAACCCAGTTTTTCCTCCTTAGAAAGAAAACTATAATTGTTTGGCTAACTTGACTCAAATATAAGAATCCGGCCTGAAAATCTTTTTTTAAAGAAGTGCAACATATATAACATTTTAATACTTTGTTTGGCCATATTTGAGAGAGAGAAAGAGCAGAGAGATAGGAGAAAGAAAAAGAATGAAGAAGATGAAAAGGAAATGGAGAAGGAAAAGAAAGTAAGGGAGTGAAGTAAAGTGAAGTAAAAGTCTCTCAGTCGTGTCCAACTACAGTCCATGGAATTCTCCAGGCAGAATACAGGAGTGGATAGCCGTCCTCCTTCTCTAAGTGATCTTCCCAACCCAGGGATCAAACCCAGGTCTTCCACATTGTAGGCGAATTCATTACCAGATGAGCCATAAGGGAAGCCTGAGAATACTGGAGTGGGTGGCCTATCTGCTTTCCAGCAGATCTTCCTGACTCAGGAATGGAACTGGGGTCTCCTGCATTGCAGGAAGATTCTCTACCAACTGAGCTACCCGGGAAGTTCTCCCTTGGGCTTAGTTTGTTTTTAAGAAGGAAAATAGTAAGATTAAAGAGACATGGGAGGAGAGATAAAAGGAAAGAAAAGAGGAATAAGGAAAATAGTGGAGAGAGATAACCCAAGGTAGACAAAGGAGGCAAATGTAAACACAAGTCAAGAGCAAACCAAAAAAACAAATCAGCTAAAATAATTGATTCTAAGGTTTCTGAATGTTGATAAATGGAGAGGTGATATATATGCAGGGGACAATTGCATTTATGTGAAAGCTTTGCAATTGTTTAGCTGTTTGAATTATGTGAATGTATAAGTTGACCTAAAATAAAGCCTACAGTTAAAAATCTCTCTTAACCTTTAACTTTTCCATTCATTAAACCTTACTTTGTTTAAAAGATTAATTGTAGTCCCCAGGGAAACCAATAAGAACGTAACTAGCAAAAAGAAAAGGAAACAGAAGCAGAATAAAAATTGTATACTACAAAGAATCAAATAAACACAAATAAGGCACTAATGGAAGAAATGGAAAACAAAGACACATCCAAAACAAAGAAAAACAAGGCAGAAATTCTTCCTTATATCTAATTACTTTAAATGGACTAAACTGTCCAAGTAAAAGGTAGAAATTTGCAGAATACATTTTTAAAAGCATGATCCAACTATACGCTTTCTACTAGAGACTCACTTAAAGTAAGTTGTGGCATCTACTCTACAATAATGAGATCTAAGAGACACAATAAAACAAAAAGCTATGTAAAAAACTTATTTAGATTTTTATTTCAGGAGAGCAACTATATAAATCTATTTTAAAACAACTGAATAAGCTTGATTTTAGAAATCTGATTATGATATTAGAGGAAAAAAAGAGAAACGAAAAGCAAAGGAGAAAAAGAAAGATATAAGCATCTGAATGCAGAGTTCCAAAGAATAGTAAGAAGAGATAAGAAAGCCTTCCTCAGTTATCAATGCAAAGAAATAGAGGAAAACAACAGAATGGGAAAGACTAGAGATCTCTTCAAGAAAATTAGAGATACCAAGGGAACATTTCATGCAAAGATAGGCTCGATAAAGGACAGAAATGGTATGGACCTAACAGAAGCAGAAGCTATCAAGAAGAGGTGGCAAGAATACACAGAAGAACTATACAGAAAAGATCTTCACGACCCAGATAATCACGATGGTGAGATCACTGACCTAGAGCCAGACATCCTGGAATGTGAAGTCAAGTGGGCCTTAGAAAGCATCACTACGAACAAAGCTAGTGGAGGTGATGGAATTCAGTTGAGCTATTTCAAATCCTGAAAGATGATGCTGTAAAAGTGCTGCATTCAATATGCCAGCAAATTGGGAAAACTCAGCAGTGGCCACGGGACTGGAAAAGGTCAGTTTTCATTCCAATCCCAAAGAAAGGCAATGCCAAAGAATGCTCAAACTACCACACAATTGCACTCATCTCACATGCTAGTAAACTAATGCTCAAAATTCTTCAAGCCAGGCTTCAGCAATATGTGAACCGTGAACTTTCTGATGTTCAAGCTGGTTTTAGAAAAGGCAGAGGAACCAGAGATCAAATTGCCAACATCTGCTGGATCATGGAAAAAGCAAGAGAGTTCCAGAAAAACATCTATTTCTGCCTTGTTGACTATGCCAAAGCCTTTAACTATGTGGATCACAATAAACTGTGGGAAATTGTGAAAAAGATGGGAATACCAGACCACCTGACCCACCTCTTGAGAAATCTGTATGTAGATCAGGAAGTAACAGTTAGAATTGGACATGGAACAGACTGGTACCAAATAGGAAAAGGAGTACATCAAGGCTGTATATTGTCATCCTGCTTATTTAACTTATATGCAGAATACATCATGAGAAACACTGTGCTGGAAGAAGCACAAGCTGTAATTAAGACTGCTGGGACAAATATCAATAACCTCAGATATGCAGATGACACCACCCTTATGGCAGAAAGTGAAGAGGAACTAAAAAGTCTCTTGATGAAAGTGAAAGTGGAGAGTGAAAAGGTTGGCTTAAAGCTCAACATTCAGAAAACAAGGATCATGGCATCCGGTCCCATCACTTCATGGGAAATAGATGGGGAAACAGTGTCAGACTTTACTATTTTGGGCTCCAAAATCACTGCAGATGGTGACTGCAGCCATGAAATCAAAAGACGCTTACTCCTTGGAAGGAAAGTTATGACCAACCTAGATAGCATATTCAAAGCAGAAACATTAATTTGCCAACAGAGATCCGTCTAGTCAAGGCCATGGTTTTTCCTATGGTCATGTATGGATGTGAGAGTTGGACTGTAAAGAAGGCTGAGCACCAAAGAATTGATGTTTTTGAACTGTGGTGTTGGAGAAGACTCTTGAGAGTCCCTTGGACTGCAAGGAGATCCAGCCAGTTAATTCTGAAGGAGATCAGCCCTGGGATTTCTTTGGAAGGACTGATGCTGAAGCTGAAACTCCAATACTTTGGCCACCTCATGTGAAGAGTTGACTCATTGGAGAAGACTCTTATGCTGGGAGGGATTGGGGGCAAGAGGAGAAGGGGACGACAGAGGATGAGATGGCTGGATGGCATCACTGACTCAATGGACGCGAGTCTAAGTGAACTCCGGGAGTTGGTGATGGACAGGGAGGCCTGGCATGCTGGGATTCATGGAGTTGCAAAGAGTCAGACATGACTGAGTGAGTGAACTGAACTGAACTGAACTGAAGGAATATCATCACTTTTGCTAGTCCTGATAACTCTGTAGCTTTGAGAATTCATATTAAATCACTTGGTGGAGGTGGAATTATGAGATATTTAGGAATTTCTCTAAAATACTTTGCAAGGAAGAAATTGATAAAGAGAGATAAAAAATATGACTAAATTGTTGATAATTCTTTTTTATCAGTTATGGGTATATGAGGTTCATTATACTACTATTTTTACTTTTTACTGTATTTGAATTATTTTAGAACACTTAGACCATTGTTACTTCTGACCCTCCTCTCTACTGGTTTTATCCTACTATAAGTCACCACCCTCTATCTTTAGAATTATTGCTATGGATTGTAATATTGTGCTCCTATATCTACCTTTATCCACCTAGATTTGTTTTATGGCAGAATAATCCTTTGCAGTACAAATAAAAATGAATCTAGTCAGTGAAGTTGCTTAGTCGTGTCCAACTCTTTGCAATTTCATGGACTGTAGCCTACCAGGCTCCTCTATCCATAGAATTTTCTAGGTAAGAGTACTGGAATGGGTTGCCATTTCCTTCTCCAAAAAATGAATCTATCCTTTGTTTATAACCATTCCTTGATGATTCCTCATACTCCTCAGAGTAAAAGCCAAAGTTCTTGCAATGTTCTAAAAGGACTTCTGTGACTTTGCTCCCCAGGCAAGTCTCTAACCCCACCTCTACTGCTCCCCACTCCCACTCCACTCTAGTCATACTAGTCTCTCTCCTCAAGTGAAAGATGCCCCTGCCTTAGGGCCTCTGCTCTAGCTGCTTCCTATCAATCATGTTGCTAACTGTCTCACTTTAAGGTTTTGCTCAAATGTCACTTTCTTAATGAGGTCAGTGGTGATCTTCCTTTATCCTGTCACAACTAAAATTACAACCTGTTCCTTCCCACTTTACACACTCTCTACCTCCTCAACCTGCTCTATTTTTCTTTACAGAATTGATCACTTTTGAATATATATATTTTTCTAATTAATTTTGTTAATTTATGATTATCTGTGTCTCTATGTTGGAATGTAAGCTCCATCAGGGCAGGGAATTTCATTTATTTGCTTTCTAGTTTGTTTTATGCTATATTCCTAAATGCCTAAAACAGTATGTGGAGCATTGTAGGCCATCAGTAAATATTTAGGAGGTGAATTAGTGAATGAATTTTTAAACTAGTGGTAAAATTACAAGTGAAGCATTAAATATAATTGTGTGTATACACATACAAGCCACACTACAATAAAGATTCACCACATGTCAATCTACATAAAATATGGAATTTGGAATTTTTGTTAGTTTACAAAGTTTTGACTGGTTCATTTACTTATCTAGAGTAATTTAATACTCTCCAACTAAAAGAGCTTCCCTGGTGTTTCAGACAGTATAGAATTCACCTGCCAATGTAGGAAACACTTGTTTGCTCCTGGAGAAGGGAATAACAACCCATTCCAGAATTCTTCCCTGGAGAATTCCATGGACAGAGGAGCCTGGAGGGCTGTAATCCATGGGTGACAAAGAGTCAGACATGATTGAGCAGCTAACACTTTCACTTTCACAGCTAAAAGAGCACAAACATTCTAGTTAATGCTATAGTTTTAGTTTTGAGTGAGACAGTGACAACAGAACTTTGACATTTGTCAAAATACATGTTAGTTTCTTTTGTATTTGCTACTCTCCAAGGGATGATCATTAGCAAAGAATGTTAATTTTTTGAGTTAATTGTTATTGCAGGTGCTATAGGGTAAATCAGAAATAAATTTTTTATTAAAAATTGATAAAATCACCTTATGTAACTTACCTTTTCCAGGAGAAAAAACTAGACAGATAAAAGTTTATTTAAAAGCTGTGTTTAATCCTCATATCTTCTCAGTGTGATACCATATCTCTTGCTCTTTAAAAAAAGTTCACCTGCAGTCACTATTAAGTGAAGATAAAAAGAAATTATCTTTGAAATTGAAAATAAAATTTAAGAGTCTAAAAAGAAGAAATGTGTTCTGTGCTCACCTATTTGCATAAAAAATTTAAAAACATTAAAGTACACAAAATTGAAAACAGAAAGGGGTAAGTTAAAAGCTGGCAGGCGTTTTTCCCATTGATTCTTTGATAAGTGTGATACTGCTGAGAAGACTGTGAAAGAAGAGGTCCAAAATGATGTGCATTGGTTTTGATTAACCAAGAAACTGAATGAATGATAAATCAATGAAGTAGAAAATTCAGGGAAATATATACATTTTATACCTTGATTTCAGCAAGCCACTTAACTTTCTGCCACAGTACCTTTAAAAGCAAAATGGAGAAACGTGGACCAAATACAAACACTGCTGCTGCTGCTGCTAAGTCGCTTCAGTCGTGTCCGACTCTGTGCGACCCCATACACAGCAGCCCACCAGGCTCCCCCATCCCTGGGATTCTTCAGGCAAGAACACTGGAGTGGATTGCCATTTCCTTCTCCAATGCATGAAAGTGAAAAGTGAAAGTGAAATCGCTCAGTCCTATCGGACTCCTAGCGACCCCATGGACTGCAGCCCACCAGGCTCCTCCGTCCATGGGATTTTCCAGGCAAAAGTACTGGAGTGGGGTGCCATTGCCTTCTCCAATACAAACACTACTGCGTACATTTCAACAGATTAGACAAAAAATTCAGGCTTTAATTATGTAAATCTTTTGGTTTTGGTGTATTAATTCAGATGAATAATAATAATGCCTGACATCATATAGCATTTTATAGTTGACAAAGAGCTTTCAGGTAAAATACCTCATCTGATCCTCATCATAGACTTGTGTTGAAAGCTGGGACAATGTGATTATCTTAGTTTAACTAGATGTGAAAACTAATTCTCAAACTGCTTTATTTTTCAAATAAAGTGATTATCTTTACTTAATTAAATATGAGTAAATGATTTGCTTAAAGATAAATGCGGGGAAGGCAATGGCACCCCACCCCAGTACTTTTGCCTGGAAAATCCCATGGACGGAGGAGCCTGGTAGGCTCCAGTCCATGCGGTCTCTGAGAGTCGGACACGACTGAGCGACTTCACTTTCACTTTTCACTTTCATGCATTGGAGAAGGAAATGGCAACCCACTCCAGTGTTCTTGCCTGGAGAATCCCAGGGACAGGGGAGCCTGGTGAGCTTCCGTCTGTGGGGTCGCACAGAGTCGGACACGACTGAAGCGACTTAGCAGAGCAGAGCAAAGATAAATGGGAATGCATATGCTTATTAACATTTCAGATGACACAAAGCTAAGAGGAAAACTAACATATTGGATAAAATAATGCAAATTCAAAAACATCCTCAAAGTGGATGTATGGAACAAATCTAACAAGAAAAATAACTATAAATGTATGCAATAAACTAGATTTTCTCATTTGAGCATTTATCTCTTATACATTTATTGTTGTGATTGTTTTATTAATGTCTAACTGTTTCTAGGGCTATTATAGTCATTGTGATCAGAGTGTCTATGTTCAGCAATACATCCCCAGCACCTAGGGCAGAACTTGGCACTAGTAATTATACAACTAATACTTAAATAAACTCAGCAAAAAGGTTACAAAAATGTCAAATATAAATTTCATAATCAAAAGACTATCTTGAGAGCTTTGTATCAGAAAATAAAACAAGGTTTTAGTTGACAAACAAAAACAGAAAAGAATGTCTATGTAATCTTAGCTTATGCAGCTGTGCATGATTTTAAGCTCTACTCATATAATCAGGGTACTGTCCAGCCAGATTATATACAGAAGAGCATATTAGAAATTACTGGAAAAATTTTTAGACATTTAACTTGAACATTTCTTTTGTCAAAATAATTTTTAAACATTTGTAGAAAGGTAAGCCATGAAATTAAAAGATACTTACTCCTTGGAAGGAAAGTTATGACCAACCTAGATAGCATATTCAAAAGCAGAGACATTACTTTGCCAACAATGGTCCATCTAGTCAAAGCTATGGTTTTTCCAGTAGTCATGTATGGATGTGAGAGTTGGACTATAAAAAGAGCTGAGCGCTGAAGAATTGATGCTTTTGAATTGTGGTGTTGGAGAAGACTCTTGAGAGTCCCTTGGACTGCAAGGAGATCAAACGAGTCCATCCTAATGGAAATCAGTCCTGAATATTCATTGGAAGGACTGAGGCTGAAGCTGAAACTTCAATACTTTGGCCACCTGATGGGAAGAGCCGACTCATTGGAAAAGACCCTGATGCCTGGAAAGATTGAAAGCAGGAGGAGAAGAGGATGACAGAGGATGAGGTGGTTGGACAGCATTACTGACTCGATGGACATGAGTTTGAGCATGCTCTGTGGGTTGGTGATGGATGGGGAAGCCTGGCATGCTGCAGTCCATGGGGCCTCAAAGAATCTGACACAACTGAACAACTGAACTGAACTGAATTCTTAGATTTCAGCATTTGGATGCATCAAGTGGGATATTGACTCAATACTGTGATGCTAGCTTTTGCTTTGCTGTTCAGAATCACGTTTTACAAGCTCATCCATTAAGATTCTTCCTAAAGTATATCTAAAAGGCTAAATGTTTCCTTCTGTGCTGAGTGCATTAATTTCCATTACCTTCTAGTGCTTTCCTCTTGGTAATCACCTGCAGACAACCACCTGTAGAAGAGCAACGGTATATTTATGTATCAATAAAATAGGCTCTATATGTGCTTTCTATTTTTCTCCACAAAAAAAGGTGTTTTACTCCTGCTGTTCAATGCATTTTGAACATGTGCTCTTCTACAAATTTAAAGCAAGGTTAAAAAGGAAATTAAACAAGATTCATCTGGCAGCATTGCAAGTTAGTACCATACACCTGGCACATAGATGCCAAAGCAAAGTGATTCAATGGGAAAGAAGTGCTTGATAAGCAGTAGAACTAAAAAAAGATGAGCAGATGAAAGTGCATTAAAAATTAGATAAAAGCCTGCAATATGGTATTGCAGGAAGGTGCAGAGATGTAATGAAATGAAACAGAGCAAAGGGAAAACCAGGCAGAATAAGGAGAAAAATTCCTATGCATGAGGTTCACAGTGCCAAATAGTTTCCCAAGAAGTAGTAGAAATTATATCACTTGAATTACTTAAAAGTAGAGTAGGAAATTAGACTGAGAATATAAAGTGGTGATAAAACTTTAATGACTAAAGAATAAGATGATGAAATAAAGAAGTAAAGACATACAAATTCAAAGAGTTAAGTGATTTTGAACATGATGCTTTTGTTGTTTGTCTCTCATTAATAATAATAATTGTAATATTTAAAGTTTATGGAAGATTCTTATAAATTCCTAAAAACCATAACTAATCAAAAATAATATGATTCAATCTTTGTAGATATATTGAAAACAGACTTTCAGTTGAGCATCTGATGAGACTGCAGCCCCTGCATACACCTGGATTGTAGCTTCATAAGACCTTGAACAGAGGACTCAGTTGAGTGCTGACTCCTAACCCACAGAAAATGTAAGATAATAAAAGCATATTTTTAAGTGGCTAAGTTTGTAGTAATTTGTTTATAAAGCAATAGAAAATGGACACAGCCATCAATGCTTACAAAAATAAAATTCTACTTAAAAGATTTTATAAGGAATATTTAACTAATATGGTTTTAAACTGAAATGAATGATGCCAGAAAACTGTTTACTTTCGTATTTGTACCTGTTAGTAACTTTGTAATATAAGACCTTTTGCAGAGTATAGTTTTCATTTCCATTTTTAGTTAAATTGGGACTGGTGCCTCTTATCTGTGTTTTAAAATCTTGCTTTTGTCTTTGGGTTTGAAAAAGACAAAATAGATTGTATTTCAATGATTGAGTCTATTTGGGGGTTAAAATGTGTGCAGGTTGCTAATGACTAATAATCAAAGGGTTATTTAGGAGAATTTCAAATTTTCTCTCTTTTCTAAGTATTCTAAGTATGTTTTTAAAAAGCTCTATTAATAAAGTTCATATATGAAAAACTTACAACTAATATTATAAACAATGGTGAAAAACTGAAAACTTTTTCTCTAGGATCAGATGACCACTCTTGACACTTCTATTCAGCATAGAAGTCCTATAGAGAAAAAGAAATAAAATGAACCTAAGTTGTAAAGGAAGGAGTAAAATTGTCCCTGTTTTCAGATGAGACACTCTGTTATGTATAAACACCTAAAAACTGCACACACACAGAAAAGGTTAGAACTAATAAACTAATTCAACCAAGTTGTAGGATACAAAATCAACATACAAAAGTCAGTAGTATATTATGGATAAAAATTAACCCTCTGAAAAAGAAACTAGGAAAGCAGTGGCATTAACAATACCACCAAAAAGAATAAAATGCTTAAGGATGAACTTAAGGAAGTATCAATAAAGACTTGAAAAGTATAAAACACTGATGAAAGAAATTAAAGAAGATAAAAAAAGGAATGAGATCTTGTGTTCATGGAATATAAAACAATATTGTTGAAATGTCCATACTATTCAGTGGTCCAGATTTAATTCACTCCCTATTAAAATCCCAATGGTAGTTTTTTTAACAGAAATAGAAAAAAAAATCCTAAACTTCATATGGAACCACAAAGATTCTGAATAGCAAAGAAAGTCTTAAACAGAAGAGCAAAGCGGGAAACATCACATTTCCTGATTTCAAGCTATATAAACTGAAATAGTATGGCATTAGCATAGAGAAAGACATACAGACCAATGGAACAGAATAGACAGTCCAGAAATTAATCCATGCATACATGGTTGCCTGACCTTTGATAAGAGTACCGAAAATACACAATGGAGAAAGGATAGCCTCTTTAACAAATGGTTCTGGGAAATGGATTATTGTGTTCAGTTGCCCAGTCCTGTCTGATCTTTGTGACCCATGGATTGCAACAAGCCAAATTTCCTTGTCCTTCACTATCTCCTGGAGTTTATTCAAACTCAAGTCCATTAAGTCAATGATGTCATCCAACGATCTCATCCTCTGTCATCCCCTTCTCCTTCCCTCAATCTTTCCCAGCATCAGGCTCTTTTCCAATTAGTCAGCTCTTCACATCAGGTGGCCAAAGTATTGGAGCCTGAGCTTCAGCAAATGTCCTTCCAAGGACTATTCAGGGTTCATTTCCTTTAGGATTGACTGGTTTGATCTCGTTGTAGTCCAAGGCCTCTCAAGAGTCTTCTCCAGCACTGCAGTTTGAAGCGTCAATTCTTTGTCACATAGCCCTCTTTATGGTCCAACACTCACATCGATACATGGCTACTGGAAAAATCATAGCTTTGACTATATGAACCTTTGTCAGCAAAGTGATGTCTCTGCTTTTTAACATGCTATCTAGGTTGGTCATAGCTTTTCTTCCAAAGAGCAATCATCTTTTAATTTCATGGCTGCAGTCATTGTCTGCAGTGATTTTGGAGCCCCCCAAAATAAAGTCTGTCACTGTTCCCATTGTTTCCCTATTTATTTACCATGAAGAGATGGGACCTAATGCCACGATATTAGTTTTTTTGAATGTTGAATTTTAAGCCAGTTTTTGCACTCGTGTATCACCTTCATCAAAAGTCTCTTTCATTCCTCTTAATTTTCTGCCATTAGGGTGATGTCATCTGTGTATCTGTGGTTATTGGTATTTCTCTCACCAATCTTGATTCTAGCTTATAATTCATCCAGCCTGGCATTTCATATGATGTACTATGCATATAAGTTGGAGAAGCAGATTGACAATATACAGCCTTGAAGTATTCCTTTCCCAATTTTGAACCAGTTTGTCCTTCCATGTCTGATTCTAATGTTGCTTCTGGACCTGCATACAGGTTTCTCAGGAGGCAGATAAGGTGGTGTGGTATTCCCATCTGTTTAAGAATGACCCAGCAATCCCACTGCTGGGCATACACACTGAGAAAACCAGAATTGAAGGAGGCATGTGTACCCCAATGTTCATAGCAGCACTGTTTACAATAGCCAGGACGTGGAAGCAACCTAGATGTCCATCCACAGATGAATGGATAAGCAAGCTGTGGTACATATACACGATGGAGTATTACTCAGCCATTAAAAAGAATACATTTGAATCAGTTCTAATGAGGTGGATGGAACTGGAGCCTATTATACAGAGTGAAGTAAGCCAGAAAGAAAAACACAAATACAGTATACTAACGCATATATATGGAATTTAGAAAGATGGTAACAATCACCCTGCTTATGAGACAGCAAAAGAGACACTGATGTATAGAACAGACTTTTGGACTCTGGGACTGGAAGAGGGTGGGACGATTGGGGAGAATAGCATTGAAATATGTATAATATCATATCTGAAACGAGTCAGTCCAGGTACGATACCCGATAACAGATGCCTGGGACTGGAGCATTGGGATGACCTGGAGGGATGGTGTGGGAGGGGGGAGGGAGGAGGGTTCAGGATGGGGAGCACGTGTATTCTGGTGGCGGATCCATCTCGATGTATAGTAAAAGTAATACAATATTGTAAAGTTAAGAAAAATTAAAAAAAAATAATAATAATAATTAAAAAAAAAACAAAGACAATGTATGCTTGTGGCGGATTCATCTTGATGTATGGCAAAAGCAATACAATATTGTAAAGTTAAGCAAAATAAAATTAAAAAACAAAAAACAAAAAAAACAAAAAAAAAAAAGAATTTTCCACAGTTTGTTGTGAACCACACAGTCAAAGGCTAATGCAGTCAATGGAGCAGAAGTGGATGTTTCTTGGAATTCCCTTGCTTTCTCTATGATCCAACTGATATTGGCAATTTGATCTCTCAGACCTCTTGTACAGTTTTTACAAGACGTACAAAATCCAGCTTGTACATCTGGAATTTCTCAGTTCATGTGTTGTTAAAGCCTCGCTTAAAGAATTTTGAGCAGTACCTTGCTAGCATGTGAAATGAGTGCAATTGTGTGGTAGTTTGAACACTCTTTGGTATTGCCCTCCTTACTATTAACTATATAAAAATTCTTTTTAAAAAATATAGAAACAAAAATTGTAAGTATGTACCAAGACATTAAAGGTAACTTAATAGAATATTTATGAATAAGTGCGGGTACAGCAGGAGTCAGATGCATGCATTTTAATCCCAGTTCCATTCATAGTCAGACTTACAGAAAACCACCTCCAGTGGAAATTTTTCTATTAAACAATCCATTCAATTTTCAACCCACTGTAATATCACTTGTTAACTTTCTTTCTTCTGAAATTTTGATTATGAAACCATTTATGAATTCCTAATTCCAAATCAGTGAAAGTTTGACCTTGTTAGAGCCATGCTCTCTTAAATATTTGACACTGTTGACTATTCCTAATTGAAATTCTTTCCTTCTTTGGTTTTCGTGACATTAATTATTCCATAATTTCCTTTTATTTCTCTGGCAGTCCTCATTCCTGTTTATGCATTCACTTTTCTTTGCCATACATTTAAATATTAATGTTATCCAGAGTTTTATCCTCTGGTTTATCTTCCTCTCCTTTGTAGATTCTTCCTGGAGGATGATATCCAATGCTTGCTTTCAGCAGCTACTTGACTATTAAAGATATCCAGTCACATTCTGTGCTCTCAATTCATATAGCCAAAGCACATTCAACATCTAGTCATGAACATTTTTTAACTGAACTCATGACCTCCTTCACACCCCAAAACACAATAGTTCTGGATCTCTTTATTTCATTTTATATTTAGTGTTTGTATGGGGTCAAAAATGTGTATTGAATGAATGAAATTACATACTTTTAAAGGTGTTTGTTCAGTCTGGAAAGTGAGTAATGATTGTCAGATTTTCTTTAGTTGCAAATACTTCTTTCAGAGCAGTAAGTCCTCATGGACTTAAAGGATTATTTATATGTTTAATCAAAATGAGCAGGTATTTCTTCTCAGAGTAGTTTCAAGTAAAATTACTAAGAGGAAACTATCTTTAGCCTCATTTTTGGTCTTCTCTGAAAATTAGACTTTTATTGTTCCCATATCCAGAAGCACAATGCTGTCAAAAGATCAGTTAACCATTATGATAAGGTATACTATTTAGTTATTGCCATAATTCTGCTGCATAGCAAATTACCCAGAAATGTAAAATAATTTTCCTTAATCAACTTTCTGCAGATTTATTGGAGTAGTCTCATCCTACATGAGTTGAAACTGGTTTGGTTCCAAGATGATATTGAGCTCAGGTCTGCTCCACATGGTTTTATTCTTCCCTGGACTAGTATGCTGATCAGGGCCTATTAGCGTCATGGAAATATGCTGTGTTTGAGGTGATACATAGAGTATCTGAGTGTGGGGAGAAGGACATTTCTTAATGTTGATTTAGACACCCTTTACAGAGGAGGTGACATTTGACATTGAAGGAAAGGAAATTAAAATTAGTCAATCAGAGAATGAGGGAAGAACTTTCCAGTTATTGATAATGAGGTATAAGATTGTTTATATTAGGTTATAATGGCTTATTACACTAGCTGAGAGAAAGTTTGAGTTTTGGCAGAAAAGGCATGGAGATTGAAATGCCAACATAGAAAAATGCATGTGTGTGCTTAGTCACTCAATTATATCTGACTCTTTGTGACCAGTTGGACTATAACTCACCAGATCCCTCTGTTCATGGGATTTTTCAGGCAAGAATGCTGGAGTGGTTGCCATCTCCATCTCCAGGGGATCTTCCCCATCCAGGGATTGAATCCACATCTGCTGTGTTTCTTGCACTGCAGGTGGATTCTTTACCTGCTGAACCATCAGGGAAGCCCATAAGGAAAATTACTACTACAGAACTCGACAAACTCAGGCAAGTAGGCCCTCCTGGCATTAAGATAATACATGTTAGA
Organism: Tragelaphus eurycerus; assembly: GCA_935064755.1. NCBI lineage: Eukaryota > Metazoa > Chordata > Mammalia > Artiodactyla > Bovidae > Tragelaphus > Tragelaphus eurycerus. Next base: position 269,078 of record CAKXYN010000246.1, read on the forward strand.
AAGGTGGTAGAACATTGAATCAAAAGACCCTCAATAGCAAACAGTTTCAGTAAATCTTACTGATGTGTTTAGTTTAATCTGAATATAGTTCTTCAAAAGTTGGAACTATTGACTTAAAATGGGGCAATTTTACATAAAGATCCAAATCTTTGACAATGCTGAATTTGTATTCCAACATGAGTTGTCTAGAGCTGTATGGTGGGTCCTTTGTTAAAAGGGATGTATATTTTCCAAATTAGTTCCAACTCCATGGAGTGTCTTTTACCCAGAAATGGATTGTCAGTTGCTATTTATCATTAAACCTGGACTATTTGTTTTTTCTGATAAAAGAGAATGTTTATCTGTACCCTATCAAAAATAAATGAATGAAAGATATACCAGAAGACACACATGTTTCAAGAAAAATGGGAGGAAGCATATTTGTAAGGACTATTTCAAGTGAGATGCTATTTTAGAAGATGATGATGATAATAAGAAGCCATTAATAAGAGGCTTTCCAAAAGCTGTGACCCTAGTTTTATGTAATCTGCTGGTGTTGTTTCATCAATCTAATCCTCACAATAATTTATCACAATTCAAGGTCAAAAAATTCCCCGAAATTAGCCAACCCAAACTCTGAGAATCCCAAACCTAATTAAAAAACAATATTATTATCCTCTTTGAGTCCACCGGCCTCCTAGAAGTTACCTGTGTTGAATTTGTAGTCTATTCAAACATAGAAACTCAGTATGGACTGTTTTAGGCAAGGCTATCCTGACAGTCATCTTTTTTTGTTCCCTATAACATCAGGGTCAGGGAAATGAGAAATACTGGTTTCTGAGGAAACACATTGTACATTCATCCTAGAATAAAACAAAGAAATATCTCAAATTGAGCCAAATATCATTTTACTATCCCAAGAGTTGTGTACTCTCAATAAGTGTATGAAATAACACAGCTTCCTTCCATTCAAATTGAAAAAATTTGCTTGTGGGGAGCAAATATATTCACTTATCTCCAGAGGTATGTTGCTGATTTTCTTCCCCTTTGTCAGACTTGAACAGTAAGCTGTCCCTAGAGTGGTGGACTAAGGGGAGAAGAAAGCCAAGAGCCAGCCTTTGCCACCCAGGGATGACCTCTGCATCCCCGTACTTAGCAAAATTCTGATGCGCCTTCATTCATTTCTTCAATTTGGGCTGGGCCCAGGAATAGACCTGACTCGACTCTGCTATCCAGTTTATTTTGCTTACTCCAAGACACTGATGCTGGGAAATATTGAAGGCAGGAAGAGAAGGAGATGACAGAGGATGAGATGGTTGGGTGGTATCACTGACTCAGTTGACATGAGTTTGAGCAAGCTCCAGGAGATGATGAAGGCCAGGGAAGGCTGGCATGCTGCAGTTCAAGGGGTAGCAAAGAGTGGCACGTGACTGAGCAAGAGAACAACAACAACCTGTGACCTCATAGGCCAAGGTCTACATGCTGGCCCTCCAGATATAAAAGAAATACAAAATTCAAGCAAGAGTTCAAGCCAGGTGGGAGCCATAGATTTGATGAATCCAGGGACATGGATAAAATGTTGATATCTAAACACGGTAGGTCTGAAAAGTTAACCTTTGAAATTTGAGGAATAATAGTAGGAAAGGAGGCAAAGCATTTTCTTCAATTCCAGAAAGACTTAACATGAAATAAAAAAATATTTAAGAGCTAAAACTCATAGTATTGATATTCTTTAGTAAAAATTAGGTACATATTTGCTATTGGCCCCTTTAGTGTTGAAGAGAATTGGAAAACTAGAATCACAGAGGGTCAACTATGTTCTTTCAATTTAAAACCCTTTATTTTCATACCAAGATGTCTAATGAACCAGTCATTTTAGGCTTAGACTTTTTTGGTTGCTGTTGAAACCTGACTAGTTTTTTTTTAAATAATATTCAAGAGAATTCTAATTTGCTTTATACTTTATTAGCTTTATAAAAAGCATTGTTGGGAAATTGTAGCAAGAAAATGAAAATATAAGAAAATAAGTTTAAAAAATTTAACTGTGGTTTAAAATACTAAAATGTTTATAACTAAGCTTAAATGGGGCTAGGAATTATTAAAAGCACTTTAAAATAATTTGAGAATTTTCTAGTCTTTTAAGTAGAATAAAGTAAATAAAGTGGACTTGAAAATAAACTTAAAGAAAACTTTAAACTTAAAAACATAAAAATGAACTAAGTTTTATAATTATGAATTTAATTAGTTGATTTTTTAATGATTAAACTTCTGGATATTCATTTGTGTAAATAAAAACCACCCAAGAGGGTAAAAAGCAAAACTAAAATTAAAAAAAAATTCCACAAAACTACTTTCAGTATTAGGAACCAAACACACAACTATCAGAGATAGAAGGTTTGAATATAATTTTTCAAGACAGCTTTGGGCAGGGAGTTCTCATATTCTTCCCTCTCCAGACCAATATTAAGGACCAAAAGTTGGCAATAAAAATTACTGGTAAATGTAGCTAAGCTCTATAAAGATTTTAATAAACTTCAAATATGACTGAAATGTCAATAGAGTTTGATTTTGAATTTGAATGTTTGCACCAGAGCGCTTAGAATAATTTATATCATCTGGTTATAATTAGCTTTGGTTTCAGTTTAAATCATTTCTCTGAGGCAATTTTATTTACCTACCTATGTTTGCTGCTATTAAGTAAACAAAATGATTTCCTGGTAGCTCAGTGGTAAAGAATTCACCTCCCAGTGCAGGAGACACAGGTTCAATCCCTGGGTGGTAAAGATTCCCTGGAGAAGGAAATGGCAACTTACTTCAGTATTCTTGCCTGGAAAATCCCAAGGACAGAGGAAACTGTGGGCTACATTCTAGGGGGTCACAAAAGGTGGACGTGACTTAGTGACTAAACAACAACAATAAAACAATTTACAAAATAATGTGAGGTAACTCTGAAAAAAATATGGTTGATTTACTTTAAATTTAGTCAACCTAGATTTTTGTTGGCTTTCAACAATTCAAAATTTCCTTTACTTTTTATAATATTTTTAATGGATTTAGGCTACCTCAGGGTCTACTAGTACATTTTCAATAGTCTGGATTGTACTCTCCTGTGTAGTAAAGTTCTAAGTGATTTTCATTCACTTCTTTATATTTTTTGTATTCTTAATTTATCTTACAATGAGAATAATAGGAAGGAAATGTTGTTAAAACAGTGTGAATTTAAAACCAATTTTCCCCAGAGATTTCTTACCTATACAAAGTGAACCATGTGTGTGTGGTGTAACATTTTCTAGGATTTTAAAATTTTAGTGATTGATAAGTAAACCATTATTGAAATGAAGAAGGTTTGGTCCAAACAAAATCCCTCCTATGATGTATCTCAACTTAGAAGGCTGTGAACTAATTAGACATACGGCATATGCCTCCTTATAGTCTCACTAACCCAATGTTGGTTTCCATTCTTTAGTTAGAACTTGGGTGATATGTTCTTTTGCTGTTAAACTTTTCCTTTTGAAGAAATTGCTTTTAATTACAAAATTTAAAAAGGGAAACAAAAAAGCCTTACCCAGTAATGAGTCATAAAAACCTGCAGCAGGTGGTCATAGCCACATGATGGTCTAACTCATACATTGTGACTTTTGCCAAGGACTCTGATTGCAATCCTGCTGAACTCAACTGCAATTCTTGTGTCAGCTCTGTCCTGTAGTGCAAATCAATCACCAGGTACCTTTTGAGCTCTCATGGACATTTAAGATTCCAAAGCTTGAACCCCTCATACATTTGCAGAAGAAGCAGGGAGAGAAGCCACTCACCAGCCCTGTACTCAAACCCAGCACGATATTCAATAATGACCTGTCAGGGAAAGGAGGCTGTGTATACTCACACTGTGAAATATCCTGAGAGACTTTCTTTATGAATTTGAAAAAAGATTCAGCAGGGCTCTAGGCAAGAGCTCACACACACAATTTCAAAAGTGCATCACAATCCTTTAAATTTTTTTTTCAGAGGGTATCATTACCTTGGCATTTTTTCATCTATCCTTTTAAAAAATTATAAAAATAAAAATGATGGCCTGAAAGAGTCTCTTGGTCACAAAAAATAGTCATCTGTTTTTTCAAGGTTTATCATTTTTCTTTTTACCCTAGCAGGGTTCTTTTTGCCTTTTAAGCATTCATTGATTTATTTTCATTTTTGTCCATTCATAATGTGAGAGATATTGAATGGGTGATATGTGTGCATTAGTCATTGTGCAAAATTTGTTAGAATTAATTCAAAGGCTAAAATGAGTCACATTTCATCTTAGTAACTGGATGAACTTCAATACGCTAGAACAATGGTACTTATATTTTTTGATACAAAGGCAACCAAGGAAATATATGTGTAAGTATATATGAAACAGAAAAACTCACTTATACTTACAAAATTTAAAGTGTATGTTTAAACTGAGAAGACTTACAAATTCCTTGGAGTCTGTGTTCCAAGTTGAGTTGGGATGGAGGAAACCAACAGTTTAGCATGCAGGCTATTTGCTAGGAAGCAATACCTATGAAAAGGAAAGTGAGGATACAAGACTGGGAAGGAGAAGATAAGCTGTGATGCAGAACCAACAAAGCTTCAGGTGATGAGAATCATATTGGAGTAATCACTCAGGAATAAGAATGGCCTTTCAGTTCTGTTAGGAGCCAGGCCCTCCTGTTATTGATCTGTTAAATTGACAAGTTTCCTAGGAAGCACTGGATGTAGGCCACCATGCAGCTGAGGAAATCTTTGAAGGGACTGATGGCTAAAGCCTGTCAATGACAGCCCTCCCAATAATTGCAGCAAAAAGTTTTTTTGAACTGGTATCTGTATGCTACATTACAATGTCTATCCAACCAAGGTCATTAGAAACCTTGCCCTAGGGGCTTCAGCTTTCTCTCTTCAATTTTAGCCACTAGGATAATTTTCATATTTTATTTATAAAATCTAATTGAAAGACCAAATAAAAACAATTTGATTACTATAGTTTATGCCTTTACCTACACAATATATTTTAGGTGTGCCCAGTACTCTTGCCGGGGAAGGCAATGGCACCCCACCCCAGTACTTTTGCCTGGAAAATCCCATGGATGGAGGAGCCTGGTAGGCTCCAGTCCATGGGGTCGCTGAGAGTCGGACACGACTGAGCGACTTCACTTTCACTTTTCATTTTTATGCATTGGAGAAGGAAATGGCAACCCAGTCCAGTGTTCTTGCCTGGAGAGTCCCAGGGACAGGGGAGCCTGGTGAGCTTCCGTCTATGGGGTCGCACAGAGTCGGACACGACTGAAGTGACTTAGCATAGCATAGCATACTGGGTAGGTTGGGCTTCCCAGGTGGCGCTAGTGGTAAAGAACCTGCATGCCGATGCTGGAAACAGAAGAAACAGGGGTTCCTCCCTCTTTGGGAAGAGCCCTTGGAGGAGAGCCTGGCAACTCGCTACTGTTTTCCTGCCTGGGAAATCCCACTGACAGAGGAGTCTGGTGAGCTATGGTCTATAGGGTCACAAAGAGTTGGACACGAACTGAAGCAATTCAGCACGCACACTTGAGTAGGTTACTTGGTTTATATTTTGAACTTAGTTTATGCTGTCTGGATTTTGAAAGATATTTTAATAATTACATAAGAATGGATCTCACCACTACAAAACTTGGTAAATCCAGAAGGGAATCTCTTTTGCCTTGATTCCATTAATTTAGCTAAAAAACTGACAGGCATGGGGGAAAATAGAAATAAATAGAAATAAAGCAGATGGCATTATTGTCCTCGTCATTATAAAGAAAATAAACTGAAATAAGAGCAAGATGAAAGATAAAAGTAGCATACTTTTCACTTGAGAAGTCATTGAAAGGATGAAAATAATCTCTTCATTGTTAGAGATTTTCACCTTTTATCAGTTTAGGTTGTCACTCAAATATTTTTATGCCTAAATCTAATTATGCCAGGGGGAGAGTACTATTTTCAGTATGCCATATTTAATTCTCTAAAATGTCTCTGTTCAGTAAGGCCCTGAAGGGATGAATGATAGTCTGGCAGATTTTCAATAAATAATGATAATTTATCAGTAAAGAGGCTTATTTTCAAGAGATGAATAGCTAGATACAGCTGTAATATTAATTTCCAAATCCTGAAGACAAAATAGCATTGACAGAAATCATGAAATATGAAGGACAAACTAATTTGGGTGGGACCCAGAGTGTGGGAGCAGTGCAAAGATATATTTTAATTTAGACATGTTGCTTTTGAAGTGATATGGCACAACTAAGGAGAGAGATATTAAGCAGGTAGCTAGAAATACAGGTTTGGAGATCAAGGGGCCAGGTTCACTTGAACAGAATTGTCTGTGTTTACCAGGTTAGTCTCTCCTGGGTTAGGTAATGTGTCCAGCACGTTTCAGAAAAAGGGAATCAAGGAGGAGGTGTCCTTTCTCTAGTAAGTAGGCAGTGTGGTCTGTTGGGAGAATTTATGTTCAGAGTGATAGTTCCATCAATAATTGTTTGACCTTGAATAAATCTTTCTGAACTTCAACTTTCCCTGTGATTAAAAATGAGAATATAAAAATCTATCAATGCTCTGTATAGAGTGATTTGAATCAAACAGGATAAATGTAAAAGTATTTCATAAATTTAAAGGTGCAATTCAAATATATCATTATCATTATAATAAAGTATGTATGGATATTTGAACTATTTAAGTGTGAAAGAGAAGATGTAAATTATTCACTCACTAAATAAACATACGTTGTATAAGACACTAAATTAGTGCTAGAAAGTGGAATATAAATAAGACATGATTTCTTCCTTCTCATGCCCACAAGTCCTATCAAGAAAAATAACATATAGGCATGTGTCAAGTACAAGCAGACAGAAGAGTAAGTAAAGGATTTTATAAGTGAACAAATGAATGGATACATAAATAGATGCACAAAGGAGAAGCATCTAATCCAAACTCAGTTTCCAAAAACCTTCTTGGAAAAATCTGCCTTAAAGCATGTCAAATTGTTCTTCAGATAGAGAACGGCTGATGGAAAGCAAAAAATCCAAAGATCAGGCAACGTTAAGAGAAAATGTTGAACATAAAATGCCTGAAGGCAGTTGGCAAGAAATAAGACTAGAGGTAGAGAGGAGAGTGAGGTAGTGGTCAGATAAGTTACTTGATTATTATGATGTCATGCCAAGTTACTTGATTATTATGATGAGATAATTGTTTTAAGAAGAGGAATAGAGTAGTCAGATTTGCCTTTTAGATAGAGCCCTCTGGTAGTGATGTAGAAGTCTGATTAAAGGAAAAGAAACTGGAATCCAAGAGACAATTCTGGAAATTATAGCAATAGAGCAGCGATAGATGATGGAGGCTTGAACTAACTTCAAAATTAATTTGGGTGTAAATTATTGGAGACTAATTGAAGAGTGAAAGAGAGGGAGGAAAGAAAAATGTCTTCTTGGGGTCTAAATAGTTGGCTGTACCAACTGCTGAGATGGAAAATGTTAAAAAAGAGCAAGTGTAAGAGAAAAGAAAATTTTTGTTTGGGTATTTTGAGTTAAGCAGTATCTATGTGATGTTTAGGCAAACTTAACAAAAAGTTAGGTATCTGAGCCTGAAACCCAGTGGACAAAACCTCTTATGAGAGAGGGCTAGGGATTTAGATTTGAAAAGCAGCAATAGATGAAAAGATTAGACAGATAGGTAGATAGATAGATGAGAGATAGGTACATGGACAGATAGATTTAAACGAATGCTTAGTTAATTGTATCCATAGTGCCTAGATTAGTTCCCGGTACTTGGCAGTATTTCAATGAGTAAATATAAGAAAATTTAAAGCCATGAAAATACATGCATATACTCAGAGGAAAACAGACACTGAGAATGAACATGGCAAAAGTGGGTTGAGGTGGACAAACAGCAATATTTAAGGTGTCAGCAAAGGGTACTCAGAGGATAAAGAATAGAAAATTGAGTAAAGGTTGATATTACAAAAATCAAGAAAGAATACCATTTAGGAAAACAAGAGTTCTACTCTACTGTTGCCCATCATATGACATTGATAGAGGTATCAACTGGGTGCTAAAGCAGAGGCAGAACTGGAAGGGGTTAATTGGCTCTTGTCTGAAATTTGATTTATGGACGCTGAATCTGAAGTATAAGTCCTTATGCCTGTCACTGGGAACTCTCTCCATATGGAGAAAGTGTTCAAGAAAATGAAGTATTTCTATACTTGTTTCTTTCTAATACTCTCCACACAGCAACTATTATTTTTTTAAAACTTAAACTAACATCATTCCTTCCCTGCTCAGAAGTTTTTAATGGCTCCTATTGTACTTATCCTAGCCTATTATGCTTATAAAATTTTGGTTTCTGTCAGTTTCTCTAGCCTTATTCTGTTCCTTATTCCCCTTTGCTTTATATACTAAAAATCCTTTCCTGATTTAGGTTCTCTTTAACATGATTCTTTTCTCCCTTCAGTTTGGAATGTTCCTTCACTCATAAAATGGTTCTTTCTTATCTTTTAAGTCTAGCTTAAATGGCATCTCTTAAAATACGTCTCTTAGGAAAAAAAAAATTCAAAACAGTTTCCCTTTCTCATACCCACAAGTCCTATCAAGAAAAATAACATATGGGCATGTGTCAAGTACAAGCAGACAGAAGAGTAAGTAAAGGATGTTATAAGTGAACAAATGAAGTGCTAATCTTTTAGCACTTCACGCTCTTTTCATCAGATTTGTTATAGTTTGTAATCATATTGTTGACTGATTATTATTTCTTGTTCTTTTTTCTGTTTATATATTCCTTTTTTTGCCTTCTTCTTCCTTGACTGATCATTTATTTTTATTTTTTAATATTTATTTATTTATTTGATATCTTAGTTGCCAACCAGGGGAACAGCAATCTTTGTTCTGGAATGGGGAATCATTTATTACATATATTCACTACAGAATTATAATCTCCAGAAGGAAGGGACCATATTTCCGTGTTTATTTTTCATACCCAATGCCTAGCTTAATATGTGTAGAAGAAATAAGCAATAATGCCTACTTACTTAACTAGATTTGTAATTCATTTATCTCTTTAGCTATAACTTTAAGATACACAGAAAAGATGTTTAAATTGCTATTTTTAAAATATGTCATTAACCACATAATAAAACTGCCTGACACACTGTTTTAGATGTTTAAAGAATTAGGTTGTGACCATTTTAAAAAGAAGTGATTTGAAAGCAGCAGTAATTACTGGGATTAGTTACTGGAATCTGAGATGTGAAACAAAACAAAAGAAGGCTATTTCTTGTAAGGCATAGAATTGTGCGATTGAAATACAATATATTTTAATATTTCATCTGTACCTTCTATTTAAAAACTTTCTCGGCTCCTAATATGGGGCTTCATGTTATATTTTATTTTATATATGTGTTTTGTAAGGCATAGAATTGTGTGATTGAACTGCGTGATTGAAGTACAAATATAGTTTGATGTTTCATCTGCTCCTCCTACTTAGAAACTTTCCAGACTCCTAATATAGGTGGCACAGATGGCAAAGAACCCACCTGCCAGTGCAGGAGGCATGGGTCTGATCCCTGGGTCAGGAAGATCCCCTGGAGGAGGGCATGGCAACCCACTCCAGTATCCTTGCCTGGAGAATTCCATGGACAAAAGAGTCTGGCAGGCTGCATGTAGTCCATAGGATTGCAAGAGTCTTACACAGGCTCCTAATAGAAGGCACAACCAGAAACTTTCACATTCTTTGAAGTCATACATTTGTGAGATAATACAACTTCATGAATTTAACAGATCTTCACTATTTGACTCTTTCCTCCTACTGAGGTAATCCTTCTTCCAATGTAATATATCTCTCTTAATAACCTCAATAATTCCAATTCAGCAAATCTTTAATGGATATCTATTATGGGCTGAGAATATTGTAGTGTTTAGATCACATGTTAGATGTAGTAACTGTGGTCAAGGTATTTATCATGTTTCAGGAAAACTACAAAACAGAAGTGAACTTAAGTGTGAGTTGGTCTGATATAAAGAGAATAAAAAATATGCTACAGCAGCCAAGGAAGCTACATCTTCAAAAAAGTGGCTGCTGCTGCTGCTAAGTCGCTTCAGTCGTGTCCGACTCTGTGCGACCCCAGAGATGGCAGCCCACCAGGCTCTCCCGTCCCTGGGATTCTCCAGGCAAGAACACTGGAGTGGGTTGCCATTTCCTTCTCCAATACATGAAAGTGAAAAGTCAAAGTGAAGTCGCTCAGTCATGTCCGACTGGTAGCGACCCCATGGACTGCAGCCTACCAGGCTCGTCCGTCCATGGGATTTTCCAGGCAAGAGTACTGGAGTCGGGTGCCATTGCCTTCTCCATAAAAGGTGGCTAAGATTGGGCAAATCAGAGAACATGAAAGAAGAATGGCATTCTGTGGGAAAAAAAAAATTAAAAATCTTTGAAGGAATATTGCCCCTGGAACATTACATGCAAAGCAATGCTGCTGACCATAATAGAGCAGAGATGTGCCCACTAGCTCTAAAGCAAAATTAAAATAGTGTCCTTGCCTCAGGTGGGAAAATACCATTGTGAATGAATAAATGATGGTAGTCATAGATTTTCTGTTTGAGTAAATGATGGATGAATTACTCAATAAGCAGCCTGTCTATAGAAAAAGTCTGGTTTCTTATCACATAGCCTCCTTAAGGAGAGGCAAGCATTTGCATAGAAATGAATTGATTTGGGAAAGGGCAGAAGAGAAGCAATAGAGAGAGAGATTGGAGCTGGTAAGAGAGTGCAGAGCGAAATATCCTTATGGTTTTGTTTAATAACACTCGATTCCACTTATGGTATGTAATGCCTTTGGTAATTTAACTGACATGGTCACCTCACATCCATGTCATTTTAGATAAGGAGGAGAAAATATGATTTTAAAAGAGAAGTAATAACTATTTTATATCCATACATCATTCATCACATGAAGTCTTAATAGAAAAGTTACATATATCGCCATTTGAAAATAAGTAGCTATGCATTTTTAGAAAGTTACATTTTACATGGGTAACTACCCCAAGGCTTTCTTCCCCTTCCTTTTCACCCTTAAATAAACAAATTTAACACACATTTGTTATTACATCTAAGAAAATATTACCTAACAATTTCAAGAAATTCAATAAATTTCAACAAAAACAAAGTTGGAAGGCTGAGATAAACAAAATTAAATATTTTCTTACTATAAGATCCTTTGATTTTTAAAACCATGTACATTGTGAATATTTAGAAAGTGGTATACTATCAAAAGTTTTTCAAACTTTTAGATTTCAGGACATTTTGAGAAAATTCTTATAGAGCTAGTGCTCTGAAGAATATGAAACTAAATCTATTACATTAGGAAAAAGTTAGTTAGAAACTAAAAAATTCTAAAGAGTTTCAATCATGCAGGTAATCACTGCTTGAATAAAAATTAACATAGAATAATCCCAAATGTAAATATTTTTATTTTTATTTTTTTGTTTTGTTTTTTGTTTTTTTTTTTTTTTAGTTTAATCAAGAATCTCTTTTATTGATTATCAGAAACATTACAAACATCTAGTATGAACAAATTGTAACATGATAGTGTTTAGTTTGAACAATTAATACATTTCAGATATAATATTATACATATTTCAATGCTATTCTCCCCAATCATCTCACCCTCTCCCGGTCCCAGAGTCCAAAAGTCTGGTCTATACATCAGTGTCTCTTTTGTTGTCTCGTAAATAGGGTTATTTTTTACCATCTTTCTAAATTCCATATATATGCGTTAGTATACTGTATTTGTGTTTTTGTTTCTGGCTTACTTCACTCTGTATAATAGGCTCCAGTTCCATCCACCTCCTTAGAACTGATTCAAATGTATTCTTTTTAATGGCTGAGTAATATTCCATTGTGTATATGTACCACAGCTTGCTTATCCATTCATCTGTGGATGGACATCTAGGTTGCTTCCACGTTCTGGCTATTGCAAACAGTGCTGCTATGAACATTGGGGTACAGGTGTCTCTTTCAATTCTGGTTTTCTCAGTGTATATGCCCAGCAGTGGGATTGCTGGATCATAAGGCAGTTCTATTCTTTCTATACTTTCTAACACCATACACAAAAATAAACTCAAAAATGGATTAAAGAGCTAAATGTAAGACCAGAAACCATAAAACTCCTAGAGGAAAACATAGGCAAAACACTCTCTGACTTACATCACAGCAGGATCCTCTGTGACCCACCTCCCAGAATATTGGAAATAAAATCAAAAATGAACAAATGGGACCTAATCAAACTTAAAAAGCTTTTGCACAACAAAGGAAACTATAAGCAAGGTGAAAAGACAGCCTTCAGAATGGGAGAAAATAATAGCAAATGAAGCAACTGACAAACAACTAATCTCAAAAATATACAAGCAACTTCTACAGCTCAATTCCAGAAAAATAAATGACCCAATCAAAAAATGGGCCAAAGAACTCAATAGACATTTCTCCAAAGAAGACATACAGATGGCTAACAAACACATGAAAAGATGCTCAACATCACTCATTATCAGAGAAATGCAAATCAAAACCACTATGAGATACCATTTCACGCCAATCAGAATGGCTGCTATCCAAAAGTCCACAAGCAATAAATGCTGGAGAGGGTGCGGAGAGAAGGGAACCCTCTTGCACTGTTGGTGGGAATGCAAACTAGTACAGCCACTTTGGAGAACAGTATGGAGATTCCTCAAAAAACTCCAAATGTAAATATTTTTAAAGGGATTTAATACAGAAATGTTATTTTTATGAACCCTGAAGTATTTTAAAAGCTTTAAGGTGGGTAGTATATAATAGTGATTAAGAACAAGGCTTTAGAATCAGATGCATTTGAATTCCAAGTTTACCAATAGTTGAAGGTATGACACTTTTCTCAAAGTATTTATTAAAATGACTGTAAAATGGAGCCAATAACAACTCCTTCTAGAACATGTGAAGATTAAATAAGTATGTATCAATACTATACATACTAACTAGTAAAAAAAACCTATATTCTATTATTCTTATATTGAAATGTGTTATTATATATTAAGGATATATTCTTTCATACCTATAAATTTAATCAATAAATGTTCAGTTCAGTTCAGTCGCTCAGTCAGGTCTGACACTTTGTGACCCCATGAATCGCAGCACGCCTGTCCATCACCAACTCCTGGAGTTCACCCAGACTCACGTCCATCGAGTCAGTGATGCCATCCAGCCATCTCATCCTCTGCCGTCCCCTTCTCCTCTTGCCCCTAATCCCTCCCAGCATCAGAGTCTTCTCCAATGAGTCAACTCTTCGCATGAGGTGGCCAAAATACTGGAGTTTCAGCTTTAGCATCATTCCTTCCAAAGAAATCCCAGGGCTGATCTTCAGAATGGACTGGTTGAATCTCCTTGCAGTCCAAGGGACTCTCAAGAATCTTCTCCAATGCCACAGTTCAAAAGCATCAATTCTTCGGTGCTCAGCCTTCTTCACAGTCCAGCTCTCACATCCATACATGACCATAATAAATGTTAGCCACTAACAATTAAAAGTCAGTCTGAAAAAACAGCATAGACTGAAATTACTCAACACCTTCTCTGTTGCATTGTTTACTGTATTGTGAATTAAGGAAGCATCTGCTCCAAGGAGTGGGTGAAGTGTGAATTACTGGAATATCAAAATCATTTTGTAGTAAAATAGCTCATCCATTGGGCAATCCCAAAGTATAAATATGATGTTTAATGGCATTTTTAAAACTTTTTTTAATATCTGAAGTCCACCTTTGGAAATCTATTATGTTATTTAAATAAAAGAATTTCTAATATCTTACCATGTCTTACTAGGAGCACTGTTCTATAATTAGTTACAAGTGTATCAAACACTTAGCTTGCCAGTAAGAATACAGTGAAGAAATTTCAAGGTAAATACTATATTTATATGACAAAACTATCTAAATCTTGAGCAGACACACACAGCTTAAAACAGCATCAAATAAAATATATAACAATAAAATAAACTAAAGCTTCCCTGATGGCTCAGCTGGTAAATATTTCCCTGCAATGAAGGAGACCTGGGTTTGATATCTGAATCGGGAAGATGCCCAGGAGTAGGGAACTGCTGCCCACTCCAGTATTCTGGCCTGGAGAATTCCATGGACTCTATAGTCCACGGGGTCACAAACAGTTGGATATGACTGAGCAAATTTCATTTTCACACTAAACTAAAACACTTGATATTTGTTAATCTTAATTGTTAATCTTTCAAGTCATAGGGACCACAGGCACACTCATATGATCTCAGTAATATGTGAATTCTTTAAAGATACAAAGGAGTAAAACTTTCATCTTAGCTGCATAAGAGCAGAACGCTACTCATGAATGCAATGGCAGTCCTAATAACCTGACAGCAACTCTGTGTTTGTTGTCTGTAGAGATAATATAATCTATGTTCATATTCTAATATTCTTACATTTTCTTTTGATTCTTTAAGCCACACAATTGATTCTTTGTGACTCACTGATACTCCAATAAAAGGTATGATTGTTTTGACCATTCACCGTCTTACTACAGCATTAGCGTTAAGCAGAACTCTCAAAATGGTCAGTCAATTCCTTGATCACATAGCTATTATATGTATGAGTACTAAGTCACTTCAATCATGTCTGAATCTTTGCAACCCTATGAACTGTAGCCCACCAGGCTCTTCTGTCCATGGGACTCTCCAGGCAAGAATACTATAATGAAATTTCATGCTCTCCTCCAGGTATTTCCCCAACTCCAGGAAGGAACTGGCATCTCTTAAGTCTCCCACATTGGCAGATGGATTCTTTACCACTAGCCCACCTGGGAAACCCATCATAATTATTAATAATGCAATTTATGATGGTCACTTTTCCATGACAGGTTTTACAGTGGGGACAAAATAGACATGACTATTGCATCATGGAATTGTCTAGTAGTTCAAGCAGGCAGCTGAGCAGGATGATAGCATTATGAGACCTAGTGCAGGGTGCAAGATAAACCATGGAGAAAACAGGCTTGCTAGATGCTCAGTGAGTCTGCAGTTTATCTTCAGTGTGCATAATTTGATTATTAATAGTAATTATGATATTAATATATGATAAATGTCTATTGCCTTGGGTAATAAAATATAAAATAGCAGCATGTATCTGTAATGTAAAATTTAAAATTATTAATGTGCACACGCTAGTAAAGTAATGCTCAAATATCTCCAAACCAGGCTTCAGCAATACGTGAACTGTGAACTTTCAGATGTTCAAGATGGTTTTAGAAAAGGCAGAGGAACCAGAGATCAAATTGTCAACATCTGTTGGATCATGGGAAAAGCAAGAGAGTTCCAGAAAAATATCTATTTCTGCTTTATTGACTATGCCAAAGCCTTTGATTGTGTGAATCACAATAAACTGTGGAAAATTCTGAAAGAGATGGGAATATCGGACCACCTGATCTGCCTCTTGAGAAACCTGTATGCAGGTCAGGAAGCAACAGTTAGAACTGAACATGGAACAACAGACTGGTTCCAAATAGGAAAAGGAGTACGTCAAAGCTGTATATTGTCACCCTGCTTATTTAACTTCTATGCAGAGTACATCATGAAAAACGCTGGGCTGGAAGAA
Organism: Tragelaphus eurycerus; assembly: GCA_935064755.1. NCBI lineage: Eukaryota > Metazoa > Chordata > Mammalia > Artiodactyla > Bovidae > Tragelaphus > Tragelaphus eurycerus. Next base: position 284,716 of record CAKXYN010000246.1, read on the forward strand.
GCACAAGCTGGAATCAAGATTGCCGGGAGAAATATCAATAACCTGAGATATGCAGATGACACCACCCTTATGGCAGAAAGTGAAGAAGAACTAAAAAGCCTCTTGATGAAAGTGAAAGTGGAGAGTGAAAATGTTGGCTTAAAGCTCAACATTCAAAAAACGAAGATCATGGCATCTGGTCCCATCACTTCCTGGCAAATAGATGGAGAAACAGTTGAAACAGTGGCAGACTTTATTTCTGGAGGCTCCAAAATCACTGCAGATGCTGATTGCAGCCATGAAATTTAAAAAAGCTTACTCCTTGGAAGGGAAATTATGACCAACCTAGACAGCATAAAAAAAGCAGCAGCAGCATTAAAAAGCAGAGACATTACTTTGTCAACAAAGGTCCGTCTAGTCAAGGCTATGGTTTTTCCAGTGGTCATGTATGGATATAAGAGTTGGATTATAAAGAGGGCTGAGCACCGAAGAATTGATGCTTTTGAACTGTGGTGTTGGAGAAGACTCTTTAGAGTCACTTGGACTGCAAGGAGATCCAAGCAGTCCATCCTAATGGAAATTGGTCCTGGGTGTTCATTGGAAAGACTGATGTTAAACCTGAAACTCCAGTATTTTGGCCACCTGATGCAAAGAACTGACTCATTTGAAAAGACCCTGATGTTGGGAAAGATTGAAGGCAGGAGGAGAAGGGGACGACTGAGGATGAGATAGTTAGATGGCATCATTGACTCAATGGGCTTGCGTTTGGGTAAACTCCTGGAGGTGGTGATGGATTGGGAGGCTTGGCGTGTTGCTGTTCATGGGGTCGCAAAGAGCTGGACACGACTGAGCGACTGAACTGAATGAATGGATGAGTGAATGTTGGTTTGCATTGATTAGATTATTTGGTTAAATTCTATTAAAAAAAAAAAAAAAATTGACTTCAGGCTTCCCTGGTGGCTCAGATGGTAAAAGTGTCTGCCTACAAGGTGGGAGACCCGGGTTCGATCCCTGGGTTGGGAAGATCCTCTAGAGAAGGAAATGGCAACCCACTCCAGTACTCTTGCCTGGAAAATCCCATGGATGGAGGAGCCTGGAAGGCTACAATCTATGGAGTCACAAAGAGTCGGACATGACTGAGTGACTTCACTCACTTCACTCACTCACTTCTTCAGTGACACTTTTCTCACTACTTTCCTTCTAGATATTAAGCTCCAGGAACATGGCTATATACGAATTATGTCGTTTTTCTACTTGTTTCAAGGCAGAGAAAATTATTACAAAATTTTCCAGGATAAGAACTAATAACTAAAACAAGACACAAGAGCTATCTTGGGGAGATATCTGTTGCAACATCAGGCTGATTTCCTAACACCTTACCTTAACTGCCACAATATAATGCTTTTTACAAAGACGTTTCCATCTCATTATTTGATGCTACTGATTTTTTTCCATTTTTTTCTTAGTTTTATCTTTTGTCTTTTCCTTCTCTCCTGATATTTTTCTTTCATTGACACATGCCATGTCACTGTTAGATCATTGATTGATGTTCTAGCAATTTCTTTTGGGATGATATTTACAACATAATAAAATTATTACCAACAGTGCTGCTAAGTCACTTCAGTTGTATCCGACTCTGTGCGACCCCATAGACAGCAGCCCACCAGGCTCCCTGTCCCTGGGACTCTCCAGGCAAGAACACTGGAGTGGGTTGCCATTTCCTTCTCCAATGCATGAAAGTGAAAAGTGAAAGTGAAGTCGCTCAGTCATGTCCGACTCTTAGCGACCCCATGGATTGCAGCCTACCAGGCTCCTCTGTCCACGGGATTCTCCAGGCAAGAGTACTGGAGTGGGGTGCCATTGCCTTCTCCATTACCAATAGTACTTATCTGTAAATTAAATAAATATTCCACTCAACAAATACACACTAAGCACCTTAAATGTGTTAGATGCAAGTGCTTGGATACAGCAACTACTATAAAATTAAAACAGATAAATATTTTTGTTCTCTTGGCTTTTACATTCTAGTGGGCAAAAGTCAGTCTACAGACATTAACATTAAATTTATGTAATCAATATTATCTTGTGTCAATAGTATTATATGAATCTGTTGATAACACAAATCAACATAACTTAGTTCTAATTTAGTAGAAAGTGATATATAAAAATTTTTCAATGCCACTACTCACAGGATTATCGCTTATGGTTTTTGTAGATGGGGACATAATTTATGATTCTTCATAAGGCTTTCTTGATTGTCACTCACTATGACGTGTATAAATAAGAATTTATCATAATGTCTCAACTGATGTTAAAAGAAAATAACCAGCTCAGCAAAGTTGTCCTTGCCTGTTCATCAAAAAAAGGTATTAAACTTGCCTTTTCCTAAACTTCAAAATCTTCCCTTTTCTTTCAGGCATTTTCACACATAATGGTCCTAGTCTCTGCTTTACATTTGCTAATTCATATCACCTGCACCTGCCTGTGAAACATTTCAGTTTTTTAAAATCCTCTTCATAAATTTAGTTTTCTAAATTTGTTTCCATGATTTAACCAAAAGTGGCTAGCACATTGCTTCACTCATAACAGCCTAAAATTAGTGAACAAGAAAATATTTGGCATTTAAAGACATCTGTTAAATGTCAATCTTAAGTTGACATTTAGTGTTTTGTGTGTGTTTTTTTTTTTTTTAGCTTCATATTAAAGGTAGTTTTTAAGCTTTCAACTTAAAAAAAACTTTCAACTAAATTTTTTAACTTATGTTTTAATTGAGCTTATTATAGAGTGAATTATTCTTCCCTAAATTCATATTTGAAGTCCTAATCCCCAATACAACTGTATTTTGAAATAGAACCTTTAAAGACACATTCAGAATTAAATCAGGTCATAAGGATGGAGTTCTAATTCAATAGAAGTCGTGTCCTTGTAAGAAGAGTAAAAGACACCAAGAGTGTGAATGCGTAGTGGAAAGGTCATGTGAAGACACAGTGAAAAGGAAGCTTGCAACAAGTCAAGGAAGTAAAATATTACTGGAAACCAACACTGATATCACCTTGATATTTCACTTCGAGCCTCCAGAACAGTGAGAAATAACTTTTTGTTGTTTGAATCACCCGGCCTGTGATACTTTGTTATGGCATCCCATGCAGACTAATTCAAAGTTTTTATTTGAAATTTACTTAAAAGCAGCATTACATAAGCATTACAGAAGTTCTTTTTTTTTTTTTTTCCCCTCCAGGAAAAAGCTTATAGACTTTAGGGTAGTTAAAGATGTAAACCAATGTCCCTGGGTGTTCATTTGCTTTCTTTTCTTAATTTAGAATTTATCTATAAATAGTCTTTGTGGATAGAGTGGAGACAATTGTAAAACCCATTGAAATGAGGGTCCCTGACAAGTAGTTTAGGAACTCATCATCCCTTGATGTCCAGTTATATCAGGTTACTCCCTGAAGCCCTCCATTCTAGTGATAGTGGTACTACTGATACTCACTTTTCAAGGAGTAGAGGGCTTATCCTTCTATCGTTGCTGCTCCTTCTCCAGAGGATCTTTCTGACCCAGGGATTGAACCCATGTCTCCTGCATTGGCAGACAGTTTCTTTTCCACTGAGCTACCTGTGAAGCCCTCTGTCTCTGCTGAGTTTTTAAATAGTGTATTGACTTATTTATTTAATAGCAGACATGTATTTTTCATGGTTCTGGAAGCTGAAAATCCAAGATTAATGTGCCAATTGATTCAGCTCCCTGATGAAAGCTCTCTTTTTGGCTTGGAGATGGTTGGATCCACATGATAGAGAGAAGGAGAGATCCGGTCTCTCTTCCAATTCTTTCTAATTTATGTTTCAGTTTTATTAAGGCATAATCAACAATTAAAAACAAAATTAGTGGCACTAGTGGTAAGAACTGGCCTGCCATTTACAATGTAAGAAGTGCAGGTTTGACCCCTGGGTCAGGAAGATCTGGAGAAGGCAGTCATGGCAATCCGTACTTCAGTATTCTCACCTGGAGAATCCCATTGACAGAATCCCTGGTGGGCTATGGTCCATAGATTCGCAAAGAGTTGGAGAGGACTGAAGTAACTTAGCATGCACTGTACTCATGCACACAAAGAATACAACTTGATGATTTGGTTCGTGTATACACTGTGAGATAATCATCACAAGCAAGGTAATTAATACATCCATTCAGCTCAGTTCAGTTCAGTCGCTCAGTCATGTCTGATTCTTTCCGACCCCATGAACCACAGCATGCCAGGCCTCTTTATCCATCACCAACTACCAGAGTCTACCCAAACCTATGTCCATTGAGTCAGTGATGCCATCCAGATATCTCATCCTCTGTCATCCCCTTCTCCTCCTGTCCTCAATCCCTCCCAGCATCAGGGTCTTTTCAAATGAATCAGCTCTTCTCATGAGGTGACAAAAGTATTGGAGTTTAAGCTTCAACATCAGTCCTTCCAATAAACACCCAGGACTGATCTCCTTTAGGATGGACTGGTTGGATCTCCTTGTAGTCCAAGAGACTCTCAAGAGTCTTCTCCAACACCATAATTCAAAAGCATCAATTCTTTGGTACTCAGCTTTCTTTAGAGTCCAACTGTCACATCCATACATGACTACTGGGAAAACCATAGCCTTGACTAGACGGACCTTTGTTGACAAAGTAATGTCTCTGCTTTTTAATTACCTCAGGCAATTACCCGTTTCATTCTTTGTGTGCATGTGATGGGAAGACTTAAGATTCACCCTCTTAGCAAAATCATTTATACAATATAGTATCATTAATTACAGTCACACTTTTGCAGATTAGATTTCCAGAACTTATTCACTTTGTGTAACTAAAACTTTGTACTTCCTGACCAGCATTCCCCACAACACTCACCCCTCTTCTGCCTCAGCAACCACCATTCTACTCTTTGCTTCTCTAAGTTTGACTATTTTTGGAGTCCATGTTTAAATGAGATCATTTATTTTTAAGTATGAGATATCTAAAATAGTCAAACTTTTTGAAACATAACGTAGAATGTTGTTTGTAAGGGACTCAGGGAGGAGGAAATAGAATCATTTAGTGGGTATAAAGCTTCTCTTTTATAAGATGAAAAGTTCTGGAGATGTGTTGCATAATCATGTGAATATTCCTCACAATATTGATTTACCATTGTTTTTAAACTCATTTTTTTTAATTTAATATGCTCCTGATAGTTTTGAAGATTTGTTATATATTAAAGAAATTTGGAATTTGGAGGATTGAGATGTTATATCCCTGATAGCTTCCTACTTTATCAAAATGCAAAAGGTATAAATGTGTAGCTAGTGTAGGTCTCGTGACAATAAAGGGTCTGTTATGAACCTTCCCTATTCTATCACTATCCTCCTACCACTATTTCTTTTTAACACTTTCTCCTTATACACTGAAAACTCTTGTAAAAAAATGCCTTAATGTATTTTCATATTTTCCCAATGAAGACAGAAGGGTTATTTCAGTCCACTGGGTTATCCAGGAAGATGTTTGTGTGGGTGTGTGTGCATGCATGTGAGTGCACAATTATAAGCCATGATGTCATGGATGAAGAGATTTGTGGAGATACAAGAAAGACAAGTTATTTGATTTACTATCAAAGCTACTTTTATTCTGGTCCATCAAAAGTCATAAATATCTAATCAAGCATAGATGTAATTCCTTCCCAAGTATATAATTTTGTTTCCCTGAAAAATCATATTCCTATGATTAAAGCAACATTTGCTTTATTTCGTATGATTCTGGCCTTACACCATGAAAGCAGTACTTATCTCTTTTTTATCTGAGTTATATTAGAAAAGATTCTTGTGATTAAGAATCATTTTCTCATATATGTACTACATCTTCTTTGTCCACTCTTTTGTTGATGGACATTTAGGTTTCTTTGTAAATAGTGCTGCAATGAATATTGAGTTCAGTCACTCAGTCATGTCGGACTCTTCACGACCCCATGGACTGCAGCATGCCAGGCCTCCCTCTCCATCACCAGCTCCTGGAACTTGCTACCTTAATTCCCCTCTGTCACATAACATAACATATTCCCAATTTCCAGAATTAGGAAATGGGCATCTTTGGAAACTCATTACACTGAATATCACACATAGCCATTTCTTATGGAAAGGAGAATTATATACCATGATTGGCCCAGCCTCAGACTGGTGCTTTTAACTGTTATAAGAAAGCTAGTGGCAGGATTACAGAAATTGAGAAGAGATGAAAGGGAACTTAGTATTCAATCCTCATTAAAGGGAAAGAGAATGTATAAAATATACAGAAACTAAGAAAAAAATAAAACAGGAAGTTGATTTAAAGAATATTGAGGGTGGAGTTGGGATAGGACAGTTGCCCCTCTGCCCATATGTAGACATCATGTTGTTTAGAATCCAGAGAATAAAGACTGAATTAAGTGTTCTAGATGTCTTGTGATACCTGTCTTGAAACAGATAAACTACAAAATGAAATGATACTTTCAAAAATGGTGAAGGTAAGTTTGTGAGAATTGGTTGAAAAGGGGTGAATCTTTGAAAAGATCATAAAGTTCTATGGTCTCTTGTTCACTATTGCCAAAGGGCATGTGGAATTTGAAGGGAAGATTCTATTTAGAGGACATGGAGCTCTTGCATACCTTAAATTTTTCCTATGGACTTGTGGAAGCTAGCAGAGAGGTGGTCTTGTTTAAAGCACCTCAACATTGGAGGTATTCTGATACTCAGGATATGCACTTAACATAGTAATTTTCTCCTAAAGATCTCATGTGACTCATTGGTAAAGAACCTGCCTGCCAATGCAGGAGACACAGGTTTGATCCCTGGGCCAGGAAGATCCCCTGGAGAAAGAAATGGCAACCCCCTCAGTAATTTTGCCTGGGAAATCCCATGGACAGAGAAGGCTAGTGAGTTACAGTGCAGAAGGTCATAAAGAGTCAGACACGATTGAGCAACTGAGCGTGCACACACACACAAAGATTACTCTGGTGACAGTGTGAAAACTGAAACAAAAGATTAGACTAAGGAGCAAGAAATCCTGTTAGTAGTCTATTTTGAGAACCCATTTGAGTGTTTAAAATAAGACAGATGATATGAAAATGTGAAGATGTTATAACAAAAGTTAAGAAAAAAGAATCATTAATATCTAGATTTTATGTTATTTTCATAATCTGGAAATATAAAGTATGTATTAGGTTCTTTCAGTTTCTACTGACAGGAACTCAAACTAGCTTAATTCATTAGTTAATTCATTTATTCATGTATTCAACAAATATTTATTAAAAACTAAGCATGGTTCTAGGCTCTAGAATTTTTAGAGTGAACAAGACAGTGATTCTGCCATTGTTGTTGTAGTTCAGTCTCTAAGGTGTGCCAGACAATTTGCGACCCTATAGACTGCAGCACATCAAGCTTCCCTGTCCTTCACTATCTCCCAGAATTTGCTCAAAGTCCCATCCATTGACTCAGTAATACCATCAAACCATGTCCTTCTCTGTTGCCCCTTTCTCCTCCCACTAGTTTTCTAGTGAGTTGGCTCTTCACATAAGGTGGCAGAAGTATTGGAGCTTCAGCTTCAGCATCAATCCTTCCAATGAATATTCAGGGTTGGTTTTCCTTAGGATTGACTGGTTTGATCTCCTTACTGTCCAAGGGACTCTCTGGAGTCTTCTCCAGGACCACCATCCAAAAGCATCAATTCTTCAGCACTCAGCCTTCTTTATAATCCAACTCTCACATCCATATATGACTACTGGATAAAATATAGCTTTGAATATATGGATCTTTATTGGCAAAGAGATGTCTCTGCTTTTTAATATAATGTCTAGCTTTGTCATAACTTTGCTTCCAAAGAGCAAGTGTCTTTTAATTTCATGGCTGCAGTCACTGTCCACAGTGATTTTGGAGTCCAAGAAAACAAAATCTGTCATGGTTTCCACTTTTTCCCCAATCTATTTGCCATGAAGTTATGGGACTGGATGCCATGATCTTAGTTTTTTACATGTTGAGATTTAAGCAAGCTTTTCCCCACTCCTCTCTCACCTTCATCAAAAGTCTCTAGTTCTTCTTTGCTTTCTGCCATTAGAAAGCATTTGCTATTTGCTCATCTGCATATCTGAGTCTGTTGATACTTCTTCCTGTAACCTTGATTCCAGTTTGTGATTCACCTAGCTTAGCATTTCATTTGATGTACTCTACATATAAGTTAAACAAGCAGAGTGACAGTATACAACCTTGACATACTCCTTTCCCAATTTTGAACCAGTTTATTGCTCCATGTCTCATTCTAACTGTACCTTCTTGACCTGCATACAGGTTTCTTATGAGGCAGGTAAGGTGGTCCAGTATTCCCACCTCTTTAAGAATTTTCCACAGTTTGTTGTGATCCACACAGTCAAAGGCTTTAGCATAGTCAATGAAGCAGAAGTAGATGTTTTTCTGCAATTCCCTTGCTTTTTCTATGATCCAACAGATGTTGGCAGTTTGATCTCTGGTTCTTCTGCCTTTTTTAAATCTCAGCTATTTGTAAGGCCTCCTCAGACAACAATTTTGACTTCTTGCATTTCCTCTGCTTTGGAATGGTTTTTAGTCACCACCTACTGTACAATATTATTAATCTTCATCCATAGTTCTCCAAGCACTTTGTCTACCAAGTCAAATCCTTTGAATCTTTCCATCACCTCCACTGTATAATCATATGAGATTTGACTTAGGTCATACCTGAATGGTCTAGTGGTTTTCCCTACTTTAGTCAATTTAAGCCTGAGTTTTGCACTAAGGCATTCATTATTGGAGCCACAGTCAGTTCCAGGTCTTTGTTGTACCATAGCGGAGCTTATATTCTTATGGGGAAAAGAAACTATAAACAGTGAAGTAAATAAGATAATTCAGTTTGTTATGCTTATTATGAAAGTATGAAGTGAAGGGTAACTGATAGGTTCTTAAAGATGTTGTTTTAGTTACTGTAGGCAGATAAGGCCTCTGCAGAAGTGATGTTTGAGCCAAACTTAGAATAATGGCTTATATTAGGACGTATAAATGAAATACTTATGTATTCAGCTAGTTTCAGATATGCATAAAGTTGTCTTATCTTTATCTTTTGGCTCAACTTATCTCTATTTAGCTTTATTCCATAGAGAAGCATGTCTTGTTGTGAGCAGGATAGCTGCTAACTACTTCATATCTACATTCCCATGCAGGAAGAGATCTTTTCTTTAAGAATTTCCTAGCTCTGCAGTGATAATATGCCCATCCATGAAGCAATCACTAGGGGCCAGTTAGATGGTATTTTTGACCAACTTGGATCATAGACTTCTTGGAGTTGGGAATGGGTGCCATAATGGAGAGACACTCAGAAACATAAGTGAGTAGCAGGCTTCTGCAAAGGAAATAGACAAAGGAGGATAGGAAATCATACAGGCCAGTAAAAGTCTTATAGTCCAATTATATACAATGTTGATTATCTAAAAACATGGGGAAAACATTCTATGCACCTGGATAGGGGAAAAGGCTACCAAAATAAGAAATCAATTTAGAACAGTAAAATATTTAAAATCTGAGATCTGAAATAATGATATAGTAGGTATTATTAATCTAGACAGGACTGACAATGCTGTGCTTAGTCACTTAGTCATGTCCGACTCTTTGAGACCCATGAACTGTAGCCCATGGGGCTCCTCTGTCCATGGAATTCTCCAGGCAAGAATACTGGAGCAGTTTGCCCTGCTCTCCTCCAGGAGATCTTTCTAACCCCAGATTGAACCCAGATCTCCAGCACTGCAGGCAGACTCTATCAACTGAGCTACCCAGAAAGCCTATAGGGTTGACAATAGTCACATAATTACAGAGAATCAGAAAATAGAACTCTGAAATCTTTAAAAATATTTGCAAGCTTTTATCTTGCAAATCTTGCTTAAATATATATTACGAATGATATATAAAATCATATTTTGAACTATAAGTTATAGGATTAATAAATTTTATTTAAATAGAATTCCAAAACAAACAAACAAAAAAAACACCTGATGAGTAAATTCTACTGGGCACCACTGGCTATCGAATACATGGTAGAATTGAACTTGAGAAATCAGAAATAGATAGAAAATAAAGGAAAAAATTGTCAGGGAGGAAAGTCCACTTCAAAAACTAATGCACCTTTTGTCAGGAATCACTTTGACATTTAGATGGTTGAAAAATTGTTAATTGCTACAAATATTGGGTTGGCCAAAAGTTCATTCAGGTTTTCCCATATGATTTTACAGAAAAACCTGACTGAGCTTCTTGGCTAACCCAATAAATAGAAAGAGACTGAAAGTTAATGTGTTTATACACTAAATTACAATCTACTTGTATTTGTGATAAACCTATATGCTCTTCTGATTTTTTTTTTTCTTTTACAACTTAATGATGGGTACCTTTAAACAGAGCATGTATTCAACAAGGGCATACTGATCTGACAAGCCAGTTAATTGAAATGTTAAAAGTCTTCTGTTTTCGATGGGAAAAAGAAATCTTTCAAGAGAAGCTGTGTCCTTTTTAAAAGAGAGATCACAAAACAAGTGAGACATATGATGGTAGCCATTAGAGAGAAGGATGAATGCCAGTTTGTGAAGTGCTGCTTCAGCTGTCTCAGGAGAGGAGCTGCCAAGCACACTCAAGAAGGAAATACAAAATCAGACATCTGTATGTGTGCAGCATCCACCATGTTTGCTCTGAGGAGAGAGAACCATATGAAGCAAGACAGCAAAGGTGAAATCCAGCAAGATAGCCTACTTTATTGCCATGGCAACCCAACCCTGATGAAAAGTAGAAAAACAATAAAATATCTCTGAAAAAAATCTGTGCTATGAATACCTTACCAGGTTGAGGAAAGATGCACTCATGGAAAGAGCTTGACATTTTTACCATTTGGTGATTCACTGTAACAAAGCAATGGGTGCTGCTTTTGGGAAATGCTGCTTTAAAAAACATTTCCTATTTAATTTTATATGTGAAAGCTGTAGTTTCAGATTAAAATCTTCAGTGCTATCACAGAAGTCAAAGCGTTAACATTGTCACTCTCCTTGATGCTTTTTTACAATCTTTTGCCATCATATTTCATATAAATTATGTGTTCAGTAAAAAAGAAAACATTCAGGATATTCTGATATTAGATGAATTAGAGATATATTTTATTTGCCTAGATCAGATTCCCAAATTTCACCCATTAGTTTTTTTTTAATGCTCTTTCTTTCTTTAACTTCCTATTTTTAGTATGCAGTTCAGTATGAAGAGAAAACATTTTTCTACTGTTCTGAAAATGTTTAACATTCACAAGTTTCTACGTTTTCCCAAACTTCAGGCAAATTTGAGTTGCTCCTATGATTGTTTTTATTTAAAAAAGACATCCCCATTTGTAGGAAACTCTGGGAAATCTCTTTTTGGTCCTCTTTTTCTCCCTCTTTTAAAAAAATGATATGGGGAGGGAGGAAGGAGGAGGGTTCAGGATGGGGAACACATGTATACCTGTGGCAGATTCATTTTGATATATGGCAAAACCAATACAATATTGTAAAGTTAAATAAAATAAAATTTAAAAAAATTTTATTAGAGTATAGGTGCTTTACAAGATATGTTAGTTTCTGCTATATAACAAAGGGAATCAGCTATATGTATACATATATACCCTTTTTTTTTGGATTTGCTTTCCATTTAGATCACCCCGGAGAAGGCAATGGCACCCCACTCCAGTACTCTTGCCTGGAAAATCCCATGAATGGAGGAGCCTGGTAGGCTGCAGTCCATGGGGTCACTGAGAGTCGGACACGACTGTGCGACTTCACTTGCACTTTTCACTTCCATGCATTGGAGAAGGAAATGGCAACCCACTCCAGTGTTCTTGCCTGGAGAATCCCAGGGACGGGGGAGCCTGGTGGCTGCTGTCTATGGGGTCACACAGAGTCGGACACGACTGAAGTGACTTAGCAGCAGCAGTAGATCACCCCAGAGCATTGATTAGAGTTCCCTGTGCTATACAAAAGGCTTTCGTTAGTTATTTATTTTATGCATAGTATAAATAGTGTATATATCTGTCAATCCCAATCTCCCAATTAGTTTTTTGAAAGTCAGCTTCATTGAAATACTGCTGCTACTGCTACTGCTGCTAAGTCGCTTCAGTCGTGTCCGACTCTGTGCGACCCCATAGACGGAAGCTCACCAGGCTCCCCTGTCCCTGGGATTCTCCAGGCAAGAACACTGGAGTGGGTTGCCATTTCCTTCTCCAATGCATGAGAGTGAAAAGTTACAGTGAAGTCGCTCAGTCGTGTCCGACTCCTAGCGACCCCATGGACTGGAGCCTACTAGGCTCCTCCGTCCATGGGATTTTCCAGGCAAAAGTACTGGGGTGGGGTGCCATTGCCTTCCCCGTCATTGAAATAATTTACATACAAAAAAATATATTTTTAAATGTACAACTAGTTGAGTTTTGACCAATGTATACAGTCACATAATGAACACCACATTCAATTTCTTTGCAATATTATTTTAGTGTTTGTCAAAGGCACTTCAAATTTTACTAACTTGCTTTTCATAAAATATAAAAACTTTGTACCACATCCTCTTTCGTTCTATTTTTGTCTTATACATTACATCTTTATGCTATATACTCAGTAACAGGATGTTACAGATTTTATTTCAGTAATAAATGTTTGTAAAGAAATTTAAAGATGAGTAATATACACAAAAATATTTTATTTGTATTATACTTATGTGTATTATAGTATTGCTAATGTTGTCTTATAATATTTCTACTGTTCTTCATTCCTTCCATTGACTTGAATTACAATCTGGTGGCATTCTTTTTCAATCTGATGGACTTCTATAAGTAGTTTTTGCAGTGCACTTGTGTTAGCATTATCTCAATTTTTATTAATTAGAAATACCTTTATTTCACATTCATTCATAAAAGAGAATTTCACTATATATTAAATTCTTAATTGGTAAATTTTTTCCGCTCCACATTCTGAATGTGTTATTTCGGTGTCCTTTTGCCTCCATTGTATCTGATGAGAACTCAGCCATTAATTGTATCATTATGATGTATGTGATACAACTTTCAAGATTTATCTTCGTTAGCTTTCAGCTGTTAGACCTTGATGCATCCAGGTGTGGTTCCCTTTTCAATTATACTAATTGAAGGTTCATTGAGGCTGTTGGATCTGTAAGTTAATATTCCTGGTCAAATTTTGTTTGGGGTCCCTATTACTTCAAACATTTTTCTGATCCTCTATATTTCTTTTTTTCTCCTGGAACTTCAATTATACACATTTTGTAATACTTGCTATTTCCATACATACCTCCAAATATCTGTTTACTTTTTTCAAAGTATTTTTCTCCTCTCTTTGGATTTGAAGACTTTATCTTCAATTCACTAATTCTTCTGACATCACAAATCTACTATTGAACAGAGAAGTTTTAATTTTCACTATTACCTTTTTCAGTCCCAGAATTTTCTTTCAGTTCAGTTCAGTTCAGTTGCTCAGTTGTGTCCGACTCTTTGAGACCCCATAAACTGCAGCATGCCAGGCCTCCCTGCTGCTGCTGCTGCTGCTAAGTCGCTTCAGTCGTGTCCGACTCTGTGCGACCCCATAGACGGAAGCTCACCAGGCTCCCCTGTCCCTGGGATTCTCCAGGCAAGAACACTGGAGTGGGTTGCCATTTCCTTCTCCAATGCATGAAAGTGAAAAGTCAAAGTGAAGTCGCTCAGTCGTGTCCGACTCTTAGCGACCCCACGGACTGGAGCCTACCAGGCTCCTCCGTCCATAGGATTTTCCAGGCAAAAGTACTGGGGTGGGGTGCCATTGCCTTCCCTGCCAGGCCTCCCTATCCATCACCAACTCCTGGAGGTCACTGAGACTCACATCCATCGAGTCAGTGATGCCATCCAGCCATCTCATCCTCCATTGTCCCCTTCTCCTCCTGCCCACAATCCCTCCTCAGCATCAGTCTTTTCCAATGAGTCAACTCTTCCCATGAGGTGGCCAAAGTACTGGAGTTTCAGCTTTAGCATCATTCCTTCCAAAGAAATCCCAGGGCTGATCTCCTTCAGAATGGACTGGTTGGCTCTCCTTGCAGTCCAAGGGACTCTCAAGAATCTTCTCCAACATCACAGTTCAAAAGCATCAATTCTTCAGTGCTCAGCTTTCTTCACAGTCCAACTTTCACATCTATACATGACTACTGATTTATTGTTCAATAAGATTACTTATTATTCCACTAAGATTCCTTATTGATTTGCTCATTTCAATTATTCTTAACATATTTAATTATTTGAAATAAATAATTTAGTAATTTGATTATTTGAATATGTATTCCTTTAATTCTTTGAATAAAGGAATTATTCCTTATGTCTCTAAATCTCACATCTGAAGCCACATGTGTGCATGCTAAGTTGCTTCAGTCATGTTCAGCTCTGCAACCCTGTGGACTGTGGCCCACCAGGCTCCTCTGTCCATTGGGATTATACAGGCAAAATACTGGAGTGGGTTGCCACGCCCTCCTCCAGGAAATCTTCCCAATACAGGAATTGAACCCAGGTCTGCTGCATGCACTATGGCCACCTGGGAAACGCACATCTGAACCCACTTGAAGTCAGTTTTTATTGGCTATTTTTAAACTCTTGATTACTGTTCACAATTTTCTGTTTCTTTGTGTAGGCAGTAAAAAGCATGGCTGATAATTATGCATGATAGATAATACATTATAGTCATTCTAGACTCTCTCTGTTTCCCTGAAGACCATTCTATTTGTAACTGCACTCACATTGTGAAATATGTGTTCCTCATGGTATGTGAGTACTGATGTCTCTGCTCAATTTTTTTAAGCTTGATTTCCTTGTGATCTCCCGGTGTCTGTATAGTTTATAGATTAGTCAATGATTCCAACAGAAATTATGCTCAGGTACCTCCAGTCAGGAAGTTTTTCATTTCTACCATTCCAGTTCTGTGTGAGTTGAGGATTATTTGCAAAGTTCACACTCTGTGCAGGCTTTCAGTTTCCCTGAGTTCTCTGGGATCTCTTGCACACTCTTAGTTCAGCTGCCAGCCAATAATATTTGAAGAGTTTATCGTCTAGTTCTTTTCTAATTTTCTTGCTTCCAAGAGAAAGTCCCTCTGAATTTCTACTTGCTCTTCTAGCCCTCTGTAAACACTTCTCAAGTTGTTGTCTGACTTTAGTCATTTTCCAGCATTCTTAAATTTGTTTTTAGTAATTGTGATCAATTTTATGCTTTTTTTTTCTCTTCTTATAGGTATTTCTCAATCACTTTCTAGGGTCATTTCTAGAAGAAAAATTTTCACTTATTTATAACACACTGAGAAACACAACTAAGATATTTAACACATTAAGAAAAAAAAATTCATAGTAGTTACCACAAATGAATTAATTTAAGTACCTGGGGAAATAATTAATATAAGCTATTAGAACAGTTAAAACTCTTTTAGTGAAGACTACACTTTTGCATCTAAGTCTCCAAGTTTAGAATAATATTTGTTAATGATATATATTCACATCAGATGGTACATACAACACTCTCAATATTATAGAATACTATTGACACAATCGGAGAAGGCAATGGCACCCCACTCCAGTACTCTTGCCTGGAAAATCCCACGGACGGAGGAGCCTGGTAGGCTGCAGTCCTTGGGGTCGCTATGAGTCGGACACAAATGAGCGACTTCACTTTCTCTTTTCACTTTCATGCACTGGAGAAGGAAATGGCAACCCACTCCAGTGTTCTTGCCTGGAGAATCCCAGGGGCGGGGGAGCCTGGTGGGCTGCTGTCTATGGGGTCTCACAGAGTCGGACACGACTGAAGTCACTTAGCATAGCATTGACACAATGCAATTATTATAGCTTTAACAGCATATTACCACAAGCAGGACATACATGAAACTTTTATTTGTGGAAGTGAGGGGAATTAAAAATATGTTCAACCCCAAAATATAATGATGAAATAAACAGGCATCAAATTACCTTCTCATATTAATATAACATGTCTAAGCCCAAAATTATTATTATTTTTGAGACAAGTAAAAACCTATTTCAAGAAAACAATATATCTTGATAATAATAGTCATAGTCTACTTTTACTGAGTTCTTACTATAGAACTCACTATAGAACTCATTATGCCAACCCATGTCACATGGATCTCACCTTTTGATCCTCACGGTAACCCTGTGAGGTTGGTACCAACCTGTGGTTGGTACCATTAGCAACAATTTTGATACAGACTTTTAGAAGATCCATGCCTTCCTGTTGTATAATACTTGTGTTTTGGGGTTGGGGGCTGGGGAGAGGGCTGCTGTGTCTCATGTTTTCTGTCTTTAGGGAATATTTAAAGTACTAGGAAGTGAGATCACCAAAGGAAGAGTATTAGTTAATACACTGAACGAAATAGCATTTTCTAGTGACAATTTAAATAATTTCAATGTGATTGATAGCTGACTGAACTTCTATAATGTACCCTATCCTCTTTTAATTTATTATCATCTTACATGGCCCTTGGTTTCTTTTACCCATATTACTATAACACATGTAACACTAATATTTCAGGAATGACATTTCTATCACAATTACCATCTCCTCTTCCATCTCTGCATTTCTCAAATATTAAGAATAAAGACCTAGGTTTGGCTTTTCATGCCTTTCTATGTTACTTTTCCTTTTGTCTCATCCATAGATACAGTTTTCTTTAGAATGTCAAATAATTGCTTTAATGATGTCTCTTATATTTGAATCACTTTATATATCTGTTTCCAGCTTTCAGTCTTTAATAAAAGTCACACTCCAGACTCATTTCCTCTAAGGATGGTTCTCTGAGAAAGAGATTTGTCCCACTTTTATGATATCTTTTTATAACTGTCAAGCAGTTACAAAAATTTTTCATGGTCAGGATCTTTAGTCACCTTAGCAATGTTGTGTAGGAGAGATATCATTAGCGCTATTTTATACATGAAGAACTGAAGTACTAATTGAGTTATTAAAGCCATATTACTAGTAATTAACAAAAATATTTCTCAAATCCAAGTTCTCTGTATTTCATGACAAACAATTTTTCCATTATGCCACTCTGCCCACAATGTATATTGGAAAGTGAGTTTGTGTAGTGTACCTAGGACATCCATCTAACTCAAATTAGTGTCTATTTGTAAAATAGACACAACACTGATGAAACTCACTGTTATGGGAGGGATTACTTTTTAATTTAAATTTGTTTATATTTAATTGGAGGATAATTGCTTTACAATATTGTATTGGTTTATGTCATATATCAACATGAATCAGCCATAGGTATACATATATCCCCTCCTTTTTGGAGCCTCCCTACTACTCAATCCCACTCTTTTGGGTTTTCACAGATTACTAGATATATTAATAAGATTATAATATTAATAATAATACATTTCACTGAGGAACTAGTTTTTGCAAATATATGGGCATTCCACTTATATAAGCTCACTAATTCTCACAACATATGAACTTCCCATGTTCTTACCTAAGTTACATTCCTTGACTTGTAAACTTGATTCTATTCCTGTTTGTACATTCAACAATACTGTATTCCAACGAATGCCTCCGTTTTCTCTGTCCTGTTTTCTCCTGAGCCCAAACCAATTTGTCTTTGCTCCTTACCTTCACCAGAACAGCTTTAATTAAAAATACACAGCTTTGGTTCTTATCAAATTTATCAGTGAGCACCACGTTGCTAAGTTCAGTGGTCAATTTTCAGCCCTTTGTTTAGTCTATCAGCAGTATTTGACACAGATAGTTATTCACTTTTCCTTAAAATATTTTCCTCACCTAGTTTTCAGAACACTAGCCTTTTGTTTCACGTCTTTAGCTACTGTTTTCTGAATTATCCTGTTTTATGTCTCTAAGCTTTAAAGAATCTCTGGTTTTGGCATTTTGATACATTTTTTCTAACTATACTCACAGCCTAGGTGATTTTTCTCAGACCCAAGGATTCAATACCAAACATATATGCTAACAACTTCCAAATTTATTTATCCAGTAAGGAGCATTATCCTATACTGTAGCTATATTTAACATCTTACTTGACATCTCCACTTTGATATCTAAAAGTCATCTCACATTTAACATGTTCAAAAATAGACTACTTGATTTTCGAAATACGGGTCTAAACCCACTCTTTCCTATCTTCTTCCATCCCCTCTAAACTTTTAGTTGCTTAGATTACACTGTAGTTTCTTATTACTGCTATTATCAAATTACTACAAATTTCCTGGCTTAAAGAAGCAGACATTTATTTGCTTACTGTTCTTGACATTAAAAGAATGAAATAAGTCTTACTGATCTAAACTCAAAACGATGGTAGTGCTAGGTTTTTTGTGTTGCTGGTTTTTGTTGTTGTTGTTTTGTTCTTTGTTTTTACTCCTGGAAAATCTAAGGGTTAATCCATTTCCTTACTTTTTCCAGTTTCTAAAGGTTTTCTTTATTCCTTGGATTTTGGTCCTGCATTACATAGCATTTTCACTTTCTGCTTCTATAATTACATGGTCTTCCTCACACTGACTCCCCTTGAATTCCTCCTAAAAGAATCTTTCGGATTAATTGGCTCTGCCCAATTAATCATGAATAATCTCCCCATCTCAAAATCATTAACATAATCTCATCTGCAAAATCTCTTTTGGCACGCAAAGTAATATTCAGAGATTTGAGAGGTTGTTAATTCAGCCTTCAACAGAGCATAAACCTTATCAGTTCAGTTCAGTTCAGTTCAGTCGCTGAGTTGTGTCCAATTCTTTGCCACCTCATGAACTGCAGCACACCAGGCCTCCCTGTCCATCACCAACTCTCGGAGTTCAATCAGACTCAAGTCCATTGAGTCAGTGATGCCATCCAGCCATCTCATCTTCTGTCATCCGCTTCTCCTCCTGCCCCCAATCCCTCCCAGCATCAGAGCCTTTTCCAATGAGTCAACTCTTCGCATGAGGTGGCCAAAGTACTGGAGTTGCAGCTTTAGCATCATTCCTTCCAAAGAAATCCCAGGGCTGATCTCCTTCAGAAGGGACTGGTTGGATCTCCTTGCAGTCCAAGGGACTCTCAAGAGTCTTCTCCAACACCACAGACTTATCAGTTCAGTTCATACGTTCAGTTGTGTCTGACTTTTTGCAACCCCATGAATCACAGCATGCCAGGCCTCCCTGTCCATCACCAACTCCCGGAGGTCACTCAGACTCACGTCCATCGAGTCAGTGATGCCATCCAGCCATCTCATCCTCTGTTGTCCTCTTCTCCTCATGCCCCCAATCCCTCCCAGCATCAGAGTCTTTTCCAATGAGTCAACTCTTCTCATGAGGTGGCCAAAGTACTGGAGTTTCAGCTTTAGCATCATTCCTTCCAAAGAAATCCCAGGGCTGATCTCCTTCAGAATGGACTGGTTGGCTCTCCTTGCAGTCCAATGGACTCTCAAGAGTCTTCTCCAACACCACAGTTCAAAAGCATCAATTCTTCAGCGCTCAGCTTTCTTCACAGTCCAATTCTCACACCCATACATCACCAGTGGAAAAACCGTAGCCTTGACTAGACGGACCTTTGTTGGCAAAGTAATGTCTCTGCTTTTCAATATGCTATCTATGTTGGTCATAACTTTCCTTCCAAGGAGTAAGCGTCTTTTAATTTCATGGCTGCAGTCACCATCTTCAGTGATTCTGGAGCCCCAAAAAACAAAGTCTGACACTGTTTCCACTGTTTCTCCATCTATTTCCCATGTAGTGATGGGACCAGATGCCATGATCTTCGTTTTCTGCCTTACAGATCAGATCAGATCAGATCAGTCGCTCAGTCGTGTCCGACTCTTTGCGACCCCATGAACCGCAGCACGCCAGGCCTCCCTGTCCATCACCAGCTCCCGGAGGTCACTCAGACTCGATTCCCCTCTTTCACAATTCACATCCAATTCATCAGTTAATTCCTCTTCTGACAAGGTAAGAGAAACCCAAGTAAGACGGTAGGTCTTGCAAGAGGGCATCAGAGGGCAAATACACTGAAACCATACTCACAGAAAACTAGTCAATCTAATCACACCAGGACCACAGCCTTGTCTAACTCAATGAAATTAAGCCATGCCCGTGGGGCAACCCAGGATGGGTGGGTCATGGTGGAGAGATCTGAAAGGGTGTGGTCCGCTGGAGAAGGGAATGGCAAACCACTTCAGTATTCTTGCCTTGAGAACCCCATGAACAGTATGAAAAGGCAAAATGATAGGATACTGAAAGAGAAACTCCCCAGGTCAGTAGGGGTCCAATATGCTACTGGAGATCAGTGGAGAAATAACTCCAGAAAGAATGAAGGGATGGAACCAAAACAGAAAGAATACCAGCTGTAGATGTGTCTGGTGATAGAAGTAAAGTCCGATGCTGTAAAGAACAATATTGCATAGGAACCTGGAATGTCAGGTCCATGAATCAAGGCAAATTGGAAGTGGTCAAACAAGAGATGGCAAGAGTAAATGTTGACATTCTAGGAATTAGCGAACAAAAATGGACTGGAATGGGTGAATTTAATTCAGAGGACCATTATATCTACTACTGTGGGCAGGAATCCCTCAGAAGAAACGGAGTGGCCATCATGGTCAACGAAAGAGTCCGAAATGCAGTACTTGGATGCAATCTCAAAAATGACAGAATGATCTCTGTTCGTTTCCAAGGCAAACCATTCAATGTCACAGTAATCCAAGTCTATGCCCCAACCAGTAACACTGAAGAAGCTGAAGTTGAAGGGTTCTATGAAGACCTACAAGACCTTTTAGAACTAACACCCAAAAAAGATGTCCTTTTCATTATAGGGGACTGGAATGCAAAAGTAGGGCGTCAAGAAACACCTGGAGTAACAGGCAAATTTGGCCTTGGAATACGGAATGAAGCAGGGCAAAGACTAACAGAGTTTTGCCAAGAAAATGCACTGGTCATAGCAAATACCCTCTTCCAACAACACAAGAGAAGACTCTATACATGGACATCACCAGATGGTCAACACCAAAATCAGATTGATTATATTCTTTGCAGCCAAAGATGGAGAAGCTCTATACAATCAGCAAAAACAACACCAGGAGCTGACTGTGGCTCAGACCATGAACTCCTTATTGCCAAATTCAGACTGAAATTGAAGAAAGTAGGGAAAACCACTAGACCATTCAGGTATGACCTAAATCAAATCCCTTATGATTATACAGTGGAAGTGAGAAATAGATTTAAGGGCCTAGATCTGATAGATAGAGTGTCTGATGAACTATGGAATGAGGTTCATGACATTGTACAGGAGACAGGGATCAAGACCATCCCCATGGAAAAGAAATGCAAAAAAGCAAAATGGCTGTCTGGGGAGGCCTTGCAAATAGCTGCGAAAAGAAGAGAAGTGAAAAGCAAAGGAGAAAAGGAAAGATATAAACATCTGAATGCAGAGGTCCAAAGAATAGCAAGAAGAGATAAGAAAGCCTTCCTCAGCGATCAATGCAAAGAAATAGAGGAAAACAACAGAATGGGAAAGACTAAGGATCTATTCAAGAAAATCAGAGATACCAAAGGAACATTTCATGCAAAAATGGGCTCGATAAAGGACAGAAATGGTATGGACCTAACGGAAGCAGAAGATATTAAGAAGAGGTGGCAAGAATACACAGAAGAACTGTACAAAAAAGAGCTTCATGACCCAGATAATCATAATGGTGTGATCACTGACCTAGAGCCAGACATCGTGGAATGTGAAATCAAGTGGGCCTTAGAAAGCATCACTAGGAACAAAGCTAGTGGAGGTGATGGAATTCCAGTTGAGCTATTCCAAATCCTGAAAGATGATGCTGTGAAAGTGCTGCACTCAATATGCCAGCAAATTTGGAAAACTCAGCAGTGGCCACAAGATTGGAAAAGGTCAGTTTTCATCCCAATCCCAAGGAAAGGCAATACCAAAGAGTGCTCAAACTACCGCACAATTGCACTCATCTCACACGCTAGTAAAGTAATGCTCAAAATTCTCCAAGCAGGCTTCAGCAATATGTGAACCGTGAACTTCCTGATGTTCAAGCTGGATTTAGAAAAGGCAGAGGAACCAGAGATCAAATTGCCAAGATCCGCTGGATCATGGAAAAAGCAAGAGAGTTCCAGAAAAACATCTATTTCTGCTTTATTGACTATGCCAAAGCCTTTGACTGTGTAGATCACAATAAACTGTGGAAAATTCTGAAAGAGATGGGAATACCAGACCACCTGAGCTGCCTCTTGAGAAATCTGTATGCAGGTCAGGAAGCAACAGTTAGAACTGGTCATGGAACAACAGACTGGTTCCAAATAGGAAAAGGAGTACGTCAAGGCTGTATATTGTCACCATGTTTATTTAACTTATATGCAGAGTACATCATGAGAAATGCTGGACTGGAGGAAACACAAGCTGGAATCAAGATTGCCGGGAGAAATATCAATAACCTCAGATATGCAGATGATACCACCCTTATGGCAGAAAGTGAAGAGGGGCTAAAAAGCCTCTTGATGAAAGTGAAAGTGGAGAGTGAAAAGGTTGGCTTAAAGCTCAACATTCAGAAAACAAAGATCATGGCATCTGGTCCCATCACTACATGGGAAATAGATGGAGAAACAGTGGAAACAGTGTCAGACTTTGTTTTTCTGGGCTCCAAAATCACTGCAGATGGTGACTGCAGCCATGAAATTAAAAGACGCTTACTCCTTGGAAGGAAGGTTATGACCAACCTAGATAGCATATTCAAAAGCAGAGACATCACTTTGCCAACAAAGGTTCGCCTAGTCAAGGCTATGGTCTTTCCTGTGGTCATGTATGGATGTGAGAGCTGGACTGTGAAGAAGGCTGAGCGCCGAAGAATTGATGCTTTTGAACTGTGGTGTTGGAGAAGACTCTTGAGAGTCCCTTGGACTGCAAGGAGATCCAACCGGTCCATTCTGAAGGAGATCAGCCCTGGGATTTCTTTGGAAGGAATGATGCTAAAGCTGAAACTCCAGTATTTTGGCCACCTCATGCGAAGAGTTGACTCATTGGAGAAGACTCTGATGCTGGGAGGGATTGGGGGCAGGAGGAGAAGGGGACGACAGAGGATGAGATGGCTGGATGGCATCACTGACTCAATGAATGTGAGTCTGAGTGACCTCCGAGAGCTGGTGATGGATAGGGAACCCTGGCGTGCTGCAGTTCATGCGGTCGCAAAGAGTCGGACATGACTGAGCGACTGATCTAATCTGATCTGATCTGACATATATCCATAATCTTCTTACTTTTTATTGCCTTTTTTAACCCCAGACTTGTAGAAATCACCATCTTCTGGATTAGAGCAATACCTCCAACTGGTTCCCCTATTTCTAACCTTGCCACTGCTGTAGTGCATTCTCTACCTACCACCAGGTTCTTGTTAGAACTGAAGTCTTAATCACTTTTCTGCTTACAACTCTCTAATGGTTTCCAGTTTCACTAATAATTAATTTAGAATTATTTTCATGTTTTTCATATCTCCGAATAATCTGTCTCCAGCTTGCCTGTCTCCTCTTGCCTCCTATCGCTTGCTGTTCACACACTTGCATTATTCCTGGATTAATCTTAGGTTGTTTTACACATGTACATTTGAATTTATAATACTTTTCCTTAAATGGTTTCACAAGGGTAAATCTAATTAGCTTTAGGTTTCTCTCACCCTTCAGGTATGCTTTTCTGACGTTATCTCAAATAGTTCAGTTCAGTTCAATCGGTCAGTCATGTCCGACTCATTGCTACCCCATGGACTGCATAACACCAGGTTTCCCTATCCATTACCAACTCCTGGAACTTACACAAATTCATATCCATTGAGTCAGTGATACCATCCAACCATCTCATCCTCTGTCGTCCCCTTCTCCTCCTGCATTCAATCTTTCCCAGCATCAGGGTCTTTTCAAATGAGTCAGTTCTTCACAAAAGGTGGCCAAAGTACTGGAGTTTCAGCTTAGCATCAGTCCTTCCAATGAATATTCAGGACTGATTTTCCTTAGGATGGACTGGTTGGAGCTCCTTTCAGTCCAAGAAACTCTCAAGAGTCTTCTCTGACACCACAGTTCAAAAGCATCAATTCTTTAATGCTCAGCTTTCTTTTTAGTCCAACTCTCACATCCATACATGACTAATGAAAAAAAAACCATAACTTTGACAAGATGGACAGATCTGGAAAAGTAATGTCTCTGCTTTTAAATACACTGTCTAGGCTGGTCATAGCTTTTCTTCCAAGGAGTCAGCATCTTTTAATTTCATGGCTGCAGTCACCATCTGCAGTGATTTTGGAGCCCAAGACAATAAAGTCTGTCACTGTTTCCAGTGTTTCCCTATTTGCCATGAACTGATGGGACCAGATGCCGTGATCTTAGTTTTCTGAATGTTGAGCTTTAAGCTAACTTTTTCACTTTCATCAAGAGGTTCTTTAGTTCTTCTTTGCTTTCTGTCATAAGTGTGGTGTCATTTGCATATCTGAGGCTATTGATATTTCTCCCGGCAATCTTGATTCCAGCTTGTGCTTCATCCAGTCCAGCATTTCTCATGATGTACTCTGCATATAAGTTAAATAAGCAGGGTGACAATATATAGCCTTGACATATTCCTTTCCCAATTTGGAACCAATCTTTTGTTCCATGTTCAGTTTTAACTGTTCTTCTTGACCTGCATACAGATTTCTCAGGAGGCAAGTCAGGTGGTCTGGTATTTCCATCTCTTGAAGAATCTTCCACAGTTTGTTGTGATCTGAAATAATACAACGCCCCAAGTACTTTTTAAAATTTCTGTTTTTTTCTTCTTTTATTTTTTCCCCCCAGGCAGTGATTACTACCTTATACATTACAAGTGTCTTTGTTTAGTAATTTCCTCATGGTTTCATTTCAAAGTCCATGACAGCATTCCTATAGTCCCATGTCAGGAATGAGGCTTAGCATATTGCAACCAATCAAAAAATGTGTTGAATGATTAAATGAATGAATGCATGCAAGAACAAATAAACAGCTTATTGAAGGTAGAGACCAGTCCCCTTGCTTACAAGCCAAGAAAGTGAAGCCATGTTAAGTTGCTTGCACTGAATTATGATAAGAGACAGCAGAACTTTGTGCTCACATTTATCTGACTCAAAACCTCTACTCAGGCTGTATGTTTTAATATAATGCCCATTAACAATGCAATCACTTTATAAGTAAAGGCATTTTATATAGTCTAAAAATTATTGTATGGATTTTAGATTTTGGTACTGCTTGTTGCTCCTTGCTTGTGCTTGGAAGAAGAGTTATGACCAACCTAGACAGCATATTAAGAAGCAGAGACATTACTTTGCCAACAAAGGTCCATCTAGTCAAAGCTATGGTTTTTCCAGGAGTCATATATGGATGTGAGAGTTGGACTATAAAGAAATCTGAGCACCAAAGAATTGATGCTTTTGAAGTGTGGTGTTGCAGAAGACTCTTGAGAGTCCCTTGGACTGCAAGGACATCCAAGCAGTCAATGCTAAAGGAAATCAGTCCTGAATATTCATTGGAAGGACTGATGCTGAAGCTGAAACTCCTGTACTTTGGGCACCTGATGCAAAGAACTGACCCATTTGAAAAGACCCTCATGTTGGGTAAGATTAAGGCGGGAGGATAAGGGGATGAGAGAGGATGAGATGGCTGGATGGCATCACCAACTCAATGAACATGAGTTTGAGCAAATTCCAGGAGTTGATAATGGGCAGGCAATGGCACCCTACTCCAGTACTTTTGCCTGAAAAATCCCATGGATGGAGGAGCCTGGTGGGCTGCAGTCCATGGGGTCACTAAGAGTCGGACATGAATGAGCGACTTCACTTTTAATTTCACTTTCCTGCATTGGAGAAGGAAATGGCAACCCACTGCAGTGTTCTTGCCTGGAGAATCCCAGGGATGGGGGAGCCTGGTGGGCTGCTGTCTATGGGGTCGCACAGAGTCGGACACGACTGAAGCGACTTAGCAGCAGCAGCAGCACGGAAGCCTGGCGTGCTGCAGTCCATGAGGTCACAAAGAGTCGGACACAACTGTGCAACTGAACTGAACTGAACTACCTATTGTATATATATGATACATAGTTAATCTTTACCAGTAATAACTAAGTTTGTACTGATTTTTGGTATTCATTATAAAATGTTTTTCTTTATCTAACACATGGTAGAAGAGCTATGAGCATATTAAGTGAAGTTTTGTAATTAAATTCCTGCTTTCATTTCCTTAGGGTATGTAATCAGACTGGAATTGTTAGATCACATGATAATTTTATTCTTAAGTTTTTGAGAAATTGTCAGACTATCTTCCATTGCACTTGTATCATTTTACAATCAGCAGTACATAAGGGCTCCAAGTTCTCCAAATTTTGCCAACACTTGTTATTTTTCAGGTTTTTGGATAATGGCCAACCTAATGAATGTGGAGTGATATCTCATTGTGGTTTTGATTAACAATTTCCCTAATAATTAGGGATGTTGAACATCTTTTTTGTACACTTGTTGACCATTTGTGTATCTTTGGAGAAATGTTTATTCAAGACCTTTGCTCATTTTTGAATCATGCTATTTGCATTTTGTTGTTGAGTTTTGAGAGTGTTTTATATATTCTCAATATTAACCCCTTAATAGATATATGATTTGCAAATCTTTTCTCCTATTCTGTGGATTGTCTTTTCACCCTGTTGATTATGTACTTTTATGTGCTGCTGCTGCTATGTACAGAAATTTTTAATTCTGATGTAGCCCAGTTTATCTGTTTTTTCCTTTGTTACCTGTGCTTTTAGTGTCATATCAAAGAAACCATTGCCAAATCCACTGGCATGAAGCTTCTGTCCTATGTTTTTTTTATGAGAGTTTTATAGTTTTCGGTCTATATTTAGGCTTCTGATCCATTTTGAGTCAAGTTTTTATATGTGGTGTAAGGTAAGAGTCCAACTTCATGTTTGCAAATGGAAATCCAATTTTTCCAAACTTGAGTTGAAAAGACTGCCTTTTCCACTTTGAATGGTTTTAGATACCTTGTTGAAAATCACTTGACTATATCTGTGAGGGTTGTATTTCTGGGCTGCCTATTCTACCCCATTGGTATATATGTCTGTCTTAAGGCCAATATTACACTTCTTTATTACTGTAGCTTTGTGGTAAGTTCTGAAACTGGGAAGTGTGAGACCTCCAACTTTGGTTGGTGGTAATTTTTAGATATTTGAAAGAATCTATCAGTGAAGCTCTGGTCCTCAGCTTCTCTTTATTGGAAGGTTTTGATTACTGATCAAATTTGTTTATAGCTCTGATCATATTTTCTTTTCCTTCATGATTCAGTCTTGGTAGATTGTGTTTCTAGGAATGGATCCATTTCATCTAGGTTGTGCAATTTATTGGCATACAATTGTTCATAAATACTCTCAAATACTCCTTTTTATTTATTTCAAATCAATAGTAATTTACTCTTGCTCATTTATGATATTACTTGAGTTTCTCTTTTTCATACCTTAATCTAGCTAAAGATTTGTCTATTTTGTTGATCATTTCAAAAAATCAACTCTTGACTTTATTGATTTATCATTTCCCATTCTATATTTTATCTCTGCTCTAATCTTTACCATTTACTTCCTTCAGTTAGCTTTCAATTTACTTTGTTTTTCTTTATCTTCTTCTTTAAGAAGTAGGGTTAAGTTTTTGATCCAAGATTTCTCTCCTTTTTAATATAAGCATTGCTGCTGCTGCTAAGTTGCTTCAGTCATGTCCGACTCTGTGCGATGCCAGAGATGGCAGCCCACCAGGCTTCTCTGTCCCTGGGATTCTCTAGGCAAGAACACTGGAGTGGGTTGCCATTTCCTTCTCCAATGCATGAAAGTGAAAAGTGAAAGGGAAGTCGTTCATTCGTGCCCGACTCTTAGATACCCCGTGGACTGCAGCCTACCAGGCTCCTCCATCCATGGGATTTTCCAGGCGAGAGTACTGGACTGGGTTGCCAGCATTAACAGTTACAAATTTACCTCTTAGCACTGCTTTCTCTGCGTCCCATGGTTTTGTTTGGTATGGTTTTGTTTTTCATTTTCAACTGTCTGTTTAAATTATTTTAATTTATTTTATTTTATTAACAAATTAAATTAATCTCTGTTAAGTGTATTATTTAAGTTCCCCATATGTGGATTTCCCACTTTTTATTCTGCTGTTTATTTCTAATTTTATTCCATTGTGATTGAAAAACATACTTAGTGAAATTTTAGTTCTTCATCATTTATTAAAACTGGTTTTGTGGCCTAAAATATGTTTTATCCTGGAGAAGGTATTATGTGCACTTGAGGGAAATATGCCCTCTACTATGGATAGAGTGTTCTGTACATGTACTAGGCCCAATTGTTCTATTGGTGTTGCTCAAGTCTTCTGTGTCTTTATTGATCTTGGTCTGATTATTTTTTGAGATTAGTTTCAATTTATGGTAGTAATATAAAGATTAATCTTCTAAAATAATTATACTTAAAATATATAATTATATTTTTTGAGATTAGTTTCAATTTATGGTAGTAATATAAAGATAAATCTTCTAAAATAATTATACTTAAAATATATAATTGTAAAGAAATTAAATGTGGCAAACTGTGAAGATGATATACAGTTCTTCAAAGTTTAGAAGTTTTGATATAAGGTATAAAATTTAAAGTATCAAAATATTGATAACTTGCTATACTTTATTTTCTACTTGTGTTAAATTCTGTGCTTTGTGCATTATTTTGGTTTATATTATATTCTTTAAGATGATAAGGAAAGTGAGATTCAGAAATTAAGCAGCCTGCTAAAGATCGTGCAACTAGGAAGGTGATTAGGAAAAGGTAGAACACAAGTCTCTTTATTCTGAAAGTTCTATTTAATTTCCAAAATAAAATTTTCAATGAGTTAAAATATGATTTTAAAAAAAGACACATGTCAACAGTTTTATTTAAATTATTAATTCATGATATAACAACTAAAATCAAAGCATAGAACAAAATCATATTGCAAAGCTGTCAATCTGTAGACATTTTGAAGAAAAAGAGTTCAAATATGATCAAAAGTTTAACTACTTTATTTCCCAATGGCAATAAAAGCATAATCCTTGGGATTTTTTTCTATCAGACATAAATCCACAAGTTAACCTGTAACTCTGAATGGTTATGTTTTAATGAAGAGTCTAAAAATAAAAGTCAACACAGATAAACTTTCTTAAATAATTAATCCCTCATACAATGTTGAAAGGGCATGCTATACTCTCTGTTGATTTTTAAATCTTGTGTAACTTTTTTTAATACCATTATACCCTGATGGAAATTTTTTTTCTAATTTTAATTTCTGTGGGTCATAAATCTTGTAAAACTGGCGTGGATTGAAATGACAAATGGAAGTTGATACCATGGAGTAATTTTCTTATCTGTGAATCTCCATCCCCAAGTTTTATGAAATTTCCCACAGTCTGTACCTTAGTAATAGCAGTGTGAACTGTGTTTCAAGGACATGTTTTAAAATCTGGGAACATTGTGCTGGGAAATATTAATGTATAATGGATTTGGTGCTTATCTTTTCAAAATCATCTTTTTTATATTAAATATTTTTTAAATAAGGCTTATAAAATTGTCAAATATGTATTGCATTTGTCAGGTTTCCATAGTAGTTCATGGATGTTAAGTGTAAAACTTTTATATTTGTTATTTTTAAAAATAGACAGTTACTTGAACAACAGCTTTCAGGTTAGAGGGCCTCTTTTTCCTATACCATATGTTTAGGTCATGCATAGATTACAGAAAAATGAAGTCATCTACCATGGAAATAGAGATATGTCATTTAAGGTTAAATAAGAATATTGGACTGATAAATAGTCAATTTATTTTATTAACTTGGGAGAAGCAAGTTAATATTCCTCAGCCAACATCACACTTGAAATAAATTCACCATTATACTAAGGAACACATCTCTGGAGAGTCTCTCTGAGCTGAAATAATTTAACAAATTTATGGTTAATTAGCTTCCTCCCTGAATATACTAGCAATGGAAAAAGGGCTGAATGGTCTCTGAACTGAATGAACCTCTCACTTTACAAGTGGTCCAAAAGGAACTGCATTTAGCATGCACACAGATGATGTGAAACTGTTGGAATCTCCTTTGTATTCCATACTTGCTTTCTGGGTTAATGGAGGGCTTACATGTTTAGAACCGTCAAGTGAATATCTTTTTACAAGCATTACACCAATTTCAGAAGAGGGTAAAAGAATAAAAAATGTAATCTTCTTATTCCATGTAATTCAAGAGCACTCAATTATTTGGGTACTCTGAGATCATTATTTTATCATTTTGAGAAGCATGTAATTAATTAAAGGATAAAGTGGATCTGAGTTAGGCAAAACTACAAGTTTTTATTTTAAATTGCTTCTCTGTAGTGATTTTTTCTGCTATTCCGTTTCCTAAATGTGTGTGTGTATTTTTTTTTTTTTTTAAGACTGTTACTCCAATCCCCACTTTTAAATTTTATTGTTATAATAGTTCCTCTTTATCCATGGGGGATAGTTTCCAAGACCCACAGTGGATATCTGAAATCAGAGACAGATAGTACCAAACCCTATATATGCATGGTTTTTCCTATGCATGCATACATATCTATGACAAAGTCTAAGGCACAGTAAGATATTAAAAACAATAGCAATAAAGTAGAAAAATTATAACAATATATGCTAATCAAACTATGTGGTCTCTCTCTCTCAAAATATCTCATTGTACAAGTTTAATGCCTTTTTCACCTTAACCAAACACTTATGCACTGATCACAATTTTTTCAGTTTGAGGTACCACAGCAAAACTAGTACCAATTTAATTTTTACTTTTTCACAATTTCACAAATATAAAATTTATTCTTATTGTAGATCTTAGCAAACTTAAGAATTTTCTTCTTTTTACTTAAAAGAAGAACTTTATGTCTTCTCTTTGGCATATGTGAATTGCCAGCATCATTAATCCTGTGCTTTGGTACCATTATTAAAATAAGAGTTACTTGGACATAAGCACTTTTGTAACTTGACAGTTGATATAGTTACTAAGGTAGCTACTAAGTGACTAATGGGCAGGAAACACTTGACAAAGGGATGATTCACATCCTGGGCTGAATGAAGCTGGATGGTGCAATTTAAAACTTATGCATTGCTTATTTCTGGAATTTTTAATTTAATATTTTCAAACTGATTGTCTGAGGGAAACTGAAGGAAAGAAAATCATGGATAAGGGGGACTGCTCTATATGCTTTCACTAGTTTTCTTATTTAAACAAATATATCTATTCAATATATTTTAGGGTTTTTTTGTTCAATATTTGATCATTTCTTCAATATCTTTATCTCTTCTATCAGAAGTCTATACCTTATTTTTTCAAGTGGAATATTGCATTCTGCACTGTTCCATGTTTCACTGCTTCTTTCTTGGTGGTTTTATAATTAGATTGGAGATGATAAAACAAAAAAGTTGCTAATAAACTTCCATAATCTTGTCACAAATGGGGAAGATTTATTTTTTAAGTAGTTAATGAACTTAGGGTTTTAGTCCATTGTTGTACTAAGAATGTAGTATTTAGAATAATGTTTACTCATTAGGGGGCTTCTCTGGTGGCTCAGCAGTAAAGAATCCACCTGCGATGCAGAAGACACAGGAGATGTGTGTTCTATCCCTAAACCCGGAGATCCCCTGGAGAAGGGCATGGTAACCCACTCCAGTATTCGTGCCTGGAGAATCCCATGGACAGAGGAGCCTGGCAGGCTATACTCCATAGGGTCTCAAAGTGTCGGACATAACTGAAGCAACTGAGCATGAATACACTACTCATTAGGAGATTAGTTAGTTGAAAAGGATTTATGGCATGGGTATTTAACTATTATAATACAAAATGTGAACTACTGGAGAAAGTATTGCTATCCAGTGGCTAAGTCATGTTTGACTCTTTGTGACCCCATGGACTATAGCATACCCAGCTTCTCTGTCCTTCACTATGTCCTATGCTATGCTATGCTAAGTCATTTCAGTCGTGTCTGACTCTGTGTGACCCCATAGATGGCAGCCCACCAGGCTCCCCCGTCCCTGGGATTCTTCAGGCAAGAACACTGGAGTGGGTTGCCATTTCCTTCTCCAATGCATGAAAGTGAAAAGAGAAAGTGAAGTCGCTCAGTCATGTCCGACTCTTAGTGACTCCAAGGACTGCAGCCTACCAGGCTCCTCCATCCATGGGATTTTCCAGGCAAGAGTACTGGAGTGGGGTGCCATTGCCTTCTCCGTCACTATGTCCTGAAGTTCCCTCAAATTCACATCCACTGCGTCTGTGATGCTATCTAACCATTTTGTAATCTGCAACACCTCCCCCTCTGCCCTCAGTCTTTTCTGCATCAGGGTCTTTTCCAGTGAGCTGGTTCTTTGCATCAGGTGGCCAAAGTATTGAAGCTTCAGCATTAGTATCAGTCCTTCCAATAAAAACTTAGGGTTGATTTCCTTTAGGATTGACTGGTTTGATCTCCTTGCTGTCCAAGGAACTCTCAAGAGTCTTCTCCAGCACCACAATTTGAAAGAATCAATTCTTTGGCACTTAGCCTTCTTTATGGTCCAACTCTCACATCACATCTGTACACGACTACCAGAAAACCAGGCCTTTGCCAGCAAAGTGATGTCTTTGTTTTTTAATACTCTGGTACGTTGGTCATAGCTTTTCTTCCAAGGAGCAAGCATCTTCTAATTTTGTGGCTATTGTCACCATCTGCAGTGATTTTGGAGCTCAAAAATATAAAATCTGTCACTGTTTCCACTTTTCCCCCATCTATTTGTCTGAAGTGTTGGGACCGAATGCCATGATCTGTTTTTTTAATGTTACATTTTAGGCCAGCTTTTTCACTCTCCTCTTTCACCTTCATCAATAGGCTCTTTAGTTTTTCTTTGCTTTCTGCCTAGAATGGTATTATCTGCATATCTGGGGTTGTTTATATTTCTCCTGGCAATCTTGATTTCAGCTTGTGATTCATCCAGTCCAACATTTCACACGTCATAGTTCAGTTGGTAAAGAATCCACCTGCAAAGTAGGAGACCCTGGTTTGATTCCTGGGTCAGGAAGATTCACTGGAGAACAGATAGGCTACCCTGTCCAGTATTCTTGGGCTTCCCTATTGGCTCAGCTGGTAAATAATCCACCTGCAATTTTGGAGCCCTGGGTTGGAGATCCCCTGGAGAACAGAACGGCTATCCATTTCAGTACTCTGGCCTGCAGAATTCCATGGACTGTAAAGCCCATGGGATTGCAAAGAGTTGGACACATTATACAGCAGATACTAACACAATATTGTAAACCAACTATACCCCAATTAAAATAAAATAAAATAAAAACACACTGGATAAAATAAAATAAGTTGATCAACTGGTCAGAATAGCCATCATTAAAAAGTCTACAAATGACAAATACTGGAGAGGATGTGGAGGAAAAGGAACCTTCTTACACTATTGGTGGGAATGTAAATTGGTGCCATCACTATGGAAAGCAGTATGGAGGATCCTCAAAAAAGCTAAAAAGAGGGTTGCCATATGATCCAGCAATCTCATTCCTGGGCATATATCCATGCGTGTTTGTGTACATGCTTAGTCACTTCAGTTATGTCTGACTCTTTGCAACTCCATGGAGTGTAGCCCACCAAGTTGTTCAATCCATAGAATTCTCCAGGCAAGAATACTGGAGTGAGTTGCCATGCTCTTCTCCAGTGGATCGTCCCAACCCAGGGATGGAACCTGTGTCTTCTGTATTGCAGGCAGATTCTTTAAGCACTGAGCCACCTGGGAAGCCTGGACATATATCCATACAAAAGTATAATTAAAAAGATATATACTATGTTCTTGGCAGCATTATTAACAATAGTTAAGACAGGGAGACAACCTAAATGTCCATCAACAGATGAATAGATAAAGAAGATATTGTACATATATACTATGAGCTACTACTTAGCCATAAAGAAGAATGAAATAAATGCCATTTGCAGCAACATGGATGGACCTAGAGATTATCATACTAAGTGAAGTAAATCAGACACAGGAATATAAAAACAATATAATGTCACTTATATGTGTAATCTAAAATATGATACAAATGAACTTATCTATGAAACAGAAACAGATTCACAGACATAGAGAACAGACTTGTGGTTGCCAAGGTGATGTGGGGTAGGAATAGATTAGGACTTTGAGATTAACAGATGCAAACTATTATATATAGAATAGAGAACCAACAAAGTCCTACTATATAGCACAGGAAACTATATTCAAATCCAGTGATAAATCATAATGGAAAACAATATGAAAAAGAATGTATATTGTGTGTGTATACACACACACACACACACGAAAACAGTGAAAGTGTTAGTTGCTCATCATGTCCAACTCTTCACGACTCAAAGGACTGTAGCCTGCCAGGCTCCTGTGTCTATAGAATTCTCTAGACAAGAATACTGAAGTGGGTAGCCATTCCTTTTTCCAGGGGATCTTCCCAATCCAGGGATTGAATCTGGGTCTCCTGCATTGCAGGCAGATTCTTTACTGTCTGAGCCACCGGGAAGCCATATATATATATAACTACCACACACATGTGAATTTCCTGATGTTCAAGCTGGTTTTAGAAAAGGCAGAGGAACCAGAGATCAAATTGCCAACATCTGCTGGATCATGGAAAAAGCAAGAGAGTTCCAGAAAAAACGTCTACTTCTGCTTTATTGACTACGCCAAAGCCTTTGACTGTGTGGATCACAATAAACTGTGGAAAATTCTGAAAGAGATGGGAATACCAGACCACCTGATCTGCTTCTTGAGGAATTTGTATGCAGGTCAGGAAGCAACAGTTAGAACTGGACATGGAACAACAGACTGGTTCCAAATCGGAAAAGGAGTATGTCAAGGCTGTATATTGTCACCCTGTTTATTTAACTTATATGCAGAGTACATCATGAGAAACGCTGGACTGGAAGAAACACAAGCTGGAATCAAGATTGCCAGCATAAATATCAATAACCTCAGCTATGCAGATGACACCATCCTTATGGCAGAAAGTGAAGAGGAACTCAAAAGCGTCTTGATGAAAGTGAAAGTGGACAGTGAAAAAGTTGGCTTAAAGCTCAACATTCAGAAAACGAAGATCATGGCATCAGGTTCCATCACTTCATGAGAAATAGATGGGGAAACAGTGGAAACAGTGTCAGACTTTATTTTTCTGGGCTCCAAAATCACTACAGATGGTGACTGCAGCCATGAAATTAAAAGATGCTTACTCGTTGGAAGGAAAGTTTTGTCCAACCTAGATAGCATATTCAAAAGCAGAGACACTACTTTGCCAACAAAAGTTCGTCTATTCTTGCCGCCTTTGTCAAAGATTAGGTGACCATATGTGCGTGGATTTATCTCTGGACTTTCTATTTTGTTCCATTGATCTATGTTTCTGTCTTTGTGCCAGTACCATACTGTCTTGATGACTGTAGCCTTATAGTAGAGCCTGAAGTCAGGCAGGTTGATTCCTCCAGTTCCGTTCTTCTTTCTCAAGATAGCTTTGGCTATTCGAGGTTTTTTTGTATTTCCATACAAATTGAGAAATTATTTGTTCTAGCTCTGTGAAGAATACCGTTGGTAGCTTGATGGGGATTGCATTGAATCTATAAATTGCTTTGGGTAGTATACTCATTTTCACTATATTGATTCTACCAATCCACGAACATGGTATATTTCTCCATCTATTAGTGTCCTCTTTAATTTCTTTCAGCAGTGTTTTATAGTTTTCTAAATATAGGTCTTTAGATTCTTTAAGAAGATATATTCCTAAGTATTTTATTGTTTTCATTGCAATGGTGAATGGAATTGTTTCCTTAATTTCTCTTTCTATTTTCTCGTTATTAGTGTACAGGAATGCAAGGGATTTCTGTGTGTTAATTTTATATCCTGCAACTTTACTATATTCATTGATTAGTTCTAGTAATTTTCTGGTGGAATCTTTAGGGTTTTCTACGTAGAGGATCATGTCATCTGCAAACAGTGAGAGTTTTACTTCTTCTTTTCCAATTTGGATTCCTTTTATTTCTTTTTCTGCTCTGATTGCTATGGCCAAAACTTCCAGAACAATGTTGAATAATAATGGTGAAAGTGGGCATCCTTGTCTTGTTCCTGACTTTAGAGGAAATGCTTTCAGTTTTTCACCATTGAGGATAATGTTTGCTGTGGGTTTGTCGTATATAGCTTTTATTATGTTGAGGTATGTTCCTTCTATTCCTGCTTGACAAAGGCGGCAAGAATATACGATGGATTAAAGACAATCTTTTTAACAAGTGGTGCTGGGAAAACTGGTTGAACACTTGTAAAAGAATGAAACTAGAACACTGTCTAACACCATACACAAAAATAAACTCAAAATGGATTAAAGAGCTAAATATAAGACCAGAAACCATAAAACTCCTAGAGGAAAACATAGGCAAAACACTCTCTGACTTACATCACAGCAGGATCCTCTATGACCCACCTCCCAGAATATCGGAAATAAAATCAAAAATGAACAAATGGGACCTAATCAAACTTAAAAAGCTTCTGCACAACAAAGGAAACTATAGGCAAGCTGAAAAGACAGCCTTCAGAATGGGAGAAAATAATAGCAAATGAAGCAACAGACAAACAACTAATCTCAAAAATATACAAGCAACTTCTACAGCTCAATTCCAGAAAAATAAACGACCCAATCAAAAAATGGGCCAAAGAACTTAATAGACATTTCTCCAAAGAAGACATACAGATGGCTAACAAACACATGAAAAGATGCTCAACATCACTCATTATCAGAGAAATGCAAATCAAAACCACTATGAGATACCATTACACGCCAGTCAGAATGGCTGCGATCCAAAAATCCACAAGCAATAAATGCTGGAGAGGGTTTGGAGAGAAGGGAACCCTCTTACACTGTTGGTGGGAATGCAAACTAGTACAGCCACTATGGAGAACAGTATGGAGATTCCTCAAAAAACTGGGAATAGAACTGCCTTATGACCCAGCAATCCCACTGCTGGGCATACACACTGAGAAAACCAGAATTGAAAGAGGCACGTGTACCCCAATGTTCATAGCAGCACTGTTTACAATAGCCAGGACGTGGAAGCAACCTAGATGTCCATCCACAGATGAATGGATAAGCAAGCTGTGGTACATATACACGATGGAGTATTACTCAGCCATTAAAAAGAATACATTTGAATCAGTTCTAATGAGGTGGATGGAACTGGAGCCTATTATACAGAGTGAAGTAAGCCAGAAAGAAAAACACAAATACAGTATACTAACACATATATATGGAATTTAGAAAGATGGTAACAATCACCCTGCTTATGAGACAGCAAAAGAGACACTGATGTATAGAACAGACTTTTGGACTCTGGGACTGGGAGAGGGTGGGACCATTGGGGAGAATAGCATTGAAATATGTATAATATCATATCTGAAATGAGTCAGTCCAGGTACGATGCCCTATAACAGATGCCTGGGACTGGAGCACTGGGATGACCTGGAGGGATGGTGTGGGAAGAGGGGAGGGAGGAGGGTTCAGGATGGGGAACACGTGTATTCTGGTGGCGGATCCATCTCGATGTATAGTAAAAGTAATACAATATTGTAAAGTTAAGAAAAATTAAAATAATAATAATAATAAAATTAAAAAAAAAAAAGTTCGTCTAGTCAAGGCTATGATTTTTCTTGTGGTCATGTATGGATGTGAGAGCTGGACTGTGAAGAAGGCTGAGGGCCAAAGAATTGATGCTTTTGAACTGTGGTGTTGGAGAGGATTCTTCAGAGTCCCCTGGACTGCAAGGAGATCCAACCAGTCCATTCTGAAGGAGATCAGCCCTGGAATTTCTTTGGAAGGAATGATACTAAAGCTGAAACTCCAGTACTTTGGCCACCTCATGCGAAGAGGTGACTAATTGGAAAAGACCCTGATGCTGGGAGGGATTGGGGGCAAGAGGAGAAGGGGACGACAGAGGATGAGATGGCTGGATGGCATCACTGACTCGATGGACGTGAGTCTCAGTGAACTCCGGGAGTTGGTAATGGACAGGGAGGCCTGACGTGCTGCAATTCATGGGGTTGCAAAGAGTCAGACATGACTGAGCAACTGATCTGATTGGATCTGACCACACACACGTGTGTGTGTGTGTGTGTTATATATATATATATATATATATATATATATATATATATATCAGATCAGATCAGATCAGTCGCTCAGTCGTGTCTGACTCTTTGCGACCCCATGAACCGCAGCACGCCAGGCCTCCCTGTCCATCACCAGCTCCCGGAGGTCACCCAGACTCGCATCCATCGAGTCAGTGATGCCATCCAGCCATCTCATCCTCTGTCGTCCCCTTCTCCTCCTGCCCTCAATCCCTCCCAGCATCAGAGTCTTCTCCAATGAGTCAACTCTTCGCATGAGGTGGCCAAAATACTGGAGTTTCAGCTTTAGCATCATTCCTTCTAAAGAAATTCCAGGATTGATCTCCTTCAGAATGGACTGGTTGGATCTTCTTGCAGTCCAAGGGACTCTCAAGAGTCTTCTCCAACACCACAGTTCAAAAGCATCAATTCTTCGGCGCTCAGCCTTCTTCACAGTCCAGCTCTCACATCCATACATGACCACAGGAAAGACCATAGCCTTGACTAGGCGAACCTTTGTTGGTAAAGTAATGTCTCTGCTTTTGAATATGCTATCTAGATTGGTCATAACTTTCCTTCCAAAGAGTAAGCGTCTTTTAATTTCATGGCTGCAGTCACCATCTGCAGTGATTTTGGAGCCCAGAAAAACAAAGTCTGACACTGTTTCCACTGTTTCCCCATCTATTTCCCATGCAGTGATGGGACCAGATGCCATGATCTTCGTTTTCTGAATGTTGAGCTTTAAGCCAACCTTTTCACTCTCCACTTTCACTTTCATCAAGAGGCTTTTTAGCCCGTCTTCACTTTCTGCCATAAGAGTGGTGTCATCTGCATATCTGAGGTTATTGATATTTCTCCCGGCAATCTTGATATATATGTATGCGTGTTTAGTAGTTGCTCAATAATGTCTAACTCTTTGTGACCCATGGACTGTAGCCCACCAGGCTCCTCTGTCCATGGAATTCTTCAGGCAAGAATACTGGAGTGGGTTGCCAAATATATATATATATATATATCTGAATCACTTTGCTGTACAGCAGAATCTAATACTACATTGTAAATCAACTATATTTCAATAAAATTACTTTCAAAAATACATAAAACAAGGTGATGAAATAAGCTTCATCAAAACCCTTCTGGCTTGTCAGTGGCTTGAAAGAGATAAGGGAGTTATCTGTCCAGACCCTTAATAGAAAAGCATTCCAGAAGGATGTGTCAGGCAGTGCAATTGCCCTATGGCGCCATGATGCCTATTCTGTATTAGAAGTAAGTAGGGAGGCTAGGTGACTAGAATAGAGTAAGCAAGAGGAAAAGCAGTGAGAGATAAGGTTGGAGGATGGGGAGTGAAGATCACACAGGGCCTTCTAAGTTGTATTAGTTCCCACAGTTACCATGACAAATTACCTGTGATCAAGTAATTTAAACAACACAACACAAAATTTAAAGCTAAAACAACACAAAATTTAATCTCTCACAGTTCTGAAGACTAGAATTGCAAAATGGATGTGTCAGCAGCACCATGCTTTCTTTCGAGGATGTAGGGAAGAATCCTCTGCCTCTTCTTAGCTTCTGATGGTTGCCAACAGTCTTTATCCTTGGCATTCTTTGGTGTATCATTATATCACTCTAGTCTCTGCCTCCATAGTCACATGGTATTCTCCATGTGTGTTTTTGTGTCCAAGTTTCCTTCTTCTTATGATACAAATCACTGGATTAGAGTCCACTTTAACACACTGTGACTTTACCTTAACTTGATTTTATCTGCAAAGATGTTTTCCAAGTAAGATCACATTCTGTGGTTATAAATAGACAAACACTTTTGGAAGACACTATTTGATCCTGTACATAAGCCATTCAGAAGACTGTGGCTTTTTTCTGAAGAAAGTGAAGCTACAGTGTTTTTCTGATGTGAATACACTAAAAAAGGAAGGAAGAAATGGTTGATGAAGGTTAAGATTCCAACTAGGAAGCTATTAAATGTTTTTAAGGTAAGAAGTAATAGTGGCTCAGATCAAGGCTGAAGCATGCAGGAGGTGAAAAACAGTAAGATTCTGAATATCTTTTGAAGATTCAACTATAGGAATCCCTGACAAGATTGGATATAAAATACAATATTAAGAGAGGGATCAAAGATGACCCAAAGTCACTTTAAGGGGACAGTACCATCCACTGAAATGGGAAAGCTCGATAATGAAGCAGGTTTGCTGCTGCTAAGTCACGTCAGTCGTGTCTGACTCTGTGCGATCCCATAGACAGCAGCCCACCAGGCTCCCCCATCCCTGGAATTCTCCAGGCAAGAATACTGCAGTGGGTTGCCATTTTCTTTTCCAATGCAGAAAAGTGAAAAGTGAAAGTGAAGTCGCTCAGTTGTGTCCGACTCTTAGCGACCCCATGGACTGCAGCCTACCAGGCTCCTCCATCCATGGGATTTTAGGACAGTATTATCACTTCCTTTTGGCCATATGAGAAGATACCCAGTAGGTAGCTGATACAAAAGTTTGAAATTTGGGCAAGAGGTCTGAGTAGCAGATATACATGTGGGAGTTACAACACACAGAATTATTCAAATCACTGGAAAGAATAAGATCACCTTGGGTGTAAGTATAGATGGACAAGAGAAGAGGACTAAAGACTGAGTCCTAGTACATTTGATCTTAAACAATAGTGGAGAAGATAAACCAACAAAAGAGACAGTAAGAATAATCATTGTTATCATGGGTTTGTCAGGAAGGATAAACAAGATAAAGCAAGAAATGTATTTAACCTTGTGACTGAGTAGTGAAGTGAAGTCTCTCAGTTGTGTCTGATTCTTTGTGATCCCATGGACTGTAGTCTACCAGGCTTCTCTGTCCATGGGATTTTCCAGGCAAGAGTACTGGAGTGCGCTGCCATTTCCTTCTCCAGGGAATCTTCCTGACCCAGAGATTGAACCCAAGTCTCCTGCATTGCAGGCAGACTCTTTACCCTTTGAGGAACTCAGTAAATGCTTGCTGTTTTTAACCTTTTAACTACTATTCCAATCTAAGTTTCTCATGTTACTATAAATTTCTTGAAGTCAGGTTTAGATATGGTACTTGGTACATGATGGATATCAATCAATATTTGCTGAATAAATGTTAGTTTCCTTATGCTTCTGTTTTTATTGTTTTGGTACTTATTCTGTTATAGCATTTATATTATGCAATTATAATAATTTATTAGTATGTCTGTGAGTTTATGTCTTCAAAATTGTGTTTGTATTAGATATTCAGTTTATTTTTGTGGTATAAATAGACTGACAAAGGCAGAATTGAAGTAAGGATATCCATATCTTTGGTCTTTTTATTTAAGCTTTCTAAATATTTCCAGAGTCTACTCATTACTCTTCATATTTACCGTTACAACTTAAACCAGGTCACCATTATCAATCACAAGAAGTATTACAAATCTCCTAACTGGTATCTTTTTCTAATGGTGAGATTTTCTCCAAACTTTTCTTTATTCTTTAACCAGAGTAATCTTCCAAAACCCACAACTGTAATCAGCTTAGTGCTCTTCATAAAATAGTTCAGTGGCTTTCCCATAAATTAGAATAAAGATCTGGCCTTTGGCCATATTTCCAATATCATCTCTCTCCAAACTACTTTTATTGTTCTCACATCTAGCTTCACTAAACTTCTTTCATTAACTAAATTTTATTTAGTCTTTATTTATCAAGCTCCTTTAAATAACCACCTCTGTCCTAAGAGGGGATATGGTGATAAATGAAACACTTTCCCTCCCCTTGCGGAAATTACAAAATGATTGATAACACAGGCATTGAAATAAATAATTGCAAATATGTAGAGTGTTATAGAAGTGCAAGGTGCCAGGGTGACATTTAATGAAAAAACTTTCTTAGTCTCAGTTGGGAGGGGGAAGGGGAGGCCTTCCTTTAAAATTTGCACAAGTGTTCTCTTCCGAGGACACTCTTCCCTCCCACTTTACCGAATCACCCTTCAGGTGGATCACACTTCAGTTCTTGTCTTTGACTTCACTGACTAAGTTTAGGTTAATGTTCCCATATTATTCTGCTTTTCTTAGTCACAACAATCATCTTTATTTAATGTAAATATTTGTTTAATGATCACTTTGTAAATTCTGAAATGGCAAGTATAATGCTTATCATTTATTGCTGTATATCTTTTGACTGGAATGGTCCCAGATTCAATCAATTTTTACTGAATGAATGTATACATGTAAATGCATCTTCCACGTTTTTCCCATTTTTCATTCTTTTCAGACATAAAGCATTTTATCAGGGTTTTGTCTTGTCTTGCCACAAAGAGGAACTCAATAAATATTTTATTGAATCAATGAATGAGGTGAGAAGTGTGAATATAGCTTCTACCTTCTTCATTACATCCCTCCTCCTAAGGCAGTTTACTTTGTCAGTCTCTTTAAGCAAGGGCATGACGAGATGATAATACATTCATGATCACTAAGGGCTAAGTTTATAATATATTACTTATTAATTTTTCCACATGAGTTTATCATAAACTAGGGTATAGGCATTAGCTATCTGTTGTTAATAATTCATGCTTTGTTCCTATCAACACTGACCTTCATTTACCTGGTTCTTTTTGCTAAAAGGAATGAGTGTTTTTGTTACTTGAGTTACTGCAATATTTTAAAAGATTTTATAAATTATTGTGACATCCCTAAAGACCAAATAAAAAGAAGTAGAAAATTATTTGTACATTTATAATCTTAATTGATATTTTAAAATCAAGATTTCAATAATTTAAATATTAATATGCCTTATTTTTAAAAATAGTTTACTATTTTCAAGGTTCTTATGATTGCACCTTCTCATATGACTCACTAACAGTGTTATACTGTAGGAAGTATTATCATTATTTCAAGTTTGAATAGGAAGAGAGACTCAGTTTAATGTTACCTCACTTGCCTATGTTTACATGTATAGAAACCAAGGACCTAATTATTCTAATTTCAAATACTGATTTCTTTCTATTTCAAAGTGTTGCCCTTAACTGAAGGACTTATTTTAGGTCTATCAATATAAAACCAAGAAGCTGAACAATAATTGAGTGGATTCAACTAGCATAGACAGCGATTCTACATAATTTAGGAATTCAAACAAATTTCCTCACTGGGAGAGTTTCCTAGATTAAAATGGCATTTTTGAATTATTTACCATTTGGGTTTAGCTAGATAGATGTTTGAGATTCCCAGGCAGCTCAATGTTAAAGAATCCACTGCCAGTGTAGGGGACCAAGGAGATGCGAGTTTAATCCCTGATCAGGTAGATCTCCTGGAGGAGAAAATGGCAACCCATTCCAGTATTCTTGCCTGGAGAATTCCATGGATAGAGAATCCTAGAAGTCTGCAGTTCATGAGGTTGCAAGGGGTCTGACAGGAATGGGCAAGGATAATGCACTCACAGATCAGATTAGATCAGATCAGTTGCTCAGTCATGTCCGACTCTTTGCAACCCCATGACTTGTAGCACGCCAGGCCTCCCTGTCCATCACCAACTCCCGGAGTTCACTCAGACTCAAGTTCATCAGTGATGCCATCCAGCCATCTCATCCTCT
The DNA here is from genome assembly GCA_935064755.1 of Tragelaphus eurycerus. Classification (NCBI taxonomy): domain Eukaryota; kingdom Metazoa; phylum Chordata; class Mammalia; order Artiodactyla; family Bovidae; genus Tragelaphus; species Tragelaphus eurycerus. Next base: position 328,522 of record CAKXYN010000246.1, read on the forward strand.
GTTGTCCCCTTCTCCTCTTGCCCCCAATCCCTCCCAGCTTCAGGGTCTTTTCCAATGAGTCAACTCTTCACATGAGGTGGCCAAAGTACTGGAGTTTCAGATTTAGCATCATTCCTTCCAAAGAAATCCCAGGGCTGATCTCCTTCAGAGTGGACTGGTTGTATCTCCTTGCAGTCCCAGGGACTCTCAAGAGTCTTCTCCAACACTACAGTTCAAAAGCATCAATTCTTCAGCGCTCAGCCTTCTTCACAGTCCAACTCTCACATCCATACATGACCACGGGAAAAACCATAGCCTTGACTAGACAAACCTTTGTTGGCAAAGTAGTGTCTCTGCTTTTGAATATGCTATCTAGGTTGGTCATAACTTTCCTTCCAAGCACACCTATACAAATATTTACTTTCACTTTTCTTTAGAGTTCATATTTCTTAATGTTTTATGCTAATAAAATAAAAACTAGCTAGAAAGATAAAAAAAAAAATCACTTCCTTATGTCTGGCACAATTCAACCTGCCAAGAACTGATCCCAGTGTTGGTGCAGAAGTCAGTGAAGAAAACTTGGATATTTTCATCTCCCTGTTCTGAGAATATTAAACTGCCTTGTTTGAAAAAAAAATTCAGTTTTTTGGATTGTCACCAATCAAAAGCATGTTCACAGAAACTCTGGAATGATCATTATGCTAAATAAAATGCTCAAGTATTTCTTGGATAGAAACTAGTTTCAATGAGGCTCACTTAATATTCTTATTAATATTCATTTTAATGGGATTTTACTTTTAGATAAAACACAGACTCTTTTGAATTCCAAATAATGGGCACAAATTCCCCTCACCCCTTTAAAATTTTAGTACACATATCCTCCTTATGACTCATCTCTGAAATATTAGATAGAAAATTTGAGACTTAAATTGGAAATTATAAACTATTCCTGTTTTTTCCTACCTTGGGAAAAATGCCAGATATTTTAGTTTCTCCTCTTTTCTCTTTCACCTCTCTCTCTATGTCAAGGAGAAATATTACCAAAAATACTATATAAATAGCAGGAATACAAATTTTAATAAAGTGACTTTTTGATCTTATTTCATTATTTTAATATTATTGTCATTTTTATTGTCATATGTATATGGTTTCATATACTTTAGTATTGACTATGCTGTTCATATTGAAATTTTTCTTTGAGTTGATAACCTGTAAAAGAAAATGAAGGAGGAAACAGACAGAACAGGCTCCATCTTGAAAATAGAACTCCATCTTGGGCCAGACTGTGGACTTTGAGCTATATGCCCAGTATCTATGGAAACAACATACCAACTGGAAAACCAGACCCCCTCCCCACCCCCAAGATGGAAGAGCCCCAGGGCTCATACCTAGACTCTCTGCCTAAAATAATACCCTAATTATCTGTGTAACTGAATAGAATCATAAATTCTATTATGCTTATTGGGGTATGACCACAGGCCTATTGATAATTGTCCACCTAGGCTTCAGGCATATGAATCACGTGTTAACTCTGATTGTATCTTTATTTTCTTTTGTTCAGACTAATTTCAGAGAATTTGGGGAGGTGGGTTTAGGCACATACACTTAGGATGATAAGGTTTTTACAAAAACTGGTTAGGGTCCTTGGCTAAGAGGAGATGCTGCCTTGAACCCACCAGTGTGATAAACTGCACTCCACTATCTACATTGTCCTTCTGAGTGAATTTGTTTCCTGGAACACGTGGCTACAACAAAAATACTCCAAAACTCCACATAAAATTGAATAAATTGGCTCTGCATCTTGCACACTGATTGAGAAGCTAGAAGAATTAAAAGCCATGCAGTTTGAGATGTGATAAATAGTATCAGTATTATTTATTTTAATTTCTGCTAGAGTCTAAGTTCATATCTGGCAGATAACAATGAACTAGATAAAGAATAACTTTGGCCACATATTGTTAGTTGCAAAAAAATACCAAGCCCCCACCATCACGAAAAGGGAACACAGACAAAAAAATAAATATAGTTAGTCAAATGGTGGTTAATTGCTAAGAAAAATAAATTAAGTGTAGTGCATAGAAGGATAGGAAGTAAGGGGGAGAAAAGTAGCAGGCTACCCAAGCTGGTCACAAAAGGCCTTACTGATAAAGTGATAAAGAGGGAATAAAGCAGAGGAACAGCTCTGCAGAGATATGGGAAAGAAGAACTGCAGAGACAGAAAACAGAAGATAGCACATAAGACTGAAATACAGAATGCTTGGTATGGGCAAGAAAACTTAGCAGATGACTGACAGAGTCGGGAGATGAGATCATAGAGAAGGGAAAGGATGGGGAAGGGAGAAAAGAAACCTAAATAATGAGTGCTGTAGATTTTTTTTTTTAAAGAACTTTTATTTTCACCCTGGATGAGATGGAAAGGTTTAGAATGGTTTAGAAGGGACTCACATTTCAGTCCCTACTGCTACAGCCAGCCTCCTTTACTTATCTGTTGGATTATCACATCGATTTCTTAACTATTTTCTTTGTTTCTGCCCTTGCCCTTTTGGGGGGATATATTAAAAACAAAATATTTTTCCTGCCTAGAAATCTCTTCACAAAGGTAGAAAAGAAACAATTTTATTACTGAATAAGCATTAAACCAGAGTTTGATGTACATCACAGGCAAACCACTAGGAGGTTACAAAGACGAAATCTCTCCCTTTTATACAATGAATCAGATACAACCAATTACATACAATTTTTTCAGGATAAATAACTAATTCTCAAGTAAGAGCACCTGCCAGGATAATTTGTCACACACAGTTCATTCTAAATTTATTTTGTATAAGGAGTGACCTTTTGTGTTAGCTAATTGGCTTTATCCAAAGCAGATGTAAAACCTTCTCATAGCTTTATGGCAAGAGGCTGTTTTACAACTTGGAGCAAGGAACCCACAGAAGTTAGGCTTGTGCTCTCCTGCAGAACCTGGGACATAGGGGTGCTATCATTTTTAATGATTACATTTCAAAGTAATGGCTCTCAGGCCCTCAGAAAGACATTCCTAGGTTGTAAAGCTGGCGGGAGACTTTTTTAGATTTTGAAAAGATTTACATACATTTCAAAGAGACAGTGAAAGAATTTACAAGTTCTCTAAGAAAATGGATGGGGGCTCTATTTTCAACAGAGAGAATTAAACCTCTTATTTTTAATTTGTAGCTTCATCTACACTCCTTCTAATCTCCACACAGAAGCCAGAAAAATCCTTTAAGAAAAATAAAATCTCTTTTCAAAACCATTTTAAACCTTCCCATCTCATCCAGAGTGAAAATAAAAATTCTTAAAACAACCTACAGCACTTCTCATTATTTAAGTTTCTTTTCTCCCTTCCCCTTCCTTTCTCTTCTCTATGATCTCATCTCCCCACTCTATTAGTCATCTGCTCTAGGGTTCCTTGCCCATACCAAGCATTCTGTACTTTAGTCCTGACACCTGCTGTCTTCTGTTTTCTGTCTCTGCAGTTCTTCTTCCCCACATCCCTGCAGAGCTGTTCCTCTGCTTTATTCCTTCTTTATCACTTTATCAGTAAGGCCTTTTGTGACCAGCTTGGGTAGCCTGCTACTTTTCTCCCCCTTATTTCCTATCCGTCTATGCTCTACACTTATTTATCTTTCTTAACAATTAATCACCATTTGACTAACTATATTTGTTTTTTGTCAGTGTTCCCTTAATCGATTGCTGCCTAACAAATCACCCCAAAACTTAGAAGCTCAATACAAGTATTTTTACTTTATGACCTCTCATGGTGTTGATGCATCAGGATTTCGGAAAGGAATCTGCTGAGTCATCCTGCCTGTGGTTCTCCCATGCAATTACAGAGCAGAGCGGATGCAGCTGAAAGAGTGAGGATGCATCTAGGGACTGGCTATCCATGTTGTCTCATGACCTCTTCACATGAACTCTCAGTGTAGCTAATTTGAGCTTCCTCACAGCATAGCTGCTTCAGTCTGATTGTTTCCATTGTATTAAAAACCTCAAGAAAGAATTTTCCAGCACACTTAATTGACCCAGATAATTATAAAAGCATGCCCATTTTTCAAGAGAAATGAGCACGGATGCACTAACTGATGGGAGAAGTATTAAAATGATGTTGTTTAAAGAGAATACAAGATGGGAAGTATTGTTGCCGTCATCTTTGGGAAACAAACTCTGCCAGAATTTACTGCTGTGTGTCACTTCTGACTAGACTACAAGCCTAACAAGGGCAAGGACTTTTTTTCATTTACTACTGTTTTCAGCATTTACAAAAGTGCTGAAAATAATGTCGATACTAGATACATATTTATGTAAATTAATGAATGAAATGTTCCATAAAGAAAGATCCTTCTGATAATTTGCTATTTTTCTATTTTAAAAATATGCACATTCATTTGCATATCAAATAAAAGGATTTTGCTTTAGATATATTCAAATGAGGTTTTCAGATCTTGCCTGCATACAATTTGTTGAAAAGGAAGCTCTCTTCCCTGTAGACTTTTAAAGGGATAAATCTAAAATTCAATCTGATCATGCCATTCATCTGCTTAAAATCCTTCAACAGTACCACCTAGCCTAAGGCAGTGATTTTCAAACTTTCTGACCATGGCTTAAAGCAAAAATTACATTTTGCATTTTCCCATCACCTCCTGGAACACCAGCACATGCAAATACATACTCAGTGTATGTATAAACATATTTAGGAAGTCTAAGTTGTAATCTGCAATGCATTTTTATATTCTCTCTTTTTGAGTTTTATCTCTTTGCTTTCTTCTACTTCAGTATCTTCCCTTCTATTCTCAACCCCTGTTCTTTACTCTTCTATTTTTGTGTTTAATTAAAAGCAAGCAAACAAAAAATCTCAAACACTGGTATTATGGTCCATTGAATTGATTTTCAGATTGATTTCAGATAGATCACTATTTGTCCTAGGCATGTGGTTCCCACATTAATCCTGTAGAATTAAAATCCTAAAGGGAGCATCCTGAGACACTACTTTAAAAGAACATCAGGTGTTTCTAATACTTAAAGATCTAGAATAAATCTAAGGACCAAGTTAATAACATGTCAACTATAATGCATGTGAGAGTTGAGTTAAGTTTTATTTGGGGCAATATGAGGGCTGAACCCTGGGACATAATACCTCAAATAGCTCTGACAAAGTGTTCCAAAGAGGTAGGGGGGAAGGACAGTATACATGTGATTCTGGTAAAGGGGGAGTACATGCAATCAAGCATATTTACTTTTTAGAAAGTTTCTGCTAGTCTTGTGAAGCTTCTGCTAGTAATGAGAAACAGTCATCACCATGAAGGATTTTAATATTTTAATGCTTTTCTAGGTATGAGGAGATACAAGAATTGGGTTCATACAGTCAGCTCTTGAGAATATCTATCTGAAGAACTGTTCTGCCACTTTCTGGGAGCACAGAGTATCTCATTTCTGCTCTTCACCCTGAACTCCTTCATGGGGGGTGTTGGAGATCAGCAGTGCAGCAGAACATGATTTAATCCTTGTAAGGTAGATGGCAAGCACCCATCAGATCAGATCAGATCAGTCGCTCAGTCGTGTCCGACTCTTTGCGACCCCATGAACTGCAGCACACCAGGCCTCCCTATCCATCACCAGCCCTCGGAGGTCACTCAGACTCATATTCATCGAGTCAGTGATGCCATCCAGCCATCTCATCCTCTGTCGTCCCCTTCTCCTCCTGCCCCCAATCCCTTCCAGCATCAGAGTCTTCTCTAATGAGTCAACTCTTCGTATGAGGTGGCCAAAATACTGGAGTTTCAGCTTTAGCATCATTCCTTCCAAAGAAATCCCAGGGCTGATCTCCTTCAGAATGGACGGTTGGATCTCCTTGCAGTCCAAGGGACTCTCAAGAGTCTTCTCCAACACCACAGTTCAAAAGCATCAATTCTTTGATGCTCAGCCTTCTTCACAGTCCAGCTCTCACATCCATGCATGACCACAGGAAACCATGGCAAGTGCCAATTTGTGGTTTACAATGATAAGATTCTTATCATCCCCTCCAGCCTCACTTCTCACTACTACTTCTTTTACCCCCTTAATGCTATTAAAATATAGACCAATTTGTTACTTTTTGCATCATACAAACATTGCCTTTTTCTGGGATTTTCTCACTGCCTGGATAGATTACCCCTTTATTCTCCTGCCTGTTACAGTTCATGTAGCCCTGCAAAAGCTATAGAGACTTCACAAAGAAGAGACACAAATATGACTTAAACATATAAAAATATGATCCATGTACCTTACGTTAAAGAAAATATAAATTAAAACTGGCATTTATTATGTCAGTAAGTTTTCTCCAACTACAAATCAACCTAATCATACAGTCATCTATTTTTTTTTATTTTGCTTAAAACAGTTCATATAATACAAGATAAAATTTCTCATTGAAATTAGGATAGTTCACATATATGAACTTATGTTATCTGTGTGTAGGATAGAGTTGATTTGCAGACGACTGGAAAACTCTTATCTTTGGAGATGCCTGGGTATCTGGCTTTAATTCTTACTTGTAATGGTGTTGTAGCCATGCAATCTGGGAAACAAATTCACTCACAATGCAGATAAGGGAGTGCAGTTTATTACACCGGTGAGCCCAAGGCAGAGTCTACTCTTAGCCAAGGGCCCTGACCAGTTTTGATGAAAACCTTATATACCCTAAGTGTACGTGCTCAAACCCACCTCCCCAAATGCTCTGAAACTAGTTTTAACAAAGGAAAATAAAGATACAATCAAAGTTAACCGGTGATTCATATGCCTTAAATCCGTGATTCATGATTCGTATGCCTTAAGCCTAGATAGTTCAGATCAGATCAGAGATCAGATGAGTCGCTCAGTCGTGTCCGACGCTTTGCGACCCCATGAATCACAGCACGACAGGCCTCCCTGTCCATTACCAACTCCCGGAGTTCACCCAGACTCACGTCCATCAAGTCAGTGATGCCATCCAGCCATCTCATCCTCTGTCGTCCCCTTCTCCGCCTGCCCCCAATCCCTCCCAGCATCAGAGTCTTCTCCAATGAGTCAACTCTTCGCATGAGGTGGCCAAAGTACTGGAGTTTCAGCTTTAGCATCATTTCTTCCAAAGGAATCCCAGGGCTGATCTCCTTCAGAATGGACTGGTTGGCTCTCCTTGCAGTCCAAGGGACTCTCAAAAGTCTTCTCCAACACCACAGTTCAAAAGCATCAATTCTTCGGTGCTCAGCCTTCTTCACAGTCCAACTCTCACATCCATACATGACCACAGGAAACATCATAGCCTTGACTAGGCGAAACTTTGTTGGCAAAGTAATGTCTCTGCTTTTGAATATGCTATCTAAGTTGGTCATAACTTTCCTTCCAAGGAGTAAGTGTCTTTTAATTTCATGGCTGCAGTCACCATCTGCAGTGATTTTGGAGCTCTTCTCCATCTATTTCCCATGTAGTGATGGGACCAGATGCCATGATCTTCGTTTTCTGAATGTTGAGCTTTAATCCAACTTTTCACTCTCTACTTTCACTTTCATCAAGAGGCTTTTTAGTTCCTCTTCACTTTCTGCCATAAGGGTGGTGTCATCTGCATATCTGACGTTATTGATATTTCTCCCAGCAATCTTGATTCCAGCTTGTGTTTCTTCCAGTCGAGCGTTTCTCATGATGTACTCTGCATATAAGTTAAATAAACATGGTGACAATATACAGCCTTGATGTACTCCTTTTCCTACTTGAAACCAGTCTGTTGTTCCATGTCCAGTTCTAACTGTTGCTTCCTGACCTGCATACAAATTTCTCAAGAGGCAGATCAGGTGGTCTGGTATTCCCATCTCTTTCAGAATTTTCCACAGTTTATTGTGATCCACACAGTCAAAGGCTTTGGTGTAGTCAATAAAGCAGAAATAGATGTTTTTCTGGAACTCTCTTGCTTTTTCCATGATCCAGTGGATGTTGGCAATTTGATCTCTGGTTCCTCTGCCTTTTCTAAAACCAGCTTGAACATCAGGAAGTTCATGGTTCACATATTGCTGAAGCCTGGCTTGGAGAATTTTGAGCATTACTTTACTAGCGTGTGAGATGAGTGCAATTGTGTGGTAGTTTCAGCATTCTTTGGCATTGCCTTTCTTTGGGATTGGGATGAAAACTGACCTTTTCCAGTCCTGTGGCCACTGCTGAGTTTTCCAAATTTGCTGGAATATTGAGTGCAGCGCTTTCACTGCATCATCTTTCAGGATTTGGAATAGCTCCACTGGAATTCCATCACCTCCACTAGCTTTGTTCGAAGTGATGCTTTCTAAGGCCCACTTGACTTCACATTCCAGGATGTCTGGCTCTAGGTCAGTGATCACACCATCATGATTATCTGGGTCATGAAGATCTTTTTTGTACAGTTCTTCTGTGTATTCTTGCCTCCTCTTCTTAATATCTTCTGCTTCTGTTAGGTCCATATCATTTCTGTCCTTTATCGAGCCCATCTTTGCATGAAATGTTCCTTTGGTATCTCTGATTTTCTTGAAGAGATCCCTAGTCTTTCCCATTCTGTTGTTTTCCTCTATTTCTTTGCATTGATCGCTGAGGAAGGCTTTCTTATCTCTTCTTGCTATTCTTTGGAACTCTGCATTCAGATGTTTATATCTTTCCTTCTCTCCTTTGCTTTTCACTTCTCTTCTTTTCACAGCTATTTGTAAGGCCTCCCCAGACAGCCATTTTGCTTTTTTGCATTTCTTTTCCATGGGGATGGTCTTGATCCCGTCTCCTGTACAATGTCCCGAACCTCATTCCATAGTTCATCAAGCACTCTATCTATCAGATCTAGGCCCTTAAATCTATTTCTCACTTCCACTGTATAATCATCAGGGATTTGGTCTCAGAAATCCAAATCTGGAAACTATCTCCCTAAGCCAGCACCAAGCTACTTTTGATGCTCCTTCAGTTCCAGGTAGGAAAACCCATCCCAAGAATGTACATACCATGACCAGCAGGTCATGGTAGTGTTAGTGAGGTTTCATTTCAGTGAAGTCCACTTCCAGGTGTTCAAAGGGCAACGTGCCTTTTAACTGAATCCTCAGAGGTTTCTGTCTGTGCAGAGAGGAGCATTGACCTGTACAGAGGAGCAGGCAGTACAGTTATGAGATTTTGTCCTGCATAGGGAAGAGAGATGGGGAACCAAGAAATATTTTCAAATTAGCTTTTCCAGTTTATCATGGCCTAGGTGGGTCGCTTGGTGTGTTTGGCTTACCAGAGTGGGTGGCAGCTCCTCCGGTACCAATAATTTGCCACTTGGCAATTCCCACCATCCTTTTTCAGTCTTGATGGCCCTTTCCACTTTAGCTAGTTGGTTTTTGGCTTCAGTGTATTTTGGAGAGTCCAGCGTTAGCTCAGGCAGCTCTACCAATACAAGAGCTTTAATAGGGGCTTCACTTGTCACCCCTCCCCCGCTCCCCAAGCCCTTGGCTGCTTGTTTAGCAGTCTTATCTGCCAGTTTGTTCCCTGAACCTGGGGGTATCCTCTTTTTGATGTCCTCAGCAGGGTATGACTGCAACCCTTTCTGGTTCCCAGGAAGCATCTAATAGGGTCTTAATTTCTTCCTTATTTTTAATATCATTTTCGCTAGCTGTCAAAAGGCCTCTCTCCATATACCGAGCCCTGTGTACATGTAGTGTGGCAAAAGCATACCTCGAGTCTGTGTAAATGTTTGTTCTTACCTTTTAACAGCTGGAGGCCCTGGATTAGAGCATATAGTTTGGTCTGTTGAGTGGACCAGTGTGATGGTAGAGAACTAGCCTAAACAATGGTTTCTTCCATGAGTTGGTGATGGACAGGGAGGCCTGGCATGCTGCGATTCATGGGGTCGCAAAGAGTCAGACACGACTGAGCGACTGATCTGATCTGATCTGATCTGATGACTACTGCATATCCTGACAGTCATTGTCCTTGTTTCACCAGGCTGGTGCCATTGGTGTACAGGACCAAATGTGGGTCCCAAATTGGCTGGTCTCTCAAGTCAGGTCTGCTAGCATATTTCCTTGCAATCATGTGAGGGCCCACCTTCTCCCACAGGAAGGAGAATAGCCGGATTTGGGGCCTGACAAGGCTCAATAGTAACATGGGGGTTCTCACATAACAGTCCCTGGTATTGAGTAATCTGGGATGTTGACAGCCATTTATGAGGGTCCCCTCTCAGGAGAGTGTTGACCTCATGTGGGACTTTTACGATCAAACTTGGCCCAAAGTCAGGTTTCTCCTGGACCAGTAAGGCAACTGCCCATATGCAGCAACTGCCCATAAGCATTCCAGCCACCCAGGGCAACATTGTCCAGCGGTAACATAGTCCAGCGGTTTCAGGAGATAAGCCACAGGTCTGTCCTGTGTCCCCATAGTCTGGGAAAACACTCCCATAGCCATCTTGTCCTTTTCAGTCACGTAAAGAGTAAATGGCTTAGCAAGGTCCGGCAGGCCCAAGGCGGGTGCTGATGTAATTGTACTGGGTTTGAGTTCTATTACCAGTGGGACTTGTTTTGCAAGCCCAGGTGGGGGTTGTCTTCCACTCAGACCTGAGGGAATTGTTAACTCTCCCTCGACTGTTTAGCTCCTCCAGTTTCCCTTCTGGGAGACCGTGCAACCTCCATTCATCTTGAGGGGTTACCGAGAGGAAAAGTAAATAGGTGGTTGAGCCAACTCAAAGAGTGGGTCTTTCATGGGGTAAAGGTCACTTGTGCCCCCAGTTTAGACAGCAAGTCTCTTCCCCACAAATGTTCTGGGCATTCAGGGGTGTATAAAAATTCATGAGTCACTTGGTGTCCCCCCATCTGACATTTTCGGGGGCTTGAGACTCAAAGGCTCAATTTATCACCATCTAAGATCCAGCAGCCTCTGGATCTGGTGTGTAAAGTCTACAGGCCTCACACAGTCTTTCATAGAACTCAGAGGGCGATTCACTTTCCCTTTGAATCACTTCGGAGGGTTTTGCCATACTCAGAGGTTTTCAGGCCCCCCTCTTGAGACCTTGTAAAATAGCCACCCGATATCTCTCCAGGTGGCCCCTCCCTTCCTCTGTGTTACAGTCCCAGTTGGGCCTCTAATCAGGGGTGGCTAGCTCTGCCCACTGCTGCAGGTTTGCAGTATTCTCAGGTGCCATTTCTCTTAACCATTTTTAGTTCTCAGTTAGGATCCTGTGTCTTTCCTCAGTGCTGAAAAGGGAGACTCGTAGTTGGATTATGTCATCCCATGTAGGGCGTTGGGTTTGAAAAATAGTCTCCATTAGCCTAATCATGGCTTGTAGCTCCCCCAAGTACAGTGATGTGTGTTTCTGACAGTTTACTATATCCATAGAGGAAAATGGCTGGCAATAATAGGCTACAGGGGGTAAATGGCAGTGCCCCATGCGTCCTGCACTGGAGGCTATTGTAGCTCTCTGAGGGGCATCTGTAGTGGGGTTCTTTCCCTCTGTTCCTTGATGGAGCGCAGCCTTTGTCTAATTCCTGTGTTTTCTTCCCCCTTCCCATCAGTACTCATCAGGAGAGGTGGATACAATCTAGGAGGTTCGGCTGAGGTGTAATTCCGGGGGTGTTGACTGGAGGTCTCAATTGCTGGGATCGGAGACTGCCAGAAGGGCGGCTCTACTATCTCTGGGAGAGCTGGTGAAAGAGCAGCGGCTGCTACAGGAACTTCACCAGGCCCTGGATCAGGCATTAAGGTGGCCTTCGGTCCTGGTGGAGCACTGGGAGGCAGGCGCATCATTATCCAGTATGGGGGAGGGGTCAGGTCATCCCCGTCCAAATCCTGTAGAATTTCCTTTTTTATCATCAGTCAATTTTTGTGCCATTAATATTTTTCCCTTTCCCTTCTGGATACAGAACCTTGTCCAAGTAGGAGGGTCTTGAACTAACCCTAGCCCTGAGTCAATATATGGATATTGATCCAGGTGTCCTGGCTCTCTTGTGACTACTGTATAGACTGTTTCCACTATTTTTAAGTTCGTGGTATTCTCTGGTGGCCATCCTACTCCCATAAGGGGCTATTCAACTTAAGAGAGTATGTGGAGGCAATTAGGCATCATCTTCACCCATAGCCTCCTCCAAATTCCTTCTTTAAATTTTTAATCATGCACTCCAATACAGTTGCCTTAGATTCACTTCCCCTCCATGTTGCTTACCTTCTAGGACCTTCTTCTACTTTTCCTTTTCATTCTGTCTAGGAAGTTCTCTGTACCCTATGTACTTCTGATATTTCCACTCAGTGAAACACTTAAATTGCCATTCCGCCTCCTCTGTAATTGGGGTGAGAAGAGCCTTACCTGCCAGATCACAGAGGGAGAAGGGGGATCAGCATGTCTTCACCTGCTAGTCAACAGGGTGGAACCAGAACACCACGTGGTGCATGACTGTTTCTCCCTTAACTTTTAAAGTCTGTTCTGCCTTGGTGGGCTTGATTAGGTCCTGATAAAAACATAGATGGGTTGAATATCCCACGTCCCAGGCCATCTCTGGAAAAGTCAATTTACACTCGTGTATCCTCCTTCTTCTAGCCTGATAATTCCGAGGGGGTCAAGAATTTCACAGCAGATGGAACACCTCCTCGTGGAGGGCAGAATACGAGCACACAAAGACCAAGTCACTTCTCCTAAAAATTGTCTGATGATTGCTTGGTAATAATTTTCCCCAAGACTGAAGAGACACCACCTCCTAAATGACCTTCACGAATTTCCTTCCTAAGCCCTAACATGCTCATCAATTTGTATACCAAGCAATCGCTGCCACTTGCCTATTCCAGGTTTCTGTGAGTCTGTGCCCCTTCTAGTCCCTCCCAGGGAGGCCCCCTCTTCCACCCTTACGGGTGGGTTACTCCTCACCTAAGCACTCAGATCCCCTGCTGCCATCCACTACCTGCTAACGTGAAAGGTCCAGGCTTTGAGAAGCAGGATCCTTCCAAGAAGGGCAAGGCGCCTTTCCTACTGTAGAAGATTCAAGCTGCATGGCCTCGGAGTAGTACCCCCAAATGGGACTTGTCTCTTCAAAGTGAGGAGTTTCCCGGCCAAGGCACCAAATGTTGTAGCCGCGTGTTCCTGGAAACAAACTCACTCAGAAGGACAATGCAAATAGTGAAGTGCAGTTTATTACACCAGAAGGCCCAAGGCAGAGTCTCTTCTTAGCCAAGGACCCCGACCAGTTTTTTGTGAAAGCCTTATATACCCTAAGTATATATACCCTAACTGCTCAAACCCACCTCCCCAAATTCTCTGAAACTAGTCTGAACAAAGGAAAAGAAAGATACAATCAAAGTTAACCTGTGATTCATATGCTGTAAGCCTACGTAGTTAACACAGGCGATGGCACCCCACTCCAGTGTTCTTGCCTAGAAAACCCCATGGATGGAGGAGCCTGGTAGGCTGCAGTCCATGGGGTTGCAAAGAGTCAGACACGACTGAGCAATTTCCCTTTCACTTTTCACTTTTATGCATTGGAGAAGGAAATGGCAACCCACTCCAGTGTTCTTGCCTGGAGAATCCCAGGGATGGGGGAGCCTGGTGGGCTACTGTCTCTGGGGTCGCACAGAGTCGGACACGACAGAAACGACTTAGCTTAGCAGCAATTATCAATAGGCCTCTGGTCATACCCCAATTAGCATAATAGAATTTATGATTCTATTCAGTTACACAGATAATTAGGGTATTCTTTTAGCCATCTTAGAGTTTAGGTATGAGCCCAGGGGCTCTTCCATAGACGGGGAGAGGGTGTCTGGTTTTCCAGTTGGTATGTAGTTTCCATAGATAATAGGCATACAGCTCAAAGTCCATGGTCTGGCCCAAGATGGAGTCCTACTTTCAAGATGGAGCCTGTTATGTCTGTTTCCTCATTCAATGGGGCATTGGGATTTAAAATCTGAAACTATTGCATTTTGGTAACTTCTAGAACCAATTTGTTTACTGTTTTGCCTCCTTGGTACAACCAGTTAGCCAACCTCACTTGGCTATGTGACCAGAGAGGCATAAAAGGTTCTAATAAGAATTTTATCTCCTGATGAATTCAGATCTTCTGAGGTCGAGATTCACTGCACACATCTTGAAGGATCACTCTGGAGAGGTTTATTAGTAAGAATCACTTGGTGCTTGCACATGGGATTCTTTTAGAGCCCTGGTGCTTATTTGCACTATCATTTTCTTCTTGCACTGTTACCTCTGCCTTTACACTGAAGTCTTACCTGACTACATCTTGTAGGTTCTAGTGGATTGTTTCAAACCTTCAAACTTATGAAATCTTTGTAAACTCCCTGGACAGTGTCACTAAAAGACTCTAATTATGTTTATAATATTTTTCTTAGTAAACTCACACAGGCTCCTAATGATTGCCTTGTTTATAGACTCAATATTACTCTATTTAATTATCTTTTGTAAAACTTCCTGAGGATCAACAGCAAGCTTAAAGGTTTATAGCTCTCAGATTACAATATTCGTCCACTTTTGAAAATTTATATACTTTTCTATCATTAGTTGAACTCCTATACAGCTGACAATAATTTTCAAAGATTTCTCCAATCTCAACCCAATTTAAAAATTTGTTTTAAAACTCTGATAGATGGGACTTCCCTGGTGGTTCAGTGGTTAAGAATACACATGCCACTGCAAGAGACACAAGTTTGATCCATGGTCTGGAAAGATTCCACATGCTGTAGAGCAATTAAGCCTGTGTGCCACAACTATTGAGCCTGTGTTCTAGAGCCTGGAAGCGGCAACTGCAGAGCCCATGTGCCACAACTACTGCAGCCCACATGCCTAGAGTGTCATGCTCCGTAACAAAAGAAGCCACTGCAATGAGAGGCACGTGCACTACAACTAAAGCACAGATCCTGTTCATCGTAACTACAGAAAGCCCACATGCAGCCAAGAAGACCAAGCACAGACAAAAATAATAAAAACAAATAAACAAAATTTAAAACTGATTGATGAAGGTGGGTTAGACACCAAATCAACTGTGACCTGGTGAAACCCAAATTTATATGCATTGCAAGGTACCATGGACTCACTTAATGGGTCCAAGTTTGACCTCAGAGACTAGAAAGTGAGACTCCTATAATTTTTCTCTAGTTAATTCTAAGATTCAAATGTCTATAGGCTCAGATAACACTATTCTACATCTCCTGTCTGCTTCCCTCCAGAGCTCCACTGCCACAATTCTAATTGTTTATTTGATATTAATATGTTACTCCAGAGTCAACATATATAAAATTAGTTTAGTTTGTTTGAAACATTATAACATTGCTAATAATAGTGTTTAATATTTATTATGTGAAAAGCAATATTATTTGCATATGTAGTTTTATTTTGTGTTCATGCCATCCCTTTATAGTAGATGCTTGATTAGTTCTCTTTTACAGATGGGGAAATTGAGGCGCAGAAATGTCATGTAAGTTCCCTGAGATCACAAAGTTAACCAGCAGTAAAGATGCAATTCAAACTCAAATATTTTTATTCCAGAGTTTACAAGTGTAATAACTATTTTACATTGATTTTCATAGAGTTTCTTTTTTCTTTTTTTCTAAATTAACCAGACTTAAAATGTCATTTTCAATATTCACTAATTTCTCACAGTGTCATTAACCAATAACTTTGCGTGTTTTCAGTTCATCCCCATTTCTGATTACACTGTCTCTGGTTTAGGCCCTAGTTTCTGGAGAGCTGGAATACTGCAAGGGTTTCTAAGATGCATTTCTAATTTTTCTTTTGTCTACTCCTCTCTGCATACCATTGAGAAAATGATCTTCCTAAAACAAAACTCTGATGACATCTCAAACTTTCATTGAAAATCTTTTAATAGTGTCATATTATCTACCTAAAGATGTTCTCTGACCATCAAAAAGCCCTTCTATTTTTTCACTTCTATTTCTTTCTTTAGTGATAGTCCTCTTTGATGGAAAGTACAACTCAAATCCTTCATGCTGTTCAATCTTTCAAACTACTTTATCTATTTTCTTTCATTGAGCAAATACCACTATTTATACTTATTTTGTTTTTTAATATTAATTCTATTTTCTTTGCCCATGTCTCCTAAATGTAATTCTATCCTGCTGAGAGCTTAGCTTGACAATATGTACATGATAATTAGTTAATTCACTAACATTTACTGAGTGATTGTTTTGTACTTCATAAACTGAAATACGATACTTCATTTTTTCTGTAGATGTTCTTTAAGAGGAAACATCTCAAAATTTTCAGTACAGCAAAAAGCAATTTAAAAGGGCACTTGCCAACTGGTTCTTAGTTATCACAATGAAAATATCTAGAGTATTTCTTACTATCTTTCCAATCAGTCTAAAGCTGTATTTGAGGGGCAAATAATGATTTTGGTTGCAGCTAAGACACAAAGAAGGGTACTCAAGTATTCACTTCTGAAAACCATGGAGTTAGGAAACCAGGTGAAAGTGTTTTGTGTGTGGAATGGAAGTCACTAAGCTTCTGCATGATGCTGACTTGGAATCTACCAACCCCTCAGCCATGAGGGCTTGACTTTGTGGAGAGCACTCAAGGGATTGACTTTATCATTGTAGAATGGTCTTTATTTAAAGCTAGTGATTTTGTTTTACAAAGAAACGGAGGCCTTTTCATTCTATGCCAGTGTAGCCTAGAGTAAAGAAAACATTTTCTGGGACATTTCTATTCCCTGAACATTATCACATTTATTTATTAACAAGACTTCATCAGAATTTGTTTTCCCTGTATGGATATGATGTGTGTATGTGTGTGTTAAAACATACTTTAAAGTCACATTACTATTGAGTATACTTATGCTGTGTAGATACATAGCAAATAATTGGTTATATAGGTATAATATAATTTTTTTATTATGATGGCACAAAACAAAAGATGTAGGTGCTAGAGCAATCCAATATATCAGTAAAGAAATTTTATTGAAGCATCAATGAGGAATACATGCTTAAATTCGTTCTAGGCTTGAAAAGGTTGATTTACGCTATAGCATTCTCTGAGAAACTTATAACAAAGCTGCAAGTTAGCTGGGAATTATCTAATTCAAATTCACTTCTCAATGCCAGTATATTCTGTACAACACCCTCACCTGATGATATGCATTTGTCCGTATATTAATGAAGAAGCTACTGTTCATGGCACTGAAGCACCTCTCTGAATGGTGCCATAACTTTGACTCCATGGTCACTCAGCAACATACCAAGTACCAGAAGGTGACCTGGAAATAATACATGAGTATTATTTTGTGTGAAGCTTATTGACTTAGAGATTGCAAAAGAAATGAAGAAGAAATAGCCTTACCTAAGGCTTCAGTTAGACAAAGTTGCAATAAAATTCTGTGCATGTGTAACATATAGAATAACTTTCAACATTTTGCCATTTTCATTAAGGATGAGTAATTTTCAAATGGTCATTTGCATTCTGACTAATACAGAAGTTATGCTATTATAGTACTGACTGCAGCAGCTTAGAGGCCAAGGAGTCTGGAGTGGGTTCAAAATTGATTTGATAACTCACTTGAACATAAGGATTATATTTTACTCAAGATGCTAGCTAATATACCATAGGCAATTGATTTTCTAGTTTAATGTAGAAATTCCCCAAATTACTCCATTGGCTCTCAATTTGGGTTGACTAGACAAGAAATCCCCCAGGACACTTCATTAATCCCCAATAAGGGTGAAGCTCTCTGAATTATTAAACCATTCAGTGTTTCAGTTTTTTTACCTGAAGACTAAAGACTACATAGTCCCTGAGGTCCCTCTGGCTCTAATGATTAGATGCAGTTGTCTCCAATTAATTCTTAGCTTTATGGTAATTTGTTCACTTGCTAATATATGAAGAAACACTGAATTATAAAGACTCATGCAACGCTTTTCATACATAAAACTTACAAGTAAATATTTGCTGAATTAATGATTTTCTTTGGGAAAATCACCTGGTTATAACTGCACTCTGTTAAAATAATCAGGGTTCTTTTCTGTAGCCTAAGCTGTGTTTATCCAGTCTCTTACTAGTCTGGAGGGTGTGCAAGGTATAACTACAAAACAACTACTTGAACAAGAAGTCAGATTAGTACTTGAGAAGGATTCATTCTGAAAGGAGGGCAATTGGGTCCAAGGAAGTGCTTCAAATCAACTTATAATCAGTTCAATCTTGTTGAATTAAGGAGGTATGCTACTAACTGTTGTTGTTTAGTCACTAAGTTATGTCCAACTCTTTTTGCAACCCCATGGACCGTAAACTGCCAGACTCCTCTGTCAATGGGATTTCACAGGCAAAAGTATTGGAGTGGGTTGCCATTTCCTTTTCCAAGGGATCTTTCTGACCCAGGGGACTGGTACATTTATTTATTTTTATTTTTAAATGGCTCAAATATGCCTTTTATAATATAATGTAATTGTATTTACATTGTAAATACCATGTATTTAATTGTATTTAATTAATACATTAATCAGATCAGATCAGATCAGTCTCTCAGTCATGTCCGACTCTTTGCGACCCCATGAACCGCAGCACGCCAGGCCTCCCTGTCCATCACCAGCTCCCGGAGGTCACTCAGACTCACATCCATCGAGTCAGTGATGCCATCCAGCCATCTCATCCTCTGTCGTCCCCTTCTCCTCCTGCCCTCAATCCCTCCCAGCATCAGAGTCTTCTCCAATGAGTCAACTCTTCGCATGAGGTGGCCAAAATACTGGAGTTTCAGCTTTAGCATCATTCCTACTAAAGAAATTCCAGGATTGATCTCCTTCAGAATGGACTGGTTGGATCTCCTTGCAGTCCAAGGGACTCTCAAGAGTCTTCTCCAACACCACAGTTCAAAAGCATCAATTCTTCGGTGCTCAGCCTTCTTCACAGTCCAGCTCTCACATCCATACATGACCACAGGAAAGACCATAGCCTTGACTAGGCAAACCTTTGTTGGTAAAGTAATGTCTCTGCTTTTGAATATGCTATCTAGGTTGGTCATAACTTTCCTTCCAAGGAGCAAGCGTCTTTTAATTTCATGGCTGCAGTCACCATCTGCAGTGATTTTGGAGCCCAGAAAAACAAAGTCTGACACTGTTTCCACTGTTTCCCCATCTATTTCCCATGCAGTGATGGGACCAGATGCCATGATCTTCGTTTTCTGAATGTTGAGCTTTAAGCCAACCTTTTCACTCTCCACTTTCACTTTCATCAAGAGGCTTTTTAGCCCCTCTTCACTTTCTGCCATAAGAGTGGTGTCATCTGCATATCTGAGGTTATTGATATTTCTCCCGGCAATCTTGATTCCAACTTGTGTTTCTTCCAGTCCAGCATTTCTCATGATGTACTCTGCATATAAGTTAAATAAACATGGTGACAATATGCAGCCTTGACGTACTCCTTTTCCTATTTGGAACCAGTCTGTTGTTCCATGACCAGTTCTAACTGTTGCTTCCTGACCTGCATACAGATTTACAGTGTATTTAATGTATTTAATTGTACATACAATTGTATTTACAATTGTAATCATACAATGTAATATATTGTAATTGTATTAAATTACATAGAATATAATAACTATGTAATATATATAAATATTGAAATGAGCCACTTTGTTGAATTTCTGAAGACTTTGGCTAAGTAGAAATTAGGATTTTGAGGCCCAACTAACTGACTTTCAAGAAGAGTGAGAACACAGTGGGCTCTGGTGAGCTTATGTAGGAACAGAAGCTTTGTGAGTGTCAGGAAATGCTGTCAGCAACTCTGAAAGCCCAAGAGCAGAAGTGGTGACTT
This sequence comes from Tragelaphus eurycerus, assembly GCA_935064755.1. Classification (NCBI taxonomy): domain Eukaryota; kingdom Metazoa; phylum Chordata; class Mammalia; order Artiodactyla; family Bovidae; genus Tragelaphus; species Tragelaphus eurycerus. Next base: position 348,257 of record CAKXYN010000246.1, read on the forward strand.
TGTGTGCATAAGACACTTCAAAAGCATGGTAAATATAGGGCAGGAAAGGAAATGGCCTTGGAAACTAAGGAGAATTGTTCCTGCATCCATGGCAGAAACAAGGACAGAAGGAAGGAGCATGAAACCTGTTTATGCTTTGGCTTTAACTGGTAACAAAACTTTGTAAGACTATCCCAAGTGTCTTAAGTTGTTGTCCATATTGTTATGTTTGTTTTGTGCAATATTAATTATATAATTTTGAATCAGAATTAATATTCAAGCTGTTTCTTAGGGCTTCCCAGGTGACACAGTGGTAAAGAACCTACTTACCAATGCAGAAGATACAAGGGACACAGATTTGATCCCTGGGTCAGTAGGAAATGGCAACCCACTCCAGTATTCTTGGCAGGATCCCATGGACAGAGGAGCCTAGCTGGTTACAGTCCAAGGGTCAAAAAGGAGGACATGACTAAGTGATTGAGTGCATGCATACACCCATCCCCCCACACACAAACTACTTCTTAAATGTTATTACATTTATCTATATAAAGCTCTAAGATATATTGTTATCTTCCTTATTAAACTGTAATCTTGAGGATATGTCATTTGTCTTCCTTGAAGATGCATCATAATCTTGAAATTATGTTATTTTACTCTATGTCCATATCTGCATAATCTTGTTTCTCACTGAATGAGAAACAACATTTTTCAAATGGATAAACTGAAGTTTGAGGATTTTAAATTTAGACAGTTGAGCTTTCAACTGATACTTAAACTAAATCTTCTGCATAGCAAACACAGGAAATAGTTACAATAAATTTAAACTGTAATTTAAAAAACTTAAACATCTTCCATGAATTAAAAATAGAAGTGGTTATAAGCCCGAGTGATATTTAAGCAGAAATGTTGAATAAACTCTTACCAGGGAAGAATTAGAGTTGAAATAATTATGGATCTGACATAGACCAGAACCTATCGGTAATAAAGTTCTTGCCAATCTGTGGTGAAATTAATAGAAAATAAAAGAAATGTAGTGAGTATTAAATGAAGATCAATTTATCTAATATTGTATAATAACCTTAATTTAAGATAACATATCTTTGACTTCTGGTATAAAAATTTTTTTATTATATAATGTCATGGTTGGTCTTTCTATCTTTCTGTCTATATATATGTGTCTATCTTTCATCTTGTGTTGGCAACATAAAAATAAAGGAACCCCCTCATCAGTTCCTCTTTTAAAATTTTTACTGAACTAAAAACATTCAAAACCATCAGATTCTATCACCCGTTCAATCTTAGAACTTTTATTCCTCATTAGAAAACTGATAGATATTATTGTGAAGATTTTTTTAAAATTTCTGGTTCAGTATGAACTGACTTTTAAGGTTAAATTGTTTACACAATCTATTGTATAAAACTGGAGTGCAACCTATCTCCAGAGTGAATGTTTCTGGAAAGAACAATCCAGTCACATGGAAGAAAAGCAAAGTCTGGGATAAAAAAGCCACCCCATTCACACTCATTTGGAAGCGCTGCCCCAAGACGGACATTGCTTGCTGATGTACAGTTAATCTATAATTACTGTTCCAACTTGAACAGAAGTTTGGTAGGTAACATTAAAAAAATAACCAACTCTTGACTCTTGTACTCCAATTAACACACCTGGATGACATTTTATCAGGAAATATTATGAACTATTTTATTTAGATTTGGATTTTTTTCTCTTATTCTACAAAAATAAAATAATAATTCATCACCTTGTTTTCTTTTTGTTCTCTATCAAATTCAAATTTGAGTGAAAATTGCTTTGATTTGAGCTGTTTGTTTTCTATGGTGATTTTAAATACTTATCTACCTGTACCTGTATAGTTTCTTCAATCAGTGATGCTATTTTCATTTTCTCTGACTGAAATAATTCTATTTCCAATAGTGGTAATAATAGTAATTTTTATTTAAAAATTATTATAGTTAAAAGCAAATAAAAATCTTCCTTAGGTAATGGAGGGATAGCAAAATTTTTAGGCAGAACACATATAACCAGCTCACATGCCACAATATTTTACTGCTTTATAGATACATCTCATATACACATAAATATAGCAATAGTAATACGTTTAAATTAGATAGAAACTGTCCCAGAGGTTATTTATGTGGAAACTAGAGTAATAGTGGTCTTCCCTTGTGGCTCAGCTGGTAAAGAATCTGCCTGCAACACGGGAGACGTGGGTCCGATCCCTGGGCTGGGAAGATCTTCTGGAGGAGGGGAAGGCAACCCACTCCAGTATTCTGGCCTAGAGAATTTCACGGACTGTATAGTCTATGGGGTTGCAAAGAGTTGGACACAATGGAGCAACTTTCATTTCAGGGTAATAGAAATGAGAATTTTGTACTAATTTTTATTAGGACAAAATTTTGGTCATGATGGAGATAGATATAGACACCATACTGCATTTTAGGAGAATTTTCCTCTGCTGTTTGTGAAGCAGCTGAGAAAAGACATCTTCTGCCAATCAAACTAGTATCTTTAATTCGATCGTATTGCCCAAACCTAGAATATGAGCAGGAGAAGTGACAACGTATTTTCCCCCAGGATTGCTTCATAAAGAAAACTCTATAGGAAATTTGTTAAAGGCTACTGAAAGGAAGTTTGAGGTAAGAAAATATCGACATAAGCTATGAAATAGCTTATTTCAGCGAACATAAGCTCATTTTATGTACACACCAGTAGACGTAATAACTGTGCTGTTTTTTGGGTATTTGTTTTTTCCCTTTATTTTAATAGAAAGGAGCAAAAGGGGAAAATATAAATTGTTTCAAAGTTATTACAATAACAGACTATCCTCCGGTGTCACTTCCATCACAGGTTCCTCACTGATGCTTTCTTATCCACTGGAGTGTGATGTTTGGCTCATGTTCTTCTATAACAGTCTGATCACTTCTATCACAACCTTTATCACACTATTGGAATTTTCCATTTGTTCATTGATTCCATCATCTAGAATGTGGACTTCTTGAGTGTACTTAATATATATGTCTTTGTCATCTTTATATCTTCAACACCTAGAATAGTGCCTAATAGACAAAATAATAATCAGTTGCTGCTTCTGCTGCTGCTGCTGCTGCTAAGTCATTTCAGTTGTGTCCAACTCTGTGCGACCCCGTAGACAGCAGCCCACCAGGCTCCCCTGTTCCTGGGATTTTCCAGGCAAGAGTACTGGAGTGGGGTGCCATTGCCTTCTCCGAATAATCAGCTAATATGACTAAAAAGCCTCTTGATGAAAGTGAAACAGGAGAGTGAAAAAGTTGGCTTAAAGCTCAACATTCAGAAAACTAAGATCATGGCATCTGGTCCCATCACTTCATGGCAAATAGATGGGGAAATAGTGGAAACAGTGTCAGACATTATTTTGGGGGCTTCAAAATCACTGCAGATGGTGATTGCAGCCATGAAATTAAAAGACACTTACTCCTTGGAAGGAGGGTTATGACCGACCTAGATCAGATCAGATCAGATCAGTCGCTCAGTCGTGTCCAACTCTTTGTGACCCCATGAATCACAGCATGACAGGCCTCCCTGTCAATCACCAACTCCCGGAGTTCACTCAGACTTACATCCATCAAGTCAGTGATGCCATCCAGCTATCTCATCCTCTGTCGTCCCCTTCTCCTCCTGCCCCCAATCCCTCCCAGCATCAGAGTCTTCTCCAATGAGTCAACTCTTCACATGAGGTGGCCAAAGTACTGGAGTTTCAGCTTTAGCATTATTCCTTCCAAAGAAATCCCAGGGCTGATCTCCTTCAGAATGGACTGGTTGAATCTCCTTGCAGTCCAAGGGACGCTCAAGAGTCTTCTCCAACACCACAGTTCAAAAGCATCAATTCTTCGGCGCTCAGCCTTCTTCACAGTCCAGCTCTCACATCCATACAAGACCACAGGAAAGACCATAGCCTTGACTAGGCGAACCTTTGTTGGCAAAGTGATGTCTCTGCTTTTGAATATGCTATCTAGGTTGGTCATAACTTTCCTTCCAAGGAGTAAGCGTCTTTTAATTTCTTGGCTGCAGTCACCATCTGCAGTGATTTTGGAGCCCAGAAAAATAAAGTCTGACACTGTTTCTACTGTTTCCCCATCTATTTCCCATGTAGTGATGGGACCAGATGCCATGATCTTTGTTTTCTGAATGTTGAGCTTTAAGCCAACTTTTTCACTCTCCTCTTTCACTTTCATCAAGAGGCTTTTTAGTTCCTCTTCACTTTCTGCCATAAAGTGGTGTCATCTGCATATCTGAGGTTATTGATATTTCTCCCAGCAATCTTGATTCCAACTTGTGTTTCTTCCAGACCAGCGTTTCTCATGATGTACTCAGCATATAAGTCAAATAAACATGGTGACAATATGCAGCCTTGACGTACTCCTTTTCCTATTTGGAATCAGTCTGTTGTTACATGACCAGTTCTAACTGTTGCTTCCTGACCTGCATGCAGATTTCTCAAGAGGCAGATCAGGTGGTCTGGTATTCCCATCTCTTTCAGAATTTTCCACAGTTTATTGTGATCTACACAGCCAAAGGCTTTGGCATAGTCAATAAAGCAGAAATAGATGTTTTTCTGGAACTCTCTTGCTTTTTCCATGATCCAGCAGATGCTGGCAATTTGATCTCTGGTTCCTCTGCCTTTTCTAAAACCAGCTTGAACATCAGGAATTCACAGGTAACATATTCAAAAGCAGAGACATTACTTTGCCAACAAAGCTCCATCTAGTCAAGGCTATGGTTTTTCCAGTGGTCATGTATGAATGTGAGAGTTGAACTGTGAAGAAAGCTGAGTGGAGTCGGACATGACTGAGCGACTGATCTGATCTGATCTGAAAGAATTGATGCTTTTGAACTGTGTTGTTGGAGAAGACTCTTGAGAGTCCCTTGGACTGCAAGGAGATCCAACTAGTCCATTCTAAAGGAGATCAGTCCTGGGTGTTCTTTGGAAGGAATGATGCTGAAGCTGAAACTCCAGTACTTTGGCCACCTCATGGGAAGAGTCGACTCATTGGAAAAGACTCTGATGCTGGGAGGGATTGGGGGAAGAAGAAGGAGACGACAGAAGATGAGATGGCTGTATGGCATCACTGACTCGTTGGACGTGAGTTTGAGTGAATTCCGGGAGTTGGTGATGGACAGGGAGGCCTGGCATGCTGCAATTCATGGGGTCACAAAGAGTTGGACACGACTGAGCGACTAAACTGGACTCAACCGAACTGACATCTTAAATGGAGAAGGATATGGCAACCCACTCCAGTATTCTTGCCTAGGAAATCCCATGGACAAAGTCTGAGCCTGGTGGATGACAGTCCATGGGGTCGAAAGGAGTCAGACTTGACTTAGCTCTGAGCATGTCTTCTCAGTTATTTAGAGCATAAATATCTATAGTTAGTGACTATTAGATGTGCATACTCTAGTTGAAGTTTCTAGGTATTCATGTCAATAATTTTTAAAAGTCAGATGCCCTATAAAGTCTAAGTAGATAATTTTGCATCTGTATTGTAGACTGAATATTTAATCATAACAAGAATACATTTAATCTTACAGTTTCACTGCTATTTTAAAGCTTGTCCTCTAGATGGCAACATTGAATAACCATTCTGCAAATTTCTAAGTAAAGCTTTTATGGCTACCTTTAATTAACGTTTTGTATTTTAAAATAAACATATTTCCCCGAACCCCTACATCTTCTAGTGTTGAAGAAACTATAATACTAAAGTCTCACTTTTGTATCCAGTAACCTTGAATGTACATGTTGAAAGAAACCACTCGCAGTTTTGAAGAATAAAAGTTAACCTAGAAGAAAGGTTCAAGTTAGCTCTGCTCAAATTTCCACATGTAAGAAATGTAACATGTTTTAAATGTAACATATGTTTCCTGCCAAGTAATTTATATCAATAGGTGTATTTAAATACAATAGTAAATCAGTGCTTGTTCTTTTGAGGTAAAAATTAATTTTCCTGCTATATTTATTCAAATTCAACAGAACATTTCTAGTATTTAATGTGATGTTAATAGGAATACAGTCATTTCTAAAGGAATTGCTCTAATAAAAATAACCACCCCCCTCAAATAACCACAACACGTAAAAGAGTTTTTGCAATTAAAAAAATACCATTTAAAAGCTACCAACAATGTCGTATATTCGATTATCACACCTGGGCATGTATTGTTACAGTTTCTATTCTCCATTTTTTAGATTGTAGCCACCTAATAAACAAAGCTTTACTAATATATGTTCATTCAAATGTTCAAAACAGTACTGTGAAATAGAAAGGTACCAAGTAATGTTTCACAGAGGTTAATTGACTGTGTGTGATCTGTCAGAGGCAAAGCCAAAAAATAGATCTCTGTACTTCTTATCTCTAGACAATGACAACTGCTCATGGTTATAATTTTAGCATTATATTTATAGGCAGTTCAACCACTTTACGTGGCTTCTGAGAGATAGGCTAGTGTCTGCTTTCATGCTATCTTATGTTAGAATTTTGTTATATATACAATTTATGTTTTTGCTTATAGCTTTTGGGGGCTTTATGTGCTAGTGAAGCATGCAATAGGTGAATTAAAAGCATTGACTATTAAAGCTAATATTCATATTCCTTCCTATTTCTTTCTGTAAAATACCTTTAGAAAATTGTCTTAAATTCTTTAATGAGGCTATTCTGAATTGAATGGGATTTTTAAAAAGATAATTTTAGGATAGCAACTAGAGATGCTTCATGGTCAGATGAAAACAGGGGGAGGACTCATCAGAGCCACATGAAATTAACTAGGTGAGTGAGGGAAGCAGAAATTCTGTAAGGCAGGCAAGAAGAAACTGGTGTGTGGGGAGCTTAGAGGAACTGGTCACTGCCTGCAGTGGCATGAAACAGATGGAGCTTTCTGACAGGTGCAGTGAGATGTACCCCAGACAGCATATTCACAGGTTTTAAACATTCTGCACACTGATACTCTATTAGCAAGGAGGACATATTCCAACATCATAATTTGCTAAAGCAGAATTACTAGATGAAGAAATCAAATAGATGGCACATTCTGGGGTATAAATTTCCCTGCCACTTCATCTTTGAGGGACAATTTCTTTTTTCTTGGCCTGAGGCCAAGGAGCATCAGGCTCCACTTACTGATGCTTGCTATCATTCATGCTTTATGAAAAGAACTCTAACCTCTCTTGGAAGAAGGAGAAACTGCCTGTGACACAGTGATCAGATGGTCCTAATCTTCGGAAAGCTCCTCTGATATCCCTGAAATCAGAACATTAGGCCACATCACTACTCAGGAAATCCACAAGCTCCCCAGTAGGGCTCGGGTCTCAACAAATACCCTTTGTTCATCATGTGCTTATTGCTATTTAATTCCCACTGTTGTTGTTTAGTTGCTAAGTCACATTCGACTCTTGCAACCCATGGACTGTAGCCTGCCAGTCTCCTCTGTCCATGACATTTCCCGGCAAGAATACTGGAGTATATTATCATTCTTTTTCCAGGGGATCTTCCTGATCCAGCTATTGAACCTGTATCTCTTGCATTGGCAGATGAGTTCTTTACCACTTTGCCACCTGAGAAGTCCATGAGAATTGTTTAATACTTTTTTATTACTTACTTGAAGGTAAAGCACTGCTTGAAAATTGTTTTCTTAAAATGTTGATTTTACAGATTTTAAAATTTTCCTCCAAAAATAAAACTATCTTTTAGTATTCGGTAATAATGGTAACTATGACTCTAACTTTCTACAGAAATAATCACTCAATACTTAAATCTTAGTTCTAATACATTTAAAATCCTAAAACAAATCTATTGAATCTCAGCCTATTAATTTTAACTTAGACGATAAAAAGAACCTAATGAATAACGAGGTTTGGAACATATGTTCTCTGGTTATTTTTGGACTTCTAGTTTCTGGGAGAAGGGCATGGCGACCCACTCCAGTATTCTTGCCTGGAGAATCCCCATGGATAGAAGAGCCTGGAGGGCTATAGTCCATAGGGTTGCAAAGTGTCAGACACGACTGAAGCAACTTAGCAGGGAATAGTCTACCATTTGGTGATTAAGAATGAATAAAATTTATGGAAATGTACAGCTATTTGCAACTATGGAGAAAATGATGCATAGAAAGGCTGGCTCATTGTTTCTCTCTCTCTCTCACACACACACACACACGCACACACACTGCACTGCATGATGGTGAAACACTTTGCTCTGAAGCAGCCTCTGTAGACATCCATTATAGTTTATATTGTACTGTACTGCAATTGTTCTTTTATTTTTATACTTTTCTTATTTTACTGTAAGTGCCCTGGGTCCAGGACTTGTGTTTCTCCTTTATATCTTCAGAGTATTATACAATACATGGCAGATATTAATAGACACTGAACAAATGAATGTTCTTGACTCATAGGTTAATTAATAACTCTTCATAGAGAAGTTGGCGTTTTGAATTCACCATGATGGCTTTATAATTTCTTTATAAAAGGATCTGTTTGGTAGAGTTGGATAATATTTGCTCTAAAGTTCAATTTCATTTCAAGTTTATTTCTTTTACATAGATGTGTCATTTGGAGTGGCAGTGTGAGAAGGCAGAGTCAATGTTTGAAATACATTGAACCAGTATTTTCCTCTTGATAGCAATGGATAAAAAGTTTTACAACATATTTCAGCATGCTGAATACTTTGAAAATTCTATCTGGAGACTTTTTAGGGTCAAAGGCAAACAATTATTAAAAACAAACAAACACCTGTATAGATTCTTCCATGTTTCTTAAAATAATTTTTGTATAATAAAATCTTGTTTATTGCATACAATAGAGACTCAACTCAAACTAATTTAAGAGAAAACCTGTTGATTCATGCTATATAACAAATACAAATTTAGAAACAGTTACATTCAGAGATTTAAATGAAGAAGTTTCTTTCTCCATCATTTTGTGAAGCTTCAGTTCAGTTCAGTTGCTCAGTCATGTTTGATTCTTTGCGACCCCATGAATCGCAGTACACCAGGCCTCCTTGTCCATCACCAACTCCTGGAGTTCACTCAAACTCATGTCCATTGAGTCAGTGATGCCATCCAGCCATCTCATCCTCCGTCGTCCCCTTCTCTTCCTGCCCCTAATCCCTCCCAGCATCAGAGTCTTTTCCAGTGAGTCAAATCTTCTCACAAGGTGGCCAAAGTATTGGAGTTTCAGCTTTAGCATCATTCCTTCCAAAGAAATCCCAGGGCTGATCTCCTTTAGAATGGACTGTTTAGATCTCCTTGCAGTCCAAGGGACTTTCAAGAGTCTTTTCCATCACCACAGTTCAAAAGCATCAATTCTTCAGCCCTCAGCCTTCTTCACAGTCCAACTCTCACATCCATACATGATCACAGGAAAAACCATAGCCTTGACTAGACGGATCTTTGTTGGCAAAGTAATGTCTCTGCTTTTCAATATGCTATCTAGATTGGTCATAGCCCTCCTTCCAAGGAGTAAGCGTCTTTTAATTTCATGGCTGCAGTTACCATCTGCAGTGATTCTGGAGCCCAGAAAAATAAAGTCTGACACTGTTTCCACTGTTTCCCCAGCTATTTCCCATGAACTGATGGGACCAGATGCCATGATCTTTGTTTTCTGAATGTTGAGCTCTAAGCCAACTTTTTCCACTCTCCTCTTTCACTTTCATCATGAGGCTTTTTAGTTCCTCTTCACTTTCTGCCATAAAGTGGTGTCATCTGCATATCTGAGGTTTTGATATTTATGCCGGCAATCTTGATTCCAGCTTGTGCTTCTTCCAGCACAGCATTTCTCATGATGTATTCTGCATAGAACTTAAATAAGCAGGGTGACAATACACAGCCTTGATGTACTCCTTTTCCTATTTGGAACCAGTCTGTTATTCCATGTCCAGTTCTAACTGTTGCTTCCTGACCTGCATATAGGTTTCTCAAGAGGAAGATCAGGTGGACTGGTATTTCCATCTCTTTCAGAATTTTCCACAGTTTATTGTGATCCACACAGTCAAAGGCTTTGGCATAGTCAATAAAACAGAAATAGATGTTTTTCTGGAACTCTCTTGCTTTTTCCATGATCCAGCGGATGTTGGCAATTTGATCTCTGATTCCTCTGCCTTTTCTAAAACCAGCTTGAACATCTAGATGTTCACAGTCCATGTATTTCAGAAGCCTGGCTTGAAGAATTTTGAGCATTACTTTACTAGCATGTGAGATGAGTGCAATTGTGCAGTAGTTTGAGCATTCTTTGGCATTGCCTTTCTTTGGGATTGGAATGAAAACTGACCTTTTCCAGTCCTGTAGCCACTGCTGAATTTTCCAAATTTGCTGGCATATTGAGTGCGGCACTTTCACAGCATCATCTTTCAGGATTTGAAATAGCTCAACTGGAATTCCATCACCTCCACTAGCTTTGTTCATAGTTATGCTTTTTAAGGCCCACTTGACTTCACATTCCAGGATGTCTGACTCTAGGTGAGTGATCAATTATCTTTCAAGCTTCACACTGTATTAATTTATTTCCAAACTAGATCTACATGTAGGTAAAGATTAATTCTTGTAGCTTTATAACAGTATCCGTATGGTTCTCTATCCCTATATCAAATCTCAGTAAATACCTTGATTCTGCATGGCTCAGTTTATGTCCTGAATCTGGAACCATCCCTGAATCAAAATGACTTTTGGCAGATGTATGAAATCTTCTCATTAAGATTAAGCACCTGGGTCATGTGCTTTCCCTTTTGGGTAGTAGTGGAGAGTCAGTGTCAACCATGCCTAAAGCATATGAAATGGGTTCTGTATGAAAGATGTTTTTTTAAGTGAAAGACAGAGGAAGAGATTGTGCTGATATATACCAAAAGTTGTGCACTTGAAGTTGTAAATATATTGTCTAAATTATATAGTTCATGCATGTATATGTGTTGCCTGTCTACTTAATTCTATTGCAGTAGACACTGAGTGACAAACACCATCTGTTCTCTAGCATGTGCCTCAGTACTTCATGTATTTCTCTTACTCTTTTCCCTTTCCTTCATAGTGCTCTCTTTAGCCTTTTTAGACTAAAGGCTATGCTATGCTATGCTAAGTCACTTCAGTCGTGTCCGACTCTGTGCGACCCCATAGATGGTAGCCTACCAGGCTCCCCTGTCCCTGGGATTCTCCAGGCAAGAACACTGGAGTGGGTTGCCATTTCCTTCTCCAATGCATGACAGTGAAAAGTGAAAGTGAAGTCGCTCAGTCGTGTCCGACTCTTAGCGACCCCATGGACTGCAGCCTACCAGGCTCCTCCGTCCATGGGATTTTCCAGGCAAGAGTACTGGAGTGGGGTGCCATTGCCTTCTCCAGACTAAAGGCTAGCACTTAACTTTTAACAGCTCTGGGCATTTACTTCAAGAGAAAAATTCTTTATTTCCCAATTTCAGAATCCTAGTGAATAGGCTCTTCAGTTCAGTGTGGTCTTATGCCCATCCCCTAACCAATTGTATGGCCTGGGAAGCAAGATAACACTGTATAAAATTATTAGTCCATCATTAACTATGATTTTCAGAAAATCCAGAGATTAAGGAAACAACAAAACATATGTCCTACAAAAGAGTCAAAGCACTTTTAGCAGTGTTGGTGTTGGTGTAGGTACCATGGTTCTTTATTGCTTCTACTAACTAGAGGCTCAGCTGTTCTCTGATGAACTTGCTCTCCTAGATTATTTACCGTGTCACCATTCAGTCAGAATTATTATTTATTTCTCAAAAGAACACAGTGCCAAAGCAGAGTAGTTTAAGACATAGACAGCGCAGATGATTCTCTTTTACCACATGATGGAATTCAGGTATAGTTGCCCAGGCATATATCTTCTGTGGCAAAGCCAGCATTTGACATTAGTTCTTTCCTTCCGAGAACCTCTTGTTTCCTCTAAATCAGAGAATGTAAACTAGCAGCTCACAAATGATTCTAAATCATAAAAATACTTTGTTTGGGTCTGCACAGTGTTGATCTGGAGATAATTTATTTTTAAAAATCAACTTGAACTTTTAGAAACCAGGATATCAATGTAGTGCAAATGAGGCCAGGACAAATCATTCTTCCCTTCAATGATTGGCGATCAGTCAGAGCCTCTGTCTACCTTGCCAGAGCTCCATACAAATATTAATTATTTATCTGGCCGTCAGTTCAGAGCAGGACTTGTAGAATATTCAAGAGCTCAGGTTAGTGAGCTGAGGAACAGGGAGCAAGATAAAGACAAAGACTCTTCAAAAATTTGCTGAGGGAAAGTTGTTACCTTCTGGTCATTATCTGTTTACACTGAAATTCAAAATAATTGCCCTCTGGGACCTAGCAAAATCCAGTGCTCACAACATAAGCCAGATGATAGAAGATTCTCCTCTAAAGCTCATAGCAATGTAAATGCTGAAACATCTTCACAGGCTGTCAAGGGTTACAAAATTTATAATCCATACTGTTTTCCATTAAGTCATACAGCTCACTGACTCTGCTAAATTAAATTTCTTCACCACTTGTTGAAACTGATTTTCAAAGTATTGAGTCAATCAGCTAGACTTCTTCTTTGACACCTACTACAAATGTTAATCCTACTTCAATTGTTAATCCTATTATTTTATCCCTGTAACACAATTGAGAACAGCAAAAAAGGCTAAGTAGCTCCATAGATCTTATGCCACAAATAATTTTTATGAAGGGAAACAAGGGAAAAACAAGATGTCTAGAAGTGAAGGTGATAAAATTGCAAAAAATAAGTTAACCAAATTTTAAAAGACTTTGCCACTTAATTGATATGTCCATGGTGAAGTGAGCTTTTCACTAAGGAATACCCAGAGAACAAAAGACTTCTAGAGCATAGTAAACCTACATGCAAAAAATTAAGCAGAAATATTGTTTCAGATCTCAATACACCCCTGGCATTCCTGTCCTAAAAAGACATATCTGTATTTGTTTTTCAGGACTGCATAACAAGTTTCAACAGGCTAAACAGCTTAAGTAACAAAAATTTTTTTGTATGAAAGACAATTTTATTTTTTTTATCTCAGATTCTAGAGACTTTCATCATTAACATTCACTTACATAGACTCAGATTTGGGAGAATTTCATTTGTACTCTAGTCCATCTTTTTTTGCCTACATAACTTTTTTTCCCCTCAGCATTCAGGATGTTATAACATCTCATACTGAATAATGTTATTAATTACTTCAAGAAGGAAAATATACACAAGTAAAAAGTTTGGCATAAACTCCATCACTATTTCTATATTTCTTATAACATTTACCATGCACTACTCCAGTCCTTTTAAGTTCCTTTGTAAGTCTAATACCCTATGGTAAATATATTTCCCTCAGTTTTACTGAGATATAATTGACATACAGCAATGTATGATTTTAAAGTGCACAACATAATGATTTGTATTTATGTGTATCACAAAGTGATTTTCACAATAAGATTAGTGAACATCCATCATCTCATATAGGTACAAAATTAAAGAAATAGAAATGTTCTTTTCTCATAATGAGAATCCTTAGAATGCACTCTCAACAACTTTTATATATAACATATAGCAGAGTTACTCATATTTATCATGGTGTACATTATGTCCCTAGTACTTATTTATCTTATAAATGGAAGTTTGTACCTTTTGATTGCCTTCATCCAATTTCTGCCTCCCCTAACCCCCACCATCTTACTTTTGATAACTACAAAACTGACCTCCTTTTTATGAGTCTATTTGTTAAGCAACAGAAATTTGTTATCTCATAGTACTAATGGCCAGAAGTCCAAGGTCAAAGTAGGTTTGGTTCCTTCTTTTGTTTTATTGAAGTATAGTTTATCTACAATGTTTCAGATATACAGCAAAATGATTTAGTTATACAAACACAAATACATGTATATTCTTTATATATATATATATATATATATATATATTATTTTACAAAATATATTGAATGTAGTTCTATAGTTCCCTGTGTTATACATTAGGTCCTTGTTGTTTATTTTGTACATGCTGCTGTGTGTTATCTATTAATCCCAAATTCCCAATTTATTCCTCCCTCCTCCTTCCCCCTTTGGTAACCTTAAATTTGTTTTCTATGTCTGTGAGTCTACTTCTGTTTTATAAATAAGTTCATTTAGATCATTTTTTTTAGATTCCACATATAACTAATATCATATGATATCTGTCTTTCTCTGTCTGACTTACTTCACTTATAGGTTGGTTCCCTCTGAGGAATATAAGGGAAAAATCATTTTAGGTCTCTCTCCATGGCTTGCACATAGCTGTATTCTCTTTATGTCTTCATGTCATTTTTTTCTATTTAATTTCCTCTTCTTAAAAGGACATAAATCATATTGAATTAGGGCTTACCTGAATGGCTTCATTGTAATTAAACCAGCTCTGTATATATATACCATCTCCAAATATCGTCAGATTATGTCTTAGAGCTTAAGGACTTCAACACATGAATTTGGGAGGAGACACAATTCAGATATATATATATATATATATATATATATATATATATATATAGATATAGATATAGATATAGATATAAATACTATAGATATAAAGTATATATCCTACTTATGTTGTGTAAGATAACCTGGGAATTCCCTGGTTGTCCAGGGATTAAGGCTTCATGCTTCCACTGCTGACAGCCTAGATTTGATCCCTAGGGAACTAAGATTCCATGAGATGCAGTGTGGTAAAAAAGAAAGAAAAAATGAGAAGACCAATGTTAAAAGGGACTAACAGTTGATAAGTTTATCAGTTTTCTTCTCAGTCCTTTGTTGTACACAGGCAACCTTGAAAATGCCTGAGAATTCCACATGAGAAAGAAGACACACAAAAAACATGAAGCAGAGCTCAGAACTGAGTATCAGTCTGGCAAGTCTATAGTTTTGACCAATGAAAAATCTAGTATGGTGTGCAACCCTACTGTAAAAATATCTCTGGAGCAATTTACCCACAATGCAGAGAAGAATAATTCTGATAGTTTTCCAGGGACCTTGGTGGGTTTGTTGTTAAGATAAAGATTTATAAACATTTCTCAAAGTGTAAAGAATTTTGTTTCAGGAACAAAGTTGTCTTAAGCAATCTCCCACTGAAGGTAGAGAATCATTAAGAGCTGTACCAGATGAATGCTAGAATCATTTGGAGAATCTATCTGAAGTCATCATGAAAATAAAAAGGAGGTCCAGCAAATCCAAATATGCCTCAAAGCTTGGATGTAAAATAATAAGAAAATACTGCTTATATTTTTGAGCAAAATAGTCAGATTTAGCATGGAGGACAGCGCTAGAGCTGGATGGCAATCTCCCACAGATCTATGTAGAACTCATTTCTTCAGGCTAGAGGGCCAGCTCAAAATATTGATGGTAGTGTGTTTCTTATTAGGGCATATTTGAAAGCTGAGTGCCGAAGAATTGATGCTTTTGAACTGTGGTGTTGGAGAAGACTCTTGAGAGTCCTTTGGACTGCAAGGAGATCCAACCAGTCCATTCTGAAGGAGATCAGTCCCGGGTGTTCATTGGAAGGACTGATGTTGAAGCTGAAACTCCAATACTTTGGCCACCCCGTGCTGAGAGTTGACTCATTGGAAAAGACTCTGTTGCTGGGAGGGATTGAGGGTAGGAGGAGAAGGGGATGACAGAGGATGAGATGGCTGGATGGCATCACAGACTCGATGCACATGAGTTTGGGTGAACTCTGGGAGTTGGTGATGGACAGGGAGGCATGGCGTGCTGTGATTCATGGGGTCGCAAAGAGTTGGACATGACTGACCAGCTGAACTGAACTGAATCCCTCTGTATTCAAGGATTCATTCAAATGATACTAGGCAAAACAAAACAAAACACTAAACAAATGGCACTAATTATGAATCTGTGTTTCTTTTTCCCCCCAAACTGTAACTGTATCCACTCTGTCTTTCAACTTCTTATATTCCTTTATCTGGGTTCACTTTCACAAAATCTGAGAAAAATGGTGTATTTTACATTTATCAATCTATCAATCATCTAATCAACCTTTCTATATATGTTTCAGATCAGATCAGATCAGTCGCTCAGTCGTGTCTGACTCTTTGCGACCCCATGAACTGCAGCACGCCAGGCCTCCCTATCCATCACCAGCTCTCGGAGGTCACTCAGACTCACATTCATCGAGTCAGTGATGCCATCCAGCCATCTCATCCTCTGTCGTCCCCTTCTCCTCCTGCCGTCAATCCCTCCCAGCATCAGAGTCTTCTCCAATGAGTCAACTCTTCGCATGAGGTGGCCAAAATACTGGAGTTTCAGCTTTAGCATCATTCCTTCCAAAGAAATCCCAGGGCTGATCTCCTTCATAATGGACCGGTTGGATCTCCTTGCAGTCCAAGGGACTCTCAAGAGTCTTCTCCAACAACACAGTTCAAAAGCATCAATTCTTCGGCGCTCAGCCTTCTTCACAGTCCAGCTCTCACATCCATACATGACCACAGGAAAGACCATTGCCTTGACTAGACGAATCTTTGTTGGCAAAGTGATGTCTCTGCTTTTGAATATGCTATCTAGGTTGGTCATAACTTTCCTTCCAAGGAGTAAGCGTCTTTTAATTTCATGGCTGCAGTCACCATCTGCAGTGATTTTGGAGCCCAGAAAAAGAAAGTCTGACACTGTTTCCACTGTTTCCCCAGCTATTTCCCATGAACTGATGGGACCAGATGCCATGATCTTCCTTTTCTGAATGTTGAGCTTTAAGCCAACCTTTTCACTCTCCACTTTCACTTTCATCAAGAGGCTTTTTAGTTCCTCTTCACTTTCTGCCATAAGGGTGGTATCATCTGCATATCTGAGGTTATTGATATTTTTCCCGGCAATCTTGATTTCAGCTTGTGTTTCCTCCAGTCCAGCATTTCTCATAATGTACTCTGCATATAAGTTAAATAAACACGGTGACAATATACAGCCTTGACGTACTCCTTTTCCTATTTTGAACCAGTCTGTTGTTCCATGACCAGTTCTAACTGTTGCTTCCTGACCTACATACAGATTTCTCAAGAGGCAGATCAGGTGGTCTGGTATTCCCATCTCTTTCAGAATTTTCCACAGTTTATTGTGATCCACACAGTCAAAGGCTTTGGCATAGTCAATAAAGCAGAAATAGATGTTTTTCTGGAACTCTCTTGCTTTTTCGATGATCCAGCGGATGTTGGCAATTTGATCTCTGGTTCCTCTGCCTTTTCTAAATTCAGCTTGAACATCAGGAAGTTCACGGTTCACATATTGCTGAAGCCTGGCTTGGAGAATTTTGAGCATTACTGCTATGTAATACTATTTTCAGCCAGCTGTTTGTCTTGGGATTATAACTATATCAGTAAATATAATTCTACTTCATCTATTTTTTGGGCTTCCCTGGAGGCTCAGCTGATAAAGAATCCCCCTGCAATGTGGCGAGAGCTGGGTTCCATCCCTGGATCGGGAAGATCCACTGGAGAAGGGGAAGGCTACCCACTCTAGTATTCTGGCCTGGAGAATTCCATGGGCTATATAGTCCTCGGGGTCGCAAAGAGTCAGGCACAACTGAGCAACTTTCACATATTAAAACATAACATCATCTCTTTTAACGACTAGATAGGAGTCTGTGATATAAACATAATGTAATTTATTTAAACTTTCTTTTTGAAGAGTAAACTGATTTCTACTATTTTTGTTTGCTTTTATGAAAAAGAGGAAGTGGTGGCAATGTTCTTTAGTGGCATAGGTTTGTCTTCAGAAAATGATGATAGGATTTGTGAAAAGATACCATTAGGCAGGCCCAGTAAAAGAATATAAAGTTTCTAGAATGAAATGAAAAGAATAAGAAACTTATTCATTCACTAAACTATATAAAGCAGAGACAAATGACATGCTTACATTTAGAGGTATAGCCTACATACATTTTCAAAGTTTCTCATCACAATATCTGATAGAACCAACTGGGTTAATAATTAATTCATTGAAAGACATTCTGAACATGAAACTAGATTTAGAACTAGGATATATGCTGAAGCTGATTTTGTTCCTAAATATTTCAATAAAGTTAAAAAGTTCAGAAGACTATTCAAGAATAAATGGTTCCTTCTTTCAAACATAATTGTATAAATATTTTCTCAAAACATTGATTTTTCTTGAGTAGGTTATACAATGCTACCAAATTTTTCTTAATTCATTAGTAAAAGCACTTCCTCCAGGGTCTTCCTTCTGACACTGAGGTTCAAATTTTTAGAGAAGTGTGAATTGCAACCAATTTTCAATTCTGTAGAAAGACTAATTTTTGAATTAAAACCATCATTTATTAAGAATTTACCACATGGCAGTCACTTTGCCAAACAGTTTCCTATATGATGATACTGAATCCTTGTAGGTCCCGTCAGATCAAATCAGATCAGTCGCTCAGTCGTGTCCGACTCTTTGCGACCCCATAAACTGCAGCACGCCAGGCCTCCCTGTCCATCACCAGCTCCCGGAGGTCACTCAGACCCATATTCATCGAGTCAGTGATGTTGCCTATAATTATTTCTATCCTACAGATGAAGAGACTGAGGTTTGAAGAAGTAAAAATGCTTTCTCAGTGTCTCATAGCTAGCAAATGATGCATTCATCTGATATCAAATCTGGTACTCTCAACCACTGTGCTTTCTTCCTTTTCTGGCTTAGCAGAACTATAATAGAGGCATGTCTACTATAAAAGAGAACCACCGAGATTCAAGTGGTTTAAATTTTCTGCATCTTTCAAATTTATCTCATTACTTTTGTAGTCCATGTTAGCCTCTTTCTGTGGAATAAAATATTTTCTCTATGATGAATCTGACTGTCTATAAAAATTTTGGTTAGCCAGTAAATTGTTATCAATGTATATATAAATGTTAAAATAAATTAATGAAAGATATCAGTTTTTCCTTAGTTATTCTATCATAAAAGCATAATTAAAAATATTATTTGTAATATGATATGCAATATGTGTAAATATAAAGTACAATTGTCAAATATACTTCTTAATTATATTTCAACAAAAACTGTATAACTCCTCACTATGAATATTTTATTTTAACAGCACTAATATGAAAAAAAATCAAAAATTAAATTATATATCTTTTATATCAGAGAAAATCTATCATTTTCTATATTTCCTGTGAAAAATTTTTTTGTTATCTTTTCAACGATTCCCAACCAGACATAGGTATTCTATGCCTGAGTGGAACAAAGAATTATTTCTTTGACAATTGAATGGCTTTGAAAGTAGCAGGATATTAGAACCAAAAAAATAGATCACCAACCTCCAGAGCAAGAAGACAATAGTGTCTTCTTCTTAATGTTGAGCTTGTTCATAGGGCAGACTTTTTCAAATATCAGTTATAGTTGATACATGGAAAAGAAAAGAACATAGATACGAAGACAGAAAAAGTACCTTTGCAAAATGAATAAAGAGAAAATTTCTTATTGGGATATGATGTTACACATTTGGAAGATTTTTGAGGTTTCCAACGTAGCATTCTATTATTTCAAAGATAGGTATTTTGCATAACTTTATAATTTATTGTCTATACTTGCAACATAAAGTGTTTTAATGATAGAGTTTGATTTTTAAATATTTTTATTCATTTGTATTTTTCTGCATCCCTTTTAAACGGTAGATCTTATGCTTTAAAAAATAAATTATTTTCTAAGGAATCTGTTGCAACCTGCTTAATAGTTTAGGTTCTTTAAATCTTCAGCTAATTTCTCTTTGTTAAAAAAAATCACAAAACATATACCTTACATTATATTTTTCCACTTCCTGTGATTAACAAAAAAAAAAAAACAAACCTTAAAGTGAAGCAGGGCATTTTGGTGGCCCTTGGTTTACGGCATCAGTGTTTCATCACAAAACCTTTGTGGTAAGCAGACAAGCAAGGACATTTTAAGTTCCTTCACCAAGTGAATGCATGTACTGTTTCATTCTGTTCAGTTCATCAAGACATTAAGTTATTTGGGTGACTTCTAAGCACTTTTATCTATATTCTTCGTGCTATGTGTTCTTAAACTTTTAGGTTTTACAGTATGCATTCACATTTTTACATTTAATCAACATTAATGTGATATAATTTGCATACAATAGGTATCCACTAAAGTGAAATTTTAATGACTGTTTTATAGCTACATACGTTTGAGAAACCATTGCCTCAATCAAGATACAGAACATTACACTCAAAACATTGCCAAGCCTCATTGCATCTATTCCTTCCTCTGCTCCTGGTTCCAGGCAACCACTGATTTGCCTTCTGTCACTGTAGATTTATGTTGTGTTTTCTAGAATTTTCTAAGATTGAAATCATATGTACTCTTTCATGGTTGGGTTCCTTCAATCGGCATTGTTAAGATTCATCTATGCTTTATGAATCCATGCAGATATAAATAATCTGGGCTTTTTGGTATTACTGAGTAATATTCCATTCTTTGTTATATACACTCCTTTGCAAGTAGACATGTTTTCATTTCTCTTGGGTAAATACTTAGAATGGAATTGATGAGTGTAAGGATGACGAATGTCTAGTTTTTTGCAATGTTGCCAAAGGATTTCCTGTGACAGTAATATAATTTTTAATTTCCTCCAGCAACAAGATATACTAACGTAAGATATGAAATGCCAGTTCCATTTACTCTTTATCCTCACCAACACTTGTTATTGTTGTCTTTAAAAAAAAATCTAGTGATTCTGGTACGTGTAAAATAAGTAACCTACATGTACATGGTCAGTAAACACTAATGCATAGGTGTGCGTGCGTGTCTGTATGTGTGTGTGTGTATACATTTGAAAAGGGAGGTAGGTAAAACTGCTGAATTTGAAATTCCTCATCCTTCAGTGAGTGGTTATATTCTTATTGGACAATCATTTATAGTCTTCTATATTTTCTATATTTATTTTTACTTATATAAAGATATATATTATAATATATTTTATAATATATATTTTATGAAGTATATAACATACATTATATATAACAAATATATAATACATATTATATAAATATATATTATATAAATATATATTTATATTTTATATATAAATATTTCTTTACAAATCATTATCCCATTTTTCACTGAGTTGTCTTCGTATTATTGAACCTAAGCTCTTCATATAGTCTGGGCTGAAGTATTATGTCAGATAAAAGTTTAGGGAATATTTCTCACATATAGTGGCTTCCATTTTAACTTTCTTAATTGTATTTTTGAAACAGTTTTTAATTGTATTTCTAAAACATTTTTTTAATTAATGAAATCAATCTTATTAATGTTTTATGCTTTGTACTTTTGTGTTTTACCTAAGAAAACATTGCCTACCTGTGGGTTTGCAACCTCCTTGGGAGCTTCCAGGGTGAAATCTACAACTGATCCTCATCCATGGAGGGCAAGAAGAGACCAAAGAAAGAGGTAGACCATTTTGGATTTGTTAGTGGCAGGTTTAATAGCTAAGGGAACTTACTACGAGGCTTGTCATGGGCAGCCACATGATGAGTAGATTGAGCCAGCTGGCCATAATCTTAAAAGATTGTATAGAGGCCTTAACCAGGTTAAGTCACATACACAGCCCAAACAGTCTCATCACCACATTATTATTTCAAAGCTGTAATTTTGGGACAGTTTCCTGGAGCAGGAATGGCAAGCAGAAAGCACATTTCAAGGACCAGAGGAGGGAGTAGGAAGGCCTCAATTATCTGGGTCCAGCCCCTGGGTCAAACTAGTGGTCATGTCTTCTTGGTGACCTCCCCCAACACTACTTCAAGTTGCAAAGACATTTTTCTGTTTTATTTTAGAAATATTCTACTTGTGGGTGTTTTATTGAGATTTGTGATATTTCTGATTTAATTTTTATATGTGGGTGAAATAAGGATTGGTGAAATTTTTAAATATGGATACCCAGTGTCCCAATGCCATTTATTGAAAAACTTTTCTTTCTACATTGATTTACCAACCCATCAAAAATTAAGCAACCTGCAACCTGTTACAAAAATCTACATACACACACTAAATTTGCTTAGTCTTATAATAGTTTTGCTAATTCCTTAGGACATCTTACTATTCAATAATTATCATTTACAAATATAAACAGTTTTAAATTATATAAATTTGGGGTTTCTTTGCTTTCCTCACTGCTCTATTTGGTCTGATTTTACTATCATATTATGCTGATATAAAAAAACAGAAAGTATTTCCTCACCCTCTATTTTTAGAAAGATCTTGTATAAATTTTGCATTACTTGTTCCTTGAACGTTTGATAGAGTGAAAGTGGCTCAGGCCTGTCCAACTCTTTGCGACCCCATGAACTGTAGTCCACCAGGCTCTTCTGTCCATGGGTGTCTCCAGGCAAAAATACTGGAGTGGGTTCCCTTTCCTTCTCCAGTGGGATTATCCCGACCCAGGGATTGTACCCGGGTTTCCTGCACTGCAGGTAGACTCTACTATCCATGCCACCAGGGAAGCCCCTGTGTGATAGAGTGGAATAATTTAAACCTAGAATTTTCTAGATGAGAGTGTTTTTGAAAAAAAATCTTTTTTAATAAATATAGGACTATATGATTTTCTACTTTATTTTGTAGACATTAGAACATTATTATAAACAACCTTATGCCAACATTTTGAAAGCTTAAATGAAATAGAAAAACTTGGAAAACAATGAAAATTTATAAAAGTATCATTATGCTAATTTCCAATTTTTTAAAATTGTGGTAAAATACACATAATGTAAACTTTACTATCTTAACCATTTTAAATGTATAGTTCAGTGACATAGTCATGTTATTGTACAACCATCATTATGGTCTATCTTCAGAGCTCGTTTTGCAAAACTGAAACTCTATACTCATTACTCAATAACTCTCTGTCCCCACTCTCTACTGGAGTGAGGATCCCCACTCCCCACTCCCTATCCCCACTCCCTCCAGTCCCTGACAAACAACATTCTACTTTTTGTCTGTATGATTTTGACTATTATAAGTACCACATGTAAGTTAAATCATATAGTATTTGTCTTTTTATGACTGGCTTATTTCACTTAGCATAATGTCTTCAGTGTTCGTTCATGTGCTTACATGTGCCAGACTTTCCTTCCTTTTTAAGGCTGGATAATATCCCATTGTATGTATATACCATATTTGCTTATCCATTCATCTGTTAATGGGCACTTGGGTTGCTTCTGTCTTTTAACTGTTATTAATAATGCTGTTATGAATATGGGCCTACAAATATCTCTTTGAGATCTTCGTCTCAGCTCTTTTTTTATTGTTTTTATTTTATTCTTTTTAATTTAATTTTATTTAACTTTACAATATTGCAATGGTTTTGCCATATATCAAAATGAATCTGCCACAGGTATACATGTGTTCCCCATCCCGAACCCTCCTCCCCGGTCTCAGCTCTTTTGAGGGTGTTCCCAGAAGTAAAATTGACAAATCATATGTTAATTCTATTTCTTTCTTTTTTTTTTTTTGAGGAAACACCATACTCTTCACAGTGGCCATATCCTCTTAAATTCCCACCAACAGTGCACAGTATTCCAATTTCTTTATACCTTCTCTAATGCTTGCTATTTTCTGTTTCTGTTTGTTTGTCTGGTTTTTTGATAGCAGCCATTCCAGGGAGTATGCATTGTAGTTTTGATTTGCATTTCTCTAATGATGTGATGATAATCTTCTTTTCATAAATGTGTTGACCATCTCAATATCTTTAGAGAAATGGCTGTTCTAATCATTTGATCATTTTTGAGTTGAATTGTTTGTTTTATTACTGAGTTTTAGGAATTTCCTATACATTCTGAATATTAATCCCTTAACAGATCTATGATTTGCAAATTTCTCTCATTCTGTTGAGCTGCCTTTTTTTTTCTGTTGATAGTGTCTATTGATAGCATTTTCAAAAACTTTCATTAAATTCAATTTGCTTATTTTTTCTTTTATTGTCTGTGCCTTGGTATCACATCCAAGATGATATTGCCAAAATTCAATGTCAGGGAGCTTTTTGTGCTACATTTTCTTCTAAGAATTTTATAGTTTAAGGTCTTACATTTAGGGCATGTCTCCATTTTGAGTTAATTTTTGTATATGGTTTTAAGTAAGAGTCTTACTTTATTTTGGGGGAGAAGTTTTTTTTATAAATATCAAATAAGTGTGGATAATAGAGATTTTTTTATTGCTTCCTTATTTTTATTATTGTTATTCTATCAATTTCTGTAAGCAAGGTGCTAGCATCTGTTTTATTTGTGGAATTGTGTTTCTGACTTCAGTTCTGTCAATTTCTACAGCAAATATTTGTGTACTTACAGGCTCCGTTATTAGGCAAAAGCACATTTATGAATATTATGTCTTCCTGATGAATTTGCCCCTTTATGTTACAAAAATGATTTTTATATTGAATAATCATCTTTGCATTTAAATTATTTAAATATATTGTGGAATTTGTTTTACCTCAAGATGCTCTGAGATTAAAATATTTATCCTTATCTTTACAGTATTTTGAGTTAATGGGGTGCTACTTTATGGGAAATGTAGAAACTTTGTGACTATAACATTCTGTTCATTTTCCTCCATATCCTTTATGATAAAGTTGTCATATATATTATACCTACAAGATATTTTTCACTTTAAATGTGAATTTTTTTTTTAAATTTTAAAACACTTAGGACACAAAAATTGTTTTTCAAAAATATTTCCATAGATAGTTGTCATTCTTAATGCTCTTCATTCATTTCTGAAGATAAATGGTTTCTTGTGGTATCACTATCTATCATTCTAAAAAAAAAATACCCTGTAGCATTTCCATAGTGCACTTCTGTTAGCAACAAATTCTTAGTTTTCCTTCTTTATAATTTTTTAAAATTTTATCTTCATTCTTAAATAATATTTTCAGTTGATATAGAATTTTGGGTTGAAAGATTATTATTTCATTATTTAGCGATATTATTTCCCTCTCTTTGCTTCTATGGCCTCTTTTAAGAATTTTATAGTCTTGTTAATTTTTTTCTTTATGTAATAGGTAATCTTTCTATGATTCTTTCAAATTTCCTTTGTATTGGTGGTTTCAATAGTTTGACTGTAAGATACCTTGACATAATTTTCTCTATATTTATGCTATTTGAAGTTTGATGAGATTTAGAATCTATGAATGTATATGTCTCACCAGATTTTGGAAGTTTTTGTCATTATAGCTTCGAAGACTTGTTTCTACTCCACCCTCTCTCCTTTCTTCTTGAGACTCCAATGATCTGTTTTTTAGAACTTTGATATTTTCTCAAAGGTACTGATGGTTTGAATTCTTTTCTCTCATCTTTAGATTGGATAATTTCTATTGATTTATTTTTCATATTAATTATTGACTATTTCCTCTTTCATATAACTCTTCTATTTAAGCCCATGTGGTGAAATATTTTATTTTGTATATATATATTTTTTCATTTCACTTTTTGTTTTGTTTTGTTGCTGTTTAGTCACTAAGTCATGTCCAGCTCTTTGTAACCCCATGGACTGTAGACCACCAGGCTCCTCTGTCCATGGGATTTCCCAGACAAGAATACTGGAGTGTGTTGCCATTTCCTTCTCAGAGGATCTTCGTGACCCAGGGATCATTATGCTATCATACCAAATATTTTCACTGCTCTAAAAGTCCACTGTGCTCTGCTTATTCATCCCTACCTCCTCCTACCACCACCAGGCCCTAGCAAACATTGATCTTTTCACTGTCTGTACAGTTTTACATTTTCTACAGTGTCATATACAAGGAATCATATAACATGTAGCCTTTTCAAATTGAATTCTTTCACTTAGTAGTATAAATTTAAAGTTCTTTCATGTCTTTACATGGATGAATAGCTCATTTATTTTAGTACTGAATAACATTTAATTGTCTGCATGTACCTCTGTTTATTTATCCATTCTACTGAAAGATATTTTGATTGCTTTAGGTTTTGGCAATTATGAATAAAGTTGCTATAAACATCTATTGCAATTTTATATGGACATATGTTTTCAACTTCTTTGAGAAATACCAAGGAGTGTAATTACTAGATCATATGGAAAGACTTTGTCTAGTTTTGTAAGAAAGCACTAAATAATCTCTTCCCAAGTGGCTCTATCATTTTGCATCCTTACTAGTAATGAATGAGGGAGAGGGCAATGGCACCTTACTCCAGTGCTCTTGCCTGGAGGATCCCATGGGTGGAGGAGCCTGGTGGGCTGCAGTCCATGGGGTCGCTAAGATTCGGACATGACTGAGCAACTTCACTTTCACTTTTCACTTTCATGCATTGGAGAAGGAAATGGCAACCCACTCCAGTTTTCTTGCTTGGAGAATCCCAGGGACAGGGGAGCCTGGTGGGCTGCCGTCTATGGGGTCGCACAGAGTCTGACATGGCTGAAGTGACTTAGCAGCAGCAGTAATGAATGAGACTTGCTGTTGGTCCATATTCTTGTTAGTATGTGTTGTCAGTGTCCCAGATTTTGGTCATTCTACTAAGTGTAGAGTGATATCTCATTATTTTAACTTGAAAATTTCTGAAGCTATATGATATGGAACATCTTTTCATGTGCTTATTTGTCATGCATATATATCTTCTTTGGTAAGGTATCTGTTAAGGTCCTTGGCCCATTTTAAAAATTGGATTGTTTATTTACTTATTGTTGAGTTTTAAGAGTACTTCATATATCTTTAATAATAGTTTTTTATCATATGTGTCTTTAGAAAATGTTTTCTCCCAGTTTGTAACTTGTCTTCTTATTCTCTTGACATTTTCTTTGTCGGAGCAGAAGTTTTTAACATTAATAAAATTCAGCTTATCAATTGTTTGTTCTTGGATTATGCCTTTAGTATTTTACCTAAAATGTTATTGCTAAACTCAAGATTATCTGTTAAAAGGTTTTCTCTTCTGTTATATACTTGAGTTTTATAGTTTCACATTTTTCATTAAAGTATTAATGTGTGATCCATTTTGAGTTAATTTTTGTGAAGATTCTATGGTTTCTGTCTATATTCTTTTTTTTGGGGGGAGGGCATGTGACTGTCCAATAGTTCTAGTACTATTTGTTGAAAAGACTATTTTTGTTCCATTGTATTACTTTTGCTGCTTTGTCAAAGATCAGTTGGCTGTATTTATGTGGGTCTATTTCTGACTCTTTATTCTGTTCCATTGATCCATTTGTCTATTTTTTTCACCAACACCACACTGTCTTGCTCACTGAAGCTTTATAGTAAGTATTGAAATGGGGTAGCATGTGTCCCCCAAATTTGTTCTTGTCCTTCAATATTATATTGGCTATTCTGGGTATTTTGTTTCTCCAGATTAATTTTAGAATCACTCTGAGTCTAGTTTACATTCCAAAGGATCTGTTTTTTAGATGCTTAGTACTCCATATGGAAGCAGAATACCTACAGTATATTTATTGGATGTTACAAGTTTGGAAGAAATCAAAGAAAGAAAGTTATACCAAACAAATAAATAATCACAATCATTCTGAAAATAATAATGTGACCGCTTGTCTCACATAAAACATTTTTATAAAGCCTATAAAAGAATCTGTACTATTTATTTGCTCATCTATCTCCTTGCCACTATTGAGTAGAATGGATTTCTATTGTGATTGTTTTCTTTTACCTACTAGGGAAGAATTTTCCTTTTTTTCAATGAACGTATCATCTATATTTTATTCTGATCTCATATGTCTAAAAATTGTAATTTTTCCATTCTGCATTACTTCAACTTTTCTGTCTACTATTCTGACAATTTCTTAATCACACTGTTATAAATAAAAATAAATGTAATATCTCATAAAAATTTGGTCACACATCTGTAAAGAGGGTATAGAAATGCTGTGCTAATATTTTAATGATGTGACCTTCCTATAATCCCTAAATTATCTTTTCAGTTCCTCAAATTGCTTTGGTAAAGACAATTGGCTTTGAGGTAGAAAAATCTGATTTCATATTTATGAAATAATATTCACCCATCCTCACCATTTATACAATATTTTCCAAGTTGTTTAACTTCTAACATATTTAACTTTTTATATTAAATGCAATAGCAAAATTTCATTAGATTGATAAAAACTTAAATAGGAAAATTTGGTAATATATCTGACATAGTACCAGGTATATAGTATTTAGTGATCAATTATTTTCCCCAAAGAACAATATCTTAAATATGAAATATTCTGTTACATCAGAGCTTATTTAAACTGAAAATCATAATTTTGTCTTAAATAATGAGCAGAAATGACATACAAAAAAGTTTTCAATGTAATTCATTTGTTTTGTGGAATCATTTTAAATTATAAATGTTTTACATACAGGTTTCTCTTTTCCTGAAAAAATATAACACATATTTTAATTAAGTTTTATTATCTTAGTGAGAACCATATTAATTTAACTGCACACTTAATTTCTGAAGAAAAATGATCTGAATACTAATGTTCAGATTTATATGTTATTTAGATTTGAAGGTGAATATTTTTAGCGGTTGAGTACAGGATTTACATTGGCAGCTATTTAAATCTCATTAAGGATAAAGAAGTTTTGTTATTATGCTTAATAAAGGTCAGTTCTACCTAGTGAGATTTGTGAAATTTCCACCTATTTACAAATAATGCTATTTGTTTTCAGAACAAATTTATAGCTAAAATTGTATTATTTATTTTATTATTTGTTCTTATATATATTTTTAAATATTAAAAATATAATTACCCCCCAAATTAACAAATGACCCAGTCCAATGGTCATGAACTAGGTAAATGTACCACTCTCACTTAGAACATCAGTTTATGCAAGTCACTGAACCATCAAAATTGAAGATGGTGAAATAAAATGCCAATGTCACTTTGTTCTGATTGGTTTCAGTTTGACCTGTTCTCCCTCACTTCACAGGCACCTAGGTGTTTGTTTTAGCTGCCAGTTCAGCTGCCTTTAGCAGCTTTAAGACTGTTATCAGATGCAAAAGCAACAGCATTCGGTAGACTTCTCTGCCAACTATGTAAAATCAGGTAACTATAAGGCTCTAATTTTCTGTTATTCACTGTAGCTCTATTGCTCTGATGAAACCTAACTTGGGTGTTGGAAGTAAAAGTGAAAGTGTTAATTGTTCAGTCCTGTCCAACTCTTTGTGACCCCATGGACTGTAGCCCTCCTGGCTCCTCTGTTCATGGGATTCTTCAGGCAAGAATATTGGAGAGGGTAACCATTGCCTTCTCCAAGAAATCTTCCTGACCAAAGGATTAAACCTAGATCTCTTGCATTGCAGGCAGATTCTGTACCATCAGAGCCACAGGGTTTGGTTCAAATTATATCATTTTATGTGGATAATGCTAGACTAGACTGAAATTACTTAGGGAATATTAACTGGACAAATTGTGTTTAAATACAGAGTTCTGTAACCAAATCACTTTAAGACACATTGTATTTCTTTGACATCCTGAGATGCTATCCATTGGTAGAACATAACCAATAACTAATCAGCACAGAAGCTTGCTGATAGTCTTTAAAATGAAGTCTCTTGAGTTTCAAAAGACAAATGCAAGATATTCAGCACAAACAGGGATCTCTTTTATAATTCAGTTCAGTTCAGTCACACAGTCGTGTCCAGCTCTTTGTGACCCCATGAACCACAGCACGCAAGGCCTCCCTGTCCATCACCAACTCCCGGAGCTTACCGAAACTCATGTCCATTGAGTCAGTGATGCCATCCAACCATCTCATTTTCTGTTGTCCCCATCTCCTCCTGCCCTCAATCTTTCCCAGCATCAGGGTCTTTTCAAACGAGTCAGTTCTTCACATGAGGTGGCCAAAATATTGTAGTTTCAGCATTAGCATCATTCCTTCCAATGAACACACAGGACTGATCTCCTTTGGGATGAACTCGTTGGATCTTGCAGTCTGAGGGACTCTCAAGAGTCTTTTCCAATACCACAGTTCAAAAGCATCAATTCTTTGGAGCTCAGCTTTCTTTTTAGTCTAAATTGCATATCCATACATGACTACTGGAAAAACCATAGCCTTCACAAAGGTGGACTTTTCTTGGCAAAGTAATGTCTCTGCTTTTGAATATGCTATCTAGGTTGGTCATAACTTTTCTTCCAAGGAGTAAGGCTTTTAACTTCATGGCTGCAATGACCATCTGCATTGAGTTTGGAGCCCAAAATAATAAAGTCAGCCATTATCTCGCCTGTTTTCCCATCTATTTGCCATAAACTGATGGAACCAGATGCCATGATCTTCGTTTTCTTAAAATGTTGAACTTTAAGCAAACTTTTTCACTCTCCTTTTTCACTTTCATCTAGAGACTCTTTAGTTCTTCTTCACTTTCTGCCATAAGGGTGGTGTCAGCTGATTATCTGAGATTATTGATATTTCTCCTGACAATCTTGATTCCAGCTTGTGCTTCATCCTGACCAGCATTAATCATGAGGTACTCTTCTGCTGCTGCTGCTGCTAAGTCACTTCAGTCGTGTCCAACTCTGTGTGACCTCATAGACGGCAGCGCACCAGGCTCCCCAGTCCCTGGGATTCTCCAGGAAAGAACACTAGAATGGGTTGCCATTTCCACCTTCAATGCATGAAAGTGAAAAGTGAAAGTGAAGTCACTCAGTCCTGTCTGACACTTAGTGACCACATGGACTGCAGGCCTACAAGGCTGCTCCGTCCACGGGATTTTCCAGGCAAGAGTACTGGAGTGGGTTGCCATTGCCTTCTCCAATACAGCCTTGACATATTCCTTTTCCTGTTTGGAAACAGTGTGCTGATCCATGTCCAGTTCTAACTGTTGCTTCCTGACCTGCATACAGGTTTCTCAAGAGGCAGATCATGTGGTCTGGTATTCTTATTTCAGAATTTTCCACAGTTGATTGTGATCCACACGGTCAAAGGCTTTGGCATAGTTAATAAAGCAGAAATAGATGTTTTTCTGGAACTCTCTTGCTTTTTCGATGATCCAACAGTGTTGGCAATTGAAATTCTGGTTCTTCTGCCTTTTCTAAAACCAGCTTGAACATCTGGAAATTCACAGTTCATGTATTGCTGAAGCCTGGCTTGGAAAATTTGAAGCATCACTTTACTAGCATGTGAGATGAGTGCAAGTGTGCAGTAGTTTGAGCATTCTTTGGCATTGCCTTTCTTTGGGATTGGAATGGAAACTGACCTTTTCCAGTCTGGTGGCCACTGCTGAGTTTTCCAAATTTGCTGGCATATTGAGTGCAACACTGTCACAGCATCATCTTTCAGGATTGAAATAGCTCCACTGGAATTCCATCACCTCCACTAGCTTTGTTTGTAGTGATGCTTTCTAAGGCCCACTTGACTTCACATTCCAGGATGTCTGGCTCTAGGTGAGTGATCACACCATTGTGATTATCTGGGCCGTGAAGATCTTTTTGTACAGTTCTTCTGTGTATTCTTGCCACTTCTTAATATCTTCTGCTTCCGTTTAGTCTCTACAATTGCTGTCCTTTATTGAACCCATCTTTGCATGAAATGTTCCCTTGTGTCTCTAATTTTCTTGAAGAGATCTCTAGTCTTTCCCATTCGGTTGTTTTCCTCTATTTCTTTGCATTGATCGCTGAGGAAGGTTTTCTTATCTTTCTTTGCTCCTCTTTTGAACTCTGCATTCAAATAGGAATATCTTTCCTTTTCTCCTTTGCTTTTCGCTTCTCTTCTTTTCACAGCTATTTGTAAAGCCTCCCCAGACAGCCATTTTGCTTTTTTGCTTTTCTTTTCCATGTGGATGGTCTGGATCCCTGTCTTCTGTACAATGTCATGAACCTCAGTCCATAGCTCACCAGGCATTCTGTCTATCAGATTAGTCCCTTAAATCTATTTCTCACTTCCACTGTATAATCATAAGGGATTTGATTTAGGTCATATCTGAATGGTCTAATGGTTTTCCCTACTTTCTTCAATTTAAGTCTGAATTTGGCAATAAAGAGTTCATGATCTGAGCCACAGTCAGCTCCCAGTCTTGTTTTTCCAGACTGTATAGAGCTTCTCCATCTTTGCTGCAAAGAATATAGTCAATCCGATTTCAGTGTTGACGATCTGGTGATGTCCATGTGTAGAGTCTTCTCTTGTGTTGTGACCAGTACATTCTCTTGGCAAAACTATATCCTTTGCCCTGCTTCATTCTGTACTCTAAGGCCAAATTTGCCTATTGCTCCAGGTGTTTCTTGACTTCCTATTTTAGCATTCCTGTTCCTTTTAATGAAAAGGACATCTTTTGGGGGTGTTAGTTCTAAAAGGTCTTGTAGGTCTTCATAGAAATTTTGAAAACACAGCAGTGACCACAGGAATGGAAGAGGTCAGTTTTCAGGCCAATCCCAAAGAAAGGCAATGCCAAAGAATGCTCAAACAACCTCACAATTGCACTCATCAAATATGCTAGTAAAGTGATTCTTCAAATTTTCCAAGCCAGGCTTCAGTAATATGTGAACCATGAACTTCCAGATGTTCACGCTGGTTTTAGAAAAGGCAGAGGAACCAGAGATCAAATTGCCATCTGCTGGATCATTGAAAAAGCAAGAGAGTTCCAGAAAAACATCTATTTCTGCTTTATTGATTATGCCAAAGCCTTTGACTGTGTGGATCACAATAAACTGTGGAGAATTCTGAAAGTGATGGGAATACCAGACCACCTGATCTGCCTCTTGAGAAACCTATATGCACGTCAGGAAACAACAGTTAGAAGTGGACATGGAACAACAGACTGGTTCCAAATAGGAAAAGAAGTATGTCAAGGCTGTATATTGTCACCCCACTTATTTAAGTTCTATGCCGAATACATCATGAGAAACGCTGTGCTGGAAGAAGCACAAACTGGAATCAAGATTGCTGGCATAAATATCAATAACCTCAGATACGTAGATGGCACCACCCTTATAGCAGAAAGTGAAGAGGGACTACAAAGCCTATTGATGAAAGTAAAAGAGGAGAGTGAAGTTGGCTTAAAGCTCAACATTCAGAAAACTAGGATCATGGCATCTGGTTCCATCACTTCATGGCAAATAGAAGGGGAAACAATGGAAACAGTGTCAGACTTTATTTTTGGGGGCTCCAAAATCACTGCAGATGGTGATTTCAGCCATGAAATTAAAGGAAGATTACTCCTTGGAAGGAAAGCTATGACCAACCTAGATAGCATATTCAAAAGCAGAGACATCACTTTGCCAACAAAGGTTCGTCTAGTCAAGGCTATGGTTTTTCCTGTGGTCATGTATGGATGTGAAAGTTGGACTGTGAAGAAAACTGAGTGCTGAAGAATTGATGCTTTTGAACTGTGGCTTTGGAAAAGACTCTTGAGAGTCCCTTGGACTGCAATATCCAACCAGTCCATCCTGAAGGAGTTAAGTCCTGGGTGTTCATTGGCAGGACTAATGTTGAAGCTGAAACTCCAATACTCTGGCCACCTCATGTGACGAGTTGCCTCACTGGAAAAGACCCTGATTCTGGGAGGGATTGGGGGCAGGAGGAAAAGGGGACGACAGAGGATGAGATGGCTGGATCACATCACCGACTCAATGCACATGAGTTTTGGTGACCTTCTTGAGTTGGTGATGGACAGGGAGGCCTGGCATTCTGTGATTCATGGGGCCTCAAAGTGTTGGACATGACTGAGAGAGTGAACTGAACTGAACTGAACTGATACTTAAATCTCTTTCAATACTTTCTATTCAGTTCCTGTGTCATGTCAAGAATATACTCTTTTTTTGTTGTTTTTTTCTTTAAATTTTATTTTATTTAACTTTACAATATTCTATTAGTTTTGCATGTATCAAAATGAATCTGCCATAGGTATACATGTGTTCCCCATCCTTAACCCCCCTCCCTCCTCCCTCCCCATACCATCCCTCTACGTTGTCCCAGTGCACCAGCCCTAGGCATCTGGTATCAGGCATCGAACCTGGACTGGTGACTCGTTTCATATATGATATTATACTTATTTCAATGCCGTTCTCCCAAATCATCCCACCCTCTCCCTCTCCCAGAGTCCAAAAGACTGTTCTATACATCAGTGTCTCTTTTGCTGTCTGGTATACAGGGTTATTGTTACCATCTTTCTCAATTCCATATATATGCATTAGTATACTGTATTGGTGTTTTTCTTTCTGGCTTACTTCACTCTGTTTTTTTAGAAATTAATTTATTTGTTTCAATTGGAGGCTAATTACTTTACAATATTGTAATGGTTTTTACCACATACATTGACATGAATTAGCCATGGGAGTACATGTATCCTCCATCCTGAAACCCTTTCCCACCTCCCTCCCCTTCCCATCCCTCAGGGTCATCCCAGTGCACCAAGCCTGAGCTCCCAGTCTCATGCATTGAACCTGGACTGGCGGTCTATTTCACGTATGGTAATATACATGTTTCAATTCTATTCTTTCAAATCATCCTACCCTTGCCTTCTCCCACAGAGTCCGAAAGTCTGTTCTTTACATCTGTGTCTCTTTTGCTGTATTGCATATAGGGTCATCATTACCATCTTTCTAAATTCCATATATATGTCTTAATATAATGTACTTGCATTTTTCTTTCTGGCTTACTTCACTCTGTATAAGAGGCTCCAGTTTCATCTACCTCATTAGAATTGATTAAAATGCATTCTTTTTAATTGCTGAGTAACATTCCATTGTGTGTATGTACTACAGCTTTCTTATCCGTTCATCTGCTGATGGACATCTAGGTTGCTTCCATGTCCAAGCTATTATAAACAGTGCCGCAATGAACATTGGGGTACATGTGTCTTTCAATTCTGGTTTCCTCAGTGTGTATGCCCAGCAGTGGGATTGCTGGGTCATATGGCAGTTCTATTTCCAGGTTTTTTAAGGAATCTCCATACTGTTCTCCATAGTGGCTGTACTAATTTGGATTCCTACCAACAGTGTAAGAGGGTTCCTTTTTCACCACACCCTCTCCAGCATTTATTGTTTGTATATTTTTGATAGTAGCCATTCTGAACAGCATGAGATGGTACCTCATTGTGGTTTTGATTTGCATTTCTCTGATAATGAGTGATGTTGAGCATCTTTTCATGTGTTTGTTAGCCATCTGTATGTCTTCTTTGGAGAAATGTCTGTTTAGTTCTTTGGCCCGTTTTTGATTGAGTCATTTATTTCTCTGGAATTGAGCTGCAGGAATTGCTTGTATATTTTTGAGATTAATTCTTTGTCAGTTGCTTCATTTGCTATTATTTTCTCCCATTCTGAAGGCTTATAGTTTCCTTCGTTGTGCAAAGCTTTTTAATTTTAATTAGGTTCCATTTGTTTATTTTTGCTTTTATTCCCATTACTCTGGGAGGTGAGTCATAGCAGATCCTGCTGTGATGTATGTCGGAGAATGTTTTGCCTATGTTTTCTTCTAGGAGTTTTATAGTTTCTGGTCTTACATTTAGATCTTTAATCCATTTTGAGTTTATTTTTGTGTATGGTGTTAGAAAGTGTTCTAGTTTCATTCTTTTACAAGTTGTTGACCAGTTTTCCCAGCACCACTTGTTAAAGAGATTGTCTTTTCTCCATTGTATATTCTTGCCTCCTTTGTCACAGATAAGGTGTCCATATGTGTGTGGATTTATCTCTGGGCTTTTTGTTTTTTTTTCCATTGATCTATATTTCTGGCTTTGTGCCAGTACCATACTGTCTTAATGACTGTAGCTTTGTAGTGTAGTCTGAAGTCAGGTAGGTTGATTCCTTCAGTTCTATTCTTCTTTCTCAAGATTGCTTTGGCTATTTTTGTATTTCCATATTTTATTTTGGAATAAATTTCAAAATTAGAAATTTGTAATTGTGCAAAGCTTTTAAGTTTAATTAAATCCCATTTGTTTATTTTTGCTTTTATTTCCATTACTCTGGGAGGTAAGTCATAGGAAATCCTGCTGTGGTTTATGTCAGAGAGTGTTTTGCCTGTGGAATAAAATTTATTTGGAATAAAATTCCAAATATAATTTACATATGTATTTTGTATTTCCATATAGATTGTGAAATTATTTGTTCTAGTTCTCTGTAAAATAACATTGGTAGCTTGACAGGGATTGCAGTGAATCTATAGATTGCTTTGGATAGCATACTCATTTTCACTATATTTGTTCTTCTGATCCATTAACATGGTATATTTCTCCATCTGTTTGTGTAATCTTTGATTTCTTTCATCAGTGTTTTAAAGTTTTCTAACTTTTTTTCTTTAGGTAGATTTATTCCCAAGTATTTAATTCTTTTTGTCACAATGGTGAATGGAATTGTTTCCTTAATTTCTCTTTCTGTTTTCTTATTGTTAATGTATAGGAATGCAAGGGATTTCTGTTTGTTAATTTTATGTCCTGAACTTTTACTATATTCATTGATTAGCTCTAGTAATTTTCTGGTGGTGTCTTTAGGGTTTCCTATGTAGAGGATCATGTCATCTACACACTATGAGAGTTTTATTTCTTCTTTTCCAATCTGGATTCCTTTTACTTCTTTTTCTTCATTGATTGCTGCGGCTAAAACTTCCAAAACTATGTTGAATAGTAGTGGTCAGAGTTGGCACTCTTATCTTGTTCCTGAATTTAGGGGAAATGCTTTCAATTTTTCACCATTGAGGATAATGTTTGCTATGGGTTTATCATTTATGGCTTTTATTATGTTGAGGTATGTTCCTTCTATGCTTGCTTTCTGGAGAGGTTATCATAAAT
The DNA here is from genome assembly GCA_935064755.1 of Tragelaphus eurycerus. Taxonomy (NCBI): domain Eukaryota; kingdom Metazoa; phylum Chordata; class Mammalia; order Artiodactyla; family Bovidae; genus Tragelaphus; species Tragelaphus eurycerus. Next base: position 384,947 of record CAKXYN010000246.1, read on the forward strand.
GGGTGTTGAGTTTTGTCAAAGATCTTTTTCTGCATCTATTGAGATAATCGTATAGTTTTTATCTTTCAATTTGTTAATGTCGTGTATCACATTGAATGATTTGAAAATATTGAAAAATCCTTGCATCCTTGGGATAAAGCCCACTTGGTCATGGTGTATGATCTTTTTAATATGTTGTTGGATCCTGTTTTCTAGAATTTTGTTAAGAATTTTTGTATCTGTGTTCATCAGTGATATTGGCCTGTAGTTTTCTTTCTTTTTTTGTGTGTGGCATTTTTGCCAGGTTTTGGTATTAGGGTGCTGGTGGCCTCACAGAATGAGTTTGGTAGTTTATCTTCCTCTGCAATTTTCTGGAAGAGTTTGAGTAAGATAGGTGTTAGCTCTTCTCTAAACTTTTGGTAGAGTTCACCTATGGATTCATCCGGTCCTGCGCTTTTGTTTGCTGATTATACTCTCAATTTCCATGCTTGTGATGTGTCTGTTAAGATTTTCTATTTCTTTCTGGTTCAATTTTGGAAGGTTATATTTTTCTAAGAATTCATCCATTTCTTCCAAGTTGTCCATTTTATTGGCATATAGTTGCTGATAGTAGTCTTAATTTATAGTTTTACATATTTTATATCAGATAAGTAAAGTCCCTTTAGTTACTCATTATTTCCAAAATATGCTTTTAAAGATAAAATATTGAATACATTAAAAATGTTAAAAAAAAAAATCAAGTCACTTCTCGATTTTACCTGTCTCTCATTCCAATTGTGGCTATGATAACAGGGGTAGTGTATACTTCCACCAAAACCTAACATCTGAGGTTGGACATCACTTTGCCTGTGAGCCCATAACCTTCCACTAAGGTTTCCCTATTGGTACTGCTGTGGTTAGCATGCAAAGAATTAAATATCCATGGGGAAAACCTCTGACTAGGAAGATTTCGGAGAAGGCAATGGCACCCCACTCCAGTACTCTTGCCTGGAAAATCCCATGGATGGAGGAGCCTGGTGGGCTGCAGTCCATGGGGTCGCTAAGAGTCGGACTCGACTGAGCGACTTCACTTTCACTTTTTCGCTTTCATGCATTGGAGAAGGAAATGGCAAACCACTCCAGTTTTCTTGCCTGGAGAATCCCAGGGGCAGGAGAGCCTGGTGGGCTGACATCTATGGGGTCACGCAGAGTCGGACACGACTGAAGTGACTTAGCAGCAGCAGCAGCAGGAAGATTTGGGAACAACTGCATATAATTAGAAATAACTGGGTAAAATCTATTCTTTTTCTTGCCCTTAATAAAGAGGACAGTTTAGCTTATAGGACAATATAGTTTATAGTTTATTAAGGACTCTTCTTGCCCTTAATAAAGAGGACAATTTAGTTTATAGGATGCTTTAGCGTGATGATCCCACAGGAGGAAACAGTCAGTCACAGGGGTCTCTAACTAAATAATGCATCTCTTTCTTACCCACCGTCTCACTCCATTTGTCCTTCATTCTAGTTTCCTGGGATGGGACTCTCCAGTAAAGTAGTGACAAAAAAGCCACATGGCTCAGGCTCCACTTTGTGAAGAACTCAGGTTGCTGCTGCTGCTGCTAAGTCGCTTCAGTCGTGTCCAACTCTGTGCGACCCCATAGACAGCAGCCCACCAGGCTCCCCTGTCCCTGGGATTCTCCAGGCAAGAACACTGGAGTGGGTTGCCATTTCCTTCTCCAATGTATGAAAGTGAAAAGTGAAAGTGAGATTGCTCAGTTGTGTCAGACTCTTAGCGACCCCATGGACTGCAGCCTACCAGGTTCTTCCATCCATGGGATTTTCCAGGCAAGAGTACTGGAGTGGGGTGCCATTGCCTTCTCCTAGTCAGATACTTTTGTTTGTTTTGGAAATAGTTAAATATTTTTCTTAAATTTATCCTATATTGCTCCATATTATATAAATATGACTTTAGGTTATAATTATAAGTTAACAATGAAAAATAATTGTGAAAATGCTGCAACTTTTTTTTAAATCACAGTTTTAGTAGGAAAGAGGAAAATAATTCCATCTCATGAATTATAGAGCTTGGCTATTACCACCTGAGTTTTAAAATTTTAATAACTACCAGGGTGAAACAAATGTAAAGTGCAAAAATGTATAAATCTACATGTGACTGACAGGCACAGAAATATTGAGCTATTTAACAATGAAGCATCAGCATGCCTATTCAAGAAACAGACCATGAAAAATAAAACAAATCCTCAGGGTTTCTTTCTCAGTTTCTTTCTCAATTTTTTTTTTAAAATTTTCTCAGTTGTATTAATGATTTTGTAAAGTTAATTTTCAAGCAAAGTTTTTATATAATTTTTAAATAAACTATATTTCTAGAGGATGGAAGACAAAAGGAAAATCACCACAAACAGAGAGTGTAAAAATTTTTATGATCAATGAATGCTTTATTGAAATATTGCTGTTGTTTTTTTGCTAAGTTGTGTTTGACTCTTTTGTGACCCCATGGACTGTAGCCTGCCAGACTCTTCTGTCCACTGTATTTCACAGGTAAGAATACTGGAGTTAATTGCCATTTCCTTCTCCAGAGGAATCTTTTTGACCCAGGGATTGAACCCATGTCTCCTACATTGGCAGGTGGCATTGAGCCACCTGGGAAGACACACCGAAATATTAAAAACCACTTAATATGTTTATTAAGGAAGATAACTGAGTACATCAATTGATAATTGGAAGTTTAGCAGAATAAATGTTAAATTAAAACACTTCAAACTTCTGTATATCATTCTTAACTGACATAAATGATGTTATTAATATTATCTATTTGTAATGAAGTTAATTTCTGCATGTCAAAATCTCAATTTCAAAGCCTATTTTTTATAAGACAAAGAATTGGTAGTTAAGAATTTCTTTAATCTTTTTTTCTTTCTTTATAGTGTCATTGCTTCTGCTAAGTTGCTGCAGTCGTGTCTGACTCTGTGTGACCCCATAGACGCAGCCCACCAGGCTCCCCCGTCCCTGGGATTCTCCAGGCAAGAACACTGGAGTGGGTTGCCATTTCATTCTCCAATGCATGAAAGTGAAAAGTGAAAGTGAAATTTTTCAGTCGTGTCCAACTCTTAGTGACCCCATGGACTGCAGCCCACCAGGCTCCTCCTTCCATGGGATTTTCCAGGCAAGAGTACTGGAATGGGTTGTCATTGCCTTCTCCGTTATAGTGTCATAACTAATATTATAACAAGGATTGTGCTTATAAACAAAAGATAACACAATCTGCTTATTTCCCATAAAATGAAACTTCATTATATATTATGATCAGAATAATTTAAATTCCTTTTTATCAGAATGTGTAGTTTCTTGAAGCAAATGGGCAGAAGAGATTATTCATTCAAAACACTTGCTGTCATTCCACTTTATGTCAGGCCTTTTTAGAGTGATTATTATATTTCTTCATTTGGGACTGTCTTGTTTCATGTCTGTTCCCTGGTAGCTCAGCTGGTAAAGAATTCTTTAAGAATCCACCTGCAGTACAGGAGACCCCAGTTTGATTTCTGGGTCGGGAAGATTTTCTGGAGAAGGAATAGGCTACCCATTCCAGTACTCTTGGGCTTCCCTGGTGCCTCAGCTGGTAAAGATTCCTCCTATAATGCAGGAGGCCTGGGTTTGATCCCTGGGTTGGGAGAATCCCCCGGAGAAGGGAAAGGCTACCTACTCCACTATTCTGGCCTGGAGAATTCCATGGACTATACAGTGTCACAAAGAGTCACAAAGAGTCAGACACAGTTGAGCGACTTTCACTTTTCACTTTATCTTAGTATAACTAGTAATGGTACCTTCTTATACTCCCAAGTTATCCTAGTCTAGATGATAAACTATACAATCAAATCCAATACTGGTCTATGTGCTGGGAAAAATTTATGTGTGAACAAGAACCTTATCTGGTAGCCATAGGTGCTATTCAGTATGAGTTAGCTACATTATATTGGCATATTTGGCTAGCATCCCAATGCAGAGATGATTTTTAAGCTGATACCTGGAGCTAGTCATATGAATATCAGGAGAAAGAATTTAAGGGAGAGAGAATATCAAGCAGAAATGCTCTAGGGTGGGAGCAAGTTGTCATACTGAAAGAACAGAAAAGACAACAAATATTGTGGCAGAGAGTAATGAATTGATGATAGATGAATTATAATAAGTCTGGGACCAGGTCACCTGTAGTTTTAGCAGCCAGTGCAAAGCATGTTGATTTTATTCTAAATGTAATGAGGATTTATTGGAGAGTTTTAAGTCAGAGAATGATGTAACATTTTTATGTTTTAAAAAAGCAATCTAATTGCTCAATGGACATTGAATTATAGGGGCAAGAGCGAAGTTGGAAGTAAGAAACAATAAGGACTTGGGTTAAGATACACATAGTGGCTTGGACAGGTGCACATGGGTTCAGGGAGTCTTTTGTAGGAATACTTGAAACAAACTTCCTGATTGACCAATTGGAAGAGTTGTATGAGAAAGAAAGGCAATAGCTCTTAGAGTTTTGGCTTGAGAAATTCAGTGCATAGAAAAGACATTTATTTAAACTTATGGAACCAAAAGAGTATCTTATGTATGAAATGTGAAAATTATATTAAATCTAAATACTAGCATCCATAAGTAAAGTTTCATTGGAACACAATCACATTCATTTGACTTTCTATTGTCTCTAAATCTTCACCCTAAAATGACAGAGAAGAAGAGTAGTTGAAACAGAGACCATATGTTCACAATATTTGCTAAGTCGCTTCAGTTGTGTCCAACTCTGTGTGACCCCGTATATGGCAGCCCACCAGGCTTCCCATCCCTGGGATTCTCCAAGCAAGAACACTGGAGTGGGTTGCCATTTCCTTCTCCAATGCATGAAAGTGAAAAGTGAAAGTGAAGTCGCTCAGTCATGTCCGACTCTAGCGACCCCATGGACTGCAGCCTACCAGGTTCCTCCGTCCATGGGATTTTCTAGGCAAAAGTACTGGAGTGGGGTGCCATTGCCTTCTCCATCACAATATTTACACACTAGCTTTTTACAGAAAAATTTTCTTATCCCTGGTAGGTAGTACTCTTTTGCAATTTTGTGAAGAGAGGAGATAGCTGGTTTTGAAAAGGATTTGAGAGGATAATATTTGTAATGGAAGATATTTAAACATTTTAAAATATTAAAAGAAGAGGCAGTAGAGAAGAATAGAAAGGAAGTATTTGAAAAAAAAAAAAAACAGTGAGTGTCTTGCTGATCCTATTTGTGACACAAATTTTATCGCTTTTCATATTGTTCACTGAACCCAGGATAGGCAAAATGTGATCTAAGAGGCTGGTAGGAGACTTGAAGAGCCATAGGAACTGCAGACATGTTTATTCTCTCCTCTCATGGCTGACCACAATTGACACAGCCATGAGACAGCAGTAAAATGCTGCAGCTTTATTGGGTGGAGCTCATATATGCCTACAGCACAAAGTACCTCGTGAGGCACATGTGCAGTGCTGTAAGTGACCTCAGCAGTTACATAAACCTCATGACGAGCATGTGCAGTGCTATAAATGTTACATAGTCATTATTTATAAAACGTGAGGGGAGAGAGCCTGACCACCTTCTTGGCTAATTTACTCTCTCCCCATAGTGAGGAAGAGAAGGACCCAGAATGAATGAGAAGAGACCATCTAAAGACAAAATGGTGCATCTGTCTTTTGGGTCTTAGTGGGAAAGAAGGTCATAATTGCAGTTGCAGGTAATAATGGATATTTGGTGGCAGAGAGAAAGTTCTCATTTGGGAAATAATTGAGTGTGAATGTGGGATGAGTATGTCCACATTAAGTTTTCCTTTTGGCACTTTTTGTAACAAATCTGAAAATACACTAATAGGGTCATGTAGTTGTTGTCTAGTAACCCAGTCATGTCCAACTCTTGGCAACCCTATGGACTGCAGCACACTAGGCCTCCCTGTCCCTCACCATTTCCCCGAGTTTGCCCAAGTTCATGTCCACGGCATGGGTGATACCATCCAGCCAGGTCATAATCTCATTCAAAGAATAAAATCACATGATTGTAAAAAATATCTATAGCTGAAAAGGTGGAGTAGTTTTCAAAGTTACTGATTTTTTTTAGCATAAATATTTTAAAAATAGAATATTCATAAACCTTATCTTTCTGGCTGAATTTTTCCATTAGTAACACTATACTGAAAATATTTTGGAGAACATGGCTGGATGGCATCACTGACTCGATGGACGTGAATCTGAGTGAACTCTGGGAGTTGGTGATGGACAGGGAGGCCTGGTGTGCTGCGATTCATGGGGTCACAAAGAGTTGGACACGACTGAGAGACTGAACTGAACTGAACTGAAAAGATTTATAGTGATAAAGTGTCTTCCATGATATCTCAGTTTACGGATAATTAATGGCTGCTATATGGTTCAGTGGTAAAGAATTCATCTGAGATGTAGGAAACTCTCAGGAGATGTGAGTTTGATCCATGTGTTGCGAAGACACCCTGGAGGAGGGCATGGCACCCATTCCAGTATTCTTGCTAAGAAATCCTGTGGACAGAGGAGCCTAGCATGCTATGATCCATGGGGATGCCAAGAGTCCGATACAACTGAAGTTACTAAACGTATATATTTCCTTGTGGACTTCTCCCAGGTGGTGGGGTGGTAAAGAATCTGCCTGCCAATGCAGGAGACACAGGTTTGAATCCTCAGTTGGGGTGATCCCCTCGAGTAGGAAAAAAAGTGAATGTGTTCAACTTAATTGCTTCTTGAACAGGTAGGTATTTATTGCTATTCAATGTCACCTCTTCCAGTTATTTTATAGATGATGACTGACATGGGAGCTATCATAAAATGCAAGCCAACAAATGCAAGTTTATAGATAAAAATACATTCTTAATTTCGTTAGACTTTTGAAAGAAATAATGTTTCAAAAATAAGCTTATACATTGAAAGGGATTTTTAATCAGATTTATAGAGTAATTTTTGTCATAAATATTTAGAAGAAATAAATATGAGAATTTAATTGAAGAAAAAAAAAACACTTGAACAATGATGAATTAAAGTTAATGTTTCTATTGCAGGAACTAGTGATACTGTTTTACTTTTTTTTATTTAGAAGATTGTGTTCATTTGGTTTCAATGAAGAACAGAACCAAAATGGACTTATATATCCAAAAGTTATATTGGAGGAAAAATCTGTGAAGAATAAAGAGAGAGGGAACAGAAGCTGTTGGGATATTTCTGGCCATGATTCAGGTCTTATACCTGTGAAAGAGGAGACAGAAGGGAAAGGATCAGGAAGATTACTGAACTGCAGAACAGTTTTATATTAGATTTTTAGGCTGCCATAACAAAGTGCTGGGGCTTCCCTGGTGACTCAAGGTAAAGAATCTGCCTGCAGTGTGGAAGACCTGGGTTAGATCCCTTAGTCAGGAGGCTCCCCTGGAGAAGGGAATGGCTACCCCATCTAGTATTCTTGCCAGGAGAAATCCATGGACAGAGGAGCCTGGTGGGCTATAGTCCCTGGGGTCACAAAAGAGTCAGACACGACTAACAAAATACTAGAGGTTGACTGGATTAAATAGTATAATTTCTTTCTTCACAGTTCTGAAGGCTAGAAATTCAAGATCAAGGTGTCAGTAGGTTCGTTTCTTCTGAGGCCTCTTTCCTTGACTTGTATATGGCAGTCTTCTTTCAGTATCTTCACAGATCTTTCTTCTGTTCCTATGTCCTATTGAATTCTTATAGAGATTCGTCATTTTAGATTAGGGACCACACTTATGACCTAACTTTACCTTAATTATCTCTTCAAAGGCCCTATGTCCAAATACAGTCAGGTTTCGAAGTACTGTGGTCAAGGACTTCAACATATGAGTTTATGGGGAATGCAATTTGGTCTGTAACAAGTGCCCAGAAAAGTTTTGCCAGACCAACAAGAAGCCAAATTAATTGAACAGCTCCCTGTTTGATAGGAAAGAGCCAGCATTAGTACCCTTATCCTGCTTAGTCATTACCTGGGAGCAGTAGTTAACAATACTTTACTTTATTAAAATGGGCACTGATAATAGTAAAATTCATATTAAAATTAAAAACACCCTAAACTCTTTCCAAATATCATAAAATGTGAATCATAATTTATAGAGTAGCACTGTAAATGCTTACAGTCTATATATGCTTTTGGAACAGAGCAAAGATCTTCATCCTGACATAAGAATCTTGTTCATCAAAAGAATGAAACAGAATCCTGGCTACTACCAGAAACCGAAAGAAGCAAGGAATGGACTTTTCCCTACAGCTCCCAGAGGGAGCATGGCCCCACTGACACCTTGATTGTCCCAGTGGTACTGATTCTAGACTTCTGGTCCCTAGAATAGTGAGAGAATATGTGTCTGTCTTTTTAAGTCACCAAGTATGTGGTAGTTTGTAACATTAGTCACAGGAAACTAATATAAAAGGTATAAAGCAAAGTTTGTTTTGAGAAAACATTAGTTTAAGTGATCATCCTAAATGCAAATTTTAACAAAGATATGATACTGCTTTTTAAAATAAAAATTCTATTGAAATGATATGTCATTGACAAATGACACACTAAATATTTAGAGATAAATTCAATAAATATTTGTGGCAAAAAAATATTTAGAGCATATAAGATTTTTGCATAGAACTTTGAATGTCAAAGAGTTCATGACATACTCAGTTTTTACCCGAGTGTGAGACAGATGACTAAAACTAGAATCAAACTTATCATATATCAAAGGAAGCACAAATGTCATATATACATCATAAAACTCACATTGACATGGTCAGTGCCTTCTTTCTTGGTGTTAAACTTGAAACTCCAAATAATAATCAGAAATTTGATTGATAAATAAATTAGAATAGAGAGTTAATTAGATGAATCAAATATTTCTCATCACATCAAGTTAGCCTGAGGCACCAGCTACATTAGAATGGTCTTGAGAACATAATTTTAATTTCTTCATTTAAGGCTTGCACTCTTCTAAAGAGCATTTAGATGTGCACTGCAACAGTTACTTCACCTTTTTCGTTCCACCACAGCGCCCAATGTCTCTTAATAATCAGCACAGTTGTTATGTATATAGATATCTTACTACATTCTAGTCACAATTAGGTCTACTACCTGTAAGAATGGGTTCTAGCCACATCAAGCTGCTTCCACAACTCTTTAATATTGGAATCATCTCTGTTTTTGTTTCCTTTACTATAAATTGGCTGTATTATAAATTGGATATATTATAAATTTTATAATCGAGCTTATTTATTTTTATAAAAAATGTTTTGCTAAAGAATAAAATGCATATAAAATAGTGCCTGGCATGTAGTGTCTGATAAAGATGACTGCTATCGATAAGATATAATGTTTACTAGTTCCTGCTAGTTCTGAGCCATCCTGCTCCTTTTTGTATTTCTGCTTATTACTGTGACTATTATTTATATGTTGAATTTCTCGTACAGAAAGTCAGGGGCAATTGTATTTACGACTTGAGTAGACATCATATATTAGACTCTAAGAACTAAGGCACTTTTCAAAGATCTGTCACTTAATCTTAGACAGTGGTTATTAGGACTAGTAACATTTTACTTTATTGTGTATTTTTTGTCTCCTCATATTAGAATGTTGGCTCCCCAGGGCAAAGGTCTTTGTTTTATTTGCTGATATTTCCAAGCATATCAGATCAGATCAGATCAGATCAGTCGCTCAGTCGTGTCCGACTCTTTGCGACCCCATGAACCGCAGCACGCCAGGCCTCCCTGTCCATCACAAGCTCCTGGAGGTCACTCAGACTCGCATCCATCGAGTCAGTGATGCCATCCAGCCATCTCATCCTCTGTTGTCCCCTTCTCCTCCTGCCCTCAATCCCTCCCAGCATCAGAGTCTTTTCCAATGAGTCAACTCTTCGCATGAGGTGGCCAAAATACTGGAGTTTCAGCTTTAGCATCATTCCTTCCAAAGAAATTCCAGGATTGATCTCCTTCAGAATGGACTGGTTGGATCTTCTTGCAGCCCAAGGGACTCTCAAGAGTCTTCTCCAACACCACAGTTCAAAAGCATCAATTCTTCGGCGCTCAGCCTTCTTCACAGTCCAGCTCTCACATCCATACATGACCACAGGAAAGACCATAGCCTTGACTAGGCGAACCTTTGTTGGTAAAGTAATGTCTCTGCTTTTGAATATGCTATCTAGGTTGGTCATAACTTTCCTTCCAAGGAGCAAGCGTCTTTTAATTTCATGGCTGCAGTCACCATCTGCAGTGATTTTGGAGCCCAGAAAAACAAAGTCTGACACTGTTTCCACTGTTTCTCCATCTATTTCCCATGCAGTGATGGGACCAGATGCCATGATCTTCGTTTTCTGAATGTTGAGCTTTAAGCCAACCTTTTCACTCTCCACTTTCACTTTCATCAAGAGGCTTTTTAGCCCCTCTTCACTTTCTGCCATAAGAGTGGTGTCATCTGCATATCTGAGGTTATTGATATTTCTCCCGGCAATCTTGATTCCAACTTGTGTTTCTTCCAGTCCAGCATTTCTCATGATGTACTCTGCATATAAGTTAAATAAACATGGTGACAGTATGCAGCCTTGACGTACTCCTTTTCCTATTTGGAACCAGTCTGTTGTTCCATGACCAGTTCTAACTGTTGCTTCCTGACCTGCATACAGATTTCTTAAGAGGCAGATCAGGTGGTCTAGTCTTCCCATCTCTTTCAGAATTTTCCATAGTTTATTGTGATCTACACAGTCAAAGTCTTTGGCATAGTCAATAAAGTAGAAATAGATGTTTTTCTGGAACTCTCTTGCTTTTTCCATGATCCAGCGGATGTTGGCAATTTGATCTCTGGTTCCTCTGCCTTTTCTAAAACCAGTTTGAACATCAGGAAGTTCACGGTTCACATATTGCTGAAGCCTGGCTTGGAGAATTTTGAGCATTACTTTACTAGCGTGTGAGATGAGTGCAATTGTGCGGTAGTTTGAGCACTCCTTGGCATTGCCTTTCTTTGGGATTGGGATGAAAACTGACCTTTTCCAATCTTGTGGCCACTGCTGAGTTTTCCAAATTTGCTGGCATATTGAGTGTAGCACTTTCACAGCATCATCATTCAGGACTTGGAATAGCTCCACTGGAATTCCATCACCTCCACTAGCTTTGTTCGTAGTGATGCTTTCTAAGGCCCATTTGACTTCACATTCCAAGATGTCTGGCTCTAGGTCAGTGATCACATCATCATGATTATCTGGGTCGTGAAGCTCTTTTTTGTACAGTTCTTCTGTGTATTCTTGCCACCTCTTCTTAATATCTTCTGCTTCTGTTAGGTCCACACCATCTCTGTCCTTTATTGTGCCCATCTTTGCATGAAATGTTCCTTTGGTATCTCTGATTTTCTTGAAGAGATCCCTAGTCTTTCCCATTCTGTTGTTTTCCTCTATTTCTTTGCATTGATCACTGAAGAAGGCTTTCTTATCTCTTCTTGCTATTCTTTGGAACTCTGCATTTAAATGTTTATATCTTTCCTTTTCTCCTTTGCTTTTTGCTTCTCTTCTTTTCATAGCTATTTGTAAGGCCTCCCCAGACAGCCATTTTGCTTTTTTGCATTTCTTTTCCATGGGGATGGTCTTGATCCCTGTCTCCTGTACAATGTCACGAACCTCATTCCATAGTTCATCAGGCACTCTATCTATCAGATCTAGGCCCTTAAATCTATTTCTCACTTCCACTGTATACTCATAAGGGATTTGATTTAGGTCATACCTGAATGGTCTAGTAGTTTTCTCTACCTTCTTCAATTTCAGTCTGAATTTGGCAATAAGGAGTTGATGGTCCGAGCCACAGTCAGCTCCTGGTCTTGTTTTTGCTGATTGTATAGAGCTTCTCCATCTTTGGCTGCAAAGAATATAATCGATCTGATTTCGGTATTGACCATCTGGTGATGTCCATGTATAGAGTCTTCTCTTGTGTTGTTGGAAGAGGGTATTTGCTATGACCAGTGCATTTTCTTGGCAAAACTCTGTTAGTCTTGGCCCTGCTTCATTCCATATTCCAAGGCCAAATTTGCCTGTTACTCCAGGTGTTTCTTGACTTCCTACTTTTGCATTCCAGTCCCCTATAATGAAAAGGACATCTTTTTTGGGTGTTAGTCCTAAAAGGTCTTGTAGGTCTTCATAGAACTGTTCAACTTCAGCTTCTTCGGCGTTACTGGTTGGGGCATAGACTTGGATTACTGTGACATTGAATGGTTTGCCTTGGAAACGAACAGAGATCATTCTATCGTTTTTGAGATTGCATCCAAGTACTGCATTTCGGACTCTTTTGTTGACCATGATGGCCACTCCATTTCTTCTGAGGGATTCCTGCCCACAGTAGTATATATAATGGTCATCCGAGTTAAATTCACCCATTCCAGTCCATTTGAGTTCGCTAATTCCTAGAATGTCAACATTCACTCTTGCCATCTCTTGTTTCACCACTTCCAATTTGCCTTGATTCATGGACCTGACATTCCAGGTTCCTATGCAATATTGTTCTTTACAGCATCGGACTTTGCTTCTATCACCAGACACATCCACAGCTGGGTATTCTTTTTGTTTTGGCTCCATCCTTTCATTCTTTCTGGAGTTATTTCTCCACTGATCTCCAGTAGCATATTGGGCCCCTACTGACCTGGGGAGTTTCTCTTTCAGTATCCTATCATTTTGTCTTTTCATACTGTTCATGGGGTTCTCAAGGCAAGAATACTGAAGTGGTTTGCCATTCCCTTCTCCAGCGGACCACACCCTGTCATATCTCTCCACCATGACCCGCCTATCCCAGGTTGCCCCTCGGGCATGGCTGAATCTCATTGAGTTAGACAAGGGTGTGGTCCTTGTGTGGTTAGATTGACTAGTTATCTGTGAGAATGGTTTTAGTGCATTTGCCCTCTGATGCCCTCTTTCAAGACCTACTGTCTTACTTGGGTTTCTCTTACCTTGGGCGTGGGGTATCTCATCCCGGCTGCTCCCGGCTGTTCCCGGCCAGCGAAGCACAGCCATCGCACCTTACCTTGGACGAGGGGTCTCTCCTCACCGCCGCCCTTCCTGACCTCGGTCGTGGGGTAGCTCCTCTCGGCCGCGCTCTTAGTGCGTGACGCAGCCGGCGGGGCGCTCTTAAATGGCGGGGCGCTCTTAAATCTCCAAGCATATGGTAGGCACTAAACGGATATTTATTGAGTAAAAGACTGAGAAAATGGCATGAAATAAATTCCAAAGGGAATGCACATTAAAATTTCATAAGCCCTGTTACTAAAGAGCAAATTTTATTATCTAAAGAATGCCAGATCATAGATTCCTGAGTAGTATTGGTTTGATGCAGTAATGATGAAGACTTGTCCCATTTTTTACTATATCTAGTATTTTACATATGGAAGAACTGAGAACTTAGAACATTTTTGTTTGTAGAAAAAAGAATATTCACTTCTAGATCTTTTCTGTTAAATAACCATCTTAATTAAAAAATAATTTTATCTAAATTTAGATCAATATTCCAGTCTATGGAAATGCGGGTTTTTAGGATTAACAGGTCAAAGTAGGTGTGTGAAAATTAATTCCCGATCTGACTTTTAAAATAGTTATGTTGAAAGTACATTTGAGAAAAGATAAAATTATAAAAAGAAGAGATCCTTTCTGATTTAGTAATTCAAAAACACAAGGTAAAAATAGATATAGATATTTTATCTCTAAGAAACATAAATTACAAGTGATTACTAAAGAAGATTTATTTTAGGAGAAAAGGATCATTTTAAATTGTGGTTTGTTTTATATTTATTGAAATAAAATGAAAACAGGTGAAAAATAACACTGCTCTGGAATGGATAATAGAGGTATAATAACGTTATTACAGTTTTTTTTTTTTTTTTTTTTTTTTTTTCAATATAGGATGGTAAATAACAGTGAATTCTAAAAGTCAGCTCTGGGAAAAAATAATTAAAATTGTTAACAGTGGCACTGGATTTAGTATGATACACTACGTATTTCAAAATTTTGTTTTTTTCAGAAAAATTCCTTCAGAATTTGTCTAGTATGATCTCTCACCATATCTTTCAAAAGCCTGCTGATACATGTTACTTCTTAAGCATGCTTTGTCTTTAAGAGCCTTTGTCCCTGTGAACACACTCTCTTTTATCTGAAATATGACTGAAATGCTTCAATATCAAAGTCAAATATAAGTTCATTCATGGAGATAATATCATAACTTAGGCAGAATATATCACTCATTTGAGTTCCATACACTTATGTGCCATGCAACTATGTGTCAGGCTATGCACTAGGAGTTGTGTCTACAAGATGGTGATGAGAATCTTTGCCTTTAGGAGAGTGTATCAGTTAGTCTTCACTTCAAGAAACAATAGATGTTTTATCAGTAGATGTTCAAATAACTTAAGTTACTGACTTACCCTGCTTTCTTTGGACCACCACCATCCATTCTTCAAATGAGGGTTATACCCTTGTTTTCACTGCTTTTAAATTTAATGTAGCCAGATAACTGATCCAAGGTTCCCTTTCCTGAGAATATGTTGTTGTCTGCAGCCATTTTTGGTATAAAAACTCTGTCAAGGAGTAGAATAGAAAACAGAAACAACTCTAGGCATTGTATTCAAACAGAGAAATTGAATATAGGGAGCCAGGCACTTAAAAAGTCATTGGAAGTTTGGACTCCAGGCTGGGTCTCCTGAAATGATCACTGATAAACTGAAGAACTGATCTGAGAGGGAGCTGTTCATTATCCTAAGATCAGAAATGTGGTGAATAGGGAGCTGGCCCTGGGACACTTGGGTTTGAACACACTCAACTGAGTGCACACACACACGATTCTGAGATCAGGACTTTGGGATCAGGAAGCCACTGAAATCCCACGTAACTGCATCTCAATTCCATGGAATCAGTATCTGGACACAGGAATTTTAAGTCTGGCTCCTGCCTCTTCCAAAACTATATTTCAACACTTGCAAAGATAAAGAACTGGACCCTAGAACACTGCTGCACCATAACTTCTTGCTTGCCTGGAGAAAATAGTGAAAGAAACATTAAGATGGCTTCTGCTTTTGTTGTTGTGGAGTCTCTCAGTCGTGTCCAACTCTTTTGCAGCCCCATGAACTGTAGCCTGCCAGGCTCCTCTGTCCATGGGATTTCCCAGGCAAGAATACTTGAGAGGGTTGCCATTTCCTTCTTCAGAGAATCTTCCCGACCCAGGAACTGAATGTGCCTCTCCTGCTTGGCAGGCAGATTCTTTACCACTGTGCCACTAGGGAAGCCCTGGATTCTACTTTATCTGCCTTTGCTGCTGCTAAGTCGCTTCAGTCGTGTCCGACTCTGTACGACCCCATAGACAGAAGCTCACCAGGCTCCCCTGTCCCTGGGATTCTCCAGGCAAGAACACTGGAGTGGGTTGCCATTTCCTTCTCCAATGCGTGAAAGTGAAGTCGCTCAGTCGTGTCCGACTCTTAGCGACCCCACGGACTGGAGCCTACCAGGCTCCTCCATCCATGGGATTTTCCAGGCAAAAGTACTGGGGCGGGGTGCCATTGCCTTCCCCGTATCTGCCTTTAAATTTCATTAAAATACAGTTTAAAGTGTGGCAGAATCTAATCTGAATCCAGAAATATACTTAAATCTGCAAGGCAGGAGGATACACTAGAAGGGGTAGGAAAGGACCATTTTCATCACAAGAATTTCATACTTATGCATGTAACATAACCAAAAATATGGAAAGTGGTAAAATAGAGATTAGCATAGTGTATTATAAAAAGGCAAAGGAAGAATCCTTAGTTTAGCAAGGTTTCTTAGAAGAAATAAACCCTGGCTGAATCATGAAGGAAGAGTAAAAATGAGTTAGGAAAAGTATGTAAAGGACATGCCAGATACAGGAAGCCAGAAAGACATACCGCAGATGATGCTTGTAATTAATCTATCAGCAAAAAATTGGTAATAGGTGACAGAGATGAACATAGAGAAATACACATTTATATTAGGGAAGTCTCCAGTATCCTGCTAAGGAGCTCAGGCTGCATTCTGCTTAAAATAGAGAGCCTCCTAAGTCTTAACAAAATCAGATTTGTCTTATATAGACTATTCTGGCAGTCATGTGCAAAAGAGACTAAATAGCTTGTGCATGGGATATCAGAGACAGAAGGAACAATTATTACATGCTACCAGTTTTCCAGATGAGAGATAATAAGGTTTAAACTAGGGCATTTTATGTATCTCTTACATTTAACATATTTGATTTCAATTATGTGTGTATTTTTTTCTCTCCAGGAGATTGTAAAATTCTCATTGAATGATGCAAGGCTTATTAAACATTTTGTCCTTGGTATTTAGCAGAGTGATTGGAACATGATAATCTAACCAATTAATCCAATTGACTTGAATTTAAGACTACTCGAAGAAAGTATTTTCCAAAACCATATTAGAGATGGAATTAAGATGATAATTTTGAATCTGACAATATGATTTTTCTTTTCTTCAACAAAATCTTAGGTGAAGAATTGAAAAGGAAATTAGTAAATTGCCCAGAATTGTTACAATTCTGCTTTAAAATAGGATGTTGCTTGATTACTGTAAATTAACGTAAATTTAATAGAGTGATATATTATGTCAGATTATTCATAGTTTTCTTCTAAGGATTCTGTTTATAGACTTACTCTATCTGAGGTTATCTGAATGGTTTTCTCTTGACACATGCTTTGATGAGGGCAAGTAATTTAATCTCTGTTCTTTATTAGCAAGCCTGAAAAATTTGACTTCATTAACACTGCAAGTTATTGAGCTACTCATTTTATAATGCTTAAATTTTCTCAACTGAAATGGAAAGCTATGCATCTACAAAATATTTTTGTTACACTGTAGTATCAATAAATATATTGAGTTAGTATATTGAAAATGACTGCTGTAATTGGTGCTTTTTGAATAAAATGATCTGGACAGTTCTAAAAGAATTTTATCCCCTGTCTTCACAGCTAACAAAGTAAAGCAAATAGGACATGTGTTACTAGGATTTTAAGAAGCAATATGAAAAATGACAGAATATGAATAAAAATAGAAGATTGGGAGGTAAATGGTAATGATCCAAGGAAAAAAGGAAAGTGGAAGAAGAGTCACATTCTTTAGAATATTCTCCCTTATCTTTTTCCTATTTTCCTGTAACAATTAGGATATTTGGTTTAATTTCTTTTTTCATAAAATCTTTTAATACATTCAATTCAAAAATAATTTTGATTTAACTTATAGAAACATCTTGAGTTATACTTATTTTGCCATTATGGATTTATTCTGATAATACATTATATGAACTTTGTTTTTACTTGACATTAATTATTAGAAAATTTTAATTTAATTTAGGATTTTTTAGTCTTTCCATATCTATGCTTAGCTTGGTGCCCTGCAATTTGTGCTTTTTTCAGTTCAGTTCAGTCGCTCGGTCCCCATGAACCACAGCACACTGTGGGGAGTGAGCTCCGCCTATGGCAAAGGTCATGAGGAAGTAGGCTTGGCATACACAAAGGCAAGATTAAGCCTCATGAGCCCCCTGGAAATTCTCGAGCATCTACCTCCAAAATCAGAGTCTGCCTACTTTCTGCTCTCACCTACACCTCTGACTTTACGGGGGGCTGTCCCCCACTACCTCTCTCTGAAAAAGAGTTAACTTACAGCTCCAGTTAATAATTCCTGGGTGTGACAATGTTTCAACCTATAAACTCTTTTGGAAATCCTCTAGCCTGCCTGAATAGGTTTTCCCGGCCACATGTGATTGTTCAGAGCCTCTCAACTGTGAGAGGCATGAGATGTTCTAAACTGTCTAAATACAGATTCCTTTGAACAGTTAAAAGATTGATTAGAAATTATATTGGTGAAGTGTTTTTCACTTGTTGGGCCAATGTTTGCTGCTAAGTCTCCATATCCCTTACCTACTATGTCCTTGGCAGTGTATTGACTGATATAATTGGTGTATAGAAATGTATAGAATTGGTGTATAGAAACATTAGTAGACTTAATGTTTGTAAACTTGGACCCTTGAGTTAATTCTTTTCTTGATTAAGTCCACCTCACCTTTGTCCTATAGGAATGCAACTTTATCTAATGCTTTTTGGAGGCTGGCACCTGACTTTAGAATAATCACCTTTAGATAAAAATAAGTTTTTAAAAATGTTAACAGGCCTCCTGGCCAGAAGATGATGTAAATAACCTAAACTTTTGCATATTGTAAGTTTGAAAGCCTGGCTCAGGGACTGCTGTCCTTGCATGACTCTACCCCTTCCCCCATTATCCTCTATGCAAAACTTAAGGTATAAAACTACTTTGGAAAATAAAGTATTTCCTTTTGGATCACCGAAATTTGGACTCTCTATGTCATTCTTTCTCTCACCTTCTGGCTAAATTTTCCTCTGGGGCGGGGAAGCTCATCAAACCTATTAATTTTGCCTAGGCTTCTAAGATCTGACCGGGGAGGCCTTAGTGTCTCCTCTCCCTCAGGAGAACGGGAGGACGCTGGCGGCCTACGTAGGTGACGTAAATTCCTTGCTTTGGAGTTTTATTCAGCCTCTTTTCTTCACTGAATTTCTCACTGAGCTATCCTTATTTCACTACTCTTTATATCCTTAATTAACGTTTAATTAAGCAATTGTTTCCTGATCCTCGCCAATGCCGTCCCCGCTTCGAATTCCCTGGATCCACTGGGGCTGGACCCTGGCAGCACACCAGGTCTCCCTGTCCATCACCAACTCCGGGAGTTAACCCAAACCCATGTACACTGAGTCGGTGATGCCATCCAACCATCTCATCCTCTGTCATCCCCTTCTCATTCTGCCCTCAATCTTTCCCAGCATCAGGGTCATTTCCAATGAGTGAGCTCTTTGCATCAGGTGCCCAAATTACTGGAGTTTCAGCTTCAACATCAGTCCTTCCAGTGAACACCCAGGATTGATCTCTGTTAGGATGGACTGGTTGGATCTCCTTGCAGTGTAAGGAACTCTCAAGAGTCTTCTCCAACATCAGTTCAAAAACATCAATTCTTCGGTGCTCAGCTTTCTTTATAGTCCAATTCTTGCATCCATACATGACCACTAGAAAAACCATAGCCTTGACGAGAAGGACCTTTGTTAACAAAGTAACGCCTCTGCTTTTTTTTAAATATGCTATCTAGGTTGGTCATAACTTTCCTTCCAAAGAGTAAATGTCTTTTAATTTCATGGCTGCAGTCACCATCTGCAGTGATTTTGGAGCCCCCAAAATAGTCTGACACTGCTTCCACTGTTTCCCTACCTATTTCCCATGAAGTGATCGGACTGGATGCCATGATATTAGTTTTCTGAATGTTCAACTTTAAACCAACTTTTTCACTCTCCTCTTTCACCTTCAACAAGAGGCTCTTTAGTTCTTCTTCACTTTCTCCCATAAGGGTGGTGTCATCTGCATATCTAAGGTTATTGATATTTCTCCTGGCAATCTTGATTCCAGCTTGTGCTTCCTCCAGGCCAACGTTTCTCATAATATACTCCGCATATAAGTTAAATAAGCATGGTGACAATATATAGCCTTGACAAACTCCTTTTCCTATTTGGAACCAGTCTGTTGTTCCATGTTCAGTTCTAACTGCTGCTTCCTGACTTGCATACAGGTTTCTCAAGAAGAAGGTCAAGTGGTCTGGTATTTCCATCTCTTGAAGAATTTTCCACAGTTGATTGTGATCCACACAGTCAAAGGCTTTGGCATAGTCAATAAAGCAGAGATAGATGTTTTTCTGGAACTCTCTTGCTTTTTTCATGATCCAGTGGATATTGGCAATTTGATCTCTTGTTCCTCTGCCTTTTCTGAAACCAGCTTCAACATCTGGAAGTTCACAGTTCACATATTGCTGAAGCCTGGCTTGGAAAATTTTAAGCATCACTCAACTACTGTGTGAGATGAGTGCAATTGTTCATTAGTTTGAGCATTCTTTGGCATTGCCTTTCCTTGGAATTGGCCTGAAAACTGATCTCTTCCATTCCTGTGGCCACTGCTGAGTTTTCCACATTTGCTGGCATATTGAGTGCAGCACTTTCACAGCATCATCTTTCAGGATTTGAAATAGTTCAACTGGAATTCCATCACCTCCACTAACTTTGTTTGTAGTGATGCTTCCTAAGGCTCACTTGGCTTCACATTCCAGGATGTCTGGCTCTGTGAGTGATCACATCATCATGATTATCTGGGTCATGAAGATCTTTTTTGTACTGTTCTGTGTATTTTTACCACCTCTTCCTAATATCTTCTTCTTCTGTTAGGTCCCTACCATTTCTGTCCTTTGTTGTGCCCATTTTGCATAAAGTGTTCCCTTGGCATCTCTAATTTTCTTGAAGAGGTCTCTAGTCTTTCCCATTCTATTGTTTTCCTCTATTCTTTGCATTGATCACTGAGGAAGACTTTCTTATCTCTCCTTCCTATTCTTTGAAACTTTGCATTTGAATGGGTATATCTTTCCTTTTTTCTTTTGCTTTTCTCTTTCCTTCATTTCACAGCTATTTGTAAGGCCTCCTCAGATAGCCATTTTGCTTTTTTGCATTTCTTTTTTCTTGAGGATGGTCTTGATTCCTGTCTCCTGTACAATGTCACAAACCTCCATCCATAGTTCATCAGACACTCTGTCTATCAGATCTAGTCCCTTAAATCTGTTTCTCATTTCCACTGTATAGTCATGCCTGTGTGGGGCCACCCAAGATGGATGGGTCATGGTGGAGAGGTCT
Source organism: Tragelaphus eurycerus (assembly GCA_935064755.1). NCBI lineage: Eukaryota > Metazoa > Chordata > Mammalia > Artiodactyla > Bovidae > Tragelaphus > Tragelaphus eurycerus. Next base: position 405,698 of record CAKXYN010000246.1, read on the forward strand.
GACAGAATGTGTTTTTATAGGTAGCATCAATTTTTAGATAACATCAGCAATATCTAGGAAACAGAATTTTGTTTTAGAGTTATACTTTCATTTCTACTTTTCTCAGATCCTTGGCCTTGGGAGTTTCAGAAAGTTTGAGAATCAGAAAGCTTAAGTTTGAATCATAAATTTAGAGAAAATTTCTCTACATCTTTTAAGGTCACATCTGACTAATCTGACAAACTAATTTGTGCTTGGGAAAAAGTAAGAAATAAAATAGACCTTTCAGCAACATTTTAAAACAAGTAGCACATTTTTTAAGAAAATACCTCCATTTGGGTCAATAGAATCATTGTTAGAAATTCCAGTTAACATAGAAAAGAAAATAGCATCATCTCATGAGGATGAAACAGATATTTTGAGACAATTAGAGACTAGTGATGCTATCTGAAGTGTAGCTTTCAATAAATACTGGAGAAATTATGTATTGACTGCTATTTCATTTGGTAAGTGAATAAGTATAATATAACCTTATCCTTGAGGAGCTCATAGTCATAGGAAGAGAGAGGGAAAGGAATAAAGAGATATGTATTTATTGAAATTCAAGGGATGAATGGAGTCAAGTTGCTATGAGACAAAAGTGAAGAAAAAAATTATCAGGGAAAGCTTTTGCCGAAGGGTGACATTTGAGTTAAACTTTGCTGGCTAAATAAGGTTTTGCAAAGAACATCATGGCAGTTCTGTACACTTGGCAAGTGCAAAGCTTTTACAAGGTATCTAGTGCTTGGGAATTGGGGAAAGAAATGGCAACCCACTCTAGTGTTCTAACTTGGAGAATCCCAGGGACGGGGAAGCCTGGTGGGCTGCCATCTATGGGATCACACAGAGTTGGACATGACTGAAGCGACTTAGCAGCAGCAGCAGTGCTTGGGAAAATGGACAGTTCCTAGGATGACTGCTCAGGAGGGTGGCCAGTAGTATTTAGTTCCATATAGTTTGAAATCTCTTAAAAAGAAATGATTATAGAAATGGTAGAATATGACATTCACATAAGATTATATAGATTTCTGTAATGTCCTTTAAAGAAAATGGGAATTATTAACTAGTTAAAGTGATTTTCTCAGATTTATTTTTTAAAAAGAGATCACCCTATCACAAATTTGGATGAAAAAAATAGAAATATGGTAAATTGGTTTTGAACTAATTACTAAGTACTTATCATGTGTCAGATACTATAATAATAATTCATAATGAACAATTCTTTAAATCACTAAGGCAAATTATGAAGACATGATTTTCTCTTTTTTATAGATAAGAAAACTAAGAAAGCTGATTTACAGAGCTATGGTCAGGTAATGGTGGATTCAGATATCACACCCAACTCTCTTACACCAAAGACATGCTCTTTTATTTTTTGACTTTGTATAAAAGCAAAAATCAAGGACTTAATAAATGCACCACTTTAAGGATAGCAAAAACAGCCAATATTTGAAAGATATGAATAAAATATGATACAAAATAAAGATATGAATAAAATGTGAATAGAATTTGGCAATTTTATTCCCAAACTGAATTGTATGACCTCTAAAGTACCATAAAATAATAACTCTATCTTCAAAAATCTGGTAGAGAACAAAATGGAATTACTTGAAAGTACTTTGATCTCAGAGACAACTTTTGAAAATCTCTGGGTTTAAAAAGCAAGCAGATGTCTTATAAAAAATAAATTGTAACTGAACATACAGGCAAATCCTGAACATAAATTGAGTAGTCAGGTCAGAAATGTGATTAATCAATCTGAAGTGCATTCTACAAAAGATGTTAATAATGACTAATAAAAATGGTTACCAAGCACTTTCAAATATGAGGTACCATGAAGGTTAATAATGATAATTACCATTATAACAATACATTTCAGTTGCATAGCATTTCTCATCTAAAAATTTCTGAGAATTATGGAGACATTAATGCCTTAATTCTGGCAACATCTTGAACAGACAATAAATATTCAATATTTACAGAGAATAATGGAATTATCCAAAGTCATATTAGATATGATAAAGCCACAGCAATAAGTTTACATTTTTAATTTCTTCTCATATATGTCTCAAAACATAGGGCACAACCTTTATAAAACACTGACATGAAAAGCATCCAGTTTAGTCAGTTTTTCTTAACTTCCTCTATTTTTCTTTCAACTTCATTATGCTAAATTTCAAACATACAGAAAAAAAAAAAATACTCCTCTTTCTAAATGGCCTATTGGTTTTCTCTTCTTTCTTCAATTTGAGCCTGAGTTTTGTAATAAGGAATTGATGAGGTGAGCTACAGTCAGCTCCAGGTCTTATTTCTGCTGCCTGTATAGAGCTTCTCCATCTTCAGCTACAAAGAATATATTCAATCTGACTTCAGTACTGACCATCTGGTGATGTCCATGTATATATGGAGTCATCTATTGTGCAGCCATGAAATTAAAAGACGCTTACTCTTTGGAAGGAAAGTTATGACCAACCTAGATAGCATATTCAAAAGCAGAGACATTACTTTGCCAACAAAGGTTCGCCTAGTCAAGGCTATGGTCTTTCCTGTGGTCATGTATGGATGTGAGAGCTGGACTGTGAAGAAAGCTGAGCACCGAAGAATTGATGCTTTTGAACTGTGGTGTTGGAGAAGACTCTTGAGAGTCCCTTGGACTGCAAGGAGATCCAACCAGTCCATTCTGAAGGAGATCAGCCCTGGGATTTCTTTGGAAGGAATGATGCTAAAGCTGAAACTCCAGTATTTTGGCCACCTCATGCGAAGAGTTGACTCATTGGAGAAGACTCTGATGCTGGGAGGGATTGAGGGCAGGAGGAGCAGGGGACAACAGAGGATGAGATGGCTGGATGGCATCACTGACTCGATGAATGTGAGTCTGAGTGACCTCCGAGAGCTGGTGATGGACAGGGAGGCCTGGCGTGCTGCAGTTCATGGGGTCGCAAAGAGTCGGACACGACTGAGCGACTGATCTGATCTGATCTGATTGTGTTGCTGGAACAGAGTGTTTACTATGATCCAGTGTGTTCTCTTGGCAAAAACTCTGTCAGCCTTTTTCCTGCTTCATTTTTGTACTCCAAGGACAAACTTGCTGTTATTCCAGGTATCTCTTGATGTCCTACTTTCACATTCCAATCCCTATAATGAAAAGACATTTTTTGTTGTTGTTTTAGATGTTAATTCTAGGAAATCTTATAGATCTTCATAGAATCATTCAACTTCAGCTTCTTCAGCATTAAAGATTGGGAGCATAGACTTGGATTACTGTGATGTTGTATGATTTGCCTTGGAAATGAAAAAGGTCATCCTGTCATTTTTGAGGTTGCACCCAAGTACTGCATTTTAGACTCTTTAGTTGACTGTTAGGGCTACTCCATTTCTTATAAGGGATTCTTGCCCACAATGGTAAATATAATGGCCATCTGAATTAAATTTGCTCATCCCCATCCATTTTAGTTCACTGATTCCTAAAATGTCAATGTTCACTCTTGCTGTCTCCTCTTTGACCAGTTTTAATTTACCTTGATTCATGGACCTAACATTCCAGGTTCCTATTCAATATTGTTCTTTACAGCATCAGACTTTACTTTTACTACCAGAATGCAGAGTTTCAAAGAATAGCAAGAAGAGATAAGAAAGCCTTCTTCAGCAATCAATGCAAAGAAATAGAGGAAAACAACAGAATGGGAAAGACTAGGGATCTCTTCAAGAAAATCAGAGATACCAAAGGAACATTTCAAGCAAAGATGGGCTCGATAAAGGACAAAAATGGTATGGACCTAACTGAAGCAGAAAATATTAAGAAGAGGTGGCAAGAATACACAGAAGAACTGTACAAAAAAGAGCTTCACGACCCAGATAATCATGATGGTGTGATCACTGACCTAGAGCCAGACATCCTGGATTGTGAAGTCAAGTGGACCCTAGAAAGCATCACTACGAACAAAGCTAGTGGAGGTGATGGAATTCCAGTGGAGCTATTCCAAATCCTGAAAGACGATGCTGTGAAAGTGCTGCACTCAATATGCCAGCAAAGTTGGAAAACTCAGCAGTGGCCACAAGATTGGAAAGTTTTCATCCCAATCCCAAAGAAAGGCAATGCCAAAGAATGCTCAAACTACCGCACAATTGCACTCATCTCACATGCTAGTAAAGAATTCTTCAAGCCAGGCTTCAGCAATATGTGAACCGTAAACTTCCTGATGTTCAAGCTGGTTTTAGAAAAGGCAGAGGAACCAAAGATCAAATTGCCAACATCCGCTGAATCATCGAAAAAGCAAGAGAGTTCCAGAAAAATATCTATCTCTGCTTTATTGAATATGCCAAAGCCTTTGACTGTGTAGATCACAATAAACTGTGGAAAATTCTGAAAGACATAGGAATATCAGACCACCTGTTCTGCCTCTTGAGAAATCTGCATGCAAGTCAGGAAGCAACAGTTAGAACTGGTCATGGAACAACAGACTGGTTCCAAATAGGAAAAGGAGTACGTCAAGGCTGTATATTGTCACCATGTTTATTTAACTTATATGCAGAGTACATCATGAGAAATGCTGGACTGGAAGAAACACAAGTTAGAATCAAGATTGCTGGGAGAAATATCAATAACCTCAGATATGCAGATGACACCACCGTTATGGCAGAAAGTGAAGAGGAACTCAAAAGCCTCTTGATGAAAGTGAAAGTGGAGAGTGAAAAGGTTGGCTTAAAGCTCAACATTCAGAAAATGAAGATCATGGCATCTGGTCCCATCACTACATGGGAAATAGATGGAGAAACAGTGAAAACAGTGTCAGACTTTATTTTTCTGGGCTCCAAAATCACTGCAGATGGTTACTGCAGCCATCAAAGTAAAAGACGCTTACTCCTTGGAAGGAAAGTTATGACCAACCTAGATAGCATATTCAAAAGCAGAGACATCACTTTGCCAACAAAGGTTCGCCTAGTCAAGGCTATGGTCTTTCCTGTGGTCATGTATGGATGTGAGAGCTGGACTGTGATGAAGGCTGAGTGCCGAAGAATTGATGCTTTTGAACTGTGGTGTTGGAGAAGACTCTTGAGAGTTCCTTGGACTGCAAGGAGATCCAACCAGTCCACTCTGAAGGAGATCAGCCCTGGGATTTCTTTGGAAGGAATGATGCTCAAGCTGAAACTCCAGTACTTTGGCCACCTCATGCGAAGAGTTGACTCATTGGAGAAGACGCTGATGCTGGGAGGGATTGGGGGCAGAAGGAGAAGGGGACGACAGAGGATGAGATGGCTGGATGGCATCACTGACTCGATGGATGTGGGTCTGAGTGACCTCCGGGAGTTGGTGATGGACAGGGAGGCCTGGCGTGCTGCAGTTCATGGGGTTGCAAAGAGTCGGACAATACTGAGCGACTGATCTGATCTGATCTGACACCACAACTGGGTGTCATTTCTGCTTTGGCTCACCCTCTTCAATATTTCTGTAACTATTTCTCCTCTCTACCCCAGTAGTACACCTACCACGCTGGGGAGTTCATCTTTCAGTGTCATTTTCTTGTCTTTTCATACTGTTCATGGGGTTCTCAAGGCAAGAATACTGGAGTGGTTTGCCATTTCCCTCCTCCAATGGACCATCTTTTGTCAGGCCCTTACTAGCAGAGCCATGCCCTTCAGCCACTCAGTGTAGCTGGATGACTTGACTGAATGTCCCACCGCTGGTCTTCACTGAGTGTTTAATCCTTCACTGGCCAGCAAATAGATGAGGGAAAATTGTAAACAGTGTAATGGCAAATAGGCACAATGTGGACATAGTTTTCAGAGCTCATTTTATTGGGTTCCCAAATCTATGTGGACAGTGACTGTAGCCACAAAATCAAAAGACATTTTCTCCTTGGAAGAATAGCATGACAAACCTGGACAGCATATTAAAAAGCAGGGATATCACTTTGCTGATAAAGGTCTTTATAGTCAAAGCTATGGTTTGTCCAGTAATCATGTATGGATATGAGAGCTGGACTATAAAAAAAGCTGAGCACTGAAGAATTGATGCTTCTGAATTGTGGTGCTGGAGAAAACTCTTGAGAGTCTCTTGGATGGCAAGGAGATCAAACTAGTCAATCCTATAGGAAACCAACCTGAATATTAATTGGAAGGAGTGATGCTGAAGCTGAAGCTCCAATATTTTGGCCACTTTATGCAAAAAGCTGATTCTTTGGAAAAGACCCTGATTCTGGCAAAGATTGAGGGCAAGAGGAGAAGCGGGTGACAGTGGATGAGATTGTTGGATGGCGTCACTGACTCAGAGGACATGTGTTTGAGCAAATCCCAGGAGATAGTCAAGGACAGGGAAGCCAGGAGTGCTACAGTCTATGGTGTCACAAAGAATCTGACATGACTTGGCGACTGAACAACAAAAACAACTCTGCATATCACCTCCTTATTTGACAACTATTAGCATTCTGCCTGGAGAATCCCAGGGACAGGAGCCTGGTGGGCTGCCATCTATGGGGTCGCACAGAGTCGGACATGACTGAAGCGACTTAGCAGCAGCAGCAGCATTCTCTCTCATATATATCTTTGCTAATCCATTAAAGAGTAGTTGCAGAAATCTAAACCTTTCATCCCCCAATAATATCCAGATAAGATTATTTAATTTAACTACATTTCATTATCATATATATAGAAATAAGTAGGCCTCATTTTGCCTACTTAGTGCTTCATGATCTTGCTACAGTGACCAAAACTGATGAATTTGCAACTATAATGCAGTAAAAGAGAACAAACTATAGGGTAGGTACAAGAAATCCAGGAACATATACAGTGACCTAGTATAAAGTGTTCTACCAATCAGGAAAAAGTTCAGTAAAATATTATGATCTCAAAAAATGTAGAGCATAGGTACACAAAAAGAGCATAGATAGTTCAGAAACAGATTAGAGAAAAACCCAGAGTAGAAGCAAAGGAAGTATTGAGAGATTAGCAGTTTTAGAAAAATCAGAGGTAAGAGGAGCTGGGTCAGGAAGTCACTAGAGTAGTAAGCACTAGGTGTCCACTAGACAAATGGATTGGGTCACCAGAGCCACAGCTGAACTAGTGAAATTATTGCTAATCTACCACAATGCTGTTGAATCCAAAAGAGTAGTGGCTATAGCTTTAATTCTCCTTGAGAACTATTTGGCTCTTGACATGCTTTCTTTGTTTCCTTCCTTACATTCTGTCTTTATCTACTAATAAACCACTTTGCTGAAAATAACCCGAGTATATTTATTTTCCTTGTGACCTGAAAGTCAAAAATTAAAGCAAACTCCTCAATATTCTCCAGTTTCACACACTTTCAGCTGCTGCCTCTTATGCTGCATAACCCAGAACTGAAAACCTAGTATCAGTTTCCCTAATTCTGGTCTTCAAATTGAGGAGATATGATACTGTCATTTATCAAATATTTATGAAGGAATTAATTATATTACAGTTTTTAAATTGTTATAATTAATAATATCTGTAATATGCTATGTGTGTGTTAAGTTGCTTCTGTCATGTCTGACTCTTTTGCCACCCCATGGACTGTAGCCCACCACTCTTCTTTGTCCATGGGATTCTCCAGGCAGGAATATTGAAGTAGATTTCCTTGCCTTCCTCCATAGGATCTATGTGCTATAATAGATGATGAATCTAAGGCTGTGACATCAACAATAAGGTAGATAACACTTCCTTAGTGAGTGGGAGAGGGTAATAGAAGCCATAATATATATGTTAATTTTAATGTAAGTATGTGGTAAATAAGGGCTACAAAGAGATTTGAGGGCAAGAGGTATACAAGTTATGGGGTCATAAAAGAGCCATATCATTTTTGGAGAATGATGGAAAACTGGCTAACAAAGAAGTGATGACACTAAGAAAAATAGAGATTTTAAGTTACTTTGAATGGATAATACAGTTATGCTACACAAAAGACAACATTTTAAGTCATTTGTATAAAAACTTCTTTGACTATAAAATGTTTCAAAGCACTTGTTACTCAAGAGCTGGCTGTGTATTTAGACAAAGTGTGTCAATTTTTGATTCACATCAGTAGATATGTTATTTTTATATTTATATTAAATGTTTAATATTTAATGTTAATGTTTTATATTAAATGTTTATTTTAACATGATGCTTATGACCTCTTATAGACTTAGTTTCAACTGACTCTATCTGAAGTAATATGTTAATGGTTTTGATTAAAATTTCAAATGACACAGAGAAAGAAATATATTGCTAAATATGACCTTCTGTGCCTTAAGAGTTTGGTTGAAGATTCCATAGAGGAGTGGGGGATAAATGTTCTCACATGCCAAAGAAAAGTCTCAGATAATCTACTATCGAAGTGACCCTAAACTGCTTCTGAGACCTGTAGTCCTGCATAATCTCCAGATTATAGAAGGGGAGAAAAAATAATGAAGAAGAAAGAATTAATGAGAATTTCTTTGGAAAGTTTGGTTGAAATGCTATGAGTTTAAGGAGAGTATTCATTTTTACCACTGTCCAACCTGAAATTCATCTCAAAGCAAATGAGGCAAGAGGAGTTTGAAGAGAATGGCTCTGAGAATGTAAAATCTGTTTTCTCAAATGCAGAGGAAACAGAAGTATAGAACCAAGACTGGACTCTTAGTACAAAAGTCTAAAGGTCAGAAATAGTTGGAACTGCCCCTGTTAGAACAAGAGGGAAGGACTGAGTTTCAAGAGTTTGGCAGAGAAAAATACTATTTTCTCATGCACCCGAGTAAATACTAATATTATGGAAGTATTTGAGTGTTTGGGCATGGATCATCTTGAATAGACCTTACCTGTAATTTTAGACCTGTAAACAGAAGGGTTAGAACTACAAGAAGATGCAGTGAGTGGAGTCTTAGGTAAACAGTTGGATAATTGTGCTAGATAATGATGCAAGGAAAATCATACCTATGGAGAATTCTAGAAGTGTTGTCTAAGGGTAAGAGATTTAGCACTTAAGAGTTAATAGAGTAAACATTAGAAAAGGCAATGTTGGTTGGACTTGCCTTACTGGTTGGCAAAAAATAATGGAACAAGGCTCAGAAAAGCACTACTGGTAAAGCAATATATAATGAATTTGACCTCATTAAAAATAAAATTTTCTGTCTGTTCATCAAAATATAAAGAAAATAAAAAGATATACAAAAAGCAAATCACTGAATGGGAAAATATTCACAACACATCACTGACAAAATCCCGTAATATATAATGAATTCTTACACATTAATGAGAAAAAGAAAATCCACTGGAAAACTCAGAATATTTCTACAAGCACTTTGAATAAAAAGGAACTTAAAATGGCCTATAAGGATAATTATATCAAATGATATAATAATATCAAATGATAGTCATCCTCATTGATCATCAGGGAGACACAGAGATGGTTAAGGAAGTCCCCAATGAAACAACATAAGATATAATTATAGTTATGCATTAATTAGATCAGATCAGATCAGATCAGTCACTCAGTCGTGTCTGACTCTTTGTGACCCCATGAATTGCAGCACGCCAGGCCTCGCTGTCCATCACCAACTCCCAGAGTTCACTGAGACTCACATCCATCGAGTCAGTGATGCCATCCAGTCATCTCATCCTCTGTCGTCCCCTTCTCCTCTTGCCCCCAATCCCTCCCAGCATCAGGGTCTTTTCCAATGAGTCAACTCTTCGCATGAGGCGACCAAAGTACTGGAGTTTCAGCTTCAGCATCATTCCTTCCAAAGAAATCCCAGGGCTGATCTCCTTCAGAATGGACTGGTTGGATCTCCTTGCAGTCCAAGGGACTCTCAAGAGTCTTCTCCAACACCACACTTCAAAAGCATCAATTCTTCAGCTCTCAGTCTTCTTCACAGTCCAACTCTCACATCCATACATGACCACTGGAAAAACCATAGCCTTGACTAGACGGACCTTCATTAGATCTATAAGTTAAAAAGAAAATTTAATGATACCATTCTCAATGATATGGTAAAATGTGAATTCTCATACCCTAAGTACCATGATGAGAGCATATAGCATTACAACTATTTTGTAAAATTAACATGGTATTATTTAGACAAGTGAAAGTGAAAGTGTTAGTTGCTCAATTGTGTCCAACTCTTCGTGACCTCTTTGACTGCCACACTCCTCTGTCCATGGAATTCTCCAGGCAAGGATACTGGAGTGGATTGCCATTCCCTTCTCCAGGGGATCTTCCCAACTCAGGGATCGAACCTGGGTTTCCTGTATTGCAAGCAGATTCTTTAGCAGCTGAGCCACCAAGGAAGCCCATTACTTAGTAAAGTTTAATATAAATAGTTCATTATGTTCTATTGAACATGATTCATCTGTTCCTTTACTGGGTAGGGAAACTTTTCACTATGCACCAGACAACAGGTACAAAAAGTCCATAGCCATTTTGTTTATAATTGTCCCAGATCAGGAACAATAACAGTTGATCAATAGAATGATACAAAATGGGCTATATTGTTAATGTGACATGGAATACACTGAAACATGCATGAATCTCATAAAAACAAAAATCTGTAAGGATAAAAATATATGGCTTCACATGTGCTCAGTGGTAAAGAATCCACCTGTCAAGCAGGAGATGTGGGTTCAATTCCTGGGGCAGGAAGATCCCCTGGAGAAAGAAATGGCAACCCATTCCACTATTCTTGCACAGAAGCCTAGTGGTCTACAGTCGATAGGGTCACAAGGAGTCAGACAAAACATCAATGACATAAGCATATATGCTGTGATGCTATTTATATAAAGTTCAAAATTGGGCAAAGTTATATTGTTTAGAACACATTAATCAGATCAGATCAGTCGCTCAGTTGTGTCCGACTCTTTGCGACCCCATGAACCGCAGCACGCCAGGCCTCCCTGTCCATCACCAGCTCCCGGAGGTCATTCAGACTCACATCCATCAAGTCAGTGATGCCATACAGCCATCTCATCCTCTGTCGTCCCCTTCTCCTCCTGCCCTCAATCCTTCCCAGCATCAGAGTCTTCTCCAATAAGTCAACTCTTCGCATGAGGTGGCCAAAATACTGGAGTTTCAGCTTTAACATCATTCCTTCCAAAGAAATTCCAGGGCTGATCTCCTTCAGAATGGACTGGCTGGATCTCCTTGCAGTCCAAGGGACTCTCAAGAGTCTTCTCCAACACCACAGTTCAAAAGCATCAATCCTTTGGCGCTCAGCCTTCTTCACAGTCCAGCTCTCACATCCATACATGACCACAGGAAAGACCATAGCCTTGACTAGGCGAACCTTTGTTGGCAAAGTAATGTCTCTGCTTTTGAATATGCTATCTAGGTTGGTCATAACTTTCCTTCCAAGGAGTAAGCATCTTTTAATTTCATGGCTGCAGTCACCATCTGCAGTGATTTTGGAGCCCAGAAAAATAAAGTCTAACACTTTTTCCACTGTTTCTCCATCTATTTCCCATGTAGTGATGGGACCAGATGCCATGATCTTCGTTTTCTGAATGTTGAGCTTTAAGCCAACTTTTTCACTCTCCACTTTCACTCTCATCAAGAGGCTTTTTAGCCCCTTTTCACTTTCTGCCATAAGGGTGGTGTCATCTGCATATCTGAGGTTATAGGCATTGCCATATTAAAAACAAACAGGAAAACATTACAGCAGAAGCCAATGTTGTGAAGAGGGAGAATGTTATAATCTTGAAGGAATAAACAGAAGGCATAACTGACATTGCTCTTTGTTTAAACTGGGGAGCTGGTGACATGAGTAATCCCTTTATCATTAAAATTTTCACACATGTTATGTGTATGTTTCTGAATATATGTTTCAGTTAAACATTTTTAAAAAATCCATAGCATCCCTGGCATTACCAAATCAATAAGCAAAATCCATTTCATCTTTTTTCTGCTTAATAGCTATGCTTCATTTTTCAGACTTTCTGGTAGATAAGGATGGATGTGAAAACAGCATTCTCTAACCAGAATAATATAAATGGAAGTGACATGTAGGACTCCATGGCATGGCACTAAGTATTTCCTACGTATGGTCCTCCATGCTTTTTTTTTTTTTTTTCCTTTTAGCTGACTGTAATAATAACATCCAGTGAGGCCTTTAGAGATCTCATTTGATGTTGCCAGAGCATGTTGAATGGTCCTGGCTGATTGTATGTGAGAAGGAAATGTGCCTATTGTGTTTGAACATTTTAATATTTAGCCTACTCTGAGTAATATACATACTAAATAAATTTTTCATAACAGAAGGAAAAATATAGAGATTGTGTTTCCATAATAGTCTCTCTTAAAGCAATTTTTATTGGCATTATGGTAATTATTTTTTAATTTCCAATAATTAGGGGCAAGTCTTTTTAAGTCTACTTAAAAAAATTTTGTCTATAATTTGGGATGAATGAAACAAAGTTGTATCTGTAAATTGGTAAAGAAACTGCAATCACACATATTAGCTGTTGTCAAGAGAAGTTTGCTCATTTTTGTGATTTGAACAATATTCATGTTTCTCACCGTGTTCATATATGACTGAGAATTTAAATTGCTTTTGTCCTTTTCCTTCATGGTCACAGAGGGACTTGTCTGATGATCTGTGAAATTTTTAATGTCTTAATTACATTTATTGGTTTTTGAATGCAAGAGTAATCTTGTATCTTGAAAAAAATCTTGCTTGCTCAATATATTATATTTTTAAATATGCAGTTGGGTTTAAATTGCCAACACTTTGAGAATATTCTATCTATTGGTAGTGAGGAGTATTGGCCTGTAGTTTTCTTTTCCTGTAATGTGATTAGAAGTGTTACCTCCTCTTCAATTTTATGGAAGAATTTGTCCAGAATTAGTATTATTTCTAAACATTTGCGGAAATTCTATAACAAACACATCTGAGTATGGAGTTTTCTTGAATATTCAGTTCAGTTCAGTTCAGTCACTCAGTTGTGTCCAACTCTGCAGCCCCATGGACTGCAGCATGTCAGGCTTCCCTGTCCATCACAAACTCCCAGAGCTCACTCAAACTCATGTCCATTGAGTCAATGATGCCATCCAACCATCTCATCCTCTGTTGTCCCCTTCTCCTCCCACCTTTAATCTTTCCCAGCACCAGGTCTTTTCAAAGGAGTCAGTTCTTCTCATCAGGTGGCCAAAGTATTGGAGTTTCAGCTTCCCCATCAGTCCTCCCAATGAATATTGGTCTCCTTGCAGTCCAAGGGACTCTCAAGAGTCTTCTCCACACCACAATTCAAAAGCATCAATTTTTCAGCACTCAGCTTTCTTTTTAGTCCAACTCTCACATCCATACATGACTATTGGAAAAACCATACCTTTGAATATTAAAAAATTCAATTTCTATTTTAGCCATTACCTAGTCAGGTAATTGATTTCTGCCTGAGTAAGCTTTAGTAGCTTGTATCTTTCAAGCAATTTGTTCATTTAATCTAAGTTGTGGAATTTATTATCATAAAGTTGTTGATAATTTTTCTTTTATTGTAATTCTTTTATTGTACATTTAATACCTGTATCATTTGTCATCAGGGATGACAGCCTCTCATCCCTGACATAGGTTATTTGTATAATTGTCTATCATTTTTGGATTAGTACAGAAAGAGTTTTATTAATTTTATTGATCTTCTGAAAGAATTATATTTTGATTTTATTGATTTTCTCCATACTATCTATGTTTTATTTCATTATTTTTCTACTCTTTTCTTTAAATATAAATTTATTTTAATTGGAGGTTAATTACTTTACAATATTGTATTGGTTTTGCCATACATCAATATGAATCCACCACAGGTATACACGTGTTCCCCATCCTGAACCCCCCTCTCACCTCCCTCCCTGTACCATCCCTCTGGGTCATCCCAGTGCACCAGACCCAAGCATCCAGTATCATGCATTGAACCTGGACTGGTGATTTGTTTCATATATGATATTATACATGTTTCAATGCCATTCTCCCAAACCACCCCACCCTCTCCATCTCCCACAGAGTCCAAAAGACTGTTCTATACATCTGTGTCTCTTTTGCTGTCTTGCTTACAGGGTTATCATTACCATCTTTCTAGAAATTAAGAAAACAATTCCATTCACCATTGCAACGAAAAGAATAAAATACTTAAGAATATATCTACTAAAGACCTATAAATAGAAAACTATAAAACACTGGTGAAAGAAATCAAAGAGGACTCTAATAGATGGAGAAATATACCATGTTCATGGATCAGAAGAATCAATATAGTGAAAGTGAGTATAGACCCAAAGCAATTTATAAATTCAATGCAAACCCTATCAAGCTATCAACAGTATTCTTCACAGAGCTAAAACACATAATTTCACAATTTGTATGGAAATACAAAAAAACCTCAAATAGCTAAAGCAATCTTGAGAAAGAAGAATGGAACTGGAGGAATCAACCTGCCTGACTTAAGGCTCTACTACAAAGCCACAGTCATCAAGACAGTATGGTACCAGAAATTTAGATCAATGGAACAAAATAGAAAGCCCAAAGATAAATCCATGCTCCTGTGGACATCTCATCTTTGACAAAGGAGGCAAGAATATACAATGAGTTAAAGACAATCTCTTTAACAAGTGGTGCTGGGAAAATTGGTCAAACACTTGTAAAAGAATGAAACTAGAACACTTTCTAACACCATACACAAAAAGAAACTAAAAATGGATTAAAATCTAGACATAAGACCAGAAACTATAAAACTCTTAGAGGAGAACATAGGCGAAACACTCTCCAACATAAATCACAGCAGGATCCTCTATGACCCACCTCCCAGAATATTGGAAATAAAAGCAAAAATAAACAAATGGGACCTAATTAAAATTAAAAAGCTTCTGCACCACAAAGGAAACTATAAGCAAGGTGAAAAGACAGCTTTCAGAATGGGAGAAAATAATAGCAAATGAGGTAACTGACAAATAACTAATCTCAAAAATATATAAGCAACTCCTACAGCTCAATTCCAGAAAAATAAACGACCCAATCAAAAAATGGGTCAAAGAACTAAATAAACATTTATCCAAAGAAGACATACAGATGGCTAACAAACATGAAAAGATGCTCAACATCACTCATTATCAGAAACGCAAATCAAAACCACAATGAGGTACCATTTCACACCCATCAGAATGGCTGTGATCCAAAAGTCTACAAGCAATAAATTCTGGAGAGGATGTGGAGAAAAGGGAACCCTCTTATCCTGTTGTTGAGAATCCAAAATAGTACAGCTACTATGGAGAACAGTGTGAATATTCCTTAAAAAACTGGAAATAGAACTGCCTTATGACCCAGCAATCCCACTACTGGGCATAGACATTGAGGAAACCAGAATTGAAAGAGGCATGTGTACCCCAATGTTCATCACAGCACCGTTTATAATAGCCAGGACATGGAAGCAATTTAGATGTTCATCAGCAGATGAATGGATAAGAAAGCTGTGGTACATATACACAATGGAGTATTATGCAGCCATTAAAAAGAATATATTTGAATCAGTTCTAATGAGGTGGATGTAACTGGAGCCTATTATACAGAGTGAAGTAAGCCAGAAAGAAAAACACCAATACAGTATAGTAACACATATATATGGAATTTAGAAAGATGGTAATGATTTCTACTCTTTTTTCTTTCATTCTGATTATTTTGGGCTTCATTGCTCTTCTTTTTCTAGTTTCTGAAGTTACCCCAAAGTCACTAATTTGAGGTTAATGATCTTTATTTTCTAATACATGTTTTTACTGCTATAAATATTTCTTTATATAATACTTAGTCACATATGGGGGGAAGGCAATGGCACCCTACCCCAGTACTTTTACCTGGAAAATTCCATGGACAGAGGAGCCTGGTAGGCTCAAGTCCATGGGGTTGCTAAGAGTCGGACACGACTGAGTAACTTCACTTTCACATTTCACTTTCATGCACTGGAGAAGGAAATGGCAACCCACTCCAGTGTTCTTGCCGGGAGAATCCCAGGGACGGGGGAGCCTGATGGGCTGTCATCTATGGGGTCGCACAGAGTCGGACATGACTGAAACGATTTAGCAGCAGCAGTAGCCACATATCCCATATTTTTATATGTTGTGCATTCATTTCCATTCTCCTCATAATATCTTTTAATTTCCTTTTTCAGTTACTTTTAGACTTACAGATCATATAGATTTTTTTTTTAGTTTCCAAATATTCAAGAATTTTCCAATTCTATTTTTGTTATTAATTTATACTTTTATTCCATTGTTGTCAGAGAATATTTCATAACACTTGAATCATTTTAAATTTATTGAGCTTTTTTTATGGCCCAGAACAGAAAATTGTCTATGTTAGCAAATGGTTCATTGCATTTGTAAAGAATGTTTATTCTTCCAGTGTTAGATAATACTTTGTACATATGTCTGTTAGATCCTGTTGGATATGCAGAAGGGTATAACCTTTATTTACTTTCTCTCTTGCTTTTTACCTAGGGAGAGAATGGTATTGAAATTTGACTATAATTGTGGGTCTTTGCATTTACACTGCAGTTTTATCAGTTTTGTTCCCTATCTTTTGAAACTATATTATGAGACACATAAACATTCAGGATTATTATGTTCATTTGTCATTGTTATAAAATGCTTTTCTTATCCATGATAATACAGTTTCTTTTGAAACTTCACTTTATTCTGATACTAATATAGCCACTACAGGATATTTTAAAATTAGTGTTAGCATGATATATCATTATCAATCCTTTTACTTTTACTTATTTAGGTCTTTATATTTATTCTGAGGTTTCTTAGAGGCTTAGACTTAGAGAATCTGGGTATATTGCCAATCTCTCCCTTTAATTTTAGCTAATATAGTCCATTAAAGTCAAATTCTTCCCCAAACATGTCTAAAATACAGAAGTCAACTATTTTACACTTTTGTGAATTATCTCAAGGCCTAACTATTTTATTTAGATCAATTGAAAGTGACAAAATTTGTAAATTAAAAAATATTTATTTGGGTATTTGGATCAAACATGTAGATACTCTACTAGTCCAGATCAAAGTCACATACATTCACCTTTAAGCCAGAAATTCACACACACAAAAAAAGATTAAAATTTTTCTGTGGTTATTTTTGTGTATTTATTCATGACAGTTTTATATTTCAATTACATACTTTTAATTTTCTACTTGGAAGATGTCTATTCTAAATAAAAATTTATTTTATTTTCAACATACTGTCTTCTTAATACTATATTGAAAAGATCCAATTAACTTACACAAATTGCAGTGCTCCAAGGGCATTCTTTTCTACAGAAGACTATAAACACAAAAATTAATATGCACTAATAAAACATAGTTGCACAGAGTTAATTTTTTTCTATTGATTTACATCCCCCTACCACCAAACTTACTACAGTATCATTTCTCTATTAGTAAAGTTAATCACTAAGGTTAAAGTATTTCTTGGCTCGTCTTTGAAGTCCCTGCCAGATCCAACACTTTACAGCTATCAGACATTCTATCTAGAAGAAAACAAACATCAAACCTGTAGTACTGTAAAGATTTTCCCTTCCCAAGATTTACTATTCTAAGTGTGAATATTGATCATTTTTTTTGTTTCTATTAGTTAAACTTATAAACCAATGATTTTCTTTTTAAATTCCTTCTCTAGAGCCTATGATGCTGTTAATGGACTAAGTTTTAAAATTAGAACAAAATTTAATTACAAATATGACAATTATGGGCTTGTCCGATGACTCAGTGATAAAGAATCTGCCTGCAATGCAGGAAACGTGTTCAATCCTTGGGTGGAGAAGATCCCCTGGAAGAGGGCATGGCAACCCACTCTAGTATTCTTGCCAGGAAAATCCCATGGACGGAGTAGCCTGGTGGGCTACAGTCAGTGGAATCGCAAAGACTGGGACACAACTTAAGCAACTAAGCATGCACGCATGACAATTCTACAATAAAATTTTTGTATGTTTATGTCTTTCATTGGTTTTTAAAGCCAGTTGGGTGGGGAAGAAATACTAAAAAAAGAAATATTTTAACTTGTTGGACTGTTAGTTTTCAAGGACTAGATATATTCTCAGAGTATTTCAGTGAGAGGCAGTTTATTATAAGAACATATGGGAAAATGCAGCCTTGTAGGGTCTGTAATATTTTTCATTAAATAAAATTAAGAATACAACAACATGGACAAATGCATGAACAAAATATAGCAACCTGCACTATTCTAATTTTATTGTACAAGTTCCACTTTTAATTCTTGTATAGAATTTAAATCACAAAACCCAAAAATAATTATATATTTTTAAATAGATATATGATATTTATACTAGTACTCTTGCCTAGAAAATCCCATGGATGGAGGAGCCTGGTAGGCTGCAGTCCATGGGGTTGCTACGAGTAGGCCTCAACTGAGCAACTTCACTTTCACTTTTCACTTTCATGCAATGAAGAAGGAAATGGCAACCCACTTCAGTGTTCTTGCCTGGAGAATCCCAGGGATGGCAGAGCCTGGTGGGCTGCTGTCTATGGGGTCGCACAGAGTCGGACACGACTAAAGCGACTTAGCAGCAGTATAATATTTAAAGATGTAATTTGTGATGTCAATAACATGAAAAGGAGACTAAATCTATAAATAGGTCAAGTTTTTATGTGTGATTGAAACTATCACCAATTCAGAATAGAACATAACACTATTAGGATGTTTTATATATTAATAATTGCAATGGTAACTGCAAAGAAAGTACTTGTAGAGTATACACAAAAGGAAATGAGATGAGATTTAAAGCTTGTCACTAAAAAATAGTCAAGGAAACATAAAAGAAGGCAGTGAGAAAGGAAGTGAAGGGGAGAAGTGATGGCAGAGAAGTAGGTGGATGTGGAGTACATCTCTTTCCACAGATACATTAGGAATGCACCTTCAGACACAGAAGTGCATGCAGAACTCCAGTTGAGAGCAGACAGGAGTACCTAACCAGCAGAAAACAATATTTAGGCCCACACAAAACTTGATAGGATGAAGGAAATAGGGGAAAAACAT
This sequence comes from Tragelaphus eurycerus, assembly GCA_935064755.1. Classification (NCBI taxonomy): domain Eukaryota; kingdom Metazoa; phylum Chordata; class Mammalia; order Artiodactyla; family Bovidae; genus Tragelaphus; species Tragelaphus eurycerus. Next base: position 424,708 of record CAKXYN010000246.1, read on the forward strand.
CAGTGTTAGTAGGACTGGACCTGCCCTCAGCAGGTGGGGGAACTAAAGCAGGGGTCCAGTCTCCACATCAGTGCAATAATCTGAGTCAGGGGAGAAACATTTAAAGCTGAGAGTGAAACAGCTGATCTGTGGCAGCCTAAATGGAATGAGAATCCAACAGTCCTTGCCACAGCCATACACACCCCAGATGGTGATGCAGGTCCCCTGGAAGGTACAGTGGCTGGGAGCTGGAGTTTAGGGATTGTGAAGCAATTGCAGGTGAGGGCTGCTGTTGACTGCAGAGAAACATATCGCCAGGATGTGAGGGAGGAGATTGTGTTGGGAAATACATGTGGAGGAAAGCCAGGCAGCCATGGAAGCAAGGCAATGCTGCTGAGTCAAGCATAGTGGGTGGAGCCATCACCATAGCCTCTCTGCCCCCTGCACGCCAGCTTTGGCAGCTGAACAATAGAGAGGCTGGCCCATCAAACACCTGATATACTGAAGTACAGAGTAAGCCCCCACCCATGGTGCCCCTTTAAGTGCCTGAAGCACTAATCTACAGAGTAGGAACCTAGCCGGGGGGGGTGGGGGTGGGGGGTGGGGTGGTGCTCTATGTGCCTGAATGGACAGAGCTACAAAGAAAGACTGGCCAAAGAGGCCTTTTGATTGCCAGCTACAAGAGACTTGGGAAAAGACTCTGATAGGGCCATAACTCCTGTGGCAGAGGCAGTCTGTGTCCCTGAAAACTTCACTCTGTCAGTGTCCCCACAAGCCAAGCAGCTGCGCCACTTCACTCTCAAGTCTCATTGGGGCAGAGCTGCCACAGGCAAAAAAAAAAAAAGTCTTCTATCTATGCATGAAGGAACGCTTTGGTAGTGTCTAGACTCTTTGTGACCCTGTAGACTATGACCTGCCAGGTTTCTCCGTCGGAGATGGGGTTCTCCAGGCAAGAATACTGGGGCGTATTGGCCAATTCTGTTTCCAATACGCTTTTAGAGCACTATATTTCCTGCTGCCCTAGCCACCAGCTCCCCTAGTACCTGGTGCTGCCAGAACCCCTGAAACTCAAACAGCTGCACCACCTCCACACCTGGCCCTCACAGGGACAAACCCAAGTCGTCCAGGGCAACCTCAGGAGCAAACTCCACTGGACAACCCACATGCAGGGGTGGAAATAAAACCACAATTGAAACCCAGGGGCATTGTGACTAAGGGAGAAGACCCAAAACCTTCAGACAAGCTGTACAAGCTGCAGATTAAGTCCAACTAGGCAGACTCTATGTTGATGGAACATATAAAAAGTCATTGAGAGCTCCCACAAAAGAAAACACACTAGTTCTGATAGTTGTGGACACTGGAGGCAAGAACACTCAGGAGTAGGACCAGATTAGAATCTGAGCAGTCCCCACAGCAGGTCCAGAGATCAGTACAATGTTGGAGGGTATCTTAGGCAGGTGAGGTGGACTGTGACTGCCAGCGAGGGAAAGGACTCTAACAAGAAAAACATTTGTTATTTTTATGTTTTGACTTGTTCTGTAGATTCTTTTGGATTCCCCACCCCCCCACCCCTTGTTGTAATTATTAATTTTATTGCAACCCCATGGAGATCTCCAGGCAAGAATACTGTAGTGTGTCAGATCAGATCAGATCAGTCGCTCAGTCGTGTCCGACTCTTTGCGACCCCATGAACCGCAGCATGCCAGGCCTCCCTATCCATCACCAGCTCTCGGAGGTCACCCAGACTCACACCCATCAAGTCAGTGATGCCATCCAGCCATCTCATCCTCTGTCGTCCCCTTCTCCTCCTGCCCTCAATCCCTCCCAGCATCAGAGTCTTCTCCAATGAGTCAACTCTTAGCATGAGGTGGCCAAAATACTGGAGTTTCAGCTTTAGCATCATTCCTTCCAAAGAAATCCCAGGGCTGATCTCCTTCAGTGTGTAGCCTTTCCCTTTTCCAGAGGATCTTCCCAACCCAGGGATTGAATCCAAGTCTCTCACATTGCAGGTGAATTATATACCAGCTGAGTCACAAGGGAAGCTCAAGAATACTGGAGTGGGTAGCTTATCTCTTCTCCAGCGGATCTTCCTGACCCAGTAATTGAACTGGGGTCTCCTGCATGGCAGGTGAATTCTTTACCAACTGAGCTATCAAGGAAGCCCTCTTATTGGCACTATTAAATCTGATTAAGATTTTGAGCTTTTATTTTTTCTTTTTTTATCAGTCATATTTTTAATTCTTGTTATAAACCTCTAAGTTGGGCTTTTACAGTTCTAGGTAGAGGCTGAGTGACATGGTAATCCTGTCTGCTGATGATTGCATTTGTATTTTCATTGTTTTTTGTTTAGATGAGGCATCCTTCACAGGTTGCTACTGGTGGTTGGGTGATGCCAAGTCTTGTATTCAGGTGGTTTCCTTTTTGTGAGTTCTCACTATTTGATACTTCCTAGGGTTAGTTCTCTGGTAGTCTAGGGTTTTGGAGTCAGTGCTTCCACTCCAAAGGCTCAAGGCTTGATCTCTCATCATGAACAAAGATGAGATTAAAACAAATATCCAAAAATGAAAAACCAAAGATGAACTCCAGATGCAGTTACAAAATCAGGCAAATAATAATTAAATTAATGAAATATACACATACACATCCATGAGCAAAGTAAAAACAGTCCAACAAAAATAAAGTACAATAGATTGACCGGCAAACAAAAGAAATCAAAAATTATATTTACCAGTTAAGAACAAAACTAACTAAGGCACAAAAGGGAAAACAAAACTAAAGCAAAGTGCCAAGTGGGGAATAAAGCAATGAAAACAAAACTAACAAATATGTTGAGAGGAAAGGAAGGAAAGAAAAGAAAGAAAGAATAGATACGCAAAGTTAAATAGAGGTAGATGAAGAAGATTTATACATATTACAGATTAACTGCAAGGGGAAAAGAACAGTAGGAAACAGAAACAAAGGAATAAAAGTAGAAAAATAATAATAGGTTTAAAAAATTAAAATTAAAAAGAGAGAAAGGACAAAGAAAAAACGAAAACTCCCCAGAACTGTAGAAGCCCAACGTAGAGGTTTATAACAAGAATAAAAAATTATTCTGAATTCTTTTTCAAGTAGTTTGCCTATTTCCTCTTCATTTACTTGGACTTCTCTGTTTCTAGTATGTTCCTTATGTGTAGTATTTCCCTGCCTTTTCATTATTATTATTATTAGCTTATTGTGTTTGATATCTCTGTTTCCCAGGTTTCAAGGTTGAATTCTTTCTTCCTTTTGGTTCCTGCCCTCCTAAGGTTGGTCCAGCAGTTTGTGTAATCTTTGTATAGGGTATGATTTGTGCTAGCTTTTGCTTGTTTGTTTAGTTTTCCTCTGGTGGGAAAGGCTGCTGCTAAGTCGCTTCAGTCGTGTCCGACTCTGTGCGATTCCGTAGACAGCAGCCCACCGGGCTCCCCCTTCCCTGGGAAACCCCATATGCTTAACAGCTGATCTTTCAGCAGGATCTCTGCAGGCCAGAAGGGAATGGCAGAATATATTTAAAGTACTGAAAGGGACAAATCGACAACCAAGATTACAGTGTTCAGCAAGGATCTTATTCAAAACTGGTGGAGAAATAAAAAGCTTTTCAGATGAGCAAAAGTTAAGAGAATTCAGTACCACCAAACTAGCTTTACAACAAATGTTAAAGGGACTTATATAGTCAAGAAATACAAGAGAAGAACAAAGATCTAAAAAATTAAACTGAAACAATTAAGAAAATGGCAATAGGAACATATATATCAATAATTACTTTAAATGTAAATGGATTAAATGGTTCAACCAATAGATACAGACTGGCTGAATGAATACAAAAATAAGACCCATATATATATACACTGTTTACAAGAAGCCCACTTCAGACCTAAAGACACAAATACTGAAAGTGAGAGAATGGAAAAATATATTCCATGCACATGGGAAGCAAAATAAATTTGGAGTAGCAATCCTCATATCAGACAAAATAGACCTTAAAAGAAAGAAAAAATAAGAGATAAGGAAGGACATTACATAATGATCAAGGGATCAATCCAAGAGGAAGACATACAATTGTAAATATCTATGCACCCAACATAGGAACATCTCAATACAAAGACAAACACTAACGGACATAAAAGGAGAAATTGACAGTAACACAATAACAGTAGGCAACTTTAACACTCCACTCACACCAATGGACAGATCATAAACAGAAAATTAATAAGGAAACACAAGTCTTAAATGATGCATTAGATGAGATGGATCTCATTGGTATCTTCAGGACATTCCATCCAAATGGATAACAATACATCTTCTCAAGTGCACATGGGACATTCTCCAGGATAGACCATATCTTGGATCACAAATCAAACCTCAGTAAGTTTAAGAAAATTGAAATCGTATCAAGTATCTTCTCTGACCACTGCTATGAGACTAGATATCAACTACAAGAAAAAACTGTAAGAAACATAAACACATGGAGATTAAACAACACATTAGTAAATAGCCAACAGGTTACTGAAGAAATCAAAAGTTCTAGAAACAAACGACAATGAAAACATGACAACTCAAAACCTATGGGATGCAGCAAAAGCCACTCAAAGAGGGCCATTTATAGCAATACAACCCTACCTCAAGAAACAAGAAAAATATCGAACAGACAACCTAACTTCACACCTAAAACAACTGGATAAAGAAGAAGAAGAACAACAACAACAAAACAAAATTATAGAAAGAAAGAAATCATAAAAATCTGAGCAAAATAAATGAAAAATAAATGAAAGAAATAATAGTAAAGGTTAATAAAACTAAAAGCTGGTTGTTTGAAAAGATAAACAAAATTGACAAAACTTTAGCCAGCCTGATCAAGAAAAAAAAAAAAAGAGAAGTATCAAATCAATAAAATTAGAAATGAATAAGAAGAGTTACAATATACAATGCAGAAATACAAAGGATTATAAGAGAGTATTATGAACAACTATATGGCAATAAAATGGATAACCTGGAAGAAATGAACAGATCCAGGAATTAAGAATAATCCAATTACAAGCACTGAAAGTGAAGCTGTGATAAAAAAAAAAAAAAAAAAAACTCCCAAAAAACAAAAGTCTAGGACTAGATGGCTTCAAAGGAGAATTCTATCAAACATTCTCCCTATCCTTCTAAAACTCTCTCAGAAAATTGTAGAGGAAGGAAAACTTCCAAACTCATTCTATGAGGCCACCATCAATCACCCTGATCAAAACCAGACAAAAACAACACAAAAAAAGAAAACTACAGGCCATTATCACTGATGAATATAGATGCAAAAATCTCAACAAAATTTTAGCAAACAGAATTCAGATAAACATCAAAAAGCTCATACACCATTAAAAAGTTGGGTTTATTCCAACAATGCAAGGATTCTTGAATATATGCATATTAACACCATATTAACAAATTGAAAGATAAAAACCATATGATCATCTCAATAGATGCAGAAAAGTCTTGGACAAAATTCAGCACCCATTTATGATTAAAATTCTTCAAAAAATGGGCACAGAAGGAAACTACCTCAACATAGTAAAGGCCATATATGTTAAGCCTACAGCAAACATTATTCTCAATGGTGAAAAACTGAAAGCATTTCCCCTAAGATCAGGAAAAAGAGAAGGGTGTCCACTTTCACACTGTTATTCAACATAGTTCTGGAAGTCCTGACTACAGCAATCAGAGAAGAAAAAGAAATAAAATAAATCCAGATTGGAAAAGAAGTAAACTTCTCACTGTTTGCAGATGACATGATACTGTACATCAGATCAGATCAGATCAGTCGCTCAGTCGTGTCCGACTCTTGGTGACCCCATGAACTGCAGCACGCCAGGCCTCCCTGTCCATTACCAACTCCCGGAGGTCACTCAGACTCATATTCATCGAGTCCGTGATGCCATCCAGCCATCTCATCCTCTGTGGTCCCCTTCTCCTCCTGCCCCCAATCCCTCCCACCATCAGAGTCTTCTCCAATGAGTCAACTCTTCGCATGAGGTGGCCAAAATACTGGAGTTTCGGCTTTAGCATCATTCCTTCCAAAGAAATCCCAGGGCTGATCTCCTTCAGAATGGACCAGTTGGATCTCCTTGCAGTCCAAGGGACTCTCAAGAGTCTGCTCCAACACGACACTTCAAAAGCATCAATTCTTCGGCACTCAGCCTTCTTCACAGTCCAGCTCTCACATCCATACATGACCACAGGAAAGACTATAGCCATGACTAGGTGAACATTTGTTGGTAAAGTAATGTCTCTGCTTTTGAATATGCTATCTAGGTTGGTCATAACTTTCCTTCCAAGGAGTAAGCGTCTTTTAATTTCATGGCTGTAGTCACCATCTGCAGTGATTTTGGAGCCCAGAAAACTAAAGTCTGACACTGTTTCCACTGTTTCCCCATCTATTTCCCATGCAGTGATGGGACCAGATGCCATGATCTTCGTTTTCTGAATGTTGAGCCTTAAGCCAACCTTTTCACTCTCCACTTTCACTTTCATCAAGAGGCTTTTGAGTTCCTCTTCACTTTCTGCCATAAGGGTGATGTCATCTGCATATCTGAGGTTATTGATATTTCTCCCAGCAATCTTGATTCCAGCTTGTTCTTCTTCCAGTCCAGCGTTTCTCATGATGTACTCTGCATATAAGTTAAATAAGCAGGGTGACAATATACAGCCTTGATGATCTCCTTTTCCTATTTGGAACCAGTCTGTTGTTCCATGACCAGTTCTAACTGTTGCTTCCTGATGTGCATACAGGTTTCTCAAGAGGCAGGTCAGGTGCTCTGGTATTCCCATCTCTTTCAGAATTTTCCACAGTTTATTGTGATCCACACAGTCAAAGGCTTTGGCGTAGTCAATAAAGCAGAAATAGATGTTTTTCTGGACCTCTCCTGCTTTTTCCATGATCCAGCGCATATTGGCAATTTGATCCCTGGTTCCTCTGCCTTTTCTAAAACCAGCTTGAACATCTGGAAGTTCACATTCACATATTGCTGAAGCCTGGCTTGGAGAATTTTGAGCATTACTTTACTAGCGTGTGAGATGAATGCAGTTATGCGGTAATTTGAGCATTCTTTGGCATTGCCTTTCTTTGGGATTGGCATGAAAACTGACATTTTCCAGTCCTGTGGCTACTGCTGAGTTTTCCCAATTTGCTGGCATATTGAGTGCAGAACTTTCACACCATCATATTCCAGGATTTGAAATAGCTCAACTGGAATTCCATCACCTCAACTAGCTTTGTTCGTAGTGATGCTTCCTAAGGCGCACTTGACTTCACATTCCAGGATGTTTGGCTCTAGGTCAGTGATCACACCATCGTGATTATCTGGGTTGTGAAGATCTTTTTTGTACAGTTCTTCTGTGTATTCTTGCCACCTCTTCTTAATATCTTCTGCTTCTGTTAGGTCCATACCATTTCTGTCCTTTATCGAGCCCATCTTTGCATTAATTGTTCCCTTGGGATCTCTAATTTTCTTGAAGAGGTCCCTAGTCTTTCCCATTCTGTTATTATCCTTTATTTCTTTGCACTGATCACTGAAGAAGGCTTTCTTATCTCCTCTTGCTATTCTTTGGAACTCTGCATTCAGATGCTTATATCTTTCCTTTTCTCCTTTGCTTTTCACTTGTCTTCTTTTCACAGCTATTTGCAAGGCCTCCCCAGACAGCCATTTTGCTTTTTTGCATTTCTTTTCCATGGGGATGGTCTTGATCCCTGTCTCTTGTACAGTGTCACGAATCTCATTCCATAGTTCATCAGGCACTCTATCTATCAGATCTAGGCCCTTAAATCTATTTCTCACTTCCACTGTATAATCAAAAGAGGTTTGATTTAGGTCATACCTGAATAGTCTAGTTGTTTTCCCTACTTTCTTCATTTTAAGTCTGAATTTGTTAATAAGGAGTTCATGATCTGAGCCATAGTCAGCTCCTGGTCTTGTTTTTGCTGACTGTATAGAGCTTTTCCATCTTTGCCTGCAAAGAACATATCAATCTGATTTCGGTGTTGACCATCCGGTAATGTCCACGCATAGAGTCTTCTCTTGTGTTGTTGGAATAGGGTGTTTGCTATTACCAGTGCATTTTCTTGGCAAAACTCTATTAGACTTTGCCCTGCTACATTCTGTATTCCAAAGCCAAATTTGCCTGTTACTCCAGATGCTTCTTGACTTCCTACTTTTGCATTCCAGTCCCCTATAATGAAAAGGACATCTTTTTTGGGTGTTACTTCTAAAAGTCTTATTGGTCTTCATAGAACTGTTCAACTTCAGCCTCTTCAGCATTACTGGTTGGGGCATAGACTTGGATACTGTGATATTGAATGGTTTGCCTTGGAAACGAACAGAGATCATTCTGTCGTTTTTGAGCTTGCATGCAAGTACTGCATTTCGGACTCTTTTGTTGACCATGATGGGTACTCCATTTCTTCTGAGCGATTCCTGCCCACAGTAGTAGATATAATGGTCATCTGAGTTAAATTCACCCATTCCAATCCATTTTAGTTTGCTGATTCCTAGAATGTCTACATTCACTCCTGCCATCTCTTGTTTGACCACTTCCAATTTGCCTTGATTCATGGACCTGGCATTCCAGGTTCCTATGCAATATTGCTCTTTACAGCATTGGACCTTGCTTCTATCATGAGTCACATCCACAGCTGGGTATTGTTTTTGTTTTGGCTCCATCCCTTCATTCTTTCTGGAGTTATTTCTCCACTGATCTCCAGTAGCAATTTGGGCACCTACTGACCTGGGGAGTTCCTCTTTCAGTATCCTATTATTTTGCCTTTTCATACTGTTCATGGGGTTCTCAAGGCAAGAATACTGAAGAGGTTTGCCATTTCCTTCTCCAGTGGACCACATTCTGTCAGATCTCTCCACCATGACCCGCCTGTGTTGGGTTACCCCACGGGCATGGCTTGGTTTCATTGAGTTAGACAAGTTTGTAGTCATAGTGTGATCAGATTGACTAGTTTTCTGTGAGTATGGTGTCAGTGTGTCTGCCCTCTGATGTCCTCTTGCAACACCTACCATCTGACTTGGATTTCTCTTACCTTGGGTGTGGAGTATCTCTTCACGGCTGCTCCAGCAAAGTGCAGTCATTGCTCCTTACCTTGGATGAGGGGTATCTCCTCTCTGCCGCCCTTCCTGACCTTCAACATAGGATAGCTCCTCTAGGCCCTCCTGCACCTGCAGGACTATTGTTATATAATCCTACATTCCTTAGTATTATATAACAATAATGTATCCTGCCTGAGGACAGTCTCTGGATTAAACCCTCTGGCTAATCCTGTTATCTTAAAATGTAAATTATGGGAGTAGGTCTGGTGAGGTCTTTACAACCTCTGGACATTCTTCTGTTTCACTGGAGAGTATATAACTCCATTGGTAACACTAGCAAGCAGGTACTCTTTCTGCCCCCTTCTGATGCCTGTGTCAGAAGCTTTCTCTATTTCCTTTATACTTTAATAAAATTTTATTACACAAAGCTCTGCGCGATCAAACCTTGTCTCTGGCCCCGGATTGAATTCCTCTCCCCCGGAGGCCAAGAATCCCGGTGTCTTTTCATGGTTCAGCAACATTTCACTGAGGGCAGTTGGGTCCTGGGCACTTGGCTTCCTCAGCTATGACAGTTGGGCAGGGTGTGGGGACCTTGCCCTGAGGGAGCCTCCAGCTGAGATCTGTCTCCTTTTAGCCAGGACCTGGATCTCAGAAGGTAAAAGTCATGCCTTGAGACCTTGTCCTTTTTCATCAGAACAAAATAATATTTGTTTGGTAGAGATTTTTAGAACCATCATCAACTGATCATAACCTGACCTCAGCAACAAAGGACTGGACACCAGGAAGTTTGCAATCATTATCCACACCCCTCCCTCATCTTTCCTAGAAAAGGTCTTTGCTGAAGGTTTTTGGGGAGCTTGGGTTTCTTTAAGGCATGAGCCATCCATTCCCTTACATTGCCCTCAATTAAACTTTCCCTGTTCCAAATTCTGATGATTGGATATCGTTTGGCCTTACTGTGGATCTGGCACATAGACTGGTGTTTTGGTAACAAGGTCAACAGAAAATGCATGATCTTCCTCAGGAGAATACAAGACTGCATATTTCTTTGATGACCAGGCAAAAACTGTTATAGCTTAGCTGGGAAGTTCTGAGTCATCCCCTGTATTCACCAGACATTACAATTTTGGATTTCCATTTATTAGTATTTTGATATTTACAAATTTCTCTTTAATTGAAAACATTTCAGTTTTTTAGAAGACTATACAAAGCACCTGGAACAGTTCTTTAATCAAAAAGATTAAAAGTTTTGGGAAGATGGACTTATGAATTTGCCTGGAAAATGGCAGAAAGTAGTTGAGTAAAATGGTGAATATATTTTTCAATAAAGTTCTTTATGAAAATGTATCTTTTATTTTTACTTAAAAACTGAAGAAACTTTTTGGTCAATCCAATAATTATATCCATGATAAAATTAGCATGAAAGTCCTAACATTCAGAAAAAACAAATGTGTGGTGAGAACTATATAGAAAATCAGAAAGTTACACATTAATACAGAAATGTGTTTTGGGAAGAATAAAGCTGCTTTTTATTCTTTTGACTCTAACATACATGAATTTATTCAGACCTAAAACTCTAGTCAAAAAAAAAAAAAAAAAAAACTCTAGTTAAAAAGACAAAGTGATTTTCATGGTCATGAAATGGCATTTACTTTCATTTTCCTATGGCTCTGATAGTGTCTTACTTGCAAGACTGTATTCATAAAGCAATGAATATTAAATCACTCAGACATAATACTCTACAAAATGCCTATGAAAATGATAATGACTATTCCTAATTAGCTGATCATCTAGCTATAATTAATCCAGGATAAATTAGGCTGAGTATTAAAGTAAGAAAGTAATAAAGTGCTTCTGTCACAGTTTCCCCTCCCCCCTTTTTTTAACTTAATGCAGTACATTTAGCTTACAAGGATAGAATAGGTTTAACTTGCGCCCCCCCCCCCCCCCACTGTGTTTCAGAGAAGGCAATGGCACCCCACTCCAGTACTCTTGCCTGGAAAATCCAATGGACGGAGGAGCCTGGTAGGCTGCAGTCCATGGAGTCGCAAAGAGTCGGACACGACTGAGGGACTTCACTTTCACTTTTCACTTTCATGCATTGGAGAAGAAAATGGCAACCCACTTCAGTGTTCTTGCCTGGAGAGCCCCAGGGACGGGGGAACCTGGTGGGCTGCCGTCTCTGAGGTCACACAGAGTCGGACACGACTGAAGCGACTTAGCAGCATACTGTGTTTGCAAATAAACAAAATAAAGCAAATCAGAATTTTCAAAACCTAGCCTGAGAAGTCTAGCCAAAGGTTTTATTTCAAAAGAGCTCTCTTGATGAGGAAGTACTATTTATGACTATCATTTTTGATCCCATTTGTTTTGACCACACTGTATTTCACAACGAAGACTTTCATAATTACCTGTGAAAGAGCACTGATCTGTTGTTTAAAAAAGGCAAATGGAGCTCTGAAATCTAAGACTGTGGTTTTGGATGAAATTAACCAAAATGTTTTATCACGTAACATTTGAATGACAGCTTGTCACTTGGAATTTATGTCACAAATGGTATTGTATGCAATTATATTCATTAGTCTAATAAAAATCAAAAAGTGGCATCAAGTACTCATATTATTAAAATAGTCTTGCAGAATCATTTCATTTGCATGCATGATTAGAGGATTAAGATGAAACTCAACATTGACATGCGACAGCTAATATAAAATGAATGTTTAAACATTTGAAAGTAGGTATGCCTTTCAAAGCCTTAAAATTAATTCATAAGAAGCCACTTTAAACTATAGTAGGCAACATGATTCTTACAATTTTGTGATTTTGGACTACTTAAAGAAAAATCTTTATTTATATAGATTCTCCTTGATTTTATTTTCTGTCTACATGTGATCCTTGCCAATTTTAATTCAGATTTCTGTCTTGCTTAAGATTTAGCTCTCAAGTAATTATGCTTTATAACACATTTGGGTCCTTAAGTTTGAATGGATTCAGCATGGTAGATTAGAGCATGCTAGATTCATCTCACAAATGTGTTGGAATCCTTACATTCTGGCATCAAGTGAAAAAAATTTAAATGATGATGAACTTAGAATTTTAAAAGACTGTAATTAATCTTCTCTAGCTTGTTCCTAAATGTGAATCTAATGTGTCTGCTTTCTATACTAATTATAATATTGGTTGCAACAGTGTAATTTCTCATGCAAAACAGTTTTTATGTTACACTAAAGTCAACGTGGTACAGTTGGTAAAAGTTTACTAGTTTTGAATACTGACACATAGTAAGCATTCTAAGAACTTCTGTTGAAGCCTTCTGTTAGAAATCTAAAGATGCCCCTTTGAATTCAGTAAAGACTCATACACTCTTATCCTTTTACAATCCCAAATATCCCTGTTTCCAAGAATAAAGAGGGCAGACTACAAGGCTAAATAAGAATGACATCGTTCTCGGGTTATGTTTTCAATTCATTTGAAGGACATATTCTGTCAAATACAAAGTCAGCCTTTCAGAAGGATATGCTGGTCACGTTATCACACCCTGAATTAACCTTTTTTTGTCACGAGGAGACAGATCTCTCAACTAATATTAGAATTCCTCTACAATATTCTTCAACTTAACTGACTGAACTCAGTAACTATATCTTGACATAGTTGGAGTTAGCTCAAGAGACCAGACTCTTTAGAAACTAGTTAAAGCTTCTCAGATGCTCCATATAGTCCCAAAATGCTGCATTTATTTGTTCAAAAATATTTATTGTCTAATTAGAATGTATATGGCTCTTGTAAGGGTTAAATGAACTATAGTGAATAGTTATATGTTAAGATGACTTGACGGAGCTTATAATTTGTTGAAGATAGATACAAAAATGCCTACTAGAACAAATGTAGCATTACAGATTATAATAAAATTTATTAATAAAAAATTAAGAGAGGCCTTAGGAAGACTTTCTGTAGAAGACATATTTCTTACAACTGAATTGTAAGAAAAAGTTAGCCAGGAACACAGGATAAAGCATATTTCTGGGAACAGGCACAATGTGAACTTCTTTCCATGTTTCATATCTCTGCATCTACAGGGATGACCACTCCACTTATATTTTGCTTTAAAAGTGCTGCAATGTCATGCCTCCAATATTGGTTCAGGTTGAACAAACACCTGCTTAAGTGTTTCTATCTATATAGGATTCTGTATTGAGCAGATAGGAAGTAGGCAGTTTGCAATATTAACATCTCACACAAATCAAAGAGGGTGGAAATATTCAGTTCCTTATATTTAAGGTTAATACCACATTTTTGCACTTGTGCGCAGATATGTTCTAGCATAAAGAAAGTGAAAGAAAGAAAGTGAAGTCGCTCAGTCATGTCCCACTCTTTGTGACCCCATTGACTCTAGCCTACCAGGCTCCTCCGTCCATAAAATTTTTCAGGCAAGAGTACTGGAGTGGGTTGCGATTTCCTTCTCCAATGTTCTAACATACTAACTTGTAATGGAACTACATTCTGAGGTTGGGGGTAGATAAAATAACACTGAGTCAATTCAGTCACTCATTCGTGTCCAACTTTTTGCGACCCCATGGACTGCATCATATCAGGCTTCCCTGTCCATCACCAACTCCTGGAGTTTGCTCAAATTCATATCCATCGAGTTGGTGATGCCGTCCAACTATCTCATCCTCTGTCATCCCCTTCTCCTCCTGCCTTCAATCTTTCCCAGCATCACGGTCTTTTCCAGTGAGTCAGTTATTTGCATCAGGTGGCCAAAGTATTGAGAGTATACATTAATCTTTCTTCTTTGATTGAAAAGAAAGCAATAATCATAAAGCACATGTACTTTATCATTGAAATTAAATTGATCACTGACAACTCAGTTGTGAGCAAGTTTGAAAAAATATAGATACAGCAACTTAAGGCTGCTGGCTGTGTAAGGATATGCAAACTAGAAGGGAGTCTAAGAGTAAAGCTACAGTCTTGTGAAACTGGAGAATCAATGTAGAATAATTTTATTCTTTTTTTTCATGCTGAATTGAATTTTAATACTTTAAAATGATTCATACATGCTGACATACTAGTAAATAAAATATAAATGTGTTTTAAAAGTCGATACTAACAGTAGAAAAAAAATTATTTACTGTCAACATGGTAAAATATGTCAATTTATATTTAAGACTTTAAAATGTTTATACCTAGTAAAAAGTAATTTTATTTATTAGAAGCATCTCTTCATTTGAGAAGGGATATTTAAGGTAAACTAAAGATTTTCTTGTTTCTGCTAATTGGTTCAAGTACCCTTACTAAAATGACAAGTAACTTGCATCTTATCCTCACTCATTCCCCAACAATTTTGTCTAGAAATATTTTTGAAAAATAGTACAAGTTTTCAGAATTTTCCTAAATGAAGTAAAATGAATTTAAAATTATGTCTACTAACTACATCACCCTCAGGAACCTGCTATACTTATGCAATTAGGGAGATTCCAAAGTTTTAACTCCATCTTGTGTCTAAGGAGTAATTTATTACTTTAAAAATCAATAGTCTGAAGGAAATTGTCCCAATGAAATAGACTCTATCATTTCACACTTGTCATTTGATTGATTGAGACATTCTCTGTGCTAAATATGTAGATTCATTTCACTTATCATGTCAATTTTTTAAATGCATCTCAGAATTTTTGCACAAGAAAACTATAGAACTAGTTTATCTAAAGCATTAATCAAAGCCCATAACTAGTTGTAGCTTTTTATTTTTTAGAATATGCTGAGTGATTTTGCATTTATTTTCTCTACTGAGCACATAAAAGCAAGTCAGGCAAACATATTATCTTCATTTTTGTAGACAGCTAAACTTAACCACGGACAGGTTAGTGGTTTGCTGAAGACTCATATCTAATAGCTGATTTGGGATTTGAAGCCAAATTTTCTGAATATATTGAATACTTTTCACTTAATTCACTTTGCAAAAGCTAAATTTCTATCAATACTTAGCACATGTTTTATCTTTATCCCCAAATATATACTCTATTTTATAACAGAGCTTCACATTTACACTTTTATTGGAAATCCATCATTTACTTCATAGTACAAAGTTATCCAAGCTCATGAATGCCTCGGAAAAGTTTAGTTTTAAGGAATATAAAATTAAAATAATATATTGGAATACACTATTTTCCCTATCAATTGTACAACCCCCACATCACATCGATTGTTATTTTACACACCCATAAACAGAGGTGGAGAGAGAGAAAAAACGCTTTTATCTGGTTATACCAGTTTGGGAGCGATGTTATAATGCTCATAAGATTATAATCAATTTAAATTACTGTGTAATTTTGAATCAATGAGAAATATAGTTGAATACTGATAAAAGTGTAGAAGTTCTATCAGAGCCTATTGACAGTCAAAGAGATGAATGCAGGATGGCATGAGAGGAAAGCCAACACTATCTTAGAAAACCAAGCCATAGGAAGCTGCTTTACACTCTTATTACAACAGGCCATACTGGAGTATCTTGCCTCTATTTTGTTAGCTCATAGGTTTGAAAATGTCTCAGAGTAACCACTAAATTTCAATAATGTAGAGTGCATTAAGTGTTATTTTGATCAGAAACTCAGCAAAGGTCTCCTCATGCAAACTCTAAGTTAAAGAAAGAAGTAGAGCACACGAGGTATTTGGTCAAGGTTTGGGAAATTAAAAAACCTTATCTTCTCCATTTAGTGTTCTCTGACCACTATTGTGGATTTCTCATCTGCAGTCGTATCACCACCCTTCAGATGAATATATATATATATATATTAGAGGTTATTTTATCTAACAGACATGAATTTTACCAGTTTAGTACATGGATGCTTTTTATTTTGATCATGCTTTTCTTATTTCCTTCATTTCTTGTGGGACTAAAACACTCCCACCATCCACATTCTATTCACTTATGGAATCAGTATATGGAAATATTTGAAACCAATTGTCATAAATTATGAATTTCTACATGGCTTCAGTGAATAATTGGTATCTATGTGCTAATAGTCTTAAAAGAAACAAGCTCATTTTCTCTATATGTGGTCCAATACAGAAAACTTGGTCGTGAATAAATATTAGCTATAACACATCATATTCCATAATATATATATATGAATTTCTTTATTATGGCTTAATTCTGCAAAATATTTTTATTTATAGATCATTCTAAATGAGAATTTAATTTATTTCATATTTGAAGATATTTTCACACATAAGCTTTCCCATCTAGAAAATGTAACTTCATTAAGTTATTTTTTCATTTTTCTTTGGCAATTGAAATATACAAGCTAATTCCTCAACATTCAGAGCTACTAAAAAGAGTTATTTAGAGCACTCATATATGCTTTATTTTAAAATCATGTATGGATGTACTTAAAAGTTATTATTTGATTGAGCAGATGTGGCATTATATAAACTTTTATATTATATAAAGCTAGAAATAGAAGGTCAGACAAAAGGTGAGCATTGGTACAATTATGATATTTCTGAATTTAAAATTTCCCTCCATAGCAATGACATAGAAGTACTTAGAACAGTTTAAGTAAATTTAGCTGGTCATAATTCCTCTTTTTTTGTTCTGCTAGGAGAGGCAGCTTTTAAATTACACTCAATAAGAATTCTTTTTCTTCTTGTGGAAGAAGACCTTATAAGGAATTAGAGAATTTATAGTACAGCTACAATTTAAGACTAATTAATTTGCTAGTATAGATACTATTCCCTTTTATTCACAATTAAACTATTGCCTGCTGTGTGTCCAAGAAAGTTTAATTTCTTTACTTAAATAAATAGGTAATGCATTTCTTTCTATTCTTTGTCATAGTAATACTTTGACAGTTGCTGCAATAAAAATAAAACAGAAGTAGCTTTATTAAGCCAATCATATCCCCCCAGATTTACTCTTGGAAATCATGTTTAAAAAGACAAGAACAGTAAAACCCCTATCACTTTGTGGGAAAACTAGTCTAAGGAATAAAACTTGAAAAATATTAAATGAGTTTTTATAAACTATTAAAATATTAAATGAGTTTTTATAAACTACTAAAGTGTGTAAATAGTTAATAGACTGAAAGGAGATCCAACCAGACAATACTAAAGGAAATCAGTCCTGAATATTCATTGGAAAGACTGATGCTGAAGCTGAAACTCCAATACTTTGGCCACCTAATGCAAAGAAGTGACTCATTTGAAAAGACCCTGATGCTGGGAAAGATTGAAGGCAGGAGAAGAAGGGGATGACAGAGGATGAGATGGTTGGATAGCAACACCAACTCAATGGACATGAGTTTGAGTAAACTCTGGGAGTTGGTGATAGACAGGGAAGCCTGGCATGCTGCAGTCCATGGGATCACAAAGAGTCGGATGTGACTGAGCGACTGAACTGACTGGGATTCTTGAGAATAAGAGTGGTTGAGATATTCTTGTTTTACTAGTATCAGGACAGCATTCAGAAACCATAGAGACTAAAGCAAGACACTGATTCTAGAACAGCTTCAGTGCTAAGCAATTTCATGAAAGAATAGGACAGACACTTGGTTTAAAGAAGAGATCATGTTAAAGATTTTGGATTGAGCTTGTCTTTGGAGGGCTACAAGTCAGACATCATAACTCCTCTCTACTTGATATTGACTTAAGAAAGTGGGATGATTTGGGAGAATGGCTTTGAAATATGTATAATATCATATATGAAATGAGTCGCCAGTCCAGGTTCAATGCACAATACTGGATGCTTGGGGCTGGTGCACCTGGACGACCCAGAAGGATGGTATGGGGAAGGAGGAGGGAGGAGGGTTCAGGATGGGGAACACATGTATACCTGCAGCAGGTTCATTTTGCTATATGGCAAAACCAATACAATATTGTAAAGTTAAATAAAATTAAATTTAAAAAAAAAGAAAGTTAAAATAGAAATCATACGATTTTATTGCATTCTGTAATCAGTCTTTTATAACACCAGTTCTAAGGGGAAAAACATACAAAGATTAAGAAGAGTTATGCTGAGAATTGAACACTCTCACCTATACACAGTTATGTGGATTTGACAAAATTGTGAAGTTAGATGGTGAAGTTGAGGAAAACCTCCTTGGATTTATTGGAAGTATATCAAAACTCATTCAAGATACAACAACAAAAAACCTGAAATTTTTCATTTAAGATTAATGTAATATCTAATAACATTCCTACCATGGTTTTTCTTCCAGGATTTGTTGGTTTGTTTGTTTAGTCAATGTTTCATTGAGTGCTGGCACCTGGAGTACTGCAAAACATGCACTGTCTATAGATTTAAAAGGAGTTCTACTGTCCTCAGTTGCACATGCTGTCAACTGTATCAGGCTTAGCATACATGATGAAGATTCATGAAGTGTCATGAGACTAGTATGGTTCCCAAAAGTCTTCTACAATTGGGAAGATCTTAATCACATGAAAAGCAAAGCTGTTCATGTTTGGTGAATGTGTATTTCTTGGAGACACACAGTATTTTAATTTTCAAACAAGTAATACTGAGTTCTCAGATTTTCCTGAACTCTAGGTCTATAGAAATTTTATCAGTTGGAGAAGTGATTATACCTCCCTCGCATTGCTTTTTGAATATTATGAAAGGCCTTCAATGCAAGTGACTTAGAAGACAATGCCTGTCCTCCTCAGGATAAATTTTCATTTCCATTTATAATGAGTTTACAAAAAACTGTTGGGTATATAAATAGAGATTCCAGAATAGCCTGAGAAGGAAGACTGGAGGAAGGTATAAACATATTTGAAAAAGTAGCAATGCTAGATATCCATGAGCTGTTTATATTTCTCACTTTGTGAAATAACCAAAAGTGTATGGCAGCTATATTTGGTACGATAGGCCTGAAGGTAGGAGTTGCTGTTACAAAACTGGTCCCCACAATAACAGTGAAAAAAATAGAATCCTAGATTAGATCAAATCTGATGGTAGCATTTGCCTGTTAGAAACAAGGTGGGCAACAGGATATGAATGGCATCTGGGTACCTAAGGTTGGTGAGAAAAGGCATCATTTTCTCCAAGATCAACCAGGGCACTGGAGATCTCTTTATAAATGGAGTCCTAGATGCAAAGTCTATGTAGTTATCTTTTGGGTTCCTAATTATAATAACCACAGTGGAAATAATTAGCAATTGTAAAACTCTTACAAATTGGTTGTTCAGTAGATTAAGATACATTGCAGTAGGAAAACCAAAATGAAAGCCCCTGAAATTGTCCCCTCTCCCCAAGATGGTAAATAAAAGTAGTATCCAATCTTAGAAAGAATGGCAATAATTAATGCCACTCACAAGGTCTAACTGATGCTTCACAAATACTTAAAGACTCAGTGCTAATGTTCCTCTTACACTTACATTTAATTCTCTTGTCAGGTGAAGACTAAAGTGAAATGGCAGAAGAAAATGGACTACCATAACCAAGTAGAAGCCCCATTGTTCTTGCTGTGCTTCATGTGGTATCTTTATTAATGTGGTCTTGTGTAAGTAGTGAAACCACTGATCTGAAAAATTCTATCATTTCATTACCCATCTAGAAGGAGTATTGGAAATAACTTGTATTTATATGAGATTGACAGTAGTCTTGTTGGAAGGCTATGTTAATTCTATTGCTCCCTGTTATTATGTAATTCAAAAGGACCTAGATGGCCTGGACATTCCACAGACTGTGACATATTTTCAACAAAGAGCCATTATATATTGCTGGATGTCGTGTCATCACTTGGTAGAATACAAGGAGTGGACGTAGAAATGGTCCCTTTTATCATCATTCCCAGTGATGTACGTGTGATGTTTATATCTCCTGACCCCATGAATTTCAGCACTGTTGCTTAGAGGTCCTGGGTTCTGCCAGGGGACACAATTAAGAGTTCCCATAAACATGCAGTTAAAACTTCTACTCTTTGGTACACTAGTTTCAGTAGATCAAAGAGCACAAAGAATTGACCAATGCTATAAAATGGGGGTTTGGAGATATATGTTTAGTATCCACGTAATCTACTAGAGCATCTCTTATTATTCCTGTGTCCAATTTTAACTGTAAATGAGCAAATAAAGCAACCATATCCTCATCAGAGCATGATAACAAGACAGGCCACCTAACTACACAGAAAGAAGTGCTATATAAAGGAAAGGAAATCTTGAGTGTATGTTAGAGAAGACAGAAAATTAATATCAGTTAAGCTTCATGACCTGAAGTAGCACCTGTATTTTATCCCACAAAACTTTCCTTAATGTTTTCTCAGAATATGGTTGACCAACTAGACTCTTGGGAAATGAAAGAAGTAAATCTGAATAGTGCCAGGAGTGAATTGTAGGTTGTTTTTCATGCACCACCCTAATCCCTATCAAGGGCCATTTTATTCCTCCACCATATCAGTTGGGTGCAGGTAAAATGGCTCTCTGGAAAAAAAGAAATCTCTGACTTGTAATATTTGCCAATTTCTATTATGTAAAATCTTTCATCATGGCTGATTTCAAGCTGCTACTAGCGTAACAACTAGCCTGTAAAATTCATGAACATTCCAAATGAATGATGCTTACAGAGATTTCACAGCTGAATCCTCTATAGAGAAATGTCTTGGCTGGATAAATAATTATGCTAGCCACTCCTTACCGCTAGGTCAGCAAGAGGTTAATGAATGAATGGCATAGGGTACAGAAGGTCATCCCTCTTGCCTCAAGTTAGGAGAAATTCTGAGCTTCAACAGGTTTCAGAGATCCCCATGGCACCAGGATGAATCTCGTCTCCAGTGACAACCACATTCTTTTTTAACTTTCTCTCCATGCCCTATTCTGCTTCTTTTTCTCCCATTCTTCTGAAAGCACACTCTCAAAATACCAGAATCTTCATTTCAAACTCTGCTTCTAGGGAAACTGACCTGAGACAGTCACCAGTAAACCCTCCCTGTTTCTTAACCTTTATGTGTGACTTTGTGCTATTTTCCTTCCTTCATCTTGCCAAAGCTCTGCAAACATAAGTAAATGACTTCTGTGTTTGCTTTATGCTCCTTTTCAAAGAAATTGATTTTCAAATGTGAAGAATAGAATCCACATGTTTGATAACATTAATTAATAATGTCTACTTATATTCCAAGAAGAAAATATATAAGTAGGTATTTTGACTTGGAACTAATTCAATTCTTAAAGCTTAGAATAAGAATATCTCATGACACTAAAAAAGTAATCACAGGACCACCATTGAAGAATCTCAGAAAAATAAGCCAAAATCACCAATTTTTTAAAACATAACGCTGTGAAATAGTGACACTAAATTCAGTAAGCAGAAGTAATGTCTTATGAAGTATGAGAATAAACACAGAAAAACTTAAAAAGATAATATATTTAAAGGAGTAAAAAAGTGTGTTTAATCTATGAAACAATATGTCACAAATTTAATTAAATAGAAACCTTGGAAAGAAAAAAAAATCTATAAGAAAAAGAACAACTAAATTAAGACTGAATGATAATAAAATAAGTTCATCTGAAGAGCTAATTTAAAAACTGAAAAATGGAAACCAGGAAATTTCCCATGCTTAAAATAATCAAACAGATGGGCAATATTTCAAGCCTAAAATATAAAGGGTGTATACAGAAAGATTTGAAAAGGATAAATCCAGTCTAAGAGCAATTCCAAAAGGAGAAATAGAGGCAATATTAAAAAACATAATATAAAAACTGTCTATAGCTGAAGATAATATTTATTCTCAAATTGAAAGACTTCACTAAACACCAAGGAGGATAAAAGGCAAATAGATAAATAGAAGGATAAATAGATAAAACCTGGTAAAATTTCACTACATCATGGATAAAAGACTACATTACAACTATGTGGATAAATGTTAACATTAAACTGGAATGGAAAAGTGAGAAAAAGTTTTTACTGAATTTAGAGTTGTGAAAGGAAGGATTGATCTTAGAATGTGCAGCATACAAAGCAGCAACATTCTGAGAGAGGGAAGAGCTTCTTGTCCTCCAGACTTTTTACCAACAAATACATACTTTCAAATGATAATGTCTCGGTATGTAAAGGTTACCCAGAACAGTTAGGAGCATAACTGTTTCCTGCCAGATCCCATCAGCATTAGATTCATAAGGCTAGAGTAGTCCATGATGTATCTTCATTCAATCGTGTGGTGGCAACCACCTGAACCAGGCTCTGTGAACTTCATTAATCCAGCTAGGCCTCAATACCACACAACACTATAGCCCATGAACAACACCCTTAGTCATCATTCCTAATCTCTCCACTGTGGTTCTGACTGGTGCAAGAATATTCTAGAGCTCAATGATGTAGAACCAGAGAAGCTTAGTTACCTGAGTCCCTTTCAGAGTTGTACTGGTAAATGCTGATTAACTGGATATTGGTTTATCCCGCAAAGAAAAGCTCCCGAGCACTTCTGAGAAAATAAAATAGGTCTTTGACCGAAAGAAAATAAACAAAGCAACAAAAGAGCTGTATTAGTTTTATATTTCTTTTTGCCAACACTAACCATTAACAGTAGTTTCTTGGGAGTTTTGTTTGTTTGTTTTTGACCCATCAGAATTTCTTAGAACAAGTTATTTTCTGAATGTAGAGTATTCAAAGAACTCATTCACTTTTTCAGGTCAATTGGCCTGAAATTTTAAACCAGACATACTTGAGGTTATTTATGAAAGCTATTCTGTGACAGAGGTAATTTGCTGTAATTCTAGTTATCCTCTTGGTTCTGCAGTGAATATTGTGTTTTCACCCGTTTCTTGGACTTTTCACACCAGGATTTAGGTACAAACTTTTAGACACATTTGAAAAACAAGTGAAGTTTCTGTAAGTTAATTTTTCCTCTCTCATTGCAATCTTCTTTACTTCCCACTAGCCTCTCCTTCCCCTCCTTCTTCCTACTCCATCTCCAGCTACTCCTTCATTTAGCACACTTGGACTCCCTATCATCAGCTCCACAGTTTACTCCCTATGATCTGTCCCCTTTGAAAATCCATATCTCCTTTCTGATGTAGAATTAGTGTAATTGATACTTGCTGAGAATATATAGTGCATACTCTGGAAAAAGATATCTGGATTCTATCCCTGTATAAATTTACCAGAGCTGTTACAACAAAGTACCACAAACTGGGAGGATTAAACAATAGAAATTTATTGTCTTGGGGTTTTTGGAAATAACTGTCTGAGATTAAAGTGTTGCTAAAGTTAGTTCCTTCTGAGATCTGTGAAGGTTAATCTGTTCCATGCCTGTCTCCTATGTTCTACTGGTTTGCTGGCAATATTTGGCATCCCTTAGGTTCTGTGACATCTGACATCACCCAGATCTTTGCCTTCATCTTCACATGGCATTCCTCTTGTGTGTGTGTGTCTTTCTTCCAATTTCCCCTTTTACAAATATATCAGTCATATTGAATTAGGGGCTTCCCCTATCCCAGTATGGCACCATATCAAATGAACTAATTACTTCTGTAACAACCCTATTTCTAAATTAACTCACATTCTGAGGTGTTGGGGGTTAGAACTT
Organism: Tragelaphus eurycerus; assembly: GCA_935064755.1. NCBI lineage: Eukaryota > Metazoa > Chordata > Mammalia > Artiodactyla > Bovidae > Tragelaphus > Tragelaphus eurycerus. Next base: position 448,292 of record CAKXYN010000246.1, read on the forward strand.
CAACATATGAACTGGGGTGGGACACAATTCAATTCATAACAACCTCAACTCCCTGATCGAAAATTTTTGCATTTGTTAAAAGTAGAATGGCAGTATTATCTACCTCATAGAGTTTTTATGAGGATTGGAAGAATTAGTATCTGGATAGCACTTAGAACAATTTTTGACACATAATAGCATTCCTGATAGTGAGCAGGGATTTCCAGGTGCCTCAGTGGTAAAGAATTTGCCTGCCAGTGCAGAAGCCTCAAGAGACATAGGTTTTATCCCTGGGTGGGGAAGATCCCCTGCAGGATGAAGTGGCAACCCATTCCAATAGTCTTGCCTGGAGAATCCCGTGGACAGAGAAGTCTGGTGGGCTACAGTCCATGGGGTTGCAGAGTCTGACATGACTGAGAAACCAAGCATGAAGCATGATAGTAAACTATTTCTGATATTAATACATTTTATAAAAAAGTTTAGGAAAAATATTTTCCATTCAAATCCACCAGAGCTTATGGGAGCTATATTTATTTTTAAAAGGCAGAGTTTTGGTTCTTTATTTTTTACTAAGCCAAGTAATTTTGGCAAAATAATCATTACATTAATAGTAAATGCTTCTTATAGCTCCAGAAATATCACTTGGCATTAAAAGAAACCACATAGTTTTACTATCAGGAAGGTTTTTGGTAGTATGTTCCAATATCCTTGTATCTGTGAAAAATCACTCAGTTGTATCCAACTTTCTGGGATCCCATGGACCGTAGCCCACCAGGCTTCTCTGTTCATGGAATTCTCCAGGCAAGAATACTAAAGTGGATTGCAATGTCCTCCTCCAGGGGATCTTCCCAACCCAGGGACTGAACCCAGGTCTCCTTTATTTTAAGCAGATTCTTTACATTTTGAGCCACCAGGGAAGTCCTGATAGCTCTCAGTGATTTGGTCATTCATTTCAGGAAAGTCATGTGAAATATTCTTTAGAGTTTCATTTAAGAAATTACTACTGTGCTTTGCTTTATGTGCAAAACTTTGATTTTAACAAAATTCTAAATGTATATTTACATACATTAATGTGGGAAAAAAGAAACAATGCTAGAAAATCCCCTTAGGCTGGTTAAATTAGGGCATAAACATATTTGATAATGTTAAGATATAAATTAACAACATACTGCATTCTGATATAACTGTACATGTTTATACTTCTATAATCTTTTTTTTAATTTATTTTTATTATTATTATTATTTTTTTTAATTTTTCTTAACTTTACAATATTGTATTACTTTTACTATACATCAAGATGGATCCGCCACCAGAATACACATGCTCCCCATCCTGAACCCTCCTCCCTCCCCCCTCCCACACCATCCCTCCAGGTCATCCCAGTGCTCCAGTCCCAGGCATCTGTTATCGGGCATCGTACCTGGACTGATTCGTTTCAGATATGATATTATACATATTTCAATGCTATTCTCCCGAATCATCCCACCCTCTCCCAGTCCCCGAGTCCAAAAGTCTGTTCTATACATCAGTGTCTCTTTTGCTGTCTCATAAGCAGGGTGATTGTTACCATCTTTCTAAATTCCATATATATGCGTTAGTATACTGTATTTGTGTTTTTCTTTCTGGCTTACTTCACTCTGTATAATAGGCTCCAGTTCCATCCACCTCATTAGAACTGATTCAAATGTATTCTTTTTAATGGCTGAGTAATATAATCTTGATAAAATAAAGCACTGAGGTTATTTTTATAAAAGCATTTTCTAAAATCCAATTAACGCCTTTTCTACCTGCTTGCATTTTGTGTTTTATGTTGTGATATTGACAAAATCTTTTAAGTTCTTGCTGTAATTTGGTTTGCATATTACATTTAATTGTGCTGCAAGCTCATACGAATATAGATTATAAGGAACATTTTTATACAATTAAAAAAAATGAGCATAAAATCAAGATTCCAAAGTGATGGAAAGAATTTGAACGGGGCAATAAAATTTCAGACATTCAGAAGAATTTATCATTCTGACAATGTAGACATTAACTCTATTTGGTTTGTTTTTTAAAAAAAAACTTTACTGGGGTGATGCCATATGATAAACAGCACATATATAAAGTATATAATTTGATAAATTTTAGCATATATATATTCATCCATCACCATATTCAAGATAACACATCCATTAAGGCTAACAGTTTCCTCCCTCAGTGATCAATGCAAGGAAACAGAGGAAAATGATAGAACGGGAATGACCAGAGATGTCTTCAAGAAAATTAGAGATAACAAGGGAATATTTCATGGAAAGAAGGGCACAATAAAGGACAGAAATGGAATAGACCTAACAGAAGCAGAAGATATTTAGAAGAGGTGGCAAGAATACACAGAAGAACTGTACAAAAAAGATCTTCATGACCAAGATAATCACGATGGTGTGATCACTCACCTAGAGCCAAACATCCTGGAATGTCAAGTGGACCTTAAGAAGCATCACTACTAACAAAGCTAGTGGAAGTGATGGAATCCCAGTTGAACTATTTCAAATCCTAAAAGATGACACTTTGCAAGTGCTGCAATAAATATGTCAGCAAATTTGGAATACTCAGCAATGGCCACATTGGCCAACTGTAAAAGGTCAGTTTTCATTCCAATCCCAAAGAAAGACAATGCCAAAGAATGCACAAAATACCACACAATTGCACTCATCTCACATGCTAGCAAAGTAATGCTCAATATTCTCCAAACTAGGCTTCAACAGTATGTGAACTATACACTTCCAGATGTTCAAGCTGGATTTAGAAAAGGCCAACGAACCAGAGATTAAATTGCCAACATCCACTGGATCATCAAAAAAGCAATCGAGTTCCAGAAAAACGTCTACTTCTACTTTATTGACTATGCCAAAGCCTTTGACTGTGTGGATCACAATAAACTGTGGGAAATTCTGAAAGAGATGGGAATACCAGACCACCTTACCTGTCTTCTGAGAAATCTGTATGCAGGTCAAGAAGCACCAGTTAGAACTGGACAAGGAACAACAAACTGGTTCCAAATCGGGATAGGAGTACATCAGGGCTGTATATTGTCACCCTGCTTATTTAATTTATATGCAGAGTACATCATGAGAAACACCTGGCTAGAGGAAGCACAGCTGGAATCAAGATTGGTGGGAGAAATATCAATAATCTCATATATATTCAGATGACACAACCCTTATGGCAGAAAGTGAAGAAGAACTAAAGAGCCCCTTGTTGAAAGTGAAAGAGAAGAGTGAAAAAGTTGGCTTTAAAACTCAACATTCAGAAAACTAAGATCATGAAAATAGGAGAGGAACTAAGATGGCAGACGAGTAGGATGGGGAGAATACTTTCTCCTCCACAAATCCATTAAAAGAACATTTGAATGCTGAGTAAATTCTACAACTTCTGAATGCCGGCAGAGGACATCAGACACTTAGAAAGACAATTCATTGTCTTCAAAAGGAGATTATGAGCCCTGCGGTAACTCCTTTTGCGGAGAAGCGGCGTGGACACCAGCATTTGCTATTAGCAAGCAGGGGCTGGGCTAGGAGGAGCATCGCTTTGAGAAAGGATTTGACCTAGCTATCCTGAGCACTATCTGAGCGAAACAACCAGACTGTTGGTTATCTACTACATCAAAAGCCAGCCCTAACTTAAGACACCACCAGGACTATGTACGAAACAAAGGATGGCACAGAGATAGCCGGCTGCAGACCCTCCCACTCCAGTGACAGGCAGCCAGAGCCGGAAGTGGGCAATCACAGCCCTAGAGAGACATTGACTACAAAACTGTAAGCAGGTTTCTGTGCTAACTCACGCTTCTTGGGGCTCTGGACAGTCAACATCTGCCTGAGAAAGTGACCCGGTTGTATACCCAGAAAACTGAGCGGCGGGGAGGCAATAAGTCGCAGCAGCTGCGCTCGCTAAACACTTCATCACCTGCGCTACTCAGACTTGGGAAGGGCATAAAATGCAGACTCAACCAAGTCTGTGCTTCTGAACTTGGAGTGCCTGAACCTGGCCAGTTTAGATTTGGGTGTTCATCTCCGCCTCCTCTGTAACAGGGCAGAGATCAGATATTGAAAAGATCAGTAAACCACCTCAATAAAGAGAATTCAAAAAATTACCAGAATATAGTAAGGATACTCTAAACTTGGCAATTTTAACAAGATGAAGAGACAAAAGAATACCCATCAGCTAAAGGAACAGGATAGATGCCCACCAAACCAAACCAAAGAGGAAGAGATAGGGAATCTACCTGATAGAGAATTCCGAATAATGATAGTGAAATTAATCCAAAATCTTGAAATCAAAATGGAATCACAGTTAAATAGTCTGGAGACAAGGAATGAGAAGATGCAAGAAAGGTTTAACAAGGACCTAGAAGAAATAAAAAAGAGTCAACACATAATGAATAATGCAATAAATGAGATCCAAAACACCCTGGAGGCAACAAATAGTAGAATAACAGAGGGAGAAGATAGGATTAGTGGATTAGAAGATAGAATCCTAGAAATAAATGAATCAGAGGAGACAAAAGAAAAACGAATCAAAAGAAATGAGGACAGTCTCAGAGACCTCCAGACCAGTCGCTCAGTTGTGTCTGACTCCTTGCGACACCATGAACCGCAGCACGCCAGGCCTCCCTGTCCATCACCAGCTCTCGGAGGTCACACAGACTCACACCCATCAAGTCAGTAATGCCATCCAGCCATCTCATCCTCTGTCGTCCCCTTCTCCTCCTGCCCTCAATCCCCCCCAGCATCAGAGTCTTCTCCAATGAGTCAATTTTTCGCATGAGGTGGCCAAAATACTGGAGTTTCAGCTTTAGCATCATTCCTTCCAAAGAAATCCCAGGGCTGATCTCCTTCAGAATGGACCGGTTGGATCTCCTTGCAGTCCAAGGGTTACTCTCAAGAGTCTTCTCCAACACGACACTTCAAAAGCATCAATTCTTCGGCGCTCAGCCTTCTTCACAGTCCAGCTCTTACATCCATACATGACCACAGGAAAGACCATAGCCTTGACTAGGCGAACCTTTGTTGGTAAAGTAATGTCTCTGCTTTTGAATATGCTATCTAGGTTGGTCATAACTTTCCTTCCAAGGAGTAAGCGTCTTTTAATTTCATGGCTACAGTCACCATCTGCAGTGATTTTGGAGCCCAGAAAAATAAAGTCTGACACTGTTTCCACTGTTTCCCCATCTATTTCCCATGTAGTGATGGGACCAGATGCCATGATCTTCGTTTTCTGAATGTTGAGCTTTAAGCCAACCTTTTCACTCTCCACTTTCACTTTCATCAAGAGGCTTTTTAGCCCCTCTTCACTTTCTGCCATAAGAGTGGTGTCATCTGCATATCTGAGGTTATTGATATTTCTCCCGGCAATCTTGATTCCAGCTTGTGTTTCTTCCAGTCCAGCATTTCTCATGATGTACTCTGCATATAAGTTAAATAAACATGGAGACAATATGCAGCCTTGACGTACTCCTTTTCCTATTTGGAACCAGTCTGTTGTTCCATGACCAGTTCTAACTGTTGCTTCCTGACATGCATACAGATTTCTCAAAAGGCAGATCAGGTGGTCTGGTATTCCCATCTCTTTCAGAATTTTCCACAGTTTATTGTGATCTACACAGTCAAAGGCTTTGGCATAGTCAATAAAGCAAAAATAGATGCTTTTCTGGAACTCTCTTGCTTTTTCTGTGATCCAGCGGATGTTGGCAATTTGATCTCTGGTTCCTCTGCCTTTTCTAAAACCAGCCTGAACATCAGGAAGTTCACGGTTCACATATTGCTGAAGCCTGGCTTGGAGAATTTTGAGCATTACTTTACTAGCGTGTGAATGAGTGCAATTGTGCGGTAGTTTGAGCACTCTTTGGCATTGCCTTTCTTTGGGATTGGGATGAAAACTGACCTTTTCCAATCTTGTGGCCACTGCTGAGTTTTCCCAATTTGCTGGCATATTGAATGCAGCACTTTCACAGCATCATCTTTCAGGATTTGGAATAGCTCCACTGGAATTCCATCACCTCCACTAGCTTTGTTCATAGTGATGCTTTCTAAGGCCCATTTGACTTCACAATCCAGGATGTCTGGCTCTAGGTCAGTGATCACACCATCATGATTATCTGGGTCATGAAGCTCTTTTTTGTACAGTTCTTCTGTGTATTCTTGCCACCTCTTCTTAATATCTTCTGCTTCTGTTAGGTCCACACCATCTCTGTCCTTTATCGTGCCCATCTTTGCATGAAATGTTCCTTTGGTATCTCTGATTTTCTTGAAGAGATGCTTAGTCTTTCCCATTCTATTGTTTTCCTCTATTTCTTTGCATTGATCACTGAAGAAGGCTTTCTTATCTCTTCTTGATATTCTTTGGAACTCTGCATTTAGATGACCATATCTTTCCTTTTCTCCTTTGCTTTTCACTTCTCTTCTTTTCACAGCTATTTGTAAGGCCTCCCCAGACAGCCATTTTGCTTTTTTGCATTTCTTTTCCATGGGGATGGTCTTGATCCCTGTCTCCTGTACAATGTCACGAACCTCATTCCATAGTTCATCAGGCGCTCTATCTATCAGATCTAGGCCCTTAAATCTATTTCTCACTTCCACTGTATAATCATAAGGGATTTGATTTAGGTCATACCTGAATGGTCTAGTAGTTTTCCCTACTTTCTTCAATTTCAGTCTGAATTTGGCAATAAGGAGTTCATGGTCTGAGCCACAGTCAGCTCCTGGTCTTGTTTTTGCTGATTGTATAGAGCTTCTCCATCTTTGGCTGCAAAGAATATAATCGATCTGATTTCGATGTTGACCATCTGGTGATGTCCATGTATAGAGTCTTCTCTTGTGTTGTTGGAAGAGGGTATTTGCTATGACCAGTGCATTTTCTTGGCAAAACTCTGTTAGTCTGTGCCCTGCTTCATTCCGTGTTCCAAGGCCAAATTTGCCTGTTATTCCAGGTGTTTTTTGACTTCCTACTTTTGCATTCCAGTCCCCTATAATGAAAAGGACATCTTTTTTGGGTGTTAGTTCTAAAAGGTCTTGTAGGTCTTCATAGAACCGTTCAACTTCAGCTTCTTCGGCATTACTGGTTGGGGCATAGATTTGGATTACTGTGACATTGAATGGTTTGCCTTGGAAACAAACAGAGCTCATTCTGTCATTTTTGAGATTGCATCCAAGTACTGCATTTCAGACTCTTTTGTTGACCATGATGGCCACTCCATTTCTTCTGAGGGATTCCTGCCCACAGTAGTAGATATAGTGGTCATCTGAGTTAAATTCACCCATTCCAGTCCATTTGAGTTCGCTAATTCCTAGAATGTCAACATTCACTCTTGCCATCTCTTGTTTCACCACTTCCAATTCGCCTTGATTCATGGACCTGACATTCCAGGTTCCTATGCAGTATTGCTCTTTACAGCATTGGACTTTGCTTCTATCACCAGACACATCCACAGCTGGGTATTCTTTTTGCTTTGGCTCCATCCCTTCATTCTTTCTGGAGTTATTTCTCCACTGATCTCCAGTAGCATATTGGGCCCCTACTGACCTGGGGAGTTTCTCTTTCAGTATCCTATCATTTTGTCTTTTCATACTGTTCATGAAAACAGTAGACCTCCAGGATAACATTAAACGCTACAACATTCGAATCATAGGAGTTCCAGAAGAAGAAGATAAAAAGAAAGACCATGAGGAAATACTTGAGGAGATAATAGTTGAAAACTTCCCTAAAATGGAGAAGGAAATTACCACTCAAGTTCAAGAAATCCAGAGAGTACCTAACAGGATAAACCCAAGGTGAAACACCCCAAGACACATATTAATCAAATTAACAAAGATTAAATATAAATAAAATATATTAAAAGCAGCAAGGGAAAAACATCAAATAACTCACAAGGAAATTCCCATAAGGATAACAGCTGATCTTTCAATAGAATCTCTCCAAGCCAGGAGGGAATGGCAAGACATAATTAAACTGATGAAAGAAAATAACTTATAGCCTAGATTATTGTATCCAGCAAGGATCTCATTCAAATATGAAGGAGAAATCAAAAGCTTCACAGATAAGCAAAAGTTGAGAGAATTTAGCACCTTAAACCATTTCTCCTACAAAAACTAAAGGACATTCTCTAGATAGGAATCACTAAAAGGGTGTATAAATTCGAACCTAAAACAATAAAGTAAATCCTATTTATCAATAATTGCTTTAAACGTTAATGGGCTGAATGCCCTAATCAATTGACAAAGACTGGCCGAGTAGATACAAAAACAAGACCTCTACATACCTTGTCTAAAAGAGACAACCAAAAGACTAAAATGGGTCAAATGGATACAAAAACTAGACCCCTATATATATTGTCTACAAGAGAACCACCTTAAAATAGGGGATATATATTGACTGAAAATGAAGGGCTGGAAAAAGATTTTTTATGCAAATATGGACCAAAAGAAAACAGGAGTAGCAATACTCATATCAGATAAAATTGACTTTAAAGAACCTGAAAAGGAGGCAATCAAGGTTATACATAACGACTTAAAGGAACAATCCAAAAAGAAGTTATCAGATCAGATCAGATCAGTCGCTCAGTCGTGTCCGACTCTTTGCCACCCCATGAACTGCAGCACGCCAGGCCTCCCTGTCCATCACCAGCTCTCGGAGGTCACTCAGACTCACATTCATCGAGTCAGTGATGCCATCCAGCCATCTCATCCTCTGTCGTCCCCTTCTCCTCCTGCCCTCAATCCCTCCCAGCATCAGAGTCTTCTCCAATGAGTCAACTCTTCGCATGAGGTGGCCAAAATACTGGAGTTTCAGCCTTAGCATCATTCCTTCCAAAGAAATCCCAGGGCTGATCTCCTTCAGAATGGACCGGTTGGATCTCTTTGCAGTCCAAGGGACTCTCAAGAGTCTTCTCCAACACCACAGTTCAAAAGCATCAATTCTTCGGTGCTCAGCCTTCTTCACAGTCCAGCTCTCACATCCATACATGACCACAGGAAAGACCATAGACTTGACTAGGCGAACCTTTGTTGGCAAAGTAATGTCTCTGCTTTTGAATATGCTATTTAGTTTGGTCATAACTTTCCTTCCAAGGAGTAAGCGTCTTTTAATTTCATGGCTGCAGTCACCATCTGCAGTGATTTTGGAGCCCAGAAAAATAAAGTCTGACACTGTTTCCACTGTTTCTCCATCTATTTCCCATGTAGTGATGGGACCAGATACCATGATCTTCGTTTTCTGAATGTTGAGCTTTAAGCCAACCTTTTCACTCTCCACTTTCACTTTCATCAAGAGGCTTTTTAGCCCCTCTTCACTTTCTACTGTAAGGGTGGTATCATCTGCATATCTGAGGTTATTGATATTTCTCCCAGCAATCTTGATTCCAACTTGTGTTTCTTCCAGTCCAGCATTTCTCATGATGTACTCTGCATATAAGTTAAATAAACATGGTGACAATATACAGCCTTGACGTACTCCTTTTCCTATTTGGAACCAGTCTGTTGTTCCATGATCAGTTCTAATTGTTGCTTCCTGACCTGCATACAGATTTCTCAAGAGGCAGATCAGGTGGTCTGGTATTCCCATCTCTTTCAGAATTTTCCACAGTTTATTGTGATCTACACAGTCAAAGGCTTTGGCATAGTCAATAAAGCAGAAATAGATGTTTTCCTGGACCTCTCCTGCTTTTTCCATGATTCAGCGGATGTTGGCAATTTGATCCCTGGTTCCTCTGCCTTTTCTAAAGCCAGCTTGAACATCAGGAAGTTCATGGTTCACATATTGCTGAAGCCTGACTTGGAGAATTTTGAGCATTACTTTACTAGCGTGTGAATGAGTGCAATTGTGCGGTAGTTTGAGCACTCTTTGGCATTGCCTTTCTTTGGGATTGGGATGAAAACTGACCTTTTCCAATCTTGTGGCCACTGCTGAGTTTTCCAAATTTACTGGCAGAAGTTATAACAATTATAAATATATATGCACCCAACATTGGAGCACTGATATATCTAAGACAAACACTAATTAGTAGGATAGAAGAAATATGCAACAATACCATAATAGTGGGAGACTTTAATACCCCACTCATACTTATACAATCTGGCTGTAATAAACAAATAAAGAAGAAAACATATTCACTTATGAGCCTCAAAAACTTCAGTTCACTCAGGAGAGTTAAAAAAAAAAAAAAAAGACTTATTTGTTCACTTCGTAAATGTTTATTGACTATTTTATGAGTCTGGTACCACTTTGGGTAGTAGGGATGAAAAAGTGACAAATGTGATCCTGTCCTAAATAATATATTGTGGTAAAGATAGACCTACCAATACAAAATACCAAGATGTGCCTAAGATGAGGACACCAAAACTGGACTTTTAGTTTCCTGAACTTTTCATTTCCAGATCAAATCTCCTAATATAGGATGAATTCAACATGATTTTTTTTAAATGTTCTTTGTGGTTAAAGACAGAAAGCTATTAGTTAAGAAATTACATATACTCCTCCCCACCATCACCCCCTTTTTTCCTTCCCATTTCCCTCCCACCCTCATTGATCCTTTCCTTTGTCCATTTTCTCCTGCAAAAAAAGAAAACTAAGATCATGGCATCTGGTCCCATCACTTCATGGGAAATAGATGGGGAAACAGTGGCACACTTTACATTTTTGGGCTCCAAAATCACTGTAGATTGTGACTGCAGCCATGGAATTAAAAGATGCTTGCTCCTTGGAAGGAAAGTTATGACCAACCTAGACAGCATATTAAAAAGCAGAGACATTACTTTGCCAAAAAAGGTCCATCTAGTCAAGGCTATGGTTTTTCCAGTAGTCATGTTTGGATGCAAGCGTTGGGCTATAAAGAAAGCTGAGCACTGAAGAATTGATGCTTTTGAACTGTGGTGTTGGAGAAGACTCTTGAGAGTCCCTTGGACAGCAAGGAGATCCAACCAGTCCATCCTAAAGGAAATCAGTCTTGAATATTCATTGGAAGGAGTGATGCTGAAGCTGAAGCTCCAATACTTTGGCCACTTGATGCAAAGAGCTGACTCACTGAAAAGACCCTGATGCTGGGAAAGATTGAAGGCGGGAGGAAAAGGGGATGACAGAGGATGAGATGGTAGGATGGCATCACTAACTCAATGGATGTGAGTTTGAGTAAGCTCCAGGAATTGGTGATGGACAGGGAAGCCTGATATTCTGTAGTCCATGCAGTCGCAAAGAGTCAGGCATGACTGAGTGACTGTTCTGAACTGATGTTTCCTCATAACCTGCTAGTCACTCACTCTTGGCCCTATCCATTCCTTAGCCTCAGTCCCCAGGAAACCATTGTTCTACACTCTACCACTTACTTTGTATTTGGCTCCCCCATCCATGGGATTCTCCAAGCAAGAACACTGGAGCGGGTTGCCATTTCCTTCTCCAACGCGTGAAAGTGAAGTCGCTCAGTCGTTTCTGACTCTTCGCAATCCCATGGACTGCAGCCTACCAGGCTCCTCCGTCCATGGGATTTGCCAGGCAAGAGTACTGGAGTGGGCTGCCATTGCCTTCTCCAAATGGTACCATACAGTATGTAAATACTCCTCGTTGTCTGGCCTCTGTCATTTGCCATAATTTTGTGAGATTTATCCATATGGTATATTTAAATAGTTTATTCTGTTTTATTGCTGAATAATATTATATTGCTTGACTACATACAGTTTGTCCATTTACCTGTTCATGGCCATTGGGTTCTTTTCATTTTCTAGCTATTATATATGAAGGTGTTGTGACCATGAGTATACAATCTGTATAGGGATATACACATGTGGTTTGCATTTTCATTTTGCTAATGCCTTCTTCTTATTTCACCGGTCACACATGTGTCTTTGGTGGTTTCTCATGTAACTCACCTGTATGTAAAACTCTTTAAGAGGGGAGGGGGAAGGTTTTCATATTCAACTTCAGCTCATGATTTTACCAAATCTTTCCTTTGTCATCGATACTTTCTGTTTTCCTATTGAATTCCAGGGTTTTTGTTGTTGTTGTTGTTATTTATTTTTTATTTTTAAAATTTATTTATTTTAATTAGAGGCTAATTACTTTACAATATTGTATTGGTTTTGCCATACCCAGATTTTGAAAGCAGGGTCCAGAAAAGACTTTCCCTCTATTTTGTTTGAGTTTTATTGTATTTTATTTAGTAATTTTTCTAACACTGCTCCTTGAGACAGTGGATGCTGAAACCCTGTAATTTAAAATGGTCAAGTTGATCTGGATCAAAGTGGTCACATTTGACTTGGGACAGAAAATGAATTTTAAAGTGATACCTCTTTAAATAATTTTTTATCATGGAATTATTATTATCATAGAATTTTGGAGCATCCTATGAAAAAATATAATAGATTCCTTCAATATAAAATTGGATGAACCTACTGACCTTGTGGAACAACCAGGTCATCGGTTATATGTGTGATAGCTCTGTCAAAAAAAATAATCCTTATTTTGTAAGCTCTGTTCTATACCAATTTTAGTCAATATTTTCAAATTTTATGTTTTTTTGTGAAAACAAACAAATCCTCAAAAAATACTGATTAGAAAGTTTTGATACTTTTTGCACAAGTTGAAAAATTCCAATTTTCACAAAATGTCTTATTTCTGTACTTTGATGAAGATGATCCACAGCTTGTGAATCTTTGTTTTTAACTATAGTTTTGGTAAGTGGTTGCAACAGAAATCTCAGTTGATCATGAAAGAAGTCTAAAAAGTCATTTTTTTTCATTAAAATAAGATCCTGTCCTAAAGGTTTTGCTAAAATTAAGAGCAGAATATCAAGATCTTTCTTACATGAAAAAAGTGCACTGTGTTTCCAGAAGTCATAACAATGAAGTTGCATGGTCCTTGAGGAGGAATTTTAACTTATTTAGGTCAACAACCAAAAAGTCCTAATTATTAATAATATTATATTTATTTTAAAATATAATTTAATTGAAAAATGAGAGAAACCTTTTGATTTAAGGCTCTTTGATAACTACTTTCAGTTCAGTTCAGTTCAGTTGCTCAGTTATGTCCGATTCTTTGTGACCCCATGAATAGCAGCATGCCAGGCCTCCATATCCATCACCAACTCCCAGAGTTGACTCAAACTCACATCCATCGAGTCGGTGATGCCATCCAGTCATCTCATCCTCTGTCGTCCCCTTCTCGTCCTGCCCCCAGTCCCTCCCAGCATCGGAATCTTTTCCAATGAGTCAACTCTTCTCATGAGGTGGCCAAAGTACTGGAGTTTCAGCTTTAGCATCATTCCTTCCAAAGAAATCCCACGGTTGATCTCTTTTAGAATGGACTGGTTGGATCTCCTTGCAGTCCAAGGGACTCTCAAGAGTCTTCTCCAATACCACAGTTCAAAAGCATCAATTCTTCAGTGCTCAGCTTTCTTCACAGTCCAACTCTCACATCCATACATGAGCACAAGGAAAACCATAGCCTTGACTAGATGGACCTTTTTTGGGAAAGTAATGTCTCTGCTTTTGAATATGCTATCTAGGTTGGTCATAACTTTCCTTCCAAGGAGTAAGCGTCTTTTAATTTCATGGCTGCACTCACCATCTGCAGTGATTTTGGAGCCCAGAAAAATAAAGTCTGACACTGTTTCCACTGTTTCCCCATCTATTTCCCATGAAGTGATGGGACTGGATGCCGTGATCTTCGTTTTCTGAATGTTGAGTTTTAAGCCAACTTTTTCACTCTTCTCTTTCACTTTCATCAAGAGGCCTTTTAGTTCCTCTTCACTTTCTGCCATAAGGGTGGTGTCATCTGCATATCTGAGGTTATTGATATTTCTCCCGGCAATCTTGATCACTACTTTAGATGCTTCTAAAAAATTATGAAGTCTATTGGACAGTGATCTCTTCTGGATGGGGATATCATAAGTAATAAAATATTTAAATATTTTTTGTTGAATAATTTAAATAAAAGTGACAAAGTCATTTAGATAAAAGTGACAAAGACTTTTATTGTACAAATAAATCTGTACACATTGAGGAAACCACACACAATTATTTGAATGATACTCAGGAGTGACCATTAATTTTCAATGTATATTATTAATTTTTCTAATAGGTATTAATAATATTAATAATGAAACCTTGTCAAATACAATTTCTATTGACTTGAAGGCAAAGTGATTTAATGTAACCTCAAATTAAAGGGCCTTGTATTCTAGTGTTTACTTGAACATAAATATCAGACTATAAAACTTAGGAAAGAAAAGGACAAAATATTTAAGATTTTGGACTAGGCAAAGAATTTTTAGACTTGACAACAAAAGTGCAATATATATAAAGAAAAATTGATGAATTGGACTATATCGAAACTAAAAGTTTTTCCTCTGAGAAAGATCCTTTGAAAGGGATAAAAAGACAAACTACAGAATAGGAGAAAATATATACAGCAAAATACTAATATATGGAATATATAAAGAACTCTCAAAACTCATTTCTAAGAAAATAATTCAATTAGAAATTGGGCAAAACACATGAAGAGACATTTCACCAAAGAGGATGTATGTATGGCATATAAGCAAATTTTAAAAAGTTCACCATCATCAGCCATTTGGAAAATTGTAATTAAAACCACAATGAGATATCATCACATATACCAGGATGACTAAAAATTATTTGGTGAAACATCAAATTCTATTGACCATGCAGAGAATAGGATCACTCTTACATTAGTGATGGGAATGTGAAATGGTATAGCCATTAAGGGAAAAGCATTTGACACTTTCTTAAAGCTAAAAATTCATTTTATCATACCTCCTATCAATTCACTACTAGACATTTATCCCAGAAAAATTAAAACTTAGATTTGCACAAAAAATCTGTACACACAATGTTTGTAGTAGTTTTTTTTTTTTTTTTTTTTTAATGTATAATGGCAAAAGCTAGAAAGAATCTAGATGTCATTCAATGAGTAAATGATTGAGCAAACTGTGGTACAGCTATACCCTGAAATGCTGCTCAGCAATTAAAAGAGAAGCTCTATATATACCTTAGATGTATCTCCAGAGAATTATGCCAAGTGAAAAAAAATCCAATCCCAAAAGGTTTCATAATAGATGATTCCATGCATGTAATATTTTGAAATGACAATATCACAGAAATGGAAGACAGATTAGTAATTACTAGGGCTAAAGAGGGCCTTCCCTGGTAGCTCAGTTGGTAAAGAATCTACCTGCAATGCAAGAAACCCTGGTTTGATTCCTGGATTGGGATGATCCACTGGAGAAAGTAAAAAGCTACCCACTCCAATATTCTGGCCTGGAGAACTCCATGGTCTGTATAGTCCATGGGGGTCACAAAGAGTAGAGCAGGATTGAGCGACTTTCACTTTCATTTCCTGGAGAAGGGAAAGGCTACCCACTCCAGTATTCTTGCCTGGAGAATCCCCATGTACAGAGGAGCTTGGCAGGCTTCAGCCCATGGAGTTGCAAGCACAAATATAGGGCTAAAGAGGAGGAGAGGATTATAGGAGAGTTATTATGTCTATAAAAGGACAACCAGCGGGATTCTAGCAGTGATAAAAATGTTTTTATCTTGATGGTATCAATGTCAACATTCTGGTTGTGAGATATTTCAAGAAATCATTATTGGAGGAAATGAATAGAGATTACAAAGTGTCTCTATTATTTCCTACAGGTGCATTTGAACTACAACTATCTTAAAAAGTTTAACTAAGAAACACTAATGTGGCAAAACTATAAATTTAGGTTAAGTAGATGTGTAAAAGCAAATTATTGGGTTATTTGCTTTGGCAGCATCTCATGTGAAAATATATATGTGATTAGGTGTACAGAAGCCAGTCTCTAATTTAGTGGCAACTAATATATATTTGTGAATGGACAAATATATAAGTGCTTCTTAATAGTACTTAATATTGGTGAAGTGTCCTGTAAATAAACAAATGTAGTAAACTGGCTAAAGTAGGTGTAGGCTGTATTCATTGAATTGGTCAGTTTATGACTAGAATGTAATATTCTCATTGTACTCAGCAATGGCCAAGTTATATAAATTCTTATAAAGATTCACTTTTGCTCTTTATTGGCCTTTGAATCAGAAAATCTAAATCAGCACATGCCTTGGAGATGTTAGCTATGTTTGCACCTCATCTCTCTGTGTTCTAACTAATTTAATTAATGGAGGCTCAGTAGTATTTTAAAAAGCTTAAAAAGCCTTTGATTGGAAGTGATAGAATACCCTGCTACAATGGCTTTAAAAATTGGGGTTTGTTTTACATAATGAGAAAAGTCTGGAACTAGTTATTTGCTGGCATTGAATTAGTAGCTTAATAATAGTAGGGATGTTGTACTTGGTCTTCAGCTTGTCTCCCTCATGGTCAGAAGTTGACTGCCACAGATGGCATCACATTAGCAATTGAGGCAGGATAAAGACAGAGAGCTAGAGGAAAAGGCAACATTTGCACCAAACAGAACAAAAACTTTCCTAGACTCACCACAGCAGTTTTTCACTTGAGTCTCATAGTCCAGAGCTGTGTCTTTTGGCCATCCCCAGCTGAAAATCAAGAAGAAACTTGGAACTGGGGATTTGGTCCCTCAACCAAGAGAACCTGCTACAGGCATGGAAGAGCTGTGCTTATGGAACATGATAGAAGCACTGAGAAGAACCAAAGAGCCTTCCTTTTAAGGTATCTGAGATGTCTCACTGTATATCTGGTGACATGGGGCCCAAATAGATTCTTGCCTTTTTAGGAAATAGAAGATGAATCTTCTAGGAGAAAATATCTGGTAGAGAGCCAGTTCAAAATTTCATGGACAGACTGAATATAGAGTTTACTGCTTTCCTATCCTTGTTATATTTAAAAGCAGTCATTTTATTATCATTCAAGAGAATAGGTTCCTGAGAGCTTTGATAAAACCAGAGATTTGTTGTTAGTTTCTTATGGTGGTCAAATAACAATTTACAAAATTTTATTAAGTTCTTTTGGGAGTGTGAAACACTGCTCTTTTAGAACATTTTTGCCAGATATAAAGTGTGACCTTTAGTGAGATTCCCCATAACCATGACCTTAATATGGCAAAACTAAATCAACACAAGGATAACCCATAATGCATTTTAAGAAGGATGCTGACCATCATGTTTACTCTGGCAGGAAAAATAGGATGTTCTTAGATGTTAAAATCTAGACAGAAAATAATGTAATTATAACATAAAGTACCTGAGCATACTTGCATTTCATACTTTGGTGGGGCTTTTGGTTTGTCTTTTTGATGGTACCTTTTCTCTGTCTGAAATTTCTCTTCATGCCTCTCCCTTTTTCCATGATGTAGAATTCTCATATATCTTTCCGAAGTTGACTCACTATCAGTTTTTCTGCTAAATATTTACTGAACTCAATACTTTATTGATACATGCAAAATTACATCATCATTTCTCTAGAATTTTGAGAAATAATCTAGCTGGATTTATGAAAAGGCTCACTTTCAGTAAGGCTTTTGCCTGCAATGTGGGAGACCTGGGTTTGATCCCTGGGTTGGGGAGATCCCCTGGAGAAGGAATTTGCAATCTACTCCAATACACTTGTCTGGAAAATTTCATGGATGGAGGAGCCTGGTAGTCTATAGTCCATGGGATTGGAAAGAGTCAGACATGACTGAACAACTTCACTTACTTTCAGTATGGAGGCTTCCCTGGTGGCTCAGATGGTTAAGAGTCTGCCTGCAATCCAGAAGACCTGGTTTGATCCTTGGGTTTGGAAGATCCCCCAGAAAGTGACTGGCTACCCACCCCAGTATTCTTGCCTGGAGAGTTCCATGGACAGAGAAGCCTGGCAGGCTACAGTTCGTGGGATCACAAAGAGTTGGACATAATTGAGTGACTAAAACATACACAAACTTTAAGTACTGATAAATTGCATATCTAGGTGTTTTACTTAAAACAATGGATTTATTACTTCAATGTGTATGTGTAGTTTATCTTAGAATTCTTAGTACCTCACAGAGACATTCAATCATTCATCACTTGTAATTCATTTAATATTTCCTGGTTTTCATTAGTCACTTATAGTTAATCTAATACTTACTGAAACTCAACAAGATCAAATTGCCAATATCCAGGGATTATCGAAAAACAAGAGAGTTCCAGAAAAACATCTATTTCTGCTTTATTGACTATGTCAAAATCTTTGTGTGGATCACAATAAACTGTGGAAAATTCTGAAAAAGATGGGAATACCAGACCATCTGACCTGCCTCTTGAGAAACCTGTATGCAGGTCAGGAAGTAACAGTTAGAACTAGACATGGAACAACAGACTGGTTCCAAGTAGGAAAAAGAGTACGTCAAGGCTGTGTATTGTCACCCTGCTTATTTAACGTATGTGCAGAGTACATCATGAGAAATGCTGGGCTGGAAGAAGCACAAGCTGGAATCAAGATTGCTGGGAGAAATATCAATAACCTCAGATATGCAGATGACACCACTCTTATGGATAAAAGTGAAAGAGGAAAGTGAAAAAGTTGGCTTAAAGTTCAACATTCAGAAAACTAAGATCATGGCACTTGGTCCCATCACTTCATGGCAAATAGATGGAGAAACAGTGGCTGACTTTATTTTTCTGGGCTCCAAAATCACTGCAAATAGTGACTGCAGCCATGAAATTAAAAGACGCTGACTCCTTGGAAGAAAAGTTATGACCAACCTAGACAGCATATTGAAAAGTAGAGGCATTATTTTGCCAACAAAGGTCCATCTAGTCAAGGCTATGGTTTTTCCAGTGGTCATGTATGGATGTGAGAGTTGGACTATAAAGAAAGCTGAGTGCTGAAGAATTGATGTTTTTGAACTGTGGTGTTGGAAAAGACTCTTGAGAGTCCCTTGTACTGCACGGAGATCCAACCAGTCCATCCTAAAGGAAATCAGTCTTGAATATTCATTGGAAGGACTGATGCTGAAGCTGAAGCTCCAGTACTTTGGCCACCTGATGTGAAGAGCTGATTGGTTTGAAAAGACCTTGATGATGGGAAAGATTGAGGGCAGGAGGAGAAGGGGATGACAGAGGATAAGATGGTTGGATGGCATCACCGACTCAATGGACATGGGTTTGGGTGAACTCTGGGAATTGGTGATGGACAGGGAGGGCTGGTGATCTGCGATTCATGGGGTCACAAATAATCGGACATGACTGAGCAACTGAACTGACTGAACCGAATGTCTATTATTCACTTGGCAGTATGTTCAGCGGTAGGTTTCTACAGATGAAAAAAAAAAAAAAAATCAGAGTAGGTCCTGGCACACAGTGGTGAGAGTAGTGAGACAGAAACTTTAATATAAAATGTAGTATGAGGAATAAAATAGATACAGAAATCACATATTTTTCAGTAATACATTTTTATTTAATTCTCAAGGAACACTATCATATACATTATGCTCATATATGATGGGCATATCATATCATATATATTCTTTGAAATGGCATATGAGGATACTCATTGTCAGAGAGAAAGAAAGACCAGACTACTAACAATGAAGTAAATATCTGGTTTCTGATCTAAGCATCATAAAACCTTTTAAAAGAACAGAAAATGTAATGACTAGAAAATGAATTCAGTTCAGTTCAGTCACTTAGTTGTGTCCAACTATTTGCAACCCCATGGACTGCAGCATGACAGGCTTCCCTGTCCATCACCAACTCTTAGAGCTTGCTCAAGCTCATTTCCATAGAGTCTGTGATGCCATCCAACCAACTCATTCTCTGTCATCCTCTTCTCCTCCCCACCTTCAATCTTTCCCAGCATCAGGTTCTTTTCCAATGAGTCAGTTCTTCACATCAGATGGCCAAAGTATTGGAGTTTCAGCTTCAGCATCAGTCCTTCCAATCAATACTCAGGGTTGATTTCCTTTGGAATTGACTGGTTTGTTCTCCTCATAGTCCAAGGGACTCTCATTAGTCTTCTCCAACACTCCAGCTCGAAAGTGCCCATTTTTCAGTGTTCAGCCTACTTTATGGTCCAATTCTCATATCTGTACACAACTACTGGAAAAAGCATGATCTTAGTTTTTTGAATGTTGAGTTTTAAGCCAACTTTTTCACTCTCCTCTTCAACTTTTTTTTCAGGAGGCTCTTTACTTCTTCACTTTCTGCTATAAGGGTGGAGATTATTGATACTTCTCCTGGCAATCTGGATTCAAGCTTGTGCTTCATCCACCCCAGCATTTCTCATGATGTACTCTGCATATAAGTTAAATAAGCAGGTTGACAATATATAGCCTTGATATACTCCTTTCCGGATTTGGAACCAGTCTGTTGTTCCATGTCCAATTCTAAGTGTTGCTTGTTGACCTGCATACAGATTTCTCAGGAGGCAGGTCAGGTGGTCTGGTACTCCTATCTCCTGAAGAATTTTACACAGTTTGCTGTGATCCACACAGTCAATGGCTTTGGTGTAATCATGAAAGCGGAAGTAGATGTTTTTCTGGTACTCTCTTGCTTTTTTGATGATCCAGCAGATGTTGGCAATTTGATCTCTGGTTCCTCTCCCTTTTCTAAATCCAGCTTGAGCATCTGGTAGTTCATGGTTCATGTACTGTTGACGCCTCACTTGGGGAATTTTGAGTGCTACTCTGCTAACATGTGAGATGAGCACAATTGTGCAGTTGTTGAGCATTCTTTGGCATTGCCCTTCTTTGGGACTGGAATGAAAACTGACCTTTTCCAATCCTGTGGCCACTGCTGAGTTTTCCAAATTTGCTGGCATATTGAGTGTAGCACTTTAACAGCATCATTTTTTAGAATTTGAAGTAGCTTAACAGAAATTCCATCACCTCCACTAACTTTGTTCATATGATGCCTACTTGACTTCACATTCCAGGATGTCTGGCTCTAGATGTGTGGCAGGTCTGGCTCACAGAGACTGAGCCAGACCTGCCTTTGAGTGTTTGTGTCTCCTGTGGAGGTACAGGTCAGCAGTGACCTGCCACAGGGACAGGGCTCTGGGTGAAGCAGACCTGGATGTGGCATAAGCCCTCTTGGAGGAGGTCACCGTTAATCCCACATAGAACTGCCAGAACACAGGACTGTGAAACAGACTCTTGGAGGGCATAATCAAATTTTGTGTGAACCAGGACCCAGGAGAAAGGAGCAGTGACCTCACAAGGGACTGACCCAGGCTTGCCTGTGAGTGTCCAGGAGTCTCCAGTGGAGACACAGGTCAATGGTGGCCTGCTGCCTGGTCGGGGACACTGAGTGCAAAACTGTGTGCATGGGATATTTTTAAGGAGGTTGCCATTTTCCTCATTACCTTCACCATAGTTTGGTCTCAGGTCAAACAACAGGGAGGGAACACAGCTCCACCCATCAACAGAAAATTGGATTAGAGATTCACTGAGCATGGCCCTGCCACATTGATTTTGCTGCCCAAGAAAATGAAATCTGACACACTTTCCACATTTCCTCAAAGCATAGCTAGGGTTTTACTTGATAAGAAATTTCCTGTTTCTTTTAAAGCATCATTCATTCATTCAGCAAAACATAGTGTGTGTATAAGGACTATGGCCCAAGAAACTGAGAAAAATACAAAGATGAAAAAGACACACTTCCTCTCCTAAGAGGCATTTAGTCTAATAGAAAATGTAATGGAAATATGCTCATAAGAGCAAAATAGATGCAAAAAATTATATTTAGTAACATGATAAATTATTAAAGAATTTACAAGTTGGGTAAAAAGAACAATTATTTCCTGGTGGATAAGAAATTATGACTAACTAACCTCCAGTTAACTTAAAACTTCATTAACTAAAGTTCTCCATTCTCTCTACAAGTCATACTGATTAATGTACCTCCAATTCTGAAAATTAGTAACTAGGCTACTCTTCAGTATGACCATACATCTTTGTCCAGCTGTTGAACTGAACACCTACCAAGAGTCAGATAGGTTTCCACAAACATGTTTTTGCCAATAATGCTTATTATTATGATACATAATTTATAATAAAATGTTATTGAAATCTTGTATCTATAAAAATTATGTTGAAGTGTCTGGGAAATTTTAATGAAATGACTCTCTAAAATTGCTTTCAATATGGAAATGGTATAGATATTTTTAAATCTTTGAAAAAATACATCAAATTATTTCATATACATCTTTGTTCTTGACCCATTCCAAAGAAAACAATATTAAAATTTGCATTATGAGTATGGTGAATAAATCAAAGATTAGAAAATTAACCTTAATTTTATATGTTTTATTAAAAATAAAATGTTAAAAGTGAATTTGAATTCACTTCAAATTGTGAATTTGAATTCACTTCAAATTCTTGTAATTCATATCACTTTTTTGTAAGTTAATTAATTTATTTTAATTGGAGGCTAATTACTTTACAATATTGAGGTGGTTTTTGCCATGCATTCTTTGATTCCAATGATTTTGCACAGGCTATAGCACAGGTATTGTCATCCTCTTTTCATAAATGAAAAATTAAGCTTTATTTAACTTATGACTTTCCAAACCACACAGCTAGATGACCAAGATAAAACTTTAACTCAGGTTGTTTAAGTTGGGTCCAATGTCTGTTCCTACTTCAAAAAGTAGAATATTTTTGGGAAAAGAATTAATATGCTATCATGGAATAAACATTATGTATATGTGAAATGTATATATATGAAAATGAATAAGATATAAAATATATCAATACAGTAGTTGGTTGAATAGGGTCTTCCCCAAGCTCTTTCTCCACCTAAAACCTCAGAATGGGATTATATTTGAAAATGTAATTAAGGAAAGGAGCTCAGTGAGATCACTCTGGATTATGGTGGACCCTGTTTCAGCAACAGGATTCCTTATAAGTGACATAAAAGGAAAAGACATAAAGAAACACCAGGGATAGAACCATGAATATAGATGGGTGTATAAATTGGAAGCCTATGTCAACAAACCAAAAAATGCCAAGGAGTGCCAGAGCTACCAGCAACTAAGAGAGAAGTGTGAAGGGGATTCTGCATCAGAGACTCTAGAAAGAACCAACTCTTCCAACATCTCAATTCAGATTTCTGGATTCCAAAACTGTGAGTGAATATATTTCCATTATTTTAAGCCACCAAGTTTGTGATAATATGCAATAGGAACACTAGAAAACTAGTACAACTACTAAGATACATCAGTGAGAAATCATAGGTATATTTTCTGTCAGTATTAGCTCATTCAGGATTGAATTACTAATTATTTGTCAGACATTAAAAAACTTTGGTTTATACAGGCATTGTTCTTGTTTAAAGAAACAGACAATATTTCTGTGCCTATTCTTTTCTACTGTCTCAGTTCTAGAAACAATGAGTCTTTGCTATTGAAAATGACATTTTAAAAAATCAGGAAAAATATCTAACAAAAAATCCTTGCAAGTTTATTTCTCCAGTAAAAGACATCTTTTGAAAATTAAGTTACTGTTTTTAAATTTAAAATTCCATGTGATTATGTGGTTCCAAATGGTCCCACTTACAACTATTTTTTCTTGCATTTAGTTGTGAAATGGTGGGCTATATAAGGCCAAAAGTGAAACGCAGATTTGTCTTTTCCAGTTGAATCATAAAATTGAAAAATTTAAGATGATTACAGTGGGCCTGGGACAAATGGAGAGATTTCTATGCATTGGAAATTATGAATAACTTGATTCAATTATAAGAAAGTTTGAAACCAAGTTTATCATCTGTAAGGTTAATAAAGCTGGTTCTTCAAAACGGGTTTTTCACTCTGAAAACGGATTCATGTTAGATGATTATGACTGTCAGAAAGTTGACACACAAATAGTGTCCAGGCCACTAGCATTTGATTCAGAAGGCTACGTATAAGGTTCACAGGGGTGTTAGGGTTCTTCAGAGAAAGAGCATTAATTAATTAATAACGAGAAAGTGTATTAATTAATTATAAGAGTTGGCTTATGTGATCATGGAAGCCATGATGCATCATGATTTACCATCTACAACCTGAGGAAACAGGAAAGCCACTGATGTAATTTAGTCCAAATCTTAAGAATTGAGAATCAAGAGTACTGATGTCTGAGAGCAGAAGCTGGATATCCCATCTGAGACAGGGAAAGCAAACTCACTCTTCTTCTGCATTTTAGTTCTATTCTGAGCCTCAGCTGATTAAATGATACCCACTTTCTTCACTAACTCTATTCATTTAAATGCTAATCTCTTCCAGAAACACCTTAGAAACAGACACACATACAAATAATGTTTTACCAGCTATCTGGGCATCCCTTTGTCCTTGCAAGTTGACACATAAAATTAACCATCACTGTAGGGGACCTGAATAGTGCTGTTCTTTTACCTCTCAGCGGTACTGAGAGATAAAACCCAGTTTGGGCTAATCATTAAACAATTCATTTAATGAGTGGTTCTCAATCTTGGCCACCCTTCAAAATTACCTAGAATATTTTTTTAAAATGTCTTGGCCTCACCTCCAGATATTCTTATTTAAATAGTCTAGGGTGTGACTTGAGTAAAAGGATGTTATTATTACTCAGGTGATTTTTATACATAGTCAAGGCAGATAATTACTGAATTAGCTGTTTGTATCCCATAGCTAACTACTACCAATCCCTCAACCTTGCCCCAGGAAAGAGTATCAGAGTGTACTTTATTGAGACAGTCTGGGTTAAATGTAATTTTGGCATATGGGGAAATTTTCCCCATAATATTGTGTAATTTTTATGAAGAATATAGACCACTTCACAATGTAGAGAATTAGTATATTTATAGGCTTGGAAACAACTAATTCTATTCTGTTTTACATATCAAGGAAAGAACAGAGTGTGGTAAATTATTCCTTAGAAATAGCACTATTTCTTAAAGTGTACTCTTAATACCTGCATTAGCCAAATTTCTTACTAATAAACAAAGAAATAAACAATAAGTAAATCACATTCCTGAACTCCCCTCCAGATACTGAACTAGAAATTTTGATTCTGCACATTTATGGCCCAGACAGCTATTGCTACAGTGACTGGTGCTAACCATTGTGGTCTTTGGGATACATGTGACTTCTAAGAACTCTTTTGACTACTTTTTGTTCATCTGAGATTTATGGTTATGCATATAAGAGAATGTCCTGTACAGGTGAATGTTTAGAAGGACACTGTCTTGGTCAGATTGGTCACTTGATAGCATTGTTCAAGCTGCTTCTACAATTATGTCCACTGATATCTAGCTTAAATGGAATTCTTTCATTCTATAAAAATGTTCACTGTATTGTTTTTAAAAAGGAATTCTTTTTTAAAGAATGGGGCCCAGAAATATATATTCTTAAGAGAAAACCTGGATGATTCTAGTGTACACTGAAAATATATTAATATAAGAACTCTATCCTAAGTATTTATATTACTTTCTTCTAAGCTGAATTTTTATATCTCTTTATATACATGAAAGTAAAGCATGAATTTGATAAAGAAAAAATGAATACTTTATTGTAAAAAGGTTAAATGTGTTAAGTATTATAACTTGGTTAGAAATTCTAGTGCCAAATACTTGGAAATACAAAGTAATGACCTTGTTAATCTCCATTAATATGGCAGCCATGAAAAAATGTAAATTTCCCAAAGATTACTGAAGGAGAACTTCAAATTTTTAAGTAGTAAGTTTATTAATAAAATTTATGTGTGTAGGTAATTTTTGTATACGAAATCTCTTTTTTTCCTAGTGACATAGACTAACTTCAAGGAAAATCTAGAAAATTGAGAAAATATATCTTAAAAGGTAGAAATATCGGCATAGGTAACAGCTTAAATTCAGAGAGGAAAATGAGATGTATAAGACTGAACTCCAAACTCGATTCTTCTCTAGCTCTTTCCTACACTGACCATTTATCCTTTATGTGTTCATTTCCTTTTCTACTCCCTTAAAATCAATCTTTAATAATGTAATTTCTAAATAGCTTATTTCAAGGCATTGGACTCTTTAAGGTCTTCAATTTGACACAGAAATACCTTCCAGTTCATTCTGTACATAATAGAACAATTATATTTTCTGAAATAAAAATGCTGCCATGTTACTCTCTGGCTTAAATATTTTCAATGGTTTCTTATTATCCTAAAGATAAACCTCAAGTCCTTTACATATATTACAAGCTTGCCATGATTTGGCTCTTGCTTTAATTTCCAGTCTAACAGATGTGATTCTCAGTGGGAGCTTATAGAGAAATATTGAAGTTTGTATGGAGTGTTATTCTTTGTCACAAAAAACTGTGGGGGAGGGGCACTATTGCCATTTACAGATTAAGGGCTGATTTGATACCTTTCAATGCACAGGAAGTGTCATATAATGGAAACATATTTGACACTCTTATATTTCTGACTAGATATTATGTAGATTAAAAATCCATCTAAATTATTTGATACAAGGATGTAAATCACTTCTACATGTAAAAAATATATATTTATGGAATGCTATTAAGATTTACTAATTTTTCCAGGTAGGTAATTGCTGTATAAGTCAAGGCAAGAGTGCCGTTTATTTGGAAGGTTACCAAGAATCGCTTACTGTTTTGGAAAATAATGCCACTTGTGTAGAGCAATGGATATTCAGCAAAGTTAATTATTGTTAAGGTTTGAGCTCTAATTCCCCCTATAATCTGGCATACTGGGTAGGAAAACTGACTTTTAATGATTAACTCCAGCACAAGGACACAGTTTGGGGAAAAGTTCAGGCTGAAATTCGGTCTGCACACATGTACCAATAACTTAGTCCAAGCATGAAAACAGATATATGATAATGTCTAGATACCAGCAATATTGAATGGTAATCTACTTATTACTTGGGACAAAAAATCCCATTATTAAAACTCAACTCTGAAATTTACAAGGATCATATAAGATTAATACTGTATAGAATTATCAGAGAATTTAATTGAGGCATTGAAATGAGCTGTCATTAAAAATGTATAGCACTTGGTTAGGCAGAGTAGAAGGCAAAATGGAAGTGGCAAGGAGGTAAAAGGAAATCATTAAAAACACTGAGAGGTAAGTAGGAAAAAAAAAACAATTAGTCACATTTTTGTAATTTGGAATCATGAAAATATATCACCAATCAGAAAAATGGCAAAACCTAAATGTGAACTTTGTCCTCCAACGGAAAAGTCTTTTTAACAAGGTCATGAACTGTCATGTTGCACAATTCCAGTGGTTAATGTTTATGTTTTGTTTCATGTTGCTCCCTGAAGTTGTGTAAAATAGAAACCCTTCTTAGATTATTATTGCTTTACTGGAGATATGCCCCTTAACATGATAATTCTGTTTGAACTTTCAGTACAACACCATGAGTCTGTCATTTATTCTCTCCATGCACATTTTGTCACATGCATATTTAATCATTTATTTCAAGCCTCGGTCATTTAAAGTTTTGAAATTGATTGAAAATAGAGGTCAGGTTAGAGAGAAGATATTTCTTTACCTGCAGAATGCTAATATATTTGATTGAATGCATGCAGAATTGCAAGGACCTTGAGTTGCATTTGAAGAAGAGGATAATGTAGTGCTCCCTCACTTAAATATGCTGTAAATCCAGTGCATTCATCTTAGAATGTTTTATACCAATTCACTAAGAAAGAACATGTGCAGTCTTGTTTGGGTGTGGAGAAAGGTCTGGGAGAGGGAGTTAAGAGTTGCCAAGAACATCTGGTCCCATCAATTCATGGGAAATAGATGGGGAAACAGTGCAACCAGTGTCAGACTTTATTTTTGGGGGCTCCAAAATCACTGCAGATGGTGATTGCAGCCATGAAATTAAAAGACGCTTACTCCTTGGAAGGAAAGTTATGACCAACCTAGATAGCATATTCAAAAGCAGAGACATTACTTTGCCAACAAAGGTCTGTCTAGTCAAGGCTATGGTTTTTCCTGTGGTCATGTCTGGATGTGAGAGTTGGACTGTGAAGAAAGCTGAGAGCTGAAGAATTGATGCTTTTGAACTGTGGTGTTGGAGAAGACTCTTGAGAGTCCTTTGGACTGCAAGGAGATCCAACCAGTCCATTCTGAAGGAGATCAGCCCTGGGATTTCCTTGGAAGGAATGATGCTGAAGCTGAAACTCCAGTACTTTGGCCACCTCATGCAAAGAGTTGACTCATTGGAAAAGATTCTGATACTGGGGGAGGGATTGGGGGCAGGAGGAGAAGGGGACAACAGAGGATGAGATGGTTGGATGGCATCACTGACTCGATGGATGTGAGTCTGAGTGAACTCTGGGAGTTGGTGATGGACAGGGAGGCCTGGCGTGCTGCGATTCATGGGATTGCAGAGTCGGACATGACTGAGCGACTGAACGGAACTGAACTGAAGAAGTTCAGCAAAGCAGAAAGGGACAGGCTATAAGTTTTGAGCCGCTTGCCAGTTTCTCTAAGTAAGGAAACTCTATGCAAGATTATACCCACCCTTCTAATGGTAAAGAACCCACCTGCCAATGCAGGAGATGTAGAGACACGGGTTTGATCTCTGCCTTGGGAGGATCCCCTGGAGGAGGGCATAGCAATCCACTCCAGTATTCTTGTCTGGAGATTCCATGGACAAAGGAGCCTGGTGGGCCATAGTCCATAGAGTCACACAGAGTCGGACAGGACTGAAGTGACTTAAAATGCACTATAGTCACAGGCTTGCTCACACTCAGAGCCATTTAGGGCTCAGCATTGCAAATGTGGTACTTGAAACAATTTTTGGCATTGTCCTTCTTTGGAAATGGAATGAAACTTACCTTTTCCACTCCAGTGGCCACTGATGAGTTTTCCAAATTTGATGGGATACTGAGTGCAGCACTGTAACAGCATCATCTTTTAGGATGTGAAATAGCTCAGCTGGATTTCCAAGGGAAGATATAACCATTTGAAGGTAGAGTCCCAGAGAATAGCAAGGAGAGACAAGAAAGCCTTCATCAGTGATCAATGTAAGAAATAGAGGAAAACAATAGAACAGGAAAGACTAGAGATGTCTTCAAGAAAATTAGAGATACCAAGGGAACATTTCATGCAAAGATGGGCATAATATAAGACAGAAATTGTATAGACCTAACAAAAACGGAGAAGGCAATAGCACCCCACTCCAGCACTCTTGCCTGGAAAATCCCATGGATGGAGGAGCCTGGTAGGCTGCAGTCCATGGGGTCGCTAAGAGTCAGACATGACTGAGTGACTTCCCTTTTACTTTTCACTTTCATGCATTGGAGAAGGAAATGGCAACCCACTCCAGTGTTCTTGCCTGGAGAATCCCAGGAACGGGGGCGCCTGGTGGGCTTCCGTCTCTGGGCTCACACAGAGTCGGACACGACTGAAGCGACTTAGCAGCAGCAGCAGCAACAAAAACAGAAGATATTAAAAAGAGTTGGCAAGAATATACAGAAAAACTATACAAAAAAGATCTTCATGACCCAGATAACCATGATGGTGTGGTCACTCACCTAGAGCCAGACATTCTAGCATGTGAAGTCAAGTGGGCATTAGGAAGCATCACTATGAACAAAGTTAGTGGAGGTGATGGAATTCCCATTGCTGCTGCTGCTGCTAAGTCGCTTCAGTCGTGTCTGACTCTGTGCGACCCGATAGACGGCAGCCCACCAGGCTCCCCCGTCCCTGGGATTCTCCAGGCCAGAACACTGGAGTGGGTTGCCATTTCCTTCTCCAATGCATGAAAGTGAAAAGTAAAAGGGAAGTCGGTCAGTCATGTCTGACTCTTAGCGACCCCATGGACTGCAGCCCACCAGGCTCCCCCATCCCTGGGATTCTCCAGGCAAGAGCACTGGAGTGGATTGCCATTTCCTTCTCCAGTGCATAAAAGTGAAAAGTGAAAGTGAAGTTGCTCAGTTGTGTCTGACTCTTCGCAACCCCATGGACTGCAGCCTATCAGGCTCCTCCATCCATGGGATTTTCCAGGCAAGAGTACTAGCGTGGGGTGCCATTGCCTTCTCCAGGAATTCCAGTGGAGCTATTTCAAAATCCTAACAAATGATGCTGTGAAAGTGCTGCTTTCAGTATGCCAGCAAATTTGGAAAACTCAGCAGTGGCCACAGGACTGGAAAAGTTCAGTTTTCATTCCAATTGCGAAGAAAGGCAATGCCAAAGAATGTTCCAACTGCCTCACAATTGACTCATCACACATGCTAGCAAAGTAATGCTCAAAATTCTCCAAGTCTGGCTTCAACAGTACGTGAACTGTGAAATTCCAGACATTTAAGCTAGATTTAGAAAAGGCCGAGGAACCAGAGATCAAATTGCCAACATCCACTGAATCATTGTTAAAGCAAGAGAGTTCCAGAAAAACATCTACTTCTGCTTTATTGACTATGCCAAGGCATTTGACTGTGTGGATCACAACTAACTGTGAAAAATTCTGAAAGAGATGGGAATACCAGACCACCTGACCTGCCTTCTGAGAAATCTGTATGCAGGTCAAGAAGCAACACTTAGAACTGGACATGGAATGACAGACTGGTTCTAAATTTGGAAAAGAGTACGTCAAGGCTGTATATTGTCACCATGCTTATTTAAGTTATATGCAGAATATGTGATGAGAAATACTGAGCTGGATAGAGCACAAGCTGGAGTCAAGATTGCCAGGATAAATATCAATAATCTCAGATACACAAATGACACCACCCTTATGGCAAAAATTGAAGAAAAAGTGAAAGAGAAGAGTGAAAAAGATGGCTTAAAACTCAACATTTAAAAAACTAAGATCATGGTATCTACTCCCATCATTCCATGGCAAATAGATGGGGAAACAATGGAAATAGTTGGAGACTTTATTTTGGGGGCTCCAAAATCACTGCAGATGGTGACTGCAGCCCTGAATTTAAAAGATGCTTACTCATTGGAAGAAAAGCTATATCCAACTTAAACAGCTTATTAAAAAGCAGAGACATTACTTTGCTCACAAAGGTTCATCTAGTCAAAGCTATGGTTTTTCCAGTAGTCATGTATGGATGTGAGAGTTGGACCATAAAGTAGACTGAGCGCCGAAGCACTGACACTTTCGAGCTGGGGTGTAGGAGAAGACTCATGAGAGTCCCTTGGACCTAAAGGAGAACAAACCAATCAATTCTAATGGAAATCAACCCTGAATATTGATTGAAAGGACTGATGCTGAAGCTAAAGCTCCAATACTTTGGCCACCTGATGCGAAGGGCCAACTCATTCAAAAAGACCCTGATCCTGGGAAAGATTGAAAGTGGGAGAAGAAGGGGACAAATGAGGACAAGTAGGTTGGATGGCATCACCAACTCAAGGGACATGAGTTTGAGCAGCCTCCTGGAGATGATGAAGGACAGAGAAGCCTGGCATGTTGCAGTCCATGGAGTTGCAAAGAGTTGGACATGACTGAGGGACTGAACAACAACAACAATCACAGACGTAAGCCTACTTTTATTTACCTTCCTAAAACAGTTTCTGACTGCCCAGGTGGTGCTAGTGGTAAAGGACCTGCCTGCCAATGCAGACTACATCAGAAATTCAGATTTGATTCCTGGGTATGGAAGATCCCCTATAAGAGGGCATGGCAATCCACTCCAGTATTCTTCCCTGGAGAATCCCATGGACAAAGGAGCCTGGCAGGCTCCTGGCATGCTGCAGTCCATGGGGCCACAAAGAGTTGGACACAACTGAAGCCAAAGCAACTTAGCATATATACACACACACACACACACACAAACACACACAAAGCATATTCTACAGTATGGATTTGCTGAGGGATACACTAAAATGTGCATATTGCTAAAAAAGAAGTTTATTGATCTTTTTTTATTCCTCTTCACTTCCAAGCATGTAGTGAGAGTGAGCACTGCATCAAGTTTACAGCTTAAAATTGCCCTAAAATTTTGATTACAAGAGACTTAATAATCATGTTTTACTTCTATGGTTTAATTGGCTCTAAACCCTGATGGTAATCTAAACAATTCCTATCAAGCTTACAAACCTAGGCTATATTAAGAATTCCTCTTACTGTAATGTACTCATACCATTTTTATTGTCAATCCTCGTGAAACAAATTAGGCTAATTATATCCTGAAGTTTAAAGTTTTGCTTGAGACTTCATTTGCTCTTGAATTACAAATTTAAGTCAATTTTTTTTTCTTCCCAAGGTGCAAGTGTTTTTGCCTGGAGAATCCCAGGGATGGGGGAGCCTGGTGGGCTACCATCTCTGGGGTCGCACAGAGTCGGACACGACTGAAGCAACTTAGCAGCAGCAGCAAGGTGCAATATCCTTCTAGTTTGGCCATGAGTTGGCCTACCAGCCTTGAATCCTTTATGCCTTTTCTTCTCTCACTATCACTATTTCCTATTTATATTGTTTCATCAGCAAAGTGAATAAGAACATAGGTTCTAGTGATAATCTTTATAAATTCAATACCAAATGTATTGGTTACTAGCTATATGTTCATTGAATAAACTTTTATGCCTAGTTTCCATGTAAAAATTAGTGAAAATACTATTAATTTCATCCATTTGTTAAAATGATTCAAGGAGACAATGCACATATGAAGGCTAGCAAGGTACCTGGCATGTAAAGACTCTCTATGCTATTAGTTATTATCGTTGTTGATGGTGTTACATATTTTATATGTTCAATAAATTTATTGCAAAACTTTTTCTGTTATTTTTTATATTCAAACAAAACATTTAACTTTTCTCTCTTTAGTATTTTT
Organism: Tragelaphus eurycerus; assembly: GCA_935064755.1. Lineage (NCBI taxonomy): Eukaryota > Metazoa > Chordata > Mammalia > Artiodactyla > Bovidae > Tragelaphus > Tragelaphus eurycerus. Next base: position 480,948 of record CAKXYN010000246.1, read on the forward strand.
TAGCGTCATGACCAAATATCTTTTACTAAATAGTAATATTTTGCTATGCTTGTTTTTATGTAATGTTTACAAATAAGTGGCAAGCCATACTTCACAAACACTAAAAGAATTGTACCAAACAGATGTCTCACATGAATTTAGTCTAATGATTTAGCTATAAAGTTGTTACATTTTAAATATTAGGCACTGACAGGAGTACATTTATAGAATCAATCATTTTAGCAATATTCGCCTTTTAGAGTTTAAGAAGTAATTTCAAAGATAAAATAAAAATCATGAATCCTTAACTTAGAGTAATTTCACTTTTAGTGAAATTTTTTGATCAATAAAATATATGATTATTACTAGCTATTATAAATTATTTATTTTAACAAGATTTATGCTTCTGCTGCTGCTGCTAAGTTGCTTCAATTGTGTCCAACTCTGTGCAACCCCATAAATGGCACCCCACCAGGCTGCCTGTCCCTGGGATTCTCCAGGCAAGAACACTGGAGTGGGTTACTATTTCCTTCTCCAATGCATGAAAGTGAAAAGTCAAAGTGAAGTCCCTCAGTCGTGTCCAACTCTGAGCAACCCCATGGACTGCAGTCTACCAGGCTCCTCTGTCCATGGGATTTTCCAGGCAAGAGTACTGGAGTGTGGTGCCATGGCCTTCTCTGTGTTGCTTCAATAGCAATATTTAAAATACAGTATTTTGCTAATACTTAAATAGCAATACTTAAACACATAATATTTTGCTAATACTTAAATAGCAATATTTAAGCACATAGTAACAATATGTGTGGGGCTTACAGGTATTCAGGTGAAAGCAATGTTTTGTTAACCAAACCTTGTAACTGCCTAATAGTTCAGACTACTGATGTCACCTCCAGGAATACCACATCCAAAGAAATAGTGACTCCCTTTAATTCAGACTTAAATTGAAGAAAGTAGGGAAAACCACTAGACCATTCAGCTATGACCTAAATCAAATCCCTTATGATTATACAGTGGAAGTGAGAAATAGATTTAAGGGCCTAGATCTGATAGATAGAGTGCCTGATGTACTATGGAATGAGGTTCATGACATTGTACAGGAGACAGGGATCAAGACCATACCCATGGAAAAGAAATGCAAAACAGCAAAATGGCTGTCTGGGGAGGCCTTACAAATAGCTGTGAAAAGAAGAGAAGAAAAAGCAAAGGAGAAAAGGAAAGATATAAGTATCTGAATGCAGAGTTCCAAAGAATGGCAAGAAGAGATAAGAAAGCCTTCTTCAGCGATCAATGCAAAGAAATAGAGGAAAACAACAGAATGGGAAAGACTAGAGATCTCTTCAAGAAAATCAGAGATACCAAAAGAACATTTCATGCAAAGATGGGCTCAATAAAGGACAGAAATGGTATGGACCTAACAGAAGCAGAAGATATTAAGAAGAGGTGGCAGGAATACACAGAAGAACTGTACAAAAAAGAGCTTCATGACCCAGATAATCACGATTGTGTGATCACTGACCTAGAGCCAGACATCCTGGAATGTGAAGTCAAGTGGGCCTTAGAAAGCATCACTACTTACAAAGCTAGTGGAGGTGATGGAATTCCAGTTGAGCTATTTCAAATCCTGAAAGATGATGCTGTGAAAGTGCTGCATTCAATATGCCAGCAAATTGGGAAAACTCAGCAGTGGCCACAGGACTGGAAAAGGTCAGTTTTCCTTCCAATCCCAAAGAAAGGCAATGCCAAAGAATGCTCAAACTACCGCACAATTGCACTCATCTCACACGCTAGTAAAGTAATGCTCAAAATTCTTCAAGCCAGGCTTCAGCAATACGTGAACTGTGAACTTCCTGATGTTCAAGCTGGTTTTAGAAAAGGCAGAGGAACCAGAGATCAAATTGCCAACATCCGCTGGATCATGGAAAAAGCAAGAGAGTTCCAGAAAAACATCTATTTCTGCTTTATTGACTATGCCAAAGCCTTTGACTATGTGGATCACAATCAGTTGTGGAAAATTCTGAAAGAGATGGGAATACCAGACCACCTGATCTGCCTCTTGAGAAATCTGTATGCAGGTCAGGAAGCAACAGTTAGAACTGGACATGGAACAACAGACTGGTTCCAAATAGGAAAAGGAGTTTGTCAAGGCTGTATATTATCACCCTGTTTATTTAACTTATATGCAGAGTACATCATGAGAAACGCTGGGCTGGAAGAAACACAAGCTGGAATCAAGACTGCTGGGAGAAATATCAATAGCCTCAGATATGCAGATGACACCACTTTATGGCAGAAAGTGAAGAGGAACTAAAAAGTCTCTTGATGAAAGTGAAAGTGGAGAGTGAAAAGGTTGGCTTAACATTCAGAAAATGAAGATCATGGCATCTGGTCCCATCACTTCATGGGAAATAGATGGGGAAACAGTGGAAACAGTGTCAGACTTTATTTTTCTGGGCTCCAAAATCACTGCAGATGGTGACTGCGGCCATGAAATAAAAGACGCTTACTCCTTGGAAGGAAAGTTATGACCAACCTAGATAGCATATTCAAAAGCAGAGACATCACTTTGCCAACAAAGGTTTGTTTATTCAAGGCTATGATTTTTCCTGTGGTCATGTATGGATGTGAGAGCTGGCCTGTGAAGAAAGCTGAGAGCCAAAGAATTGATGCTTTTGAACTGTGTTGTTGGAGAAGACTCTTGAGAGTCCCTTGGACTGCAAGGAGATCCAACCAGTCCATTGTGAAGGAGATCAGCTCTGAGATTTCTTTGGAAGGACTGATGCTGAAGCTGAAACTCCAGTACTTTTGGCTACCTCATGCGAAGAGTTGACTCATTGGAGAAGATTCTGATGCTGGGAGGGATTGGGGGCAGTAGGAGAAGCGGATGACAGAGGATGAGATGGCTGGATAGCATCACTGACTCAATGGACATGAGTCTGAGTGAACACCGGGAGTTGGTGATGGACAGGGAGGCCTGGCGTGCTGGGATTCATGCAGTGGAAAGAGTCGGACATGACTGAGCGACTGATCTGATCTTATCTGATCACTTACATTATCTTCTTAGTCACTTTTTCCTAAACTTAACCATTCTCTGACCATGGGTAGATGAAGTACAAACAAAAATAAACAAGTAAAATCAAGTAATAAGTGGCATATAAAATTTTGCCTCACATTCAATTAGCTGCTTTAGGAACTATAAGGCACTCTTTTTAATTTTGTATTTTAAAACAAATTTTTGCCTGTTCTAATAAAATGCTCAAACTTTCCCATAAACAAAATAGGCAGCCATTTTAAAATCAATGATTTGCATTAGTGTAATCTCCAATAAATTTAAATATAAATACATGCTATATATTTTGCAAAAAGAGTCTGTTAGCAGTTAGGAAAATAATTCAATAGATATTTTTAGACCTAGTCTAAGGCTCTCTCGGGTTAATAAAAATATGTTTAAATATTAATCATAATTGTTTCACATGCTATAGTTATTAAGACTTCTCTTGACTGATGCCCAGAAGTTACAGAGGTAAGAATTTAATTGTTATCTTCTTAATAAGTATTTGGTGTGGTGACATTAATATTAGACAAAGAGGACTTTAAGGCAAGAAGTATATTGAGAGAAGTTTTCATAGTGATGAAAAATGTCAACTTAAGAGGAAGATATAAAAATATTTATATTTGTGCTACCTTGCATTCAATATATATATAGTGCCAAAAATGAACAAAAAGGTAAAAAATAAGCAAATATCATAATTGCTAATTGTAACACAGCTTGGTATAAGTAACTTACAATTAACTACATAATGAATTACCATATATAGAACATTGAGTTGAATGGCTTCAGAATACGTGATCTTTTTAGCTACACAGAGACTACATTTAATCAATTTTTGTCTATAATTTTTATCATATGCTAGGCAATAAAGAAAATCTTAGTAAATTTGAAAATGTCAAATTTCTACAGATTCTATCTGGAGCCCACAAGAAATAAACCAAAATTAAATGATATAAAAATTTATTAGAATATAATTTTAAATTATATTTTAAAATGTTTGGAATTTAAGCCCTTCAAAATAACTTCTGAGTCAAAAAAGATCGACTGTGGACACAAAGATATCCTCCATGTAAGAACTCCATCTTCCCTGTGGACAAAACCAAATGGATTGGCCTTAAGTCTACATGGAAAAAGAAAGAGGCTCAGCTGAGTCCAGTTTCCCAACTGTCCTTGCCAAAGTATTTATCATCTGTGTGAAGCCTTTCTGAACCTCTACAAGAGCCCAGCTACAAGGTAAAAATAGGAACAACCCCAGTCAGTCATTGGTACAATGAGTAGAAAAATTGCCAGCCACTTTCTGTTTGAATTCTGACTCACAAAATCATGATATATAATGAAATTGTTGTTTTAAGTCACTGAGACAGCCTATTGAGTTTGCTGAAGATACTGGATCTGTCATTCAGAAAGATAAAAATTTATCTTGAGACTCAAATTCAAGTTCAACTATTATTTGCAATGTACTTTGGCACAGGAAAAGTTGAGGAAAGGAATAGTCCATCTCTTGCTGGTGCCAAAGGATTTTTATGGGGATTTTAGAATATTTGGAGGGTCACAGAGTACTTACAGTTTCCTGTGTCTGGAGATGGAAGAACATAGACAAGAAGAACATAGACTCTGTAAAGCAGGACAGAGTCTCTGGGGCTAATGACCAGTTAGTTAGGTCTGGTATTTTGCATTGGTCTCAGCCTTTTGGTAGTGATGTTATTGGCTAGGAAAGCCTAGGCACTTACCTAGGCCCATACTACTTGTAGCAGGCACCCACAGAAATTTCTCTGAATGGACCCAATGTTGTGACAATATTGGGTCCTTGTGGTTTTTTATTATGATTGTTAGACTTACCTTGGCAACAGCCATCAGGAAACTGTGAAAAGCCAAGGTTTATTACTTATGAGTACTGAAGAGTGCACAGCAGCCCTGGGTCACACAAGGAGGCTGCAGGGGGAAGAGAGGGAGAGAGAGGAAGAGAAATCATGTACTTTGCCTTCTGCCTTTATTAGGATCGTGGGTGGGGACCTAAGATTTCATGCGTTTGCTCTTCACTGGTGAATTCAAACACATAAGAACAAGAATGAGGGTGAGGTTTCACTCAAGTGGTCAGTTATCTGGATTACCTGTAGTTTTCTGAAAGGGGTGTTTCATGGGTGTGGGCGGCCTTGTTTCTTAACTAGTTGTTTAGCTAGTAGTTCTGTCATTATGCTAGTAACTTGTTTATTCAAAATTGATATCTTTGAAATCAAAAGCTTGATGTTAGGCATTAACATTACAATCAAAACTTAACTATCAGGCTCTTACACTACATCTGGATTTTAGTTGGGTAAACAGGAAGTTACTGGACATGAGGAATTTTCCAGGAGCCTTGCCATTCTCATGGGACAGCTGAAAAACTCCTACCCATTCTTTAGCTGCTGAATCTAAATGCTTTGGAAAGGAGAGAAGGGTATGCAAATTTCTATTGTCTGGGACTACGATATGCCTGAAGAAAAGTTGGCCTATTTGAATAGTGTCACTGTCTTGGTAAAGAAAACAGAATTCAAAGATGTGACCAACAGAAAACAGATGCTGGGCAAGAGTTAGTGGACCCCCAGGAGGGAGATGCTGACACCTGGGGCCACCAAGAATGGTATTTTTTAAAAATAATAGTGATGATTAGGGACTAGAAGGTTTACCACCACCAATAATAACATCACCACCAGAACTCCACGGATGCTTTTAACCTTCCAGAGCTTAGATCAAATCCAAAAAGCATCTGAAACTTGATGAAAAATATTCTGTATATAAATGAAAACAATTAGATTGGCTTACTTTGCCCTGACAAGAATTAATGTACTTTTCAACTCCTGGGATAATTAAAAGCTAGAGTTAGAATTTAAATTCAGTTATAGAAAAATAAAAAATAAAAATACTGAATATTTTGGATCTTTTTTAAAAAAATTTCATTTGTTATTGTACTTTGCATAAATTTATCATTCATTAATGTGCTTCAACATAAGATTTAGTAAATATTCTAACATTACAAGTTTTATTTGACCACCATTTAGCTGTTAACTATTTTGGGAATCTAATATTAAAGGCCAAATTAAAAATTTACCAAGTACCTAAGAATTTAGTAAATTTAGTTTTCATAATTTTAAATGTTATAATCAGAATATTTTTGTCAGTTGTTTCCTGAGATATGAATATAAATTGCTCTTTTATATTCATTTATGGTTATTTTCATACATAAAGGCTGCTCTTAATCTTCTTTGCCCATTCCTGCTGTCACAGAGATAGAAAACAGCATAAAACATTTTCAGTCTCCACAGGTCACTTAAAATTATCAAATGACCTAGAGGCTAAAGCAGGCTATGTCCTTTTATTGAGCCCCAGGAGTCGCTAATATTTCTTTTACCGTGATTAAATAATAGAATTTACCTTTCTTGCCTAAAGTATGATAGAATTCACTTATCCAGCTTATTAAGAACATTATTTCATTTGTATTTTTTTTTTTTTTTCATGAGCATGAAAACAAATTCCATAGGATAGTAACGGGCCTGAAAATATGAGTTTTCACATTATATAGAATGTTCCTTTAATAAGAAGCCAGAGCAATGTAGAAAATAGGGATTGACCCCAAATCAAACGTGAGTCAGGGCCCTGTCTTGCTGTTCCTTAAGCCATCTCTGCTCTCTTTCTAGAGCCTCCAAAATGGCACAAGAGATTGGTAAAGAAATCCCTTGCCAATGAAGGAGACGTGAGAGTGCAGTGCAGGTTGGATCCCTGGATTGGGAAGATCCCCTGCAGTAGGAAATGGCAACCCATTCCAGTATTCTTGCCGGGGGAAATTCCATGGACAGAGAAATCTAGTAGTTTACATATAGTCCGTGGTGTTGCAAACGTTTTGAACAGGACGGAACATGGCAAATAGATGGGGAAATAGGGGCTGACTATTTTTCTGGGCTCGAAAATCACTGCAGATGGTGACTGCGGCCATGAAATTAAAAGACGCTTACTCCTTGGAAGGAAAGTCATGAGCAACCTGCACTCAATATGCCAGCAAATTTGGAAAACTCAGCAGTGGCCACAAGATTGGAAAAGGTCAGTTTTCATCCCAATCCCAAAGAAAGGCAATGCCAAAGAATGCTCAAACTACCGAACAATTGCACTCATCTCACACGCTAGTAAAGTAATGCTCAAAATTCTCCAAGCCAGGCTTCAGCAATATGTGAACCGTGAACTTCCTGATGTTCAAGCTGGTTTTAGAAAAGGCAGAGGAACCAGAGATCAAATTGCCAACATCCGCTGGATCACAGAAAAAGCAAGAGAGTTCCAGAAAAACATCTATTTCTGCTTTATTGACTATGCCAAAGCCTTTGACTGTGTAGATCACAATAAACTATGGAAAATTCTGAAAGAGATGGGAATACCAGACCACCTGATCTGCCTCTTAAGAAATCTGTATGCAGGTCAGGAAGCAACAGTTAGAACTGGTCATGGAACAACAGACTGGTTCCAAATAGGAAAAGGAGTACGTCAAGGCTGCATATTGTCACCATGTTTATTTAACTTATATGCAGAGTACATCATGAGAAATGCTGGACTGGAAGAAACACAAGCTGGAATCAAGATTGCTGGGAGAAATATCAATAACCTCAGATATGCAGATGACACCACTCTTATGGCAGAAAGTGAAGAGGGGCTAAAAAGCCTCTTGATGAAAGTGAAAGTGGAGAGTGAAAAGGTTGGCTTAAAGCTCAACATTCAGAAAACGAAGATCATGGCATCTGGTCCCATCACTTCATGGGAAATAGATGGAGAAACAGTGGAAACAGTGTCAGACTTTGTTTTTCTGGGCTCCAAAATCACTGCAGATGGTGACTGCAGCCATGAAATTAAAAGACGCTTACTCCTTGGAAGGAAAGTTATGACCAACCTAGATAGCATATTCAAAAGCAGAGACATTACTTTACCAACAAAGGTTCGCCTAGTCAAGGCTATGGTCTTTCCTGTGGTCATGTATGGATGTGAGAGCTGGACTGTGAAGAAGGCTGAGTGCTGAAGAATTGATGCTTTTGAACTGTGGTGTTGGAGAAGACTCTTGAGAGTCCCTTGGACTGCAAGAAGGTCCAACCAGTCCATTCTGAAGGAGATCAATCCTGGAATTTCTTTAGAAGGAATGATGCTAAAGCTGAAACTCCAGTATTTTGGCCACCTCATGTGAAGAGTTGACTCATTGGAGAAGACTCTGATGCTGGGAGGGATTGAGGGCAGGAGGAGAAGGGGACGACAGAGGATGAGATGGCTGGATGGCATCACTGACTTGATGGGTATGAGTCTGGGTGACCTCCGGGAGCTGGTGATGGACAGGGAGGCCTGGCGTGCTGTGGTTCATGGGGTCGCAAAGAGTCGGACACGACTGAGCAACTGATCTGATCTGATCTGATCTGAGATGGCGTATTCAAAAGCAGAGACATTGCTTTGCCAACAGAGGTCCCTCTAGTCAAGGGTATGGTTTTCCCAGTAGTCATGTATGGATGTGAGAGTATAAAAAAAGCTGAGCACCGAAGAATTGATGCTTTTGAATTGTGGTGTTGGAGAAGACTCTTGAGAGTCCCTTGGACTGCAAGGAGATCCAATCAGTCCATCCTAAAGGAGATCATTCCTGGGTGTTCATTAGAAGGACTGATGTTGAAGCTAAAACCAGTACTTTGGCCACCTGGTGCAAAGAGCTGACTCATTTGAAAAGACCCTGATGCTGGGAAAGATTGAGGCCAGGAGGAGAATGGGATGACAGAGGATAAGATGGTTGGATGGCATCACCGACTCAATGGTCACGGGTGTGGGTGAACTCTGGGAGTTGGTGATGGATGGGGAGGCCTGGCGTGCTGTGGTTCATGGGGTCGCAAAGAATCGGACATGACTGAATGAACTGAACTGAACTGAGCACACAGCAAAACAACAAAAACAAACTCTTCTTTTCCTTCTCTCTTATAAATCATTAAACTGCCTTTAGATTTCCCACTTAAACATTAGAATCAGGAATACTCCACTATTCTGATCTTTCCCCTCTCTCAATTTATTTTACCTAGTGTGTCTTCAGAATCTGCTCAAAAAACATTATCATTCCTATGATACAAATGGATAATAAAAATTATAATACTACCTTTCTTGCCAGAAATAATGTTTACAATTCTCGTATTATCTTAAAAATGTTGTGCCCCATAAAGATTTTATATGGCCTGTTGTAAAATATTTCAAACAAACTTTATAAATACAGACCGACTCTTTTGATTTTGGTTCAATTTTCAATCAAAGTATCAAAAAGTAGTAATGCGGAATACCAATTAATGACAGTAAAAAATTATAGCTGGTACTTTTATTATGAAGCTATCTTTTACAGCTCTTTATCTTCCCTGGTGAATTTACATACCAATAATCTTCAAACTTAGATTTACTACATTTTTAAACATTCAGGGAATGATCTTTAATCCTTACCATGTCAAACTATATACTTTTAAGAAGAGATCCCACAAATTGTACATATAATCTGTGTCACAATTACATATTTAAAGTTTGTATTGTTCAACTTTAACATTTGTGTTTTAAAACAATATTTGTCAATGTTCACCAGTTGCCTGAGAAAAAACAGACTTCTGAAATTTAATTTACTAATGTGTTGCTTTTTTTCACTGATCTTTTTTTTTTTTTTTTTTTTAAGCTGTCTAGGCTTAGATTGATAATGTGGTGGTTATTGTTCTAGTCGCTAAATTGTGTCCAACTCTTTGCAACCCCATGAACTATAACCCTCCATGCTCCTTTGTCCATGGGAATTCCCAGGCAAGAATACTGGAGTAGACTGTCATTTTCTTCTCCAGGGGATCTTTCTGACCCAGGGATCGAAACTGCGTCTCCTGCATTGGCAGGTGGATTCTTTACCACTGAGCCACTAAGGAAGCCCCAGATAATGCGGTAAAGGAAAAAAACAAAAACATTGGCTCTGATAAAAACCAATCAAGACACATATTTTCTACGGCAAAGCTAGCAGATAAGAAATAAAGAAGTTGGAGATAAGTAGAAAAGCTGATGTAATTAAATACCCTACTATTAAGAGAAAAAAAGATACTTTAAAAAGTGACTGAGAGGTAAAGAGGAAAAGCATATCTGATGGGTTCTGTAGATAACATAGTGCTAGTTTAACATATAAGTTCAGCTCAGTTCAGTCACTCAGTCGTGTCCAATTCTTTGCCACCTCATGAATCGCAGCACGCCAGGCCTCCCTGTCCATCACCAACACCCAGAGTTCACTCAGACTCACATCCATCAAGTCAGTGATGCCATTCAGCCATCTCATCCTCTGTCGTCCCCTTCTCCTCCTGCCCCCAATCCCTCCCAGCATCAGAGCCTTTTGCAATGAGTCAACTCTTCGCATGAGGTGGACAAAGTACTGGAGTTTCAGCTTCAGCATCAGTCCTTCCAAAGAAATCCCAGGGCTGATCTCCTTCAGAATGGACTGGTTGGATCTCCTTGCAGTCCAAGGGATTCTCAAGAGTCTTCTCCAACACCACAGTTCAAAAGCATCAATTCTTCAGCACTCAGTCTTCTTCACAGTTCAGCTCTCAAATCCATACATGACCACAGGAAAAACCATAGCCTTGACTAGACGAACCTTGGTTGGCAAAGTAATGTCTCTGCTTTTGAATATGCTATCTAGGTTGGTCATAACTTTGCTTCCAAGGAATAAGCGTCTTTTAATTTCATGGCTGTAGTCACCATCTGCAGTGATTTTGGAGCCCCCCAAAATAAAGTCTGACACTGTTTCCACTGTTTCCCCATCTATTTCCCATGAAGTGATGGGACCAGATGCCATGATCTTCGTTTTCTGAATGTTGAGTTTTAAGCCAACTTTTTCACTCTTCTCTTTCACCTTCATCAAGAGGCTTTTTAGTTCTTCACTTTCTGCCATAAGGGTGATGTCATCTGCATATCTGAGGTTATTGATATTTCTCCCAGAAATTTTGATTCCAGCTTGTGATTCTTCCAGCCCAGTGTTTCTCATGATGTACTCTGCATAGAAGTTAAATAAGCAGAGTGACAATATACACCCTTGACATACTCCTTTTCCTATTTGGAACCAGTCTGTTGTTCCTTGTTCAGTTCTAACTGTTGCTTCCTGACCTGAATACAAATTTCTTAAGAGGCAGGTCAGGGGGTCTGGTATTCCCATCTCTTTCAGAATTTTCCATAGTTTATTGTGATCCACAAAGTCAAAGGCTTTGGCATAGTCAATAAAGCAGAAATAGAGGTTTTTCTGGAACTCTCTTGCTTTTTCCATGATCCAGCGGATATTGGCAATTTGGTCTCTGGTTCCTCTGCCTTTTCTAAAACCAGCTTGAACATCTGAAAGTTCACAGTTCACGTACTGCTGAAGCCTGGCTTGGAGAATTTTGAGCATTACTTTACTAGTGTGTGAGATGAGTGCAATTGTGCGGTAGTTTGAGCATTTTTTGGCATTGCCTTTCTTTGGGATTGGGATGAAACCTGACCTTTTCCAGTCCTGTGGCCACTGCTGAGTTTTCCAAATTTGCTGGCATATTGAGTGCAGCACTTTCACAGCATCATCTTTTAGGATTTGAAACAGCTCAACTGGAATTCCATCACCTCCACTAGCTTTGTTCGTAGTGATGCTTTCTAAGGCCCACTTGACGTCACATTCCAGGATGTCTGGCTCTAGGTCAGTGATCACACCATCATGATTATCTGGGTCTTGAAGCTCTTTTTTGTACAGTTATTCTGTGTATTCTTGCCACCTCTTCTTAATATCTTCTGCTTCTGTTAAGTCCATACCATTTCTGTCCTTTATTGAGCCCATCTTTGCATGAAATATTCCCTTGGTATCTCTAATTTTCTTGAAGAGATCCCTAGTCTTTCCCATTCTGTTGTTTTCTTCTATGGTCATCTCAAACTTGATGTGTATGAAAAAACACTTGATCTCACTGTTACACCCACACCCACATCTGTTTCTTCTCCAGTTGTCCCCAATTTAGAAAATGACACTTATTTTCACATTGTCATTCAAACCCAAATCTTTTTATGTTGTTCTTGAATACTTTCAAGCATACCATGCATTTAGTTCTTCAGTAGGTTCTGTTTGCTCCTTCTTTTTGGAACAATATTTCTTGAATCTGCTTTTTTCTCATCTACCCTAGTTCTCCTGTCCCTATGCAAACCATCTCATTTTCCCTGGACTATGAAACTTCAGTGCCTTTCTAATAATTCTCATTGTTTCAATTCCTTTCCTTCTACAGACATTTTTCTACAAAGCAGGCAGCCTGATCACTTATAAATGTAAATCACATCACACACTCTTTTGTTCAGATTCTGCTGTGTCTTTTTTTTCTATTCCACAGAAAAGCAAATTTTAACCTCACTTAAGTGACTCTGCATGATCTCTCCAACCTCTCCACTTATGTAAGTTTCTGGTTTACTTCCTTAGCTTAGTCTCACTAGTTTTCCTGATGATTTTTCAATAAGCTAGGTTGATTCTGACTCCAAATTTTGCCCTGTATTTATTTCTTCTTTGTTTAGAATTCTCCCAGTTTTCCATGAACCCCGTTCCCTTATTGTATTCAGAGTTCTGTTTACGGAATCATCTATGGAGAGAGGATTTCCTTGCTCATCCCACATAAAATTCTTTAGTCCTTGATATGCTTTATTTCCTACAAATAGCTTATCTGCTTAACATGATATTGTTCTGTATTTGTTTATTATTTCATTATTTTCTCCCTCAACTAGGACATAAACTCCATGAGAGATTTTGGCTAGTGAATCCTTTGTTTTCCCAGAAACAATGCATTACACAAAGTAACATTAAATAGGTATCGGCTAACCAGATCAATGGAGCTTCCCAGGTGGCTCCGTGTTAAAGAATCTGCCTGACAAGCAGGGGATGCGAGTTCAGTTCTGGATGAGGAAGATTCCCTGGAGAAGGAAATGGCAACCTACTCCAGTATTCTTGCCTGGGAAATCCCATGGACAATGGAGCCTGGTGGGCCATAGTCTATGGGACCCAAAAGAGTCAGACATGACTTAACAACTAAATAACTACATCAATGAACAAAGTGCAGTAGGCATCCCCCGCTTGAATGCATCAGCCAGTCTCCAGGCCTACAGTCTTTAATTTCAGTTTCACATACTAAATTTACTTGGATGACAGTATATAAATTTTTTCTGGTCCTTTCACATGGCATGTGAGATCTTAGTTTCTTGACCAAGGACCTAACATGTGCAGTGGAAGCATAAAGTCTTAACCACTACACCACCAGAGAAGTACCTTTTTTTATATATGAAGGTTCATGTCTCATCTTTAATTTCAAGTGTAGGGCTAACATATTAATATTCACTTTAAGAAAATATATCATCATTTGTATCATCCTTTTAATAAAAAAATTCATTTTAATTTAGATAAAATAGTTAATGTGGCTCTAGTGATGACAATACTGTATAAAATTAATGCATTACTTTCATTATCTGATAAATATAAATTCTTAGCATACAAATGTGGCAAGTTCTATAGCTCACATCCAGCAGCATTAGTATCATCAGGCAAAGAAAACGCAACTTCTCACCAGAGAGGGGAGAGAAATTTGAGTGTTCCTTTATAACTAGAGTATGAGAGTTAGTTCTAAACACTTTGTGTTTTAGAAAGACAAACCAGCATATTAGACCAATGGTTATAAATTGAGGATGATTTTTCTCACCAGAGGACATTAACAATGTTTTCAGTTTTGGCTGTCACAGCTTGGAGAAGGGTGCCATTGGCATCTGATCTGTAGACATCAGGAATGCTGCTAAAATTCCCGCAATATACAGGGTAGCTCTCCATAGTAAATTATCCAGACCAAAATGTTTCTCCTGCCTAGGTTGAAAACCTGTGTTAGACAGGCAGGACTGTAATTTTGAGTCTTTCTTTACTTTAGAACACAAAATAATTTTGAAACTTGTTCAAAACCTCAAGCTTATTCCTCTGCATTTATGATCTCTAAGCTTCAAGCAAGTCAGTGCCTTTTCATATCTTTCTTCTTTAACTCATACAGACTCAGAGTAACTGCTCTTTCATCTTACTTTCTGCTGCTCTTCCTGAAAATATGTAGCTTATAGATCAATTACTTAGGTCCAAAGAGTCTGGAAGCCCAAGTGACCATTTTTTCTTTCTATGAGTGATTATTCCCTTGAATTTTTGATTATTTGATTATTCCATTGCTAATGCACCTATCTCTCTGACAAAAGTTTTCATCATCTTTTTCCCAAAACAGAATATGCTCTAAAATGACTATTGTGAACTGATTAAATAAAAACTGACTCAAATTTTTCAACTAAATTGAGTAAACTGAGACATGTATATTGTAGATTTATTTTAACTTTTTTTGAAATGAAATGCTTTTTGTTTCAATAAGTTTAATATTTCTCCTTTTATTGGGAAAAAAGAAACTCTGCTGTTGAGACTTTTCATTCTCAGATATCAGTAAACTTGTTGACTTAATCTGGCATTAATGGGGAACGGCATCTTTAGAGCTCAAACTCCATCTAGCTAGTTTCATGACTCTTATGCTATCTTAGATGTATGTTTGAATTAATAAAGCATCTTGTGATTTCATATCTCTTAATGTGTTATATGATATATTTAAATGCATTTTATATATTAAATTTTTTCTTAGTGAACTAAAGTACTGAAATTTGCTTCAGATAGTTCTAGATTAAATCAATGCTCAATCATTTACTAGTGTGACTGTTGTTTAATCACCAAGTTGTGTCCAACTCTTTTACAACCCCATGGACTAGGGCCTCCCAAGCTCCTCTGTCCACGGGATTTCCCAGACAAGAATACTGGAGTTGGTTGCCATTTTCTTTGCCAGGGGATTTTTCTGTGACTGTAGGCAAGTTATTTAGAAACTAGGTCCTATGATCAATCTGACATTATCTTATGGAGTATTACAAAGAAAAATAATATGATCAATGAAAAATGTCTCACGTGGTCTCTGACACTCAGGAGATAAATAATAAGTAGGAATGAGTAGTGTTATTAGTATATAAGAATTTGATTTTCTAATGAAACTGAAAGGTTCAAAATTCTTTAGAGAAATTGATCAGGACCTTTGTACCATATTGTGGTCCATGTTACCTCTTGACTCAGAAGCAACATACCATAAGACATTTGTTCATTTAATAAATAAAAATGCACTTTTTTTTCCATATAGATATTGAGTTATTCAGGTTTGTGTTTTGTCTTCCCCAAGTATGTCAATTTCCCCTTTGGACTGCTTTCAACTTTATAAATAAATAAATAACAAATTGTCTATAGATGTGAGTCTACTTTTGACTGCTCTATTCTGTTTTATTGATCTATTTGTTTTTCTTTATGCCAACATAACACAGAAAAGACATTTAAATGTTAGAAGGTATTAAATTTAAAGTATGTGTGAGATGTGTTACATTTGCGAATGTGGTACACCCAATTTTATTTAAGTTTAAAAATCTGATATTTAAGATACCAAAATGGCAGGTAGTATTTTGATTACTGAGGATATGAATAAAAATTATTTTCAGGCCTTTTAAAGATAAATTTCATAAAAATGTTATTCTGAATAAACATTAAGCAAATGAAAGGCTGATTGATAATACTTGATATAGACAATGTTTTATTTGTCATTCTTTGTCATGGGCCATTTGTAGCCATAAACTAAAAATATTAAAAAAATAATAGAGACAAAAGAATTTCCAGAATATTAGCCTCAATAAAGTTTTTCAAAGTGAGGATAAATCCCTATTACAGTAACTCGCACAAAATGAAAACAGTTTAGGTGTTGGTCACTGAGTCATGTCCGACTCTTTGTGATCCCTCCCAGACTATAACCTGCGAGGCTCCTCTGCCTATGGAATTCTCCAGGCAAGACTACTGGAATGGCCATTCCATTCTTCAGAAGATCTTCCTGACCCAGGGATCGAACTCGAGTCTCCCACACTGCAAGCCTGTTGTTTACTGTCTGAGTCATCAGGGACACCCAAAAAGACTTGCAAAAAATAGGGGAAAATAGTCAATAATAAATATATGCTGCATGAACTAATGAATGCATAAAAAAACAAATGTTGGGGACATACAGATTGCTTTGAACATTTTCTATGATATTATGATTGACATAATGGTTACTTTCATATAGTGGCAAAGACTGACCATCCTGAGCTAATATGATGATTTTAAGAAATATCAGATTTTGAAATGAGATATGAATATGTACTGTGTTTATCTCATCTCTCACAACTATGTAAGGAAATATACATTCAAACTTTTCTATTTATAAAATCTCTTTCCATCTCTTTTAAGGTGTATTACATTAAAAAAATCTCATACTGACTTATCTTCCCAACTCACTTTCCCAACTGTTACACACACATGAAAGCAACAGTTTTCTATAAATCTTTCAATGGTTGGCTAATTCCAAGTCAGTTATGTGCTCACGCTGTGATCAAATTATAATATATTTCTCTTTCTAAAGTTTGGATTTAGTTCAGACCTTGGAATGTAGATTATAACACAACAAATCTCACCATCTGGAGGTTTGCAAGTCATAATATTTTTTACCTTTATTGTCACTGCATCTCTTTATAAATTCATAAGTATATGAGAATAAACATACACTATTCCCTGCAGTTTGTCAGTACAATAGACATTTGTGACAAGTAAATTGCTAAGAAAACATTTATAACAAATATGATTTGGATGATAAGTTGCACCTTTAAAATAGAAATAAAAATTTCCAGGCATCTAATTTTTATATTGCGAGCTTAGGAACAGACTTTTCTCATTTGAAGAATTGAGTTGATAGTTACAGAGTAACAAAAACCTACCAGCTACATTTGACTGCACTGTTGTAGAGTTCAACCTTTTGAAAAGCCTATCTTTTATTCCCTAGATGCTAATAAGTTTCCCAACTTGATAAACAGTTGACTTACCATACAGGTGATGCCTCATAAAGATGGGTCTATACAACATCTTTGAGAAATCATGTTCAGATACTGCAGACTTTCAGGTTAGTGAGAAAGATAGATGCAAGATCTGTGAAATTTGAAATCAGTGAAATTTTGAAAATATATATATTGACAATTATTTCAAAGATCTGTAAACATGATGTAAATGCTTACTAATTGAAATTTTCTAATTGACTCAAAGTCATTTTCCTAACAACATTTCTGGTTGAAGTGTGAGGGAAGGTGAAGTTGGCATGGATGGTGCCTGCTCAGGAAGTATCATTCTTATTAATTTTAGCTTAGAGCCTATTAAAACAATTTAAATTATATGGAAGACAATATATTTGGTCATTTCCTTTATTTCTCCCACTAGTAATCAGAAATCATGGTGGTTATTCATTCAGTTCAGTTCAGTCCCTCATTTGTGTCCAATTTTTTTGACCCCATGGATTGCAGCACACCAGGCCTCCCTGTCCATCACCAGCTCTTGGACCTTACTCAAACACGTGTCCATCGTGTCGGTGATGCCATCCAACCATCTCATCCTTTGTCGTCCCCTTCTCCTCCTGCCTTCAATCTTTCCCAGCACCAGAGTCTTTTCCAATGAATCAGTTTTTCACATCAGGTGCCCAAAGTACGGGAGTTTCAGATTCATCATCAGTCCTTCCAATGAGCGTTCAGGACTGATTTTCTTTAGGATTGACTGGTTTGATCTCCTTGAAGTCCAGGGCACTCTCCGGACTTTTCTCTAAACCACAGTTCAAAAGCATCAATTCTTTGGCACTCAGCTTTCTTTATAGTCCAGCTCTCATATCCATACATGACTACTGGAAAAACCATAGCTTTGACTAGATGGACCTTTGTTGGTAAAATAATGTCTCTGCTTTTTAAATATGTTGTCTAGGTTGGTCATGACTTTTCTTCCAAGGAGTAAGTGTCTTAAAATTTCATGGCTGCGGTCACCATCTGCAGTGATTTTGGAGCCCCCAAAATAAAGTCTCTAACTATTTCCACAGTTTCCCCATCTATTTGCCATGAAGTAATGGAATCAGATGTCATGATCTTAGTTTTCTGAATGTTGAGTTTTAAATTAACTTTTTTACTTTCCTCTTTCACTTTCCTCAAGAGGCTCTTTAGTTCTTGGCTTTCCGCCATAAGAGTGGTGTCATCTGCATATCTGAGATTACTGAAATTCTCTTCCAGCAATCTTGATTCCAGCTTGTGCTTCATCTACCCCAGCATTTCACATGGTGTATGCTGCATATAAGTTAGATAAGCAGGGTTACAATATACAGTCTTGTACACCTTTCTCCATTTGGAACCAGTCTGTTGTTCCATATCCATTTCTAACTGTAGCTTCCTAACCTGCATACAGACTTCTCAAGTGGCAGGTCAGGTGGTCTGATATTCCCATCTCCTAAAGAATTTTCCAGTTTGTTGTGATCCACACAGTCAAAGATTTTGGCATAGTCAATAAAACAGAAGTAGATATTTTGCTGGAACTCTCTTGCTTTCTTAATGATCCAACAGATATTGGCAGTTTTATCTCTGTTCTTTGCCTTTTCTAAATCCAGCTTGAACATCTGGAATTTCACAGTTCACGTACTGCTGAAGCCTGGCTTCGAGAATTTTGAGCATTATTTTGCTAGCATGTGAGATGTAATTGTGAGGTGGTTTGAACATTCTTTGGTGTTGTCTTTCTTTGGGTTTGGAATGAAAACTGACCTTTTCCAGTCTTGTGGCCACTGCTGAGTTTTCCAAATTTGCTGGCATATTAAGTGCAACACTTTCACAGCATCATCTTCATCAAAAATGACAGAATGATCTCCGTTTGTTTCCAAGGCAAACCACTCAATATTACAGTAATCCAAGTCTATGTCCCGACCAGTAATGCTGAAGAAGCTGAAGTTGAATGGTTCTATGAAAACCTACAGGACCTTCTAGAACTAACACCCCTAAAAGATGTCCTTTTTATTATAGGGGACTGGAATGCAAAAGTAGGTTATTCATTAGGTTTGTAATTAAATGTTGCTCAAATAATCTGAGAATATGCTAAGGGAATTTTAAGACTTTTCAAATGGAGACAACAAAAAAAGGCATAAAATAGCACATATACTCCTGCAGTATAAGACTTTGCTTTTCTGAATACTACCTGCACCTGAACTCTGGAAATCATGCAATAGTCTTTTAGATATTCATCTGTAAATGTCTAACAAAAGCTATTCATACATTCATTCATTCAAAAAAAAAAAATTGTCGAGCACTGACTCAAAAGTTCTTGGTATTGTGCAAGTCACTGGTAAAATTGAACAAGAAAGGATACCTATCCTCAAAGAGATCACTAACTCATATGGATTCTAAATTAGTAAATGACCTTTGCAACATGTTTTCTATAGGTACTATAATAAAGGTACTGCAACTGCAGTGAACGCATTGAAAGAAGTCTAAGTCAATCCTACTTGAGAGTGAGATGGTGGAAGCACAGACCGTTTTAAAAAGAAAATGAAGCTGGAGCAGAATTTTAAAGGGAGAGAAAAAAAAAAAGATTTCCAAAGATGTAATATAAAGGAAAGAAGTTTTAGAATGAGGAAATGCGTATGGGGAACTTCTTGGCTGAAAATAAAAAGGTAAATTACAAAACTAATTATGATCTTTTGATATAATATTTCTACAGAGACATTCATTGATATGCAGCCTAATTTGAAATCTAGTGTGGCCTAAATTTAGGTGTGGGGACTACTGAAACATTTTCATTACCTTTGCTTAAAGCCTATTAAGTTAGCAAAATATAATCACATAATGTGGAACACTTTACTGATGATTTCTGTATAGTTCTTTGGAAAAGAACTTTCCTCCATGCATAGGTATTAATAGTCCGATCACATATTTTAAGAACAGAAAATCATATTTCTAACGTGTTATTTGAAAGCAGTTGCAGTGTAGTTTTATACTATAATCTTCTAAAATATTATAGGATTTCTTTGCATTAACCTTTGGACATTTGAGCTGATACATTTTGTTACCAGAATTTCACAGATCAAATTCACACAGTAGTTTTTATTTTCTCTTCCTCAGATTTACTAATTTAACAAGTGATTGGTTTGTTTTCAATCATAACACATGTATGTTAACAGAGTTGTTTCCAATTTAAGAGGAAAAAATATGTAGCTTTTAGAAATATAATATTACGGCCCTCGACTACCAGGATTAACAGGTAAATTTGTCTTCTTTCTCCAGTCCCCAACCTTCTTTCCTGGTACGTCCGTTTCCAGAGCTAAGGATGGATGTCACTATACAAAAATATTGACTTGATGATGGAAGAGTATGAAACTGATGTATTATCCTTCAGAACTAGTTCTTTGTTGCTGTTGTATGTTCAAAAGATGGAATTCTGTGATCACCATTGAAGCATAAATTCCCCTTTATACTGCTCACTTCAAACTATTAATGCCATCTGAAAATCTGCATGTCTTCTGCAATCTGGGCAGATCTTTCAGCTTGCCCTACTTTCACTATTGTTGCAATAGGCCTTTGCTTTTTCCAATGCTTTTTCTAATGTGCTCCTGGCTTTCTTAAAATCATAAATGGAAATTTTACATTTAGGAATGAAGGATTAAGTTAATTAATATTGGGTAATATAGCAAGGGATCCTTTTGCAATTTTTTATTTAATTTTATTCCTCAGAAAGCCTACTCAAAATGGAAAACATTGACTAAGAACTCATACATGAGCACGGTTTTGGTGGTGCAGGCTGAGAGCAGGAAGGCTGACCTCAGCCATGCCCCTGACAGCCAAATAAGGAGAAATTTGAGGAGTGGAGGGTCAAAATCTATATCTGAAGCTGAAAATTTCCTTAGATATGCATTTTAATTTCTTAAATTTAAAAATAAATATGTAATATTTTGCACTACAGTAGCTTATAATGAGTTGGCTCTATGGAAGAATGCAGAGTAAAATACAGAGAGAGGGATGGGTGATAAGCAGAACAAAGTAGGTAGCATGCAAATGGAGGAAAAGGCCCCAAATTAGTAGGTGGCATTATGCTTTGCAAGCATGGCTTGAAATTCTGTCTCAGAAATGGCATAGAGGATGCTGTCCTGTACTCCCAAGATGTCCTTCACTGAACCAGTACATCTGGCCCCAGCTGTTGACTAATGGCTTATAATCTCTTGCATCTGCCAGAGCATTGCTCTCATTGAACTGGATCTGCCTCTCTGAGGAGTTTTACATCATAGCAAGGAGAAATATCAATAACCTCATATATGCAGATGACACCACTCTTATGGCAGAAAGTGAAGAGGGGCTAAAAAGCCTCTTTATGAGAGTGAAAGTGGAGAGTGAAAAGGTTGGCTTAAAGCTCAACATTCAGAAAATGAAGATCATGGCATCTGGTCCCATCACTACATGGGAAATAGATGGAGAAACAGTGGAAACAGTGTCAGAATTTATTTTTCTGGGCTCCAAAATCACTGCAGATGATGACTGCAGCCATGAAATTAAAAGACGCTTACTCCTTGGAAGGAAAGTTATGACCAACCTAGATAGCATATTCAAAAGCAGAGACATTACTTTACCAACAAAGGTTTGCCTAGTCAAGGCTATGGTCTTTCCTGTGGTCATGTATGGATGTGAGAGCTGGACTGTGAAGAAGGCTGAGCGCCGAAGAATTGATGCTTTTGAACTGTGGTGTTGGAGAAGACTCTTGAGAGTCCCTTGGACTGCAAGAAGATCCAACCAGTCCATTCTGAAGATCAATCCTGGAATTTCTTTGGAAGGAATGATGCTAAAGCTGAAACTCCAGTATTTTGGCCACCTCTTGAGAAGAGTTGACTCATTGGAGTAGACTCTGATGCTGGGAGGGATTGAGGGCAGGAGGAGAAGGGGACGACAGAGGATGAGATGGCTGGATGGCATCACTGACTTGATGGATGTGAGTCTGAGTGACCTCCGGGAGCTGGTGATGGACAGGGAGGCCTGGCGTGCTGTGGTTCATGGGGTCGCAAAGAGTCGGACATGACTGAGCGACTGATCTGATCTGATCTGAAGATCCCAATGACAGATGGACTCTGAGATGCAAAGGTAATGCTCCCTGCCTTAGCATGGAACCTCAATCTCTTCCTGAGGGCCTATCTTTAATATATCACTTTGAAAACAAAAATGCTCTAAGGCTCTGCTTTTTGGAATCCTCCCTAAAATGATGCCAAAATGTATTCTGGAAACAGAGTATAAGGATACGGCTCTAAAGGTGAGTCATTTGCTAGCAGGGAGGCAATAAGCTCTCAATAAGATAGGAAAAGGGGGGGCTTCCTTGGTGGCTCAATGGTAAGAATCCATTTGCCAATGCAGGAGAGAAGGGTTCAGTCCATGGGTAGGGAAGATTTCCTGGAGAAGGAAATGGCAACACACTTTAGTATTCTTTGCTGGAGAATCTCACAGAAAGAGGAGTCTGGCAGGCTACAGTCCATAGGATTGTGAAGAGTAGGCCATGACTTGGTGATTAAACAACAACAACAATAAAGTAGGAAAAAATATTAGTAGGGCCTGAGGGATTGTAACAGTGACTGCTCAGACTTTCACTAATTACTTTGAACAGGCTGTTTATGGAAGATAATTCTCTGGCTGGTGCAGTAATTCTAACATTTCAGAGATATAATGTAAATAGTAATTAATAAAACTGTGGAACTTGATGTTTGTTGCTAAGTTCCATTGATGTACAGAAGAGAGAAAATTAGAGACTTAGAACTATAATCAGTCTCATGAGGGTCAGGAAGCTTTCTCGGAGGCTCATTTGGATACTCTTTATTGCTCACAACCAGAGGAGGGGCAGCGGTGAAGAGCAGGTTCAGGATCAAATTGTAAGATTTGGAGATTTGTAAAGAAGGTGGAACTTTAGCCCAGACAAGAGTCCAATGCCAAAGGCAGAGCCTTAATAACAAAGAGTGATCCTGAGACTTGAGAGGGGATATCTAGTCTGATGCACTTGAGAATCTTGAACCCTCAATTCATCTTGTCACCTTGATATCAGCTGACTTGACTTCCCACCTATGGAGAGTCCTCAAATGAAGCAAATGCCTTACAAAACTACACTTGCCCTCCTTGGGATCTGCCCTACCTACCTTCTTCATCATACATAATTAGAGAATAATGTGCCACATTTTCAAGTGAAGCTATTTTCCAGTTAGACAAATACTGGGTAAAAATGATCATTTAAATAAATAGCATTTATGCTTAAAATGCAAAAATCACTGTAGGGACGCTGACCCCTATTTATTGTACTTAGTATTGAGCCATGCTAATCAGGCCAGCATTAAGCAAGGCCTGACTGTGAAAGAGCTTGGCCTTCTACAGGAGGAGATGGATTATATGCCAAATGAGCTGCAAGACCCAGCTCACATGTATCAGCAGGAAAAAGGAAAATATGCCAGAAATGAATTCTGAGAGGGCTGGAACAAAGAGAGCAGACAAGAGACTGAAAAAATGGAGTTTTTTTGATATGAGAATATGTTCCCATGACACAAAATTTAACTTTCTGCAAGGGGTTTGGAAAGTGTTCCAAATACATTATTGGTTGGCCCTTCAATTCTTGGAAAATTAAATGGACCACACTAATTGAAATAAGGAAGCTAGAACTCTGTGACAGATTAGAATAAAGGATTAAAAAAAAAAAAAAACCCTCAAAATTTGGGCATACTAGATTGGTACACTATAAAGATTGAAAACCCACAAGATGGTGATTTGTAAAGATGAAAAGATATGTGTTTATAAGGAGGACACCAGCATCACTGAGAACTCAGCAGTGGTCATCCTTTCTCCTCAGGGCTGAAAAGGACATGCTGCCTTGTATCAGTAAGGTGATAGGAACCCCATATAGCAAAAGCCAGGTGTTGGCACTGCAGTGCCAGCAGAAATGGGGATATAATCACTAACATGAGAGGCAAGGTCAGACTAGCAGCCAGGGACACCTGGCTTGCCGTGATCTGTGGAAATACAAGTGGAACATTACATCCTTGGGTCAAAATAGATGGCTGCCAGCAAATGAACTGAATATAAACAGGTTCTACCCATTATCTGAAAGTAGAGGGTTCCTTGGAAACCTTCCCTAAGCTGAAATGGCATATAGTGAAGAAGCAATCACCTTAGGGCACATCTTGCTAACGAATACATGAAATAAATTGAGATAAAGCACAAATGCTCATGCAGTTCAAAGCTCTGGCAGCTTGGTGCCAAGATGCCGAGTATAGTCTCAGGGAAGGGGCTTGATGGTACCACTCTTGCTACTCAGGGCACACTGCCTCTATAAAAGCTCCCTCCAAAACAAACACTGAGCGCTGTTTTTGCTTTTCACTTTTTTTCATAAACATTAAAATCCTCTTTAGATTTCTTTCCGGCAGTGAAAATAGTTGCTAATGGAGTTCTTTTGTAAAAGTGAACTGGCATAATGCAAACTTTCAAAAAGTAGGAGATATATCTGTACATATAAACAATGGCAGGCAGAATGCTGCCCAATAGAGAATCAACATCCTTTGCCTTAGAACTATTTAAAGGAGAGGTTGTGTCTTCATGAAGACTAAAGACCTCGTATCAAGAGGCAGATGATGTTACTATATGCTTCTCCCTTCTCTGGTGCACTGTTTCCCCACATGCTGGGAGTGGTGGTTTCTAAGGGCTCACAAATGCCCCTTGTATGGCATATTGGCTTTGGAGGAATGGGAGCTCCATTGCTCGGAAATTCATGTGCCCCCTGATCATAGGGCTGTCAGCGGCTACTGCCAGGCTGACACAGGGTACAAAGAAATGGCCCCCTTGCCACAATCAGGACCAACTATGTGGTACAACTGATCCTCCAGGATGAAGCTGGTTGCCAGCTGACACCACATCCTTGCTTAACTTTCTTTGCTTGCCCTACCTTGCTTCACTCTCTCCTTTTCTCCTAGAAGTACTCTCTCAATAAGTCACTTTCACAAGTGATTTCACTGAAGTCACTACTTCAGGCTCTTCTTTTAGAGCAGACATTCACAGCCTTTTTGGCACCATGACCTGGTTTTTCCACAGACCAGTGGGTGGTGGGGATGGTTTCAGGATGATTCAAGCTCATTACATTCATTGTGTACTTTATTTCTGTTATTGCAACAGTTCCACCTCAGATCATCAGGCGTTAGATTCAGGAGACTGGCAATGCCTTTTTTTAGCAAAACAAGGAATAGTAGAACCACTTTCAAAGTGAAAATCTTATGTGCTACTGAAGGCAGGGGAGAGGCCTGACAGAAGGTTGATGCATTCTGTGGCTGTTGCTGCTGCTGCTAAGTCGCTTCAGTCATGTTCAATTTTATTCGACCCCATAGACAGCAGCCCACCAGACTCCCCCGTCCCTGTGATTCTCCAGTCAAGAACACTGAAATGGGTTGCCATTTCCTTTTTCAATGCATGAAAGTGAAAAGTGAAAGTGAAGTTGCTCAGTCGTGTCCAACTCTGAGCGACCCCATGGACTGCAGCCCACCGGGATCCTCAGTCCATAGGATTTTCCAGATAAGAGTACTGGAGTGGGGTGCCATTGCCTTCTCTGGCATCCTGTGGGCCCCTCTCCATATTTGGTACATAGGTGAGGCACAAGAAAAGTAATCCTGGCTCTCCCAGTTGCTAGAGTATGCAAGCAATAGACAGCTCCTTCACATATACCTTGGTTCCATTGTCTGTAAAATTAAGCTATTAATAATGTTTTTGGAATAATATATCCATGAAATATAATCATTATAGAGACTGGCTCAGGATAAGTATTTAATACACATAGCTATTTTAACTATTTATTTTATAATATCTTTTAGATATTATTTCTGCATATGATATACTGTAAGGTTTAATATTAATAAGAATTATATACATTAAATGAAAGCTTAGGGCTACCCTGTTGGCTCAGATGGTAAAGAATCTGCATGCACTGCAGGAGACCCAGGTTCCATCCCTGGGTCAGGAAGATTCCTTGAAGAAGGGAACAGCAACTCACTCCAGTTTTCTTATTTGGAAAATCTCATGGACAGAGGAGCCTTGTGGGCTACTATCCATGGGGTCGCAAAGAGTCGGATATGACTGAGTGACTAACAATTATCTATGTATTAGACATTGTCTTAAAACATTTTACGTGCATCCATATAATAATTTTGGTTACTCTATGAGATTAGAAATATTCATATTTATGCTTTGCACATGAGGAAACTGAGGAATGCATGGCCACATGGCTTGCCAAAGTTCTCATGACCGGTGAGCAGTGGAGATGGGCTAATAACCCAAAACTCTGATTCCAGAGCCTACCCTCTCAATCATATACTTTGCTGTTTCAGTGTCATTACTGCTAATGGTGACAAAAAGTTTCAGAACTAATTTGTTGGTAGATATCATTTTTAAATAAAGAAAATGTAAATATCGGGTCACCTTTAATGCCATCATCATTTTCCTTTCCAATTTTTGGGGGAGTATTCAATCATTTGGATAGACCACATCTGCAACACAAAAAATCCAAGTAAATACTTTTTATCTTTACAATTTGGTTCCCATTGGAATGCAAAAATAGTTCAGATGGGATATATGTAACTATTATGTTTTATCAGAGAAAATTTGGAAGCAGCTTGACACTAAATCTGTTTATATAGTCATATTTTTTCTATATATAACTTGCTGCTGCTGCTGCTGCTAAGTTGCTTCAGTCATGTCAGACTCTGTGCAACTCTATAGACAGCAGCCCACCAGGCTCCCCCATCTCTGGGATTCTCCAGGCAAGAACACTGGAGTGGGTTGCCATTTCCTTCTCCAATGCATGAAAGTGAAAAGTGAAAGGGAAGTCACTCAGTCGTGTTCGACCCTCAGCGAGCCCATGGACTGCAGCCTTCCAGGTTCTTCTGTCTATGGGATTTCCCAGGCAAGAGTACTGGAGTGGAGTGCCACCTTACCAATTCTTTCTTATTGTAAAGATTAACTGTTCACAACTATTATTTTGTATTTTGAATGTAAGAGATTCTTTAAATAATATAGGAAAGAAAATGCATTCTTTGATTTCTGCATCTTTTTAAAATTTCTTTTGATGACAGAAACTAGGGAGCTAATGGTTAAAATTATATAACAATACATTTGTGGTCAATTTCATATAATCAACACATTTTCTTAGTTCTAAGTATACTACTGAAGGCATAATTGTAATAGTAACTTAGTGTATGTTCCTGCCATTATGCTAAGCAGCTGATCTCTATAGCAGTGCTACAAAGTAAGTATTATGATCCTCATTCTATAATGAAGAAACTGGGGCTCTGAAGGTGCAAGGAAACCATCATCGTCATAGGGACTATAACACATCAAAGCTCATTCTCATTTTAATCAATATGATATGCCATCCCTGGAAAAAAAAGGAAGAGTTATTCCATTTTTAAGAAATGAAGGACATGCAGTAAACACATGGGGAAGTAATGCATAAGAGAATACTATGTTTTCTGCTAATTGTGTAACATTGATTGATGGAATAAAAGAATTCAGATACATGATTGTGATGTTTGAGCAAGTTACTTTTCACTGGTTTGTTAAAGGATAAAAGTTTAAATGTTCAAATATATCAGACAGTTCAGTCGCTCAGTCATGTCCGACTCTTTATGACCCCATGAACCACAGCACGCCAGGCCTCCCTGTCCATCACCAACTCCTGGAGTTCACTCAAATTCATGTCCATAGAGTCGGTGATGCCATCCAGCCATCTCATCCTCTGTCGTCCCCTTCTCCTCCTGACCCCAATCCCTCCCGGCATCAGGGTCTTTTCCAATGAGTCCGTTCTTCACATAAGGTGGCCAAAGTATTGGAGCTTCAGCTTCAGCATCATTCCTTCAAATGAGCACCCAGGACTGATCTTCAGGATGGACTGATTGGATCTTTGTGCAGTCCAAGGGACTCCCAAGAGTCTTCTCCAACACCTCAGTTCAAAAGCATCAATTCTTCAGCCCTCACCCTTCTTCACAGTCCAACTCTCACATCCATACATGAGAACTGGAAAAACCATAGCCTTGACTAGACGGACCTTGGTTGGCAAAGTAATGTCAGTGCTTTTCAATATGCTATCTAGGTTGGTCATAACTTTCCTTCCAAAGGGTAAGCGTCTTTTAATTTCATGGCTGCAGTCACCATCTGCAGTGATTTTGGAGCCCAGAAAAATAAAGGCTGACACTGTTTCCACTGTTTCCCCATCTATTTCCCATGAAGTGATGGGACCGGATGCCATGATCTTCATTTTCTGAATGTTGAGCTTTAAGCCAACTTTTTCAGTCTCTTCTTTCACTTTCATCAAAAGGCTTTTTAATTCCTCTCCACTTTCTGCCATAAGGGTGGTGTCATCTGCATATCTGAGGTTATTGATATTTCTCTCGGCAGTCTTGACTCCAGCTTGTTTTTCTTCCAGCCCAGCATTTTTAATGATGTACTCTGCATAGAAGTTAAGTAAGCAGAGTGACAATATACCGCCTTGATATACACCTTTTCCTATTTGGAACCAGTCTGTTGTTCCATGTCCAGTTCTAACTGTTGCTTCCTGACCTGTATACAGGTTTCTCAGGAGGCAGGTCAGATGGTCTGGTATTCCCATCTGTTTCAAAATTCTCCACAGTTTATTGTGATCCACACAGTAAAAGGCTTTGGCATAGTCAATCAAGCAGAAATAGATGTTTTTTTGGAACTCTCTTGTTTTTTCCACAATCCAGGAGATGTTGGCAATTTGATCACTGGTTCCTTTGCCTGTTTTAAACCTGGCTTGAACATCTGGAAGTTCATGGTTCACATACTGCTGAAGCCTGGATTAAAGAATTTTGTGCATTATTTTACTAGAGTGTGAGATGAGTGAAATTGTGTTGTAGTTTGAGCATTCTTTGGCATTGCCTTTCTTTGAGATTGGAATGAAAACTGACCTTTTCCAGTCCTGTGGCCACTGCTGAGTTTTCTAAATTTGCTGGCATATTGAATGCAGCACTGTCACAGCATCATCTTTCAGGATTTGAAATAGCTCAACTGGAATTCCATCACCTCCACTAGCTTTGTTTGTAGTGTTGCTTTTTAAGGCCCACTTGACTTCACACAGAGACATTACTTTGCCAACAAAGGTTCGCCTAGTCAAGACTATGGTTTTTCCTGTGGTCATGTATGGATATGAGAGCTGGACTGTGAAGAAGGCTGAGTGCCGAAGAATTGATGCTTTGAACTGTGGTGTTGCAGAAGACTCTTGAGAGTCCCTTGGACTGCAAGGAGATCCAGCCAGTCCATTCTGAAGGAGATCAGCCCTGGGATTTCTTTGGAAGGAATGATGCTAAAGCTGAAACTCCAGTATTTTGGCCACCTCATGCGAAGAGTTGACTCATTGGAGAAGACTCTGATGCTGAGAGGGATTGAGGGAAAGAGGAGAAGGGGACGACAGAGGATGAGATGGCTGGATGGCATCACTGACTCGATGGATGTGAGTCTGAGTGAACTCCGGGAGTTGGTGATGGGCAGGGAGGCCTGGTGTGCTTTGATTCATGGGGTCGCAAAGAGTCGGACACGACTGAGCAACTGATCTGATCTAATCTGATCTGATCTGACTTCACACTCCAGGATATCTGGCTCTAGGTGAGTGATCACACCATCGTGATTATCTGGGTCGTGAAGATCTTTTTGTACAGTTCTTCTGTGTATTCTTGCCACCTCTTTGTAATATCTTCTGCTTCTGTTAGATCCATACCATTTCTGTCCTTTATCGAGCCCATCTTTGCATGAAATGTTCCCTTGGCATCTCTAATTTTCTTGAAGAGATCTCTAGTCTTTTCCATTCTGTTGTTTTCCTCTATTTCTTTGCATTGATCACTTTCTATTTCTCCTTTCTATTTTTTGGAACTCTGCATTCAGATGTTTTTATCTTTCCTTTTCTCCTTTGCTTTTCCCTTCTCTTCTTTTCACAGCTATTTGTAAGGCCTCTTCAGAGGCCTTGTAAGCCATTTTGTTTTTTTTGCATTTCTTGAAAAATCAGTCAAATTTTTTACTTTGGTTGTTGATTTATTAGACGACTAGAGGCTTCATTCAAACAGTCCTGCATAGAATCAAGTAGACCTGGATTTGAATTGTAGCTATTCTCTTGTGATAATTCCTAACCAACTGTGCCCTATATTCATCTTCTGTAAAAGGAGGATAATATTGCCTAACTTACTAGGATTGTGAAGAAAATTAAAGATCATGAATTTGATACATGATAATTACTGCTACCATCAATTAAACAGATTTTGTGCAGATTTTATGACAATCATACCACAAGAGTTCAGTGTTATTTTCTATATTAATGGCATTAGGCCACATAGAATCCAATTATTATGATCACCAAGGTAAGTGAATTAAAGTAACTATTTAAAATAGTCTTCGTTACTTTAGTACCTAAAAAAAAATTTTGTATTAGTTTCTTAGTATTATTGTACAAGTGCCACAAAATATATGGTTTAAAACAATGGAAATTTATTCTCTCATAGCTCTGGAGGTCAGAAGTCTGAAATTGAACTGTTGGCAGAAACTTGCACGTTAAGTCAATTCAGTCGTGTCCAACTCTATGTAACCCTATGGACAGTAACCCTCCAGGATCCTCTGTCCATAGGATTCACAGGCAAGAATATTGGAATGGGCTGCCATGCCCTCCTCCATGGAATCTTCCTGACCCAGGGATGGAGCTTGCATCTCTTACATTTCCTGCACTGGCAGTTGGGTTCTTTACCACCAGCACCACCAATCATGCTCCCTCCAAAGATTCTGGAAGAGGAGGTTCCCTAGCCCTCATCCTCCCAGAAGCCTACCAGCCCTTCTGACTGGCCTGTAGATGCATCAGCCCAATTTCATGCCTCCATCACACAGCCCTTTTCTATGTTCTTATCTACATTTTTCTCTTTTTATAAAAACGTCAATCATATTAGATTCAGTACTACTCCAGTATTCATTTTAACTTAACCAATTAAAGTTGTGATAACTCTGTTCCCATATAAAGTGTCATTGACAGGTATTGGGGGTTAGGACTTCACCATAACATTTGGGGTCACACAATTCAACCTATAACATCACTTAAGACAAGTAAGTAACTTTTAAAAATTGTCAAATCAATGGCTCTATTTCAGTGAATCTAGCATTCCCCCATTCCCACTAGCTTTTGAATCAACCTGACATGAAATCAATCTCATTATTTTCACTCCCCCTCACCCCCAGTTTCCCTTGGTTGGTACCAGTATGGCTGTGGGCTTCCCTCAAGACCACACAGTCTTCCAGTTGCTACTCTGCCTCACACATTCACTGGATTCCTTTGTATGTCACATGCTAGAATGTGTGTGAGTGTGTGTGCTCAGTCATGTCCACCTCTCTGCAATTCCATAGCTATAGCCTGCCAGACTCCTCAGTCTACGAAATTTTCCAGGCAAGAATACTGGAATGTGTTGCCATTTCCTACTCCAGGGGATCTTTCCAGCCCAGGAATCGAAACAACATCTCTTGCATCTCCTGCATTGGCAGGCTGATTCTTTACCATTATGCCACCTGGGATGCCCCACATACAAGGATATTTTTGCCCAAATTATTTATTTGGTTATAAGACCCACTAACACAGCTGTCATGTTGTGTCATTTGACAATGTCTGAAAATAATTATAAATGAAGAAATTTTTATTTATCATCAGAATGATAATTTACAGACCCATAGATGATATGAAAATCTATCAATTTCCTGAAATATATAAAAAACTCTGCCATAGTCATATTTGTTTAGTTTGGAATATTATGCACTCACATGCATGCTATAGAGGATATTATTGATAAGAGCGGAGCTTAGTAAATAACAATGCTGCTACAAAGCAATGTCTGTGACTATAAAGTTCCCTGTTGTCCTTCTATCTGTGATATCATTTTCATATTCACTATTTGTTAATGTTATGGATAGAGGTATGTTTATTTATAGCTCCCATAATTTTCCCATATTTATATAACTTTGGTACAGACTGCCTTACCAGTGGCTCAGGTAATTTTTTGTACTAAAAAAGTAAATTTCAAAATTACTTCTGAATTAATTAAAGATTATTAGAAAAATTATTTTTCTTTATGTTCAAAATATATATTTTGGTCTCTCAAGCATTTTCAGTGCCAAGTGAACTATTTTTTATGAACTTATCCGACAGATATCTGTACCAGCATCATGGCAAGCATTTGAGAGTTATACAGATATATTATAAATCAGGGTCTTGACCTCAAGGAGACAAGATTCTAGGAGGGGAGAATGTGATGATTTAAACTACCAATAAGGCAAAATGAAACCAATGCTCTAGAGAGATGTGAAATGCTATAAGAGAAATGGAAAAAGTGGTTGTCTGATTCAGACAGAAGTTTCAAATAAATGGAATTTCTGAAGGGGAGAATACTACAGAAGAAAGCACCAGCATGAGCTCAAGTACTCTTTAAATTCATCAAATATCTATGAAATAGATTTTCCTGACAGTAATCTTTGTTTAGTATTGAGATAACTACTGATATGAATTAGAAAAATAATACTTTTAATG
Source organism: Tragelaphus eurycerus (assembly GCA_935064755.1). Taxonomy (NCBI): domain Eukaryota; kingdom Metazoa; phylum Chordata; class Mammalia; order Artiodactyla; family Bovidae; genus Tragelaphus; species Tragelaphus eurycerus. The sequence continues at coordinate 513,542 of CAKXYN010000246.1, forward strand.
AATATGCAATCTTTACAAATAAGAAATTCAGCTGAAATAATTGAGATAAGAATCTCCTTAGAGGCTGGATATATATCGAGTTAGGCGAAAAAGATTGAATCAACCAAATCTTAGTGCAATTTCTCACTTCATTTGCCTATCATATTGAAGCCTACATAGGATAAAAACCATTTGTTTTAGTTTATCATGATGCTAAAGAAAGATGATGACTTCCCAGGTGGCACAGTAGTAAAGAATCCACCTGCCAATGCAGGAGACAAAGGTTTGATCCCTGGATCTTGACAATACCCTGGAGTAGGAAAGGCAACCCATTCCGGTATCCTTGCCAGTAAAATTCCATGGACAGAGGAGCCTGGTAGGCTACAGTCCATGGGGCCGCAAGGAGTCAGGCACAACTGAGCATGCATGTGAAGAATGATGTTTCATTACCCCAAAACAGACTGCTTGCTTGATCTCTATTAATGTGTCCAATTTATGTTTAAACATGGTTCACTGTTATGTTTCTTTAACTTTTGTGGTTTTCTCTTTTCATATTCAAGTTGGAGATAAACCATTATTCCTCAACCCTACAGTACTGTTTATTTATGTTTGTAAATCACTTTGTTCACAAATTTGTATTATTTGTCATTTACGACTTTACCTCTATTTCAATCCTTATTGTATGGTAATTTCTTATAAGACAGATTTAGTTTCATTTGATAAGAACTTTTTTTAAAAGTAAAATTATGACTCTCCTACAAATGAAAAATGAACATGTATCAAATGTTTTTATTTAACTCAGTTAATGAGGGAACCAGTTAAAGTTAAAACTGGTTCAAAGGTGACTCTGTGCACCCTTCAATAGCTAAGCTGGTAGAGCAGAGGACTGTAGATCCAAAGATGACTCCAAAATACAGACATACATATAGGCCATTGAAATATGAAAATGAATTTTCCAATAGTTGCAAAACTGATGAATACCCACAGGGTGGAAATAATCTCTATGGGCCAAATTGGATCTCTATAGGCAAGAATTATTTTCATTACTGTCAGTTTTCTACATCTTACAGAACTGTCAGATCCAATCCAGGAGATGGTTCAGACATATATAAAATTAGAAACTTAGAAGGATTTGCTAGAGAATGTTCTGCTTTCTGTTGAAAGGACATACATTGTTTATTTTCCCATTTCAAAGGTTTCAAAAATTTTTTACAATGACACATATATCTTTTTTTTTTATCTGTGTGTTGTAGCCAATTGATTACTTCATTGTTGAATAAATGTATTATTTTTGTTTAGCTTCTTTCCTAACCAGTTAAGGAGAATTGTACCTAAGGCAACTATTACTGCAGCAAAAGAGTCTTTGAAATGGTACCAAAAGAGTTAGAAATCTGGGTTGAAGTCCCAGCTGTGTCATTAAGTAGTTCTGAGATGTTGGGCAAATCTTACCTTCCTTGAACTGTGTTCTTTTTGTCTGTAAAGTGAGGATACTAATATGAGCTCTGAAAACTAACTTTGAGAATGCAAGATTAAAAATGTCAAAATGCTTTCTAAAGTGCTTATCTAAAAGTGAATTTCTATTTTTATGATATTTATCAGGTTTTCTCTGTGAATGTACACCAATTTTTTTTTTAATCTGCTAGTGTGCCATTAACTAGATCACTGTGAAAATGATACCTCTTGAGAAGAAAAAAATCTAATAAACTCTTCTGCATTTAACCCTATTTCAAACTCTGTAATAATCCTAGAATAACTACTTGCTCTTTTGGAAGTATTCCAACCTAAAGCCCTGAATTAAAGCTTTAGAAATTTATCTAATCCCCAAAGATGCTATGAATAATACTTTAACAATGTCTAGGCCCCTAGCTCAATGTGCACTCTAAATAGGGAATATTGGGATATGACTTTTATTCTGATCTACTTTTGAAAATATTTTAGAGAAGAGAATGTTTTCATAGATTTCTTCTTTATGCCAAGTTTAATAGAGGTCTTCACAGAGCAATCACTTCATTTAAAGGAGAAAATAGATTTTTGATCTATTATACATCTGCTGGTTTCTGTGAAATGCTATTTTCTCTAGTGTATAGTTTTTATTTTTGGCTAGCTACTAATGTGTTGGAGAAGGAAATGGCAACCCACTCCAGTATTCTTCCCTGGAGAATCCCAGGGACAGGGGAGCCTGGTGGGCTTCTGTCTGTGGGGTCGCACAGAGTCGAACACGACTGAAGCGACTTAGCAGTAGCAGTAGCAGCTACTAATGTGAAAGTTGTGGAGTTGACAATATTTTAAAGATTTTAAATAAATGTGTAAAGGCTCCTGAGGCAGAAGATACATGCTGTATCTGCATAAGATACTTTTGAAGGCTTTCATCTATAATAATCCTTTCATCATGAGGTGATAAGTTGGAAAAGGGAGTTGATGTAAAAAGGATTTAAAAGAAGATGGAAAAAACACTGATAAATAACAAACACTAAACTGCTGATTAGTTCACAAGCTTACTTTTTGGTCATAATATTTGAATCCCATGGATCTCTGGTTTCCTCTTTTTTTTTTTTTTAATCTTTTCCTTTCCCCCTGGGAACCAACATCTATGCTATTTCTCAACACTGACAGAAAAAATAAGAGGGGGACTAAAAGGTAGAAATTTAATTACATTGATGAAAGAAATGCATCTTAATATTATTCCATGAAAACGTTGCAAGAGACACAATGGTAAGAAAGGAGTTAGTGAGAAATGTAGTCAATTTGTCTTCTTTCCTCAGTGGATTCTGAGTACATCTGCTACAGAAGGAAGACTTAACTTTGCCACACCTTAGCTTTAGCCCTTGTAGACAACTGCCTGAAGTGAGTTATCCTAAAAAAGAAGAGAGTGAAAAAAGTGACTCTAGTAACACGTAACACAATGTTCCCTTTTGTCTCTGACTGAGGTGTGAAATACTCTCACATACTGCAGTGAAATTTCAGGTTGCGCATTAAAGATGTTTAAAGAAAGTCTGAAACTAGTTCTGCAAATCAAGGTTCATCACTCACCACCTGCAATAAAGGTGATAGCATGTTATGTATTGGAGGTTTGATGAGGCTATTGAGAATATTTTTAAAGTTTAAGTATACTGTTTGGTTCCACATTCCCTGGGAAAGAGGCAGCTGGCAGACTGAGGAGGTTAAGAGAAGTTTTGTGGTCAACCAACACTCAGAAAATATCAGTAGCATGTACTCCCACACATGCTCAGAATTGCAAGTCTTTCTTTTTTTGTGTTTAGTTTTTTGCAAAAACATAGCTAAATAGATTATTTTTGGATTCTAACAGTCACAGAGGTTAGTACTTTTTCAGCAGATAAAAACTAGGGATAAAGATTTTAATTAAAAATTTACTTGTGTAGTATCTAGTCAATGATAGAGCTTCAGTAAATATTTGTTGATTTATGAATAGATGTTGGATTTTAGACAGGCAAACTGGCAGGATGGCCACAGAGAAGTGTATCTTCAGGGAATTAAGGGACAGCTAATAGCAACCCACTCCAGTGTTCTTGCCTGGAGAATCCCAGGGACGCTGGAGCCTGGTGGGCTGCCATCTATGGGGTCACACAGAGTCAGACATGACTGAAGCGACAGCAGCAGCAGCAATGAAGGAATGTCTTAGATAAAGAAGTAACCTGGGATGACTATCTAAAGCATGTAACAAAAGACATCTTCAGAGAAAAATTTTGAGAAAAATGCCAGTTGCTATTTAAGTTCATGCTAGCTATCTTGGACTTATATCTGGGTGCCAGGGAGAGAAAGTGAAAGTGAAAGTTGCTCACTGAGAATTCCAGAGTCCATGGCATTCTCCATGCCAGAATACTGGAGTGGGTAGCCTTTCCCTTCTCCACAGGATCTTCCCAACCCAGGGATTGAACCCAGGTCTCCCACATTGCAGGTGGGTTCTTTACCAGCTGAGCCATAAGGGAAGCCTAAGCATCCTGGGTGGATAACCTATCCCTTCTCCTGCATATCTTCCTGACCCAGAAATCGAACCAGGGTCACCTGCATTGCAGGCCGATTCTTTACCAACTGAGCCATCAGGGACACCCCAGGGAGAGAAAGGAGTATAATAAAAACTGAAAGAAAAGTTTTACCTAGCTCTGAAATGGATTGGGGAGCCCTCTAAAAGAGTATAATAACAAAGAGAATCCTGTTCTTGTCTACACACTCTCTCCTCTCTCCTGTCCCTGCTTTAAGATGATACCAACATGAAGTTTTAGCATTCCAGAGGCTCAAAAGAGGAAACATAGTCCCAAGAGGATGAGCACACCTGCTCCTGGAAACTGCACTGGAGAGAAAACAAGGGATGCCTAGCAGAACATCTGGACGTTGGAGAATTCCATTTGAGATGTGCAATGTTGGGATTAGGCATGGATTGAAAGAATTCTAGAGACTTGGCAGAGGGCTAAAGCCAGCAGATTGGGGAACGAACTGGCTAATATAGATACCTAGCTTAAAGTGGACTTACACATAACCCATAGAATGGCAAGGAATGTAAATGAGCAATGGCAAGGAATGACCTTACAGACAGAAAGCTCAGCTATTTTATTAGCCTGACTTTTTTCCCCAGAACTCTCAAAAAGCAGAGAGTTTACAGTAACTAAATTGACCGTATAAGAATTTATTTTAACAAAATGAAATTTGGGTCAGCCAAAAAATTTGTTTGGTCTTTCCCACACCATCTTATGGAAAAACCCAAACTACCTTTTTGGCCAACCCAGAATTTTGTAAGTGCCATCTTTCTGTATTTGCATGGTCAAAATTCCATCCTATTACAATTTCTTGTTCCACAAAAGAGGATTTATATAACAATGAAACCCTGAAAATAGTCTATCTCAGCCTAATATGTCACTAGATGGTTAAAAAAAAAAAAAAAAAAGGAAAAAGCCTATAAAAAGCACCTGTGGCTCCATGCCCAAATGCTTTACTTCCCTGTAAAAAGCTGTTGGAGATCAACACCTGCATATTTTCCAACATGATCTCATTTTATAATGGGTGTTTGGTGAGTAGACTGTGGTTCCAGGTGTCATTGTTTTTCCATTCTCTGGCATTCAGAAATGTATCATTTGCATGAGAAATGATTGCTCTGGTCTTGGCAGGGAAGGGCCATTCTGCTGTGGGAAGATATGACGAAAGAGACCTGCAGCTGAGGCCAGTTTAGCATAACTCCTCTCTGCTTGGCTAGCTCCTTTTGGACTTCTCTTTGTATGTATGGGGTAGAGGCCCTGAATGTATTGGCTCATACTGCAGCTGTGGCAATAAACAGTAAGCTAAGAAATTCCTGTTGCCCTTTGAATTAAATCTGTTTTTGTGTTAGTCATCCAACAGACACTTCTGCCTTATAAATGGAACGTACTATTTATGAAAAACTTTAAGTGGGTCAGGGATGACATATATTAATATTCCTCTAGTTCTTTGGAAGTATTCATAAAAACTTAAATACCAGCCCTCATAGACCTGATCAAATTTTGTATTCATATAATCCATTCTTAATATTTTCCAAAAGTCTATACTGTAGGCACAGGGGAGAAAAAAAACCCAACCCGCCCTAAAGAAACAAACTACCATTGTATCAAAAATTGAAATTGATCAGGTATGTGGATATTAGATAGACTCCCCCATCTCCCACTTCACCACAACTTAGTTTCAATGTAAACACAAGGAACAAAATTGGTGTAGAAAATATTTATGAAAATATACTCTTTTGGTCTTCAGTGTGCAGAGAAATGAGAGCACAACTGTTTATAAATGGTCTTTTCTATGTAAACAACCAGGCAAAAATGAATAGAGATATACATGGCTGAGAGTTGGAACAGTGACTTTAAAAGCCACATTTGAAATCATCAGATCAGATCAGTAGCTCAGTCGTGTCCGACTCTTTGCGACCCCATGAACTGCAGCACGCCAGGCCTCCCTGTCCATCACCAGCTCTAGGAGGTCACTCAGACTCACATTCATCGAGTCAGTGATGCCATCCAGCCATCTCATTCTATGTCGTCCCCTTCTCCTCCTGCCCCCAATCCCTCCCAGCATCAGAGTCTTCTCCAATGAGTCAACGCTTCGCATGAGGTGGCCGAAATACTGGAGTTTCAGCTTTAGCATCATTCCTTCCAAAGAAATCCCAGGGCTGATCTCCTTCAGTATTCTTGCCTTGAGAACCCCATGAACAGTATGAAAATGATAGGATACTGAAAGAGAAACTCCCCAGGTCAGTAGAGGCCCAATATGCTACTGGAGATCAGTGGAGAAATAGCTCCAGAAAGAATGAAGGGACGGAGCCAAAACAAAAAGAATACCCAGCTGTGGATGTGTCTGGTGATAGAAGCAAAGTCCGATGCTGTAAAGAGCAATACTGCATAGGAACCTGGAATGTCAGGTCCATGAATCAAGGCAAATTGGAAGTGGTCAAACAAGAGATGGCAAGAGTGAAAGTTGACATTCTAGGAATCAGCGAACTAAAATGGACTGGAATGGGTGAATTTAACTCAGATGACCATTATATCTACTACTGTGGGCAGGAATCCCTCAGAAGAAATGGAGTGGCCATCATGGTCAACAAAAGAGTCCGAAATGCAGTACTTGGATGCAATCTCAAAAATGACAGAATGATCTCTGTTCGTTTCCAAGGCAAACCATTCAATGTCACAGTAATCCAAATCTATGCCCCAACCAGTAATGCCGAAGAAGCTGAAGTTGAACGGTTCTATGAAGACCTACAAGACCTTTTAGAACTAACACCCAAAAAAGATGTCCTTTTCATTATAGGGGACTGGAATGCAAAAGTAGGAAGTCAAGAAACACCTGGAGTAACAGGCAAATTTGGGCTTGGAACACGGAATGAAGCAGGGCAAAGACTAACAGAGTTCTGCCAAGAAAATGCACTGGTCATAGCAAATACCCTCTTCCAACAACACAAGAGAAGACTCTATACATGGACATCACCAGATGGTCAACACCGAAATCAGATCGATTATATTCTTTGCAGCCAAAGATGGAGAAGCTCTATACAATCAGCAAAAACAAGACCAGGAGCTGACTGTGGCTCAGACCATGAACTCCTTATTGCCAAATTCAGACTGAAATTGAAGAAAGTAGGGAAAACTACTAGAGCATTCAGTTATGACCTAAATCAAATCCCTTATGATTATACAGTGGAAGTGAGAAATAGATTTAAGGGCCTAGATCTGATAGATAGAGTGCCTGATGAACTATGGAATGAGGTTCGTGACATTGAACAGAAGACAGGGATCAAGACAATCCCCATGGAAAAGAAATGCAAAAAAGCAAAATGGCTGTCTGGGGAGGCCTTACAAATAGCTGTGAAAAGAAGAGAAGCAAAAAGCAAAGGAGAAGAGGAAAGATATAAACATCTAAATGCAGACTTCCAAAGAATAGCAAGAAGAGATAAGAAAGCCTTCTTCAGTGATCAATGCAAAGAAATAGAGGAAAACAACAGAATGGGAAAGACTAGGGATCTCTTCAAGAAATTCAGAGATACCAAAGGAACATTTCATGCAAAGATGGGCATGATAAAGGACAGAGATGGTATGGACCTAACAGAAGCAGAAGATATTAAGAAGAGGTGGCAAGAATACACAGAAGAACTGTACAAAAAAGAGTTTCAAGACCCAGATAATCATGATGATGTGATCACTGACCTAGAGCCAGACATCTTGGAATGTGAAGTCAAATGGGCCTTAGAAAGCATCACTACGAACAAAGCTAGTGGAGGTGATGGAATTCCAGTGGAGCTATTCCAAGTCCTGAAAGATGATGCTGTGAAAGTGCTGCACTCAATATGCCAGCAAATTTGGAAAACTCAGCAGTGGCCACAGGACTGGAAAAGGTCAGTTTTCATCCCAATCCCAAAGAAAGGCAATGCCAAAGAATGCTCAAACTACTGAACAATTGCACTCATCTCACACGCTAGTAAAGTAATGCTCAAAATTCTCCAAGCCAGGCTTCAGCATATGTGAAACGTGAACTTCCTGATGTTCAAGCTGGTTTTAGAAAAGGCAGAGGAACCAGAGATCAAATTGCCAACATCCGCTGGCTCATGGAAAAAGCAAGAGAGTTCCAGAAAAACATCTATTTCTGCTTTATTGACTATGCCAAAGCCTTTGACTGTGTAGATCACAATAAACTATGGAAAATTCTGAAAGAGATGGGAATACCAGACCTCCTGATCTGCCTCTTAAGAAATCTGTATGCAGGTCAGGAAGCAACAGTTAGAACTGGTCATGGAACAACAGACTGGTTCCAAATAGGAAAAGGAGTACGTCAAGGCTGCATATTGTCACCATGTTTATTTAACTTATATGCAGAGTACATCATGAGAAATGCTGGACTGGAAGAAACACAAGGTGGAATCAAGATTGCTGGGAGAAATATCAATAACCTCAGATATGCAGATGACACCACTCTTATGGCAGAAAGTGAAGACGGGCTAAAAAGCCAATTGATGAAAGTGAAAGTGGAGAGTGAAAAGGTTGGCTTAAAGCTCAACATTCAGAAAACGAAGATCATGGCATCTGGTCCCATCACTTCATGGGAAATAGATGGGGAAACAGTGGAAACAGTGTCAGACTTTGTTTTTCTGGGCTCCAAAATCACTGCAGATGGTGACTGCAGTCATGAAATTAAAAGACGCTTACTCTTTGGAAGGAAAGTTATGACCAACCTAGAGAGCATATTCAAAAGTAGAGACATTACTTTACCAACAAAGGTTCGCCTAGTCAAGGCTATGGTCTTTCCTGTGGTCATGTATGGATGTGAGAGCTGGACTGTGAAGAAGGCTGAGCGCCGAAGAATTGATGCTTTTGAACTGTGGTGTTGGAGAAGACTCTTGAGAGTCCCTTGGACTGCAAGAAGGTCCAACCAGTCCATTCTGAAGGAGATCAGTCCTGGAATTTCTTTAGAAGGAGTGATGCTAAAGCTGAAACTCCAGTATTTTGGCCACCTCTTGCGAAGAGTTGACTCATTGGAGAAGACTCTGATGCTGGGAGGGATTGAGGGCAGGAGGAGAAGGGGACGACATAGAATGAGATGGCTGGATGGCATCACTGACTCGATGGGTATGAGTCTGGGTGACCTCCGGGAGCTGGTGATGGACAGGGAGGCCTGGCGTGCTGCGGTTCATGGGGTCGCTAAGAGTCGGACACGACTGAGCGACTGATCTGATCTGATCTGATCTGATCTTCTTCAGAATGGACCGGTTGGATCTCCTTGCAGTCCAAGGGACTCTCAAGAGTCTTCTCCAACACCACAGTTCAAAAGCATCAATTCTTCGGCGCTCAGCCTTCTTCACAGTCCAGCTCTCACATCCATACATGACCACAGGAAAGACCATAGCCTTGACTAGGCGAACCTTTGTTGGCAAAGTGATGTCTGTGCTTTTGAATATGCTATCTAGGTTGGTCATAACTTTTCTTCCAAGGAGTAAGTGTCTTTTAATTTCATGGCTGCAGTCACCATCTGCAGTGATTTTGGAGCCCAGAAAAATAAAGTCTGACACTGTTTCCACTGTTTCTCCATCTATTTCCCATGTAGTGATGGGACCAGATGCCATGATCTTCGTTTTCTGAATGTTGAGCTTTAAGCCAACCTTTTCACTCTCCACTTTCACTTTCATCAAGAGGCTTTTGAGTTCCTCTTCACTTTCTGCCATAAGGGTGGTATCATCTGCATATCTGAGGTTATTGATATTTCTCCCAGCAATCTTGATTCCAACTTGTGTTTCTTCCAGTGCAGCATTTCTCTTGATGTACTCTGCATATAAGTTAAATAAACATGGTGACAATATGCAGCCTTGACGTACTCCTTTTCCTATTTGGAACCAGTCTGTTGTTCCATGACCAGTTCTAACTGTTGCTTCCTGACCTGCATACAGATTTCTCAAGAGGCAGATCAGGTGGTCTGGTATTCCCATCTCTTTAAGAATTTTCCACAGTTTATTTTGATCTACACAGTCAAAGGCTTTAGCATAGTCAATAAAGCAGAAATAGATGTTTTTCTGGAACTCTCTTGCTTTTTCGATGATCCAGCGAATGTTGGCAATTTGATCTCTGGTTTCTCTGCCTTTTCTAAATCCAGCTTGAACATCAGGAAGTTCACGGTTCACATATTACTGAAGCCTGGCTTGGAGAATTTTGAGCATTAATTTACTAGCGTGTGAGATGAGTGCAATTGTGCGGTAGTTTGAGCACTCTTTGGCATTGCCTTTCTTTGGGATTGGGATGAAAACTGACCTTTTCCAATCTTGTGGCCACTGCTGAGTTTTCCAAATTTGCTGGCATATTGAGTGCAGCACTTTCACAGCATCATCTTTCAGGATTTGGATTAGCTCCACTGGAATTCCATCACCTCCACTAGCTTTGTTCGTAGTGAAGCTTTCTAAGGCCCTCTTGACTTCACATTCCAGGATGTCTGGCTCTAGGTCAGTGATCACACCATCATGATTATCTGGGTCGTGAAGCTCTTTTTTGTACAGTTCTTCTGTGTATTCTTGCCACCTCTTCTTAATATCTTCTGCTTCCGTTAAGTCCTTACCATTTCTGTCCTTTATCAAGCCCATCTTTGCATGAAATGTTCCTTTGGTATCTCTGATTTTCTTGAAGAGATCCCTAGTCTTTCCCATTCTGTTGTTTTCCTCTGTTTCTTTGCATTGTTTGCTGAAGAAAGCTTTCTTATCTGTTCTTGCTATTCTTTTGAACTCTGCATTCACATGTTTATATCTTTCCTTTTCTCCTTTGCTTTTCGCTTCTCTTCTTTTCACAGCTATTTGCAAGGCCTCCCCAGACAGCCATTTTGCTTTTTTTCATTTCTTTTCCATGGGGATGGTCTTGATCCCTGTCTCCTGTACAATGTCACAAACCTCATTCCATAGTTCATCAGGCCCTCTATCTATCAGATCTAGGCCTTTAAATCTATTTCTCACTTCCCCTGTATAATCATAAGGGATTTGATTTAGGTCATACTTGAATGGTCTAGTAGGAACAGAAAAAAATACTTCAGCGAAAATGCTAGATAGATGATTCTACTTGCAATCTTCATTTACTCAGTGCTGCTGCTGGCTGCTAAGTCGCGTCAGTCGTGTCCAACTCTGTGTGACCCCATAGATGACAGCCCACCATGCTCCCCCGTCCCTGGGATTCTCCAGGCAAAAATACAGGAGTGGGTTGCCATTTCCCTCTCCAATGCATGAAAGTGAAAAGTGAAGTTGCTCAAGTCGTTTCCAACTCTTAGCGACCCTATGGAGTGCAGCCTATCAGACTCCTCTGTCCATGGGATTTTCCAGGCAAGAGTGCTGGAGTCGGGTGCCATTGCCTTCTCCTAAGTCTTAGTAAACTCTTACCAAGTATAAGCCACTATTCTGGACACTGGAAGTAAATTTCCCATCTTCTAAGACATTGTAAACCTCTTGCACAGAGAAAAGTTCTATATACATGAAAGAGCTGACAACTATGAATTTTTTATTATTAAAAGAAAAGAGAATCTAAATACTCAAAAGACAGGGTAAGTGCCTTTAAGAATTCATCTATGTGCAAATTTAGCTTAAAGGCTCATTAATCGGTATTTCTAATCAAGATTTATTTTCTAACTTTCAAATATCCAACTGTATACTCCACATTGGGCTTCCGCAGTGGTTCAGGGGTAAAGAATCTGCATGCAATGCAGAAGACACAGGATACACAGGTTCGATCCCTGGGTCTTAAAAATCCTCTCGAGAAGGAAATGGCAACCCACTCCAGTATTTTTGCCTGGAGAATCCCATGGAGAGAGGAGCCTGGTGGGCTACAGTCTGTAGGGTCGCAGAGTCAGACACGACTGAAGCAAATGGCCACACATGCACACACACTCCACATCTCCACTTGAATGTTTTAACGGCACATAATATTCAACACGTTTAAGAACTAACTAGTTATTTTATAAAGAAAACAGCTCCTGTTTCAGTGCTTTCTATCACAAGTATCCAGTTGCACAAAACAAATTTCTGAGTTTCTCTGAATCAGTTATAACATTTCCTTCTTCCTCACTCACATATCTAATTTACTACCAATACTTTTCTATTCTGTTAAACCTCTTAAATCTGCATGTCTCCTTTGGTGTCCCTACTCTATTCCAATCTATAATCTTCTACTATCTAAATTCTTCTGTTGGCCTAGAAACTGTCTTTTTCCATCTACTTTGGACTCTTCCCTATTCTTTCTCCACACTGCAGGTGGAGCAATTTTTTTTTTTTTTTTTTCCAAAATGCAATTCATATGTTATCTCTCTAATGCAACTCTTTCAATATCTGCTGTGCTCTTACGATAATAATCACATTCCTTAATAGAACAGATCAGTTGATTTCTCTTACAACAAGTGACAGAAAATGTAACTCAAAATAGCTTAAGTACACGGAGTATGTTTTAACCTTGCTTACATAAAAGCCTAGGAAAGTGGCTCACTTTAGGCACAAATTGAAGTGCCTATTTCCCTTCCTCCGTCAAACAGAGCCTAGATGTCTTGGGCTCCCTGAAACCCTCATTTGATATTAATAAGAAATAATTATTTGTCATTTTAAGCCACCGATATTTTGAGGATTTTCCCCCTATAGCTTAACCTAGTGGAAACTGCATACAGAGTTCTAGAAAAACGGGATATCTATAAATGTTATCTGCCATAACAAAGCACCAAAATATGTGGCATTAGCTATAGAGGGAGAAGAAAGTGAGAACACTGTCATAAGAGGCTAGAAAAAAGAAGGCCACAGGATTCTATTGTGAAATGTTTGGCAAAATGTTCATTTGGGAGACAGAGCATATAACTTTGAACTTTGGGTTAAAAGGTTTTGATCAAACTAATGGCAACATGAGTTGGTGAGTACTTGCTCCATTTGGAGAAGTCTTTCAAGTAAGAAACGAGCTCAGGAAAAAAATGGTTTCCATGTGAGAAAGAAGGGAAATTACAGAAATGTGGAGACTACAGAGTTGAAAAATTCATCAGGTTTTCACCTCAGCTGTTAAAAGATTTTGAAATTAATATCAAACCCAAAGGTGAAAACCAAATCAAGCGTGTGGTCATAGAAATATAATGTCTGAACAAAGACATTATATCGAAGGAGAAAAATCTCAAAACTTCCCTTAAGTCTGATTTTATTAAATAGATTTAAGTAAATCCTTCATTTTGACAAAATTTCTTAAAGATAAGAGTGCACTGTTGTGGTCTTATCAGTTCAGTTCAGTCCATTTACTCAGTCATGTCCGACTCTTTGCAACCTCATGAGCTGCAGCACACCAGGCCTCCCTGTCCAACACCAGCTTCAGGAGCTTACCCAAACTCATGTGCATTGAGTCAGTGATGCCATCCAACTATCTCATCCTCTGTCATCCCCTTCTCCTCCTGCCCTCAATCTTTCCCAGCGTCAGGGTCTTTTCCAATGAGTAAGTTCTTTGCATTAGGTGGCCAAAGTATTGGAGTTTCAGCTTCAACATCAGACCTTACAATGAACACCCAGGACTGATCTCCTTTAGGAGGGACTGGTTGGATCTCCTTGCAGTCCAAGGGACTCTCAAAAGTCTGCCCCAAGACCATAGTTGAAAACCATCAATTCATCGGTGCTCAGCTTTCTATATAGTCCAACTATCACATCCATACATGACTACTGAAAAAACCATAGCCTTGACTAGATGGATCTTTTTTAGCAAAGTAATTGATATGCTTTTTAATATGCTCTCTAGGTTGGTCATAAGTTCCTTCCAAGGAATAAGCATCTTTTAATTTCATGGCTGCAGTCACCATCTGCAGTGATTTTGGAGCCCATAAAAACAAAGTCTGACACTGTTTTCAATGTTTCACCATCTATTTGCCATGTAGTGACTGGACCAGATGCCATGATCTTAGTTTTCTGAATGTTGAGCTTCAAGCAAACTTTTTCACTCTCCTCTTTCACCTTCATCAAGAGGCTTTTTAATTCTTCTTCATTTTCTGCCATGAAAATTGTGTTATCTGCATATCTGAGGTTATTGATATTTCTCCTGGAAATCTTGATTCCAGCTTGTGTTTCATCCAGCCCAGGGTTTCTCATAATGTACTCTATATGTAAGTTAAATAAGCAGGGTGACAATATACAGCCTTGAACGTATTCCTTTTCCTATTTGGAACCAGTCCATTGTTCTATGTTCAGTTCTAATTGTTGCTTCCTGACCTGCATACAGATTTCTCAAGAGGCAGGTCAGGTGGTCTGGTATTCCTATCTATTTCAGAATTTTCCACAGTTGATTGTGATCCACACAGTCAAAGGCTTTGGCATAGTTAATAAAGTAGAAATAGATGTGTTTCTGGAACTGTCTTGCTTTTTTGATGATCCAGTGGATGTTGGCAATTTGATCTTTGGTTCCTCTGCCTTTTCTAAAACCAGCTTGAACATCTGGAAGTTCACAGTTCACTTATTGCTGAAGTCTGGCTTGGAGAATTTTGATCATAACTTTACTAGCGTGTGAGATTAGTGCAATTGTGCAGTAGTTTTAGCATTCTTTAGCAATGCCTTTCTTTGGGATTGGCCTGAAAACACCTTTTCCAATCTTGTGGCCACTGCTGAGTTTTCCCAATTTGCTGGTATATTGAGTGCAGCACTTTCACAGCATCATCTTCCAAGATTTGAAATAATTCAACTGGAATTCCATCATCTCCATTAGATTTGTTCGTAGTGATGCTTCTTAAGGCCCACTTGACTTCATATTCCAGGATATCTGGCTCTAGGTGAGTGATCATACCATCGTAATTAACTGGGTTGTGAAGAGCTTTTTGTACACTTCTTCTGTGTATTCTTAGAAACCTGATAAACACAAAGAACGTCAATTAAGTCTAGGGTGACAGATATATGTCAAGAAGTATTGAGACTTTGCCTATTATGTAATGCTGACTAGAATTAAAGAGGTAAAAACCAGCAGTTTTTGAGAGAGATGTATCATCAAAGTGTTATATATCCTGGTTTAAAGGACTGTAAATTTTCTAGTTGTAAAATTTCTCTTGTTCCCTCAGCCCTCTATTAGAAGGAAAAATTGCTCAGTGGCAAGGAGGACACATCTCAAACCCTCTTAAACTACACCAAGGAGAATATTCCCAAACACAGAACTAGTGCCTTGGAGTACCAGGGACAGAATTGTTATTTCTATGGGACAGAGCTGGAGCCTAGTCAAGAAACATTCCCTAGGTTAGGGCCAATCTCACATTTGCCCAGTGGGGTTTCAGGATTTCTAAGAACCAGTGATTACTGGGAATATGTACTTTTTTTTTCTGTTTCTATGTGAATATTCATTGCAATTATCCTGTTCTTGTCCCCTCACTGTTCTTTGGGTATGTAGGGGAGACAGATAATCTGTCTTTTTAACTGAACATTCTTTGATTCAAGAGAAGCTTTGGATCCCAAGACCTTAGGCTTTGATCCTATTTTAATTTCATTTTAATTTCAAGAAAAGACATCTCAATGCTTTGAGTGAATGTATATTTTGCCTGCAGAATGGAAATGAATACTCTGGTGGGTTGTATTATTCATATATAATCATTCATCCCCTTCCTACATTTGCTGTGCTCTCTGGTACCACTGTCTTTGGGTTTTGCCATGTGGTACACTTTTGAAAAATTGATATAAACATTTGTGACTTTTCACATATCTGAACATGGTTTTAACTGCAGTTGAGTGACTTAACTGGGCTTCTCTTGTTCTAGTGTTCCTCCGTGAGCACTTTTTTCCAGATAGAAGTTTCTTCTCCAGCTCCAATTCTGGTTAAGAAGACACTTGAAGCTAAGACTAGATCATCCAAAGCACAGCCCAGCAGAATACAGTTGAGCTGTTTACCTCATGTAATGTATATGAGAAATGAATAGCTGTTGTTGCTGTTCAGTTGCTAAGTCATGTCTGACTCTTTGTCACCCCCATGGACTGCAGTATGTCAGGCTTTCCCGTCTATCACTATCCCCCAGAGCTGTTACATTGTTTAAAAAATTGTTATTAATACTGTATAATCCATAAAAAATGATTTCAAATATTTTAAACTTTAACCAAATGAGAAAATTGTTAAGTACTAGGTGTTAGTAGCAGGGTATATATTTTATGTACAGAATGATCCCAATTAATAGAAAAATATTGAGCTCTACATGTTCACTACATGACAGAAAAACTCTAAAATGTAAACAATGGTTATTTTTTGAACAGTACATTTAAGAGAGATCTAAGGCTTCATATTCAGAAGATCTAGATTTGACTCCCAGTTCAACCACTTATGGGCTTCCCTGGTGTTTCAGCTGGTAAAGAATCCACCTGCAATGTGGGAGGCCTGGGTTTGATGCCTGGGTTGGGAAGATCCCCTGGAGAAGGAAAAGGCTACCCACTCCAGTCCTCTGGCCTAGAGACTTTCATGGTCTGTATAGTCTCAGTTCAGTTCAGTCGCTCAGTCATATCCGATTCTTTGTGACCCCATGAATTGCAGCATGCCAGACCTCCCTGTCCATCACCAACTTCCGGAGTTCACTCAGACTCACGTCCATCAAGACAGTGATGCCATCCAGCCATCTCATCCTCTGTCGTCCCCTTCTCCTCCTGCCCCCAGTCCCTCCCAGCAACAGAGTCTTCTCCAATGAATCAACTCTTTGCATGAGGTGACCAAAGAACTGGAGTTTCAGCTTTAGCATCATTCCTTCCAAAGAAATCCCAGGGCTGATCTCCTTCAGAATGGACTGGTTGGATCTCCTTGCAATCCAAAGGACTCTCAAGAGTCTTCTCCAATACCACAGTTCAAAAGCATGTATAGCCTATGGGGTCACAAAGAGCTGGACACGACAGCGACTTTCACTTTCAGCCACTTATTAGCCATAGGATTTTGAAGTAAACAGTTTAACTTGTCTTCCATTTACCATATTTGTGCCTACCTCCCTAAGATATTGTGGAGTTATATAAAATATGAGTGTGTATTAATATGTGTAAAAAAATAGTACAGTACTCCCGAGTAATCTGCAAATAAATGTTAGCTATTACTATGATCATTTTATATTGTTATTACAATGATTTCTTGTATTTTTCAATCTTTTAATACTGCCTATATATTACTTTTAGTCAGGAAAAAATCAAAATCATAAAGGTCGAAAAACTAAACTGCCAAGTTCCAATGTAAAAACATCATAAAATGCTAAATAACCTCTTGATAATAAGAAAGAGCATGTGGTCAAAGGAAGAGTGAGCAGCTAACAGACGAGCCCAGAGCAGCAGTGTGCTGAAGCTGTTCTGATTAACAGTATATGGTCATCAGAAAAGCTGACTGATTAATCTCCACATATTATAAAGAACAAGTTGAAAGTGACCTAGAAATGAAAAAAAGGACAGAGGAGTCATTGCAAAAGATATTTCTCTCCAGAAACTTAAGAACAGTCTTTGTACCCAGTGGGATGCAGTTTGATGAAGTCCTGGCTTATGTGCTAGGAAAAATACCTAATAAAGACTTGATGCCTGCAGAGAGGGAACAGGCTGAAATCTAAGCTTTTACACCTCTTTAATGGGAAACAACCCAGAGACTGACTTTTTAGCAGACTTAGAAGATATTGTAAGTATAGACACTTACAAGGTCTTTAAGATTAAAAGAGTCTTCTGAGGTCAAATCTGCCAGAAACTTGCTGGGTCAGCAGTGAATAAAACTGAGCCAGGATGTTTTTACAAGAACTAGAAGTATAAATACAAGTTATATATATGTTCATAACCTAAAGATGGTGGTATAGGAATAGATAGTAATTTTCATAAATCATTTTCATAATGCAATAAATTCAAGAATAAGCAATATATCTTTATTTTACAACTTTTTAATACTGTGAAAAGAACACTAAATAAAGAGCCATAAAACCATTTAATTCAGCTTCTAAATTGCACCATGACTTTGTATGTGATACCATCTTGGTATGTCAGATGCAAAATTATGGTTGCATTCTGTGATCTTTTAAGTTCCTTGTCTTTCTAACCTTTTCATATTATTTAATTTCTTCACCATCTCGGTACCAAGGCATATTTTGTTGAACATTAATATATAACTAGAAGTATTTGATGCCTAGAAATAGGCACCATCAAAATTGAAGTGTAATATTAAGCACAGTTTACAAGTCATAGGAATGAATCTCAATGAATTTTCAAAAGTGTACAACCATGTAATCATCACTCAGATCAAGAAACAGAATATTAACAGCAACCCAGATGTTCTTCTCATATTCTGTTTGAGTCGCTCCCCTTTTCCATAGGTCATCATCATCCTGTGTTACAACAGCAGAAATTATCTTTCTCCTGTTCTTGAGCTTTATAAAGACAGAGTCATACGACATGTAACAATGTAGTCCATTCTCTCAATCTGCATAAGCACATAGTACCAGTTTCTTCATTATGGATAATTACTACTCTGACTGTTGTTCTCTGGGATCTTGGTTCTAGTTCCTAGCTCTTATATCATTCTTTTTTTTTTTTTTTCCAATAAAAACAAACAATAACATAAACCTAAGATTGAAATTTGGGAAGAGCCTTGATGAGTGGTTCTTATTTGAACCTCTCTTGCAGCTGTGGTTAGATAGTGGCTTGTAGCTACAATGTTGTGGTTGGGAGCTTATAGGATATTTCTCTCTCTTCACACAGGCACATAGATTCTGCATGTAGTTTCTCCATGTGAGGTAGTTCAGACTTCCTTTCCATGTGGCAACCTCAGGACATCAGCTTTAAGCAGGACATCAGTAAGCAAGCCTGATCAGTACTTAGCCTTGGAGATCATGCAGCATCATACCCATCACATTCTATTACTTGTAAGTGAGTCATAAATCCATAGATTTAACGGGAAGACAATTAGATACCATACTTGAAAGATGTATCAAGCTTCTAGGACAGAGTTTGGCAAAGTTTCTGGAAAGGGGCAAATAAATATTTTAGGCTCTGTGTATCCCACACAATTTCTGTCACATACTCTTCATTATCTTATAATTGTTAAAAAGAGTAAAAAAAAAAAAAAAAAAAAACATTCCTAGCTTGAGGGAAGTAAAAAAATGAACAAGGCAGTCTAAATCTAGGCTGATTTGCTTAATAGTCTGTAGCTTGTCAAATCCTATTCTAGAAAAACATGTGGGATGAAGGATATTACTGCTGCAGCATCTTTTTAAAATACTATATAGCAATGAACATGAAGGACTTCCCTAGAGCTCAAATGGTAAAGAATCTGCCTGCAATGCAGGAGACCAGGGTTCGACCCCTGGGTTGGGAAGTTCCTCTGGAGAAAGGAATGGCAATCCACTCCAGTATTCTTGCTTGGAGAATTCCATGGACAGAGAAGCCTGGCAGGCTACAGTTCATGGGGGTCACAAAGAGTTGGACACAACTGAGCGACTAACACACAATGAATATTAAAGGGACTCTCAGTCTGGGATGACCACTGAGGCTGGATATCAGAGTGAAATGAATAGAAAATTAGACTCAGTGTAAATAATAAACCATGTGCACTTAATGATATTTTTATATTTTATACTACACACGCATTGGCAATTATTATGTCCATATTTATAAAATAATTTCTATGTTCTGGAGGCTGTATGAGGAATAGGGAATATACAGGTAAGGCTAAGACATACACCCTATATTTTCAAGAATTTACACTATGCTAGAAAGACATAAAATGATAGATATATGATAGAAAAGTAGGATCAGCGTTATGGGAAACATTTATAAAAACTGCTCTCAAAGATAATGCATAGAAGTAAAATTAGTTTTGTTTTGAGGGATGGCTTCAAAGAAAAACAAATACTTGAAAGATGAATTCAAGTTATTAAGCATAGAAAGTGATGAAAGAAAATGAATGAATAAATGCTATATTCAGTGAACTTTCAGTAGTTATGATTGCAAAATTTAGGATAAATGATGTGGGAGTAGTTAAAAAAAAATAGATGGGTATAGCCCATTTAAGGTCTTCAATAAAATGCTGAGAAATCTGAGGCTTTTTAACAGGAAAGTTTTTAGAAAAGGCAGAGGGACCAGAGATAAAATTGCCAACATCCTCTGGATCATTGAAAAAGCAAGGGAGTTCCAAAAAAAGCATCTACTTTTGCTTTATTGACTATGTCAAAGCTTTCAACAGTGTGGATCACAACAAACTATGGAAAATCCTTCAAGGGATGAGAACAACAAACCACCTGACCTGCCTTCTGAGAAGTCTGTATGCAAGTCAAGAAGCAACAGTTAGAACCAGACATGAAACAACAGACTGGCTCCAAATTGGGAAAGGAGCACATTAAGGCTGTATATTGTCACCTCGCTTATTTAATTTCTATGCAGAGTACATCAAGAGAAATGCTGGGCTGGATGAAGTACAAGCTGGAATCAAGTTTGCACGGAGAAATATCAATAACCTCAGATACATAGATAACACCTCCTTTATGGCAGAAAGTGAAGAAGAGCTAAAGAGCCTCTTGATGAAAGTCAAAGAGTGAAAAAATTGACTTAAAACTCAACATTTGGAAAACTAAGATCATGGCATCTGATCCCATCACTTCATGGCAAATAGATGGGGAAACAATGGAAACAGTGATAGACTTCATTTTGGGGGTTCCAAAATCACAGAAGATTTTGACTGCAGCCATGAAATTAAAAGACACTTGCTCCTTGAAAGAAAAGCTATGACCAATATAGATAGCATATTAAAAAGCAGAGACATTACTTTGTCGACAAAGGTCCCTCTACTGAAAGCTATGGTTTTTCCATTACTCATGTATGGATGTGAAAGTTGGACTGTAAAGAAAGCTGAGCACCAAAGAACTGATGCTTTTGAACTGTGGTGTTGGAGAAGACTCTTGAGAGTCCCTTGGACTGAAAGGAGATCCAACCTGTCAATCCTAAAGGAAATAAGTCCTGGATATTCATTGAAAGGACTAATGCTGAAGCTGAAACACCAATACTTTGGCCACCTAATGCAAAGAACTGACTCATTTGAAAAGACCTTGATGCTGGGAAAGATCGAAGGCAGGTGAACAAGGGGACTACAGAGGTTGAGATGGTTGGATGGCATCACTGACATGCTGGACGTGAGTTTGTGTAGGCTCCGGGAGTTGGTGCTAGACCTGGAAGGCTGGTGTGCTGCAGTCCATGGAGTCACAAAGAGCTGGACATGACTGAACAACTGAACTGAACTGACTGATCTTGAATTCTCAAGATTCATCAGAGGTACTCCAGAATGCAGTGAATAAGAGGATTCAGCAGGCAAAACTAGGTTCTCTACCCACTACCACTCACATCCTTGCTTTGGTGCAAGAAATTTTTTCTATGTATGGACATCTTCACAGAGAAAAATAATAAAGAGCCATTGCTGACATGATGATAAAATGAACTTATAACTATTGCTATATGAACTAAGGAGCCATTGAGAGTTTTTTAAAAGGAGAATGCTACACTGAATTGCATGTTTTAAAGTGCGGTTCTGATGATTTGTGGAGAATATGCAGTTTGGAGGTAGTAGACATTTCAAACGGGGACACAAGTAGCAGGCTGGTGGTTTGAAAAAGCTTCAATTAAAATGAAGGGTAGTGCAGTTTCTAGTGAATATATGCAGGAAGCCATTTTTAGGTAATGCAGAAAGAACCCAGATGTGAAGAAAAAAGTGTATACAAACAATGATTCATAAGATCGTTGTTGTTTTACTATTGTTTGGACTAGATCTTGTCTGACACTTTGCCGTCCCATGGACTGCAGCACACAGGCTTCCCTGTCTTTCACGGTCTCCTGGAGTTTCATGCTCTCATGTTCATTGAGTTAATATTGCCATCTAACCATCTCATTCTCTATCACCTCCTTCTCCTTCCCTCAACCTTTCCCAGTATCAGGGTCTTTCCCAATGAATCAGCTCTTTGCATCAGGTGGCCAAAGTATTGGAGTTTCAGCTTCAGCATCAATCCTTCCAACGAATATTCAGGGTTGATTTCCTTTAGAATTGACTGGCTTGATCTCCTTGCTGTCCAAGGGACTGAAGGGTCTTCTCCAGCACCACAATTTGAATTCATAAGATAATTGTAAAATTTACTCTGATGCAAACAGAATAAGAAAAGCAGGCTTGGCATTTGAGGAGGATAATGAAATTCATTATGAACATATTAGGTTTGAGGTATTATCAGAACAATAATAGTCAGTAAGCAGATGAAAATACAAATTGGAGTATGAAATAGAATTTAGAAAATCTTCAATGGTATCTGCCAAAAGACTGGAGAGCAGATGATATCCCCACAGACATGTGTAACAAAAAAGAAAAATGAAAAAAGGCTGAACTCTAGGGAGTCAATCTTTTAAGAAGTAATGAGAGAGTAAAAAGAATAATTGAGAAATAGAAAAAAGGATTAGAAAAGATCAATCAAAGAATCCAAATTAAAACACAGCCTGAGAAAGAAGTAATCAACAGAAGCAAATTCATCAGAGATGAAATAATGCAAAATGATAACTCAAAAGAAGCCACTAGATATAGGGATGAGAAAGACATGAGAGAGTTTTGAAAAGGTTCCATAGAAAGGTGGGAAAAGAAGTCAGATATAGTAGGTATTTCTAGACCTTATTATTTTGGTTAATCTTATATTTCATATTCTTTTGAAGGAATGATGCTAAAGCTGAAACTGCAGTACTTTGGCCACCTCATGCGAAGAGTTGACTCATTGGAAAAGACTCTGATGCTGGGAGGGATTGAGGGCAAGAGGAGAAGGGGACGACAGAGGATGAGATGGCTGGATGGCATCGCTGACTTGATGGATGTGAGTCTCAGTGACCTCTGGGAGTTGGTGATGGACAGGGAGGCCTGGCGTGCTGGGATTCATGGGGTCACAAAGAGTTGGACACGACTGAGTGACTGATCTGATCTGGTCTGATATTTCATATTTGGAGAAGGCAATGGCAACCCTTGTTAAATCAATTTATTTTGATTTACAAGCGTATAAATTATGTCTATTACAAGTTCCCAAAGAAGTAAATAAAATCAATAGCACAGAAAGATTACTAAATTTTAAAGTGTGTAATTAAAATTTGCATTTAAAATAGATCCCTGAAATTTTTCAAGTTTAATTTTTCATAAAAATAGTTTCATAATGAAATATTGCAAGAGTATCCTATACATCTGAGAAAATGCACATGGAATAGTAAACACAAGCATTCTGATAAAACTACTAGATTTTAATAAAAGGAAAATATACTTTGGGTCTCTAGGGAAAACCACTTGTAAGTGAAGGAAATCAAATTATTATTAGACATTTCAATAATAATTTTATGCCAGAGGACAATAACACATTTAATATTCTAGGGAAGAAAATGTAAACCAAATACTTTATATCCAAATAGCTGACTTTCAAATAAAAAGACTGTGCACTGTTATAAAAATATGTGCGTAATACTGGCACAATCATTTCCTTAGGAAAAATTATTTTCACAGATATTTCTTTAGGAATCTATTAAAGAGTTAGATTGGATTACCAAATGACATGATAAACGTCGGCATGAATATGTTGATAAACATAAAAGATACATTTTCCTTCAGAACCAAGAGTAAACAATGTTTATAGAAAAGAGAAAAGTGGTCATAATAATGATTATAAAAGAGTAAATTATGGCAAACTTATGAGCTCTGATGATGTAGAAAAAGTATATTCATAAAAAATAAGAAGATAGAGATCAGTATGAAAGGTAGAATATTGATTCTAAAATTTTGATTGTTTTAAAGTTATTGGGGCTAAAATTTATTATTATATATCAGATGCTGTGGGAAAGGGGGGAGAGTGGAAAGAATTGGTTCATGACTAATTTCCTTATTGCTCATAGGAGGATATCAACATATATGAAAGGAAAAAATGTCTTTGACTTTATATATAGCTATTAATGTAAAAGCAAATGTTGGAATGAAATTAAAACCCCTCCTGCATATAAAAGTAAAGATTAAATAAATAAATTTATTCATAAATTAAATAAATAATGAAATGGTTATATAAACTACATAAAATGGGTTAACACAAAAAAATATCAATCATTAAGTGCAAACGAACCTGACTAACCTGTTAAGTAGAAATATTTTCAGATTGCCTGGCAAACAGCATATTAGATAATAAATTGGCAAAGGGATTTAGAAAGGACCAGTCAAACAAAATACAGTGTGCTCACCAATGGACAGAGCAATAAATGATGTGGATGTCACACAGTTCAGTTCAGTTGAGTCAGTCAGTTGTGTACGACTCTTTGCAACTCCATGAACTGCAGCACACCAGCCTCTCCTGTCCTTCACCAATTCCCAGAGCTTACTCAAACTCATGTCCTTTGAAACAGTGATGCCATCCAACCATCTCATCCTCTGTCGTCCCCTTTTCCTCCTGCCCTGAATCTTTCCCAGCATTGGGGTCTTTTAAAACAAGTCAGTTCTTTGCATCAGGTGGCCAAAGTATTGTAGTTTCAGCATCAGCATCAGCCCTTCCAATGAATATTCAGGACTTATTTCCTCTAGGTTGGATTTATTGAAGCTCCTTGCAGTCCAAGGGACTCTCAAGAGTCTTCTCCAACACCACAGTTCAAAAGCATCAGTTCTTTGGTGCTCAGCTTTCTTTATAGTCCAACTCTCACATCCATACATGACTCCTGGAAAAACTGTAGCTTTGACTATATGAACTTTGTTGGCAAAGTAATGTCTCTCCTTTTTAATATGCTATCTAGGCTAGTCATAGCTTTTCTTTCAAGAAGCAAGCGTCTTTTAATTTCATGGCTGCAGTCACCATCTTCTGTGATTTTGGAGCCCTCCAAAATAAAGTCTCTCCTGTTTCCATTGTTTCCCCATCTATTTGCCATGAAGTGATGGGACTGGATGCCATGATCTTAGTTTTCTGAAGGTTGTGTTTTAAGCCAACTGTTTTACTCTCCTCTTTCACCTTCATCAAGAGGCTCTTTAGTTCTTCTTTACTTTCTGCCATAAGTATGGTGTCATCTGTGTATCTGACGTTATTGATATTTCTCCTGGCAATCTTGATTCCATCTTGTGCTTCATCCAGCCTGGCATTTCACACAATTATTTATTTTTAGTTCAACTGGACTAACCACCATTTTTAATCTTATACTCAGTGTCTATTTTATACTCTAATTTTATTGCACCTATATATATTACATATATTTTTGAATTTTAACTATTTTATTTATTAAAAAGTATGTGATATAACTTCTGTCAAACTTACTTTTCACTTCCATTAATGAGACATCAATGTGGTTCTAGTTCATTTGCTTTGACTGTTTTATAATAGTTGTAGGGGTGTGTGTGTGTGTGTGTTTGTGTGTGAATGTGTGTGTGTGTGTGTGTGAAGTTATTCATCCTCTTTTCCACTGTTACCCTCAAGTTTATTCTAAGTTTTTGCTATTGTAAATAGTGTTAATGTGGATGGATAATCCTGTACCTAAATGAGGTAGGGAAATAGTTTCATTCTTTTTTAACGTAGTTAATTACTTTCTCTAACTTACTTGTCACTCATTTGACCTGCCCAGAGAAGGCAATGGCACCCCACTCCAGTACTCTTGTCTGGAAAATCCCATGGAGGAAGGAGCCTGGTAGGCTGCAGTCCATGGGGTCGCTAAGAGTTGAACACAACTGAGTGACTTCACTTTCACGCACTGGAGAAGGAAATGACAACGCACTCCAGTTTCCTTTTCTGGAGAATCCCAGGGATGAGGGGCTGCCATATGGGGTCACACAGAGCTGGACACAACTGAAGTGCCTTAGCAGCAGCAGCAGTAGCATTTGACCTGCCAACTCTGATTTCTTCCAAGTTCCATATCTGCATATGTCAGTGTGTTGGGATCTCTATTCTGTTTAGTATATATGTCTGTCAATATATCAAAAGCTTAATTACTAAGATTTCATAAGTTCATTTCTCTCTTCTAAGATTCATCCTCCTACCCCAAATTCAATGTTGAATTTAAGTGTTACTTCTTCTTAGTGTCCAACAGTCCTTCAATAGATCCTTAGCTTTTCTTTGTCTTTCAGAATCTTGACACTTTTGAAGTACTTATAAGTTATTTTAAAAAATTCTCTCCATTTGGGTTTATCTGATATTTTATCAAAATTGAACTTCTGTTATGCTTTTTTGGCAGCAGTACCATAGGAACTGTATGGTATTGTACCATAGAAATGATATTGTGTTTGTCTGAGTGCATGATATCATGGAGTTCATGATGATGATGTTTTAACTGGTGATGTTGTCATTGATCACTTGATGAAATGTGTCTTCTGTGAACTTTTTCTACTGCAGTGTTACCATCCATCACTTTTATAGTTAATAAATATTTGGAGAGAGAGACTTTAATATGATATAAATCCCATTTCTTCTCAAGTTGGCACTAACTTTAGCATCAATGTAACTTTTTTACATCAATGAACCTGGTCTGCAGTAATTATTACTACTATGACATTTGCTTAATGCTGATGTTCTATTTTTTCATTTTCTTCTACATTTATTGAATGGTATTCTACTATAAAGAAGAGCCATCTCTTGTCCCCCAGTTGAGTATTTATTTATATCAGTCTGGACTTGTAGATGTTTCTTTTATGTTATGGATTAAATTTCAATATTATCATTGTTTGTTTTCAAGCTTCCCTTTTGGTTCAGTTGGTAAAGACTCTGCCTGCAAAGCAGGAGACCTGGGTTCAATCTCTGAGTTGGGAAGATACCCTGGAGAAGAAAAAGGCTACCCACTCCAGTATTCTGGTCTGGAGAATTCTATGGACTATATAGTCCATGGGGTCACAAAGATTCGGACAAGATTGAGCAACTTTCACTCAGTCACTCATTTTCATGCACAAAATGTTTCAGTTTGGACCATTAGAAGTGCCTTCAGGTTGGTTCCTGTGTTCTTTTGACACCCCATTGTGTTTCTTTGAGCTTTTTCTTATTTTCTGGGACCAGGCTCATTATTTTCTTGTTTAGTCCTGGAATTAACCACTTCTCCAAGAATTCCCAGTTCCATTTATTGGTGTATATTTAGAAACCAAGATATAGGTACTAGACATGCATTTGGGGGCTATTTTGAATTTAAGAATCATTTCATATATTAAAAAGCAAGGTTCACACTCAGCAAAATTTATGCTTTCACTCTGAGGGAAATATAGGAATGAAAATTATGGAGATTCAGATCTGATACACACTTCAAGACCTATACGATTGTCCATATTATTTTATATATTAATTCTCTATTGTCCTTATATTAACATATGTGGATAATTTTGTCTAAACTAAGTTTATATGGTACAACCTCACCACAGCATGAAATTACAGATTAGGGAATCTTGTCCATTGACTCATATTGGCAGCTGAGAAAAATTCAATGTTATAAGCAAAAGCATTTTACAATAGATAAGGAGAGGTGGCTTTTATTTACAATTTCACATATCCTTGTACAGACCTCAGGGACAAATGCAAGTAGGAGCCCACGTGAAAAAGTTCAAGACTCCTGTGCTGTCTAACATTACAACCTCTTTCTGTGTTATTGGATGCAGGCTTCAAATTATTATTATTATTTTTTTTTTGGAACTTGATTCCTGACAGCTTCCATACCTCCTGTAGCAGAGCTTAGTCATTAAATAAGAACTGATTCTCTTTATTCATCCCAATCAACAAAATCATGAAGATGGCCTGTTTGGTGTGGCTTGGACCATATGTCTAACCCTAAACAAATCAACAGAGATCAGGAGATGGAGTCCATGAGGACCTCTCACTGGAGTCATATATGAGAGAAATGTGGGAGAAATAGTTTCTCCCAAAATGGAATTTGATCTCAGAGAATGAGTACTCAGAATAAAAATCAGTTTCCAATCTTAGACAGTATTTGAAAAATATCAAAGAATCCATTGTGTGTGTGTGTGTGTGTGTGTGTGTATCAAGAAAAATCCTGTGCAAATGAAATTGGAACCTGGAAGTTATGGAGGCACAGAAAAGTATCATAGGAGCTTGGAGGGCAGAATGTATGTAGGCTACAGGATGTACAAGATATTAGGAGATGAGGTGTGTGTAGCAAGAATATGAAGTGTGTCACAGGAAATAAGTTCACGAAGAGTTGAATTTTTAACTATTTTATTTTTTAGTTGAGCTACAGTTGTGCAATATTATTATTACAGGTGTACAATACAGTGATTTTCAATTTTAAAGGTAACACTCAATTTGTAAGTTATTTTAAAATAATAGCTGTATTCCAATGTTATACAATATATCCTTGTACCTTAGTTTATACCTAAGAGTTCTAATGTCTTATTCCCCTACCCCTAATAATTTGTTCTCTATATCTGTGAATCTACTTCATGAAATGCTTTATCTTGGAGTTGGTAGCATCTGTTTTTATGTTTATTTTTGTCTTAACCAGGAGAGTGACATTATCATATTGCATTTTGCATTTTGCAAAGCAATCACCTTGTCAGTAGTTATTGGATGGGTCAGAGGCAGAAACTCCAGTTTGAGTGAGGAAAGATGAGAGAGCTCCACCTAGGTGAAATAAAAAGGGGAATAAAAGAAAAATCAACCAGTCCTTCAAGCTCATTTTATTTAAGGAAAATGGTAAGTCAAATAGGACTCCTGGTTTTGGTTTGGTAAATAACCCACCTAACAATGCAGGAGACATGAGAGATAAGTGTTCAATCCCTGGGTCAAGAAGATCCCCTGGAGGAAGGCATGGCAACTCATTCCAATATTCTTGCCTGGAGAATCCCATGGACAGAGGGGCCTCATGGGTTCATACGGTCACAAAGAATCGGACATGACTGAGGTGACTTAGCACACATGCAGTGAACATATTTTCTAAACCAAAACCTATGTAATCTGATAAAATTTTTTATGATGCTTCTCAATATAAAATGTAGAAAATGTAGTAGACTATAAATAGTAAAATATATAATCTCTGGAATTTTAATGATTTACATGAACAAAGAAACAAAATATGTTTTAATAAATATTTAAGGAAATATTATTAGGGAATATTCCTTAAATATTATATAAGGAAATATATTTTCCTTAAAGTATAGGACTTAGAGTCAAATATATATATTCCTTTGTTAATGAAAACCTTTAATGTAAGTTATAATGACTTTCTTACTTTCATTTCACCTTTCCACATTCCATTCTAAACATCTCACACAGAATATAAAGTATAACTCATTAAATTAAAAATTACAATCCTTTCCCCTGGATTCAATTGAAAGTATTTGCTTTGTTAGAGTTCCTCCTGTATTATGTATATACATTCCTTCACTTAAGTTCAACCGCTCAGTCATGTCTGAATTTTTGTGACCCCATGGACTTCAGCACACAGTTTTCCCTGTCCATCAAAGCTCCCAGAGCATGCTCAAACTCATGTCCATCGATTGGTGATGGCATCCAACCATCTCATGCTCTGTCGTCCCCTTCTCCTACATTCATTCTTTCCCAGCATCACAGTCTTTAAAATGAGTCAGTTCTTTAGATCCTCTTTGCTTTCTGCCATAATGATGGTGTCATCTGCATATATTGATACCCAAGATATTACTTGAGAATTAGGGTGGGAGTCTCTTTCTTCTGTAACTACTTCCTCCTGGGAGTGGGCACTGTCTTGCCTCATAAAGAAGTCTCTCTCTACTTCATCAGTCCCCATCCTTTTTGGCACCAGGTACTCATTTTATGAAAGACAAGTTTTCCACAAACAGAGGAAGAGGTGGGAGTTTGGATGGTTTCATTGGCATATCTGAAGTTATTGATATTTTCCCCAGCAATCTTGATTCCAGCTTGTGCTTCATCCAGCCTGGCATTTCACATAATGTACTCTGCATATTAAGTTATATAAGCAAGGTGACAATATACAGCCCTGATGTACTCCTTTCCCAATTTGGAACCAGTCTGTTGTTCCATGTTGAGCTCTAACTGTTGATTCTTGACCTGTATACAGATTTCTCAGGAGGCAGATCAGGTGATCTGGTATTCCCATCTCTTGAAGAATTTTCCACAGTTTTTTTGATCCACACGGTCAAAGACTTCAGCATAGGCAATAAAGAAGAAGTAGATGTTTTTCTGGAACTCTCTTACTGTTTTGATGATCCAACGGATGTTGGCAATTTGATCTCTGGTTCCTCTGCATTTTTGTAAATACAGTTTGAACATCTGGAAGTTTAGGGCTCATGTACTATAAAAACCTAGCTTGGATAATTATACACAGTACTTGGCTAGTGTATGATATGAGTGTAATTTTCAGTTGTTAGAAGTTTGTTTGCCAATGCCTTCCTTTAGGTTTGGAATGAAAACTGACCTTTCCAGTCCTGTGGCCACTGCTGAGTTTTCCAAATTTGCTGGCATATTGAGTGCCTCACTTTCAAAGCATCAACTTTTAGGGTTTGAAATAGCTCAACTGGATTCCAACACCTCCACTAGTTTTATTCATAGTGATGCTTCTAAGGCCCACTTGACTTTGCACTCCAGAATGTCTGGCTCTAGATGAATGTTCACAACATCATAGTTATCGAGGTCATGAAGATCTTTCTGTATAGTTCTTCTATGTATTCTTGCCACCACTTCTAAATATCTTCTGCTCCTATTAGGTCCATTCCATTTCTGTGCTTTATTGTGCCCATCTTTGCATGAAATGTTTCCGTGGTATCTCTGATTTTCTTGAAGAGATCTCTAGTCTTTCCCACTCTATTGTTTTCCTCTATTACTTGGCATTGATCACTGAGGAAGGCTTTCTCATGTCTCTTTGCTATCCTTTGGAACTCTTCATTCAGATGGGTATATCTTTCCTTTTCTTCTTTGCTTTCCACTTCTCTTCTTTTCTCAGCTATTTGTAAGGCCTCCTCAGACAATCATTTTGCCTATTTGCATTTCTTTTCCTTGGGGATGGTCATGATCACTGCTCCCTATACAATGTCACAAACCTCTGTCCATAGTTCTTCAGGCACTGTCTATCAGATCTAATCCCTTGAATCTATTTGTCACTTCCACTGTATAATCATAGTTTGTTAGTTAGTTCAGTCTCTCAGTCGTGTCTGACTCTTTGTGACCCCATGAATTGCAGCACGCCAGGTCTCCCTGTGATCACCAATTCACAGAGTTCAACCAAACTCATGTCCATTGAGTCTGTGATGCCATCCAGCCATCTCATCCTCTGTCATCCCCTTCTCCTCCTGCCCCCAGTCCCTTCCAGCATCAGAGTTTTTTCCAATGAGTCAACTCTTCCCATGAGGTGGTCAAAGTATTGGAGTTTCAGCTTTAGCATCATTCCTTCCAAAGAAATCCCAGGGCTGATCTCCTTTGGAATGGACTGGTTGGATCTCCCTGCAGTCCAAGGGACTTTTAAGAGTCTTCTCCAACACAATTCAAAAGCATCAATTCTTTGGTGCTCAGCTTTCTTCATAGTCCAACTCTCACATCCATACATGACCATTGGAAAAACCATAGCCTTGACTAGATGGACTTTTGGTGGCAAAGTAATGTCTCTGCTTTTCAGTATGCTATCTAGGTTGGTCATAACTTTCCTTCCAAGGAATAAGCGTCTTTTAATTTCATGGCTGCAATCACCATCTGCAGTGATTTTGGAGCCCCCCCAAAATAAAGTCCGACACTGTTTTCACTGTTTCCCCATCTATTTCCCATGAAGTGATGGAACCAGATGCCATAATCTTCGTTTTCTGAATGTTGAGCTTTAAGCCAACTTTTCACTCTCCTCTTTCACTTTCAAGAGGCTTTAGTGTTCCTCTTCACTTTCTGCCATAAAGATGGTGTCATCTGCATATCTGAGATTATTGATATTTCTCAGGGCAATCTTGATTCCATCTTGTGCTTCATCCAGCCCAGCATTTCTCATGATATACTCTGCTGCTGCTGCTGCTGCTGCTGCTGCTGCTAAGTCATTTCAATTGTGTTCGACTCTGTGCTACCCCATAGACGGCAGCCCACCAGGCTCCGCCGTCCCTGGGATTCTCCAGGCAAGAACACTGGAGTAGGTTGTCATTTCCTTCTCCAATGCATGAAAGTGAAAAGTGAAAGTGCGGTCGCTCAGTTGTGTCCGACTCTTAGTGACCACATGGACTGCAGCCCACCAGGCTCCTCCATCCATGGGATTTTCCAGGCAAGAGTACTGGAGTGGGGTGCCATTGCCTTCTCCGCATGATTTACTCTGGATATAAGTTAAATAGGCAGGGTGACAACATTCAGCCTTGACGTACTCCTTTTCCTATTTGGAACCAGTCTGTTGTTCCATGTCCAGTTCTAACTGTTGCTTCCTGACCTGCATACAAATTTCTCATGAGGCAGGTCAGGTGGTCTGGTATTCCCATCTCTTTCAGAATTTTCCACAGTTTGTTGTGATCCACACAGTCCAAGGCTTTGGCACAGTCAATAAAGCAGAAATATATGTTTTTCTGGAACTCTCCTGCTTTTTCCATGATCCAGCAGATGTTGGCAATTTGATGTCTGGTTCCTCTGCCTTTTCTAAAACCAGCTTGAACATCTGGAAATTCACAGTTCACATATTGCTGAAGCCTGGCTTGGAGAATTTTGAGCATTACTTTACTAGCATGTGAGATGAGTGCAATTGTGTGGTAGTTTGAGCATTCTTTGGCAATGCCATTCTTTGGGATTGGAATGAAACCTGACCTTTCCCAGTCCTGTGGCCACTGCTGAGTTTTCCCAATTTGCTGGCATATTGAGTGCAGCACTTTCACAGCATCATCTTTCAGGATTTGAAAGAGCTCAACTGGAATTTCATCACCTCCACTAGCTTTGTTCGTAGTGATGCTTTCTAAGGTCCACTTGACTTCACATTCCAGGATGTCTGGCTCTAGTGATCACACCATCATGATTATCTGGGTCGTGAAGATCTTTTTTGTACAGTTCTTCTGTGTATTCTTGCCACCTCTTCTTAATATCTTCTGCTTCTGTTAGGTCCATACCATTTCTGTCCTTTATTGAGCCCATCTTTGCATGAAATGTTCCTTTGGTATCTCTGATTTTCTTGAAGAGATCCCTAGTCTTTCCCATTCTGTTGTTTTCCTCTATTTCTTTGCATTGATCACTGAGGAAAGCTTTCTTATCTCTCCTTTCTATTCTTTGGAACTCTGCATTCAGATGCTTATATCTTTCCTTTTCTCCTTTGCTTTTGCGATTGCATCCAAGTACTGCATTTCGTACTCTTTTGTTGATATGATGGCTACTCCATTTCTTCTGAGGGATTCTTGCCCACATTAGTAAAATAAATGGTCTTCTGAATTAATTCACCCATTTTAGTCCATTTTAGTTCACTGATTCCTAAAATGTCAATATTCACTCTTACTATCTCCTGTTTGACCACTGCCATTTTACCTTGATTCATGGACCTAACATTCCAGTTTCCTATGCAATATTGTTCTTAGGTGCATAGGACTGTACTTCTATCATGAGTCACATCCACATGGGCATTGGTTTTGCTTTGGCTCCATCTCTTCACTCTTTCTGGAATTATTTCTCCACTGATCTCCAGTAGCATATTAGGCACCTACCGACCTGGGGAGTTCATCTTTCAGTGTCATATCTTTTTGCCTTTTCGTACTGTTCTTAGGGTTCTCAAGGCAAGAATGTAGAAGTGGTTTGCCATTCCCTTCTCCATTGGACCACATTTTGTCAGAACTCTCCACCATGACTCATCCATCTTGGGTGGCCCTACACAGCATGGCTCATAGTTTCAGATCCATGTGATCAATTTGGCTAGTCTTCTATGACTGTGGTTTGCATTCTGTCTGCCCTCTAATGGATAAGGACAAGGGGCTTATGGAAGAATCCTGATGGGAGAGACTGCCTGTGGGGGACTCTGGATCTTGCATTCCTTGCTGCTAAGTCACTTCAGTCGTGTCCGACTCTGTGCTACCCCATAGACGGCAGCCCACCAGGCTCCCCTGTTCCTGGGATTCTCCAGGCAAGAACACTGGAGTGGGTTGCCATTTCCTTCTCCAATGTGTGAAAGTGAAAAGTGAAAGTGAAGTCGCTCAGTCATGTCCGACTCTTAGCGACCCCATGGACTGCAGCCCACCAGGCTCCTCCATCCATGGGATTTTCCAGGCAAGATTACTAGATGTAAAACAACAAATTAAACCAGAATATTTTAAAAGTAAATTTATTTCTCCTTCAAACCCTTCACTCAGCTTTGGGATATATTTTTAAATTTCAACAGCTATTTACTCATAGTTTTATAAATGCTTCTGCTATCTTCCCACACAGTATTTATTGCAAAACAAATCATCCAAGAATTTTTAAGATGCATGAAAACTTTTTTCCTAATTTTTGCCATGTGAAAAATAAACCTTGATCATTCCATTGAAAAACTAATAGATATCTTGAAAAATAATGTGAAATATTCATCTGAACCCCCAAATCATTATGAGCTAAATGGTGAAAAGATATGGGATAAATTGAGCTTTAGTGATTTATTATAAAAATAGTGGCTTAAGTATTTTTATTATAAATAGTAGTAGAAAGTTTCTTCCTGTGATTGCTGATAAATATATTTAATATGAATATCTTCAAGAATTCTTGGAGATGGAGAGACATTAGTCAAAGGGTACTAACTTCCAGTTATAAAATGAATAGTTTAATGTAATTTAATATACAGGAAAGTGATTATAGTTTAATAATATTATATACTTGAAAGTTTCTCAGACAGTAGACTTTAAATGTGCTCACCACAAAACAGAAAAACAAGATGATAACTGTGTGTGAGATGATATGTGTGTTTACTAACCTTATTGTGGTAATGATTTTGCAATATACATGTATATCAAATCAGCCTATTGTTAAGAGGCCAAGTTATAAATTATAAACTCAAGTTATAAGTAATGCATAGTTGCTCATTTGAAAAAAAAAGTATTCATGGAGTGGGAATGTTGTGATTTATTTTTTTAAAGAAATAAATCTATAATCCGAATCTACTGTGGCTCTAACAAAGCTGATGAGTATAGGTGGTGGGTTGTTGTATGAGCTAAAAAGGCATTTTATAAAAGGAAGAATCCGATAAGAGAGGGAAAGCAGGCAGAGATAGAAGAGCAAGTTGACTCAGAAAAGGCAGGTAGAGAAAGCATGTTAAAAAAAGACATGACAGTAAGGGCAGGAGGGTGCCAAAGAAACAAAAGGACAGATTTGGATCTGGAGAGGATAGGAAAAAACACACAAAAAATGCTGCTAAAGCGTGATTCCACATAATAAGCAGTGAAAA
This sequence comes from Tragelaphus eurycerus, assembly GCA_935064755.1. NCBI lineage: Eukaryota > Metazoa > Chordata > Mammalia > Artiodactyla > Bovidae > Tragelaphus > Tragelaphus eurycerus. Next base: position 548,778 of record CAKXYN010000246.1, read on the forward strand.
AACCTGCTTGTGAAATAAAGAAAAATACTGGTCACATTTATAATGTGGGCATTATTATAGTTAAAATGGTAAGATTAAGATACCAGCAGCCAAAATTGAATACTGTAGGAGGTCATATGATTGAAAACTACAATTTTCTTGGAAACTAAGAGATTTCCTATTATATGAGAAAGGCACATATATAGAACACGCAGAGTTATTCTCCCCTACCTTTTCCATAGCAAACATGGGCAATACATTGTGAGTCTTTTCTCTCTGGAGCTTGGAGGTGGTCTCTTAACACCATTATTATTCATCTGATGACCACTGCCAATCAAAGTAGTCACATGATCGATATTCTCTCTCTTTTTTTTTTTTTTATGACACTCTTTTATTTTTTTATTATTTATTTATTTTTATTTTGCTTAACTTTACAATATTGTGTTGCTTTTACTATACATCAAGATGGATCCGCCGCCAGTATAACGTGTTCCCCATCCTGAACCCTCCTCCCTCTCCCCTCCCCACACCATCCCTCCAGATCGTCCCAGTGCTCCAGCCCCAGGCATTTGTTATCAGGCATCGTACCTGGACTAACGACTCATTTCAGATATGATATTATACATATTTCAATGCTATTCTCCCCCATCATCCCACCCTCTCCAGGTCCCAGAGCCCAAAAGTCTGTTCTATACATCAGTGTCTCTTTTGCTGTCTCATAAATAGGGTTATTTTTATCATCTTTCTAAATTCCATATATATGCGTTAGTATTCTGTATTTGTGTTTTTGTTTCTGGCTTACTTCACTCTGTATAATAGGCTCCACTGTCTTATCTATGTTGAATCTTTGAAAGTGAAAGTATTAGTCGCTCAGTCACATCCAACTCTGCCTGCCAGGCTCTTCTGTATGTGGGGTTCTCCAGGCAAAAACACTGGTGTGGGTTGCCATTCTTTCTCCAGGGGATCTTCCCTACCCAGGGAGTGAATCTAGGTTTTCTGCTTTGCAGGCAGATTCTTTGCAGTCTGAGCTACTGGGGAAGATTTTTTTTTGTTGCTATTGAACCTTTAAGCTTGTACTAATATAATCAACCTAATATAATCGAATTATATGTCTAAAAAGGCACGAAACAACATTGGGTTTGTCACCTGCTTACCCACAATGGTTAGATCTTTGCATTAGAACCTTCCCAAATTTTGATCTACACTGTGGCTGAAGACAGAACCATTGAGAGAGGTTTTATAAAGTAGAAAAAATTCTTAGGTCTAACAATTGGGCATTTGATGTTCTTTTCTATTTTCTTAACCTGCTTCCTAAAATGAGTATTATGGATTGAATTGTGTCACTCCCAAATTAGTATATCATAGCCCTTACTTCTACTACATTAGAAGGTGACTGTATTTGGAGATACAGCTTTTGAAGAGGTAAGTTTAAATGGGGTCATTCAGGTGGGTCCTAATCCAACATGACTGGTGTCCTTATAAGAGGAAGATTAGACACAAGACAACACAAACTGAGGGATACTCATATGAGGCTATGGAAAGAGGGAAGAAATCTTAGGTCTCATCAGAAATCAAGCCTACTGACACTTTGTCTTAGAACTCTAGCCTCTAGAATTGCCCTTTTTATTACAGCACTAGTAACCTAACACAGTGAGAAATATTTTCTGGTTCAACACATTACTTTAAAGGACTTCTCTGGTGGTACAGTGGATAAGAATCTCCCTGACAGTGCAGGGGGCATGGGTTCAATCCCTAGTACAGGAAGATTCCACATGCCACAGAACAACTGAGCCTGCATGCCACAAGTAATGAGTGTGCATGCTCTAGGGCCCATGAGCCATAACTAATGAGTCCCTGTTGCAACTACTGAAGCCCATGCACCCTAGAGCATATGCTCTGCAAAAAGAGAAGCGTCACAACTAGATAGTAGTTTCCACTCTGCAACTAGAGAAATCCCACGTGCAGCAATGAAGACCCATCATAGCCATAAACAAATAAAACAATATGTATATATATATAAAAACAAAGCCTATCACTGTAAAGAGCAAAAATTTTAACTGACAGATTATTCCATTTTTATAAATTCTGCCTTTTCTCCCCCATGACTACTTTTTAGAGGTAAATTGTCATGAAGTCAAGCTGAGAACTTATCGAAAGCCTTGTTTTAACTGAATGATATGTGTAGCAGATGATTTTGTATTGAAGATATTTTGTGTCTTTGACTATTGTATATTGTGAATTAGCAAAGCGTGGATCTCTTTCCTTCATTCCATTGCACTGTATATTTTTACAAAAATATAAGGCATAGTGTGTTTATGCAAAAATAAAATTTTTCCCATTCATTTCACCCAAATGTATTCCACTGTACTTTAATTATCTTGTTTACTATTTTCACAGAGTATACTTTGTTTTTATACAATACTAGGACTTCTTCTTACCTTTCTTTTAAATTATATATTTCCTTTTTTTTTTTTTGCTTCTGGCTAGTTTTAAAACCTGCCAAAGCATGAAAGGGGCTTCCCAGGTGGCACTAGTGGTAAAGTACCCACCTGCCAATGCAAGAGATGTGAGAGGCAGGTCTGATCCCTGGGTTGAGAAGATGCCACCTGGAACAGGGCATGGCAACCAACTCCAGTATTCTTGCCTGGAAAACCCCATGGACAGAGGAGCCTAGTGGGCTATAGTCTATAGGGTCTCAAAGAGCTGGACATAACTGAAGCGACTTAGCACACATGCACAAAGCATTAAGAAGCTATTTCACATTTCATATAATTTCATGTTTAGCATCCAAAATCTATGCATTGGTATATAGACATCTGATGATATAATTGTTGTTTCTGACTTTAAAATGATACTTTTAAGTTTATTAATAGAAAATTTGTCCATCATTATTTTATATGTATTTTTTACAGCCCCTTCCTCTTGTTCCCATATCATTAGTGAAGTTCTAGATAATACACTTGTCATGCATTTACCTGAATATGTTTCTCCCACTAAAATCAAGTCTACAAATATTTAGATTAAAAAAATGTAGCCTTTCTAGCATTCTTCTCTATCACTTTTGGGATGTGGATATCCTCATTCTTATTTTACAAACATGAAAACTTGGTAAAGATAATGGGTTTATGTCCAAGAATGGACATAAGAACCCTAAAAAAAGAGAAGAGACCATCAAGACATGTCTTTTTTTTCTTTTAAATTAATTAACTTATTTTAATTGGAGGCTAATTACTTTACAATATACTGGTCATATCTGTGAATCTACAAAGATTTTTTTTTCTAATTAATAAACTCACTACTTTTAGTGAATCCACAAACAACACCATCATCTTCTCATTTCTTTTCAAACTGGAATAACCCATTATGCTGTGAGACATAGATCTGTGTGCACATTTATACATTCATATACACATGCACAAAAGTTTTTTAACTTTACATCTTATCAAAACAATCACAAATCACTCTGACAGTAGTATGTCTTGGTTTTTGAACCATCTACCACACTTGTATACCTGCTGATTAGCCTTCAAAATTAAGATCAAGGACCACCTTTTTTATAAAGCATCTTCTGACTCTCTATGATTACCAAGAACTACTTATTTTTATCTAAAAATTTGTGTTGTTGAACATTTCATATCCTATTGCCTATATTTATTTGCATTACCTCATTTTTATTAGACCATACAAGTTCCTTGAGTACAAGAACTTAATCATCTTTATATGTTCAGCATTTAGCAGTATGTTTGGCAAATACGTACTCAGCAAGTGTGTGGTGGATTAAAGAATAAATATATATGAAGCAAAGTCTCTAGATATGAGTCTAATGAATGCAGTTTTTGCAGGGTTCAGACAACCTAAAAAATCATGTGCTTGCATTTTTGCATTGAAAATTGAAGGGTGTTAATGTTTCTTAACTGTTAAGAGAAGGAGCTGGGCTATTAGAAATAAGACTAATGAGTATAATGCACATGGACCATATCTCATTTTTGTGCCCCAGCGCCTCCTACAATAGCAGTAAGGGCAAATGATTAATGGATAAAAAGATGATTAATGTGATCATTTTTTTACTGAGAAAATAAGAACACTTGCAGTTTTGACTGAGATAATATAGTTCTAATATGCTTTAAAAATTGCTAAAAAAGTGTTAAATAGCAAATATAGAGTCTATGCCATTGATGTTTTTTAAAAAATAAAGCCCTGATTGTATAATAAACTGTTTTGCTTACCTGTCACCCTTGGTATAATCAGTATATAAGTTGAAATAAAAATAATACACCTATTCAGATAAGAATTTTATTTTCCTAAAATAGCTAAAATTCTTCACCAGGATTCTGAGGAACAGCAGCATCACAAGTAAATGTGCAGCAACTGAACTGAAATATCTTTCATATTTCTGATGGCTGGTGGTAATTTGGTTGGCTCCTGAGTGTCTATGACACTGATCAGTGCTCATGAGTTTTCCTTTTGCTTTGCCACACAATACCAGAGGATGACTTTTGCAGATGGAGGATAAATATTCTTTAGTCAAGGATATAGAAAATGAAGCTAAAAAGGAAGGTGAGAACTTTATAATATGATTTCAGCACATTTGCACTTGATCATCATTTACGTACTTCACTTCCTATACATTTCTAAGTAGTAATCTCTATTTCTGCCATTAGGAATCTATGGATCGCAAACTCAGACTTGTACAAAATTATGAAATTTTGCTCCTTGAATTTTAAATGCAAAATCTGGCATTCTCATTTGCATGAGAGGGAATTTGTAGTTATAGCCAACAGCCACATTTCTCTTCTATATGTTCAAAAACATATTTAACTATGAACAAAAAAGAATAATATTTGAACAAATTGAATGGTATGTTATTCTTAAACACAAATCAGTTTCACTTTTGGCTATTTCATCCTATTGTTATCTGACATTTGTATTCTGCTTTAGTGAACTTTTTTCCCTCACTATCTCTTATTTGCCATCATTCTTCAATCTTTACCTGTGGATCTCTCACAATCTGGAGCACCTTCAACCTTCTTTTCTTTACTATTCAAGTTCTCCATATTTTATAAGATTGAACATTTGTTTTCTTCATCCCAAAAGCTTTTCAGAAATATTTCAGTCCCATTTAAATTTGTTTTTGGCACCAGCTGACAATCCTGACAATCTCCTCTTTGAAAGTGAAAAGTGAAAGTCACTCAGCTGTGTCCGACTCTTTGTGACCAATGGAATACACATTCCATGGAATACTCCAGACCAGAACACTGGAGCGGGCAGCTGTTCCATTCTCTAGGGGATGTTCCCAACCCAGGGATCAAAACCAGGTCTCCTGCATTGCAAGCAGATTCTTTACCAGCTGAGCCACAAGGGAGGCCCAATTTTCTCTTTACTCCTTAATTATTTTACATATATACTTCTGTATAGTAATAATAAGACATTTCATGACTCAGTCTATGTCATAATTTTTTAGTGTTTCTTATTTCACTAAACTAAGTGGTAAGAACAAAATTCAACAAATATTTTTTGAACTGAAATAAACGGATCTTAAAAATGCAACTTATATTTAAAAAAATGAAAAATGTCTTAAGACTCAGAGGAATAAAATTGGCATGGCAGTATAATAGAGGCTCCCAACTAAATTCAGAGCTGCCACTATGATCACAGAAATTGTATACTCCAACAAGGAGGTTAATATACTCTATTTTGGTTACCTATTGCTGATGATGAAAGTGAAAGTGGAGAGTGAAAAGGTTGGCTTAAAGCTCAACATTCAGAAAACAAAGATCATGGCATCTGGTCCCATCACTACATGGCAAATAGATGGAGAAACAGTGGAAACAGTGTCAGACTTTATTTTTCTGGGCTCCAAAATCACTGCAGATGGTGACTGCAGCCATGAAATTAAAAGACGCTTGCTCCTTGGAAGGAAAATTATGACCAACCTAGATAGCATATTCAAAAGCAGAGACATTACTTTATCAACAAAGGTTCACCTAGTCAAGGCTATGGTCTTTCCTGTGGTCATGTATGGATGTGAGAGCTGGACTGTGAAGAAGGCTGAGCGCCGAAGAATTGATGCTTTTGAAGTGTCGTGTTGGAGAAGACTCTTGAGAGTAACCCTTAGACTGCAAGGAGATCCAACCAGTCCATTCTGAAGGAGATCAGCCCTGGGATTTCTTTGGAAGGAATGATGCTAAAGCTGAAACTCCAGTATTTTGGCCACCTCATGCGAAGAGTTGACTCATTGGAGAAGACTCTGATGCTGGGAGGGATTGAGAGCAGGAGGAGAAGGGGACGACAGAGGATGAGATGGCTGGATGGCATCACTGACTCGATGGATGTGAGTCTGGGTGACCTCCGGGAGGTGGTGATGGATAGGGAGGCCTGGCGTGCTGCAGTTCATCGGGTCGCAAGGAGTCGGACACGACTGAGCGACTGATCTGATCTAATTGCTGAATAATAATCTCAACATTTAAATCAACAACAGCCCATTTGTTATCTTTCATGGTTTTATGATTTGTCTGAACATATTGGGTGGATCTTCTGTTACATGTGGCATTGACTGGGGCTTCAATCACCTGGAAGTTCCATTGAAACATCCCAGGTGACTAACTTGCATGTCTGACAGTTTAATAACAGCTGTTGGCTGGGAACTTAGTTTAGACTGTTGAGCAACAAGCCACAGTTCTCACCTGTGTGTGGCCCCTCCCTGCAGCTTTAGTAATAGCAGTGTTTCCCTACCTATTAGTAGAGAGGATCTCTCTCTATAGACTGGATTTTCCACAGAATTACAATTAGATTTCAAGATGGAGTGTTGCAAGTGATTGAAGCAGAAACCACAAATTTCTTTAGGTACACCTTTAGAAGTTGTGGAATCACTACCTCCAGATTCTGTTATATAAATCAAGTAATAAGGTCAGACAAAAAGAAGGAGATAGATGCTATTTCTTGACAGGAGGAGTGGCAACGAATTTGCTGGCATCTATAATCAAAAAATCATGTCTTTGATTTTCAACTAAAATCCTGGATATTCATCAAGTGACTAATTAGCTGATACTTTGAAACTAGGTTTTTCAACTTTTAAAAGTTAATGTAAATGACTGTACTGGATTTTCTATCTTGCAATGTTAAATTGCACTTAGATGATGAAAATATGATTTTTAGTGAGGAATATTTCATAATATTAATATGCTTTATCAAATTTGTATAGATCAGATGATCAGATCAGATCAGTCGCTCAGTCGTGTCCAACTCTTTGCGACCCCATGAACCGCAGCACGCCAGGCCTCCCTGTCCATCACCAGCTCCCGGAGGTCACCCAGACTCATACCCATCGAGTCAGTGATGCCATCCAGCCATCTCATCCTCTGTCGTCCCCTTCTCCTCCTGCCCTCAATCCTTCCCAGCATCAGAGTCTTCTCCAATGAGTCAACTCTTCGCATGAGGTGGCCAAAATACTGGAGTTTCAGTTTTAGCATCATTCCTTCTAAAGAAATTCCAGGATTGATCTCCTTCAGAATGGACTGGTTGGATCTTCTTGCAGTCCAAGGGACTCTCAAGAGTCTTCTCCAACACCACAGTTCAAAAGCATCAATTCTTCGGCGCTCAGCCTTCTTCACAGTCCAGCTCTCACATTCATACATGACCACAGGAAAGACCATAGCCTTGACTAGGCGAACCTTTGTTGGTAAAGTAATGTCTCTGCTTTTGAATATGCTATCTAGATTGGTCATAGCTTTCCTTCCAAGGAGTAAGAGTCTTTTAATTTCATGGCTGCAGTCACCATCTGCAGTGATTTTGGAGCCCAGAAAAAGAAAGTCTGACACTGTTTCCACTGTTTCCCCATCTATTTCCCATGTAGTGATGGGACCAGATGCCATGATCTTCGTTTTCTGAATGTTGAGATTTAAGCCAACCTTTTCACTCTCCACTTTCACTTTCATCAAGAGGCTTTTTAGCCCCTCTTCACTTTCTGCCATAAGGGTGGTGTCATCTGCATATCTGAGGTTATTGATATTTCTCCCAGCAATCTTGATTCCAACTTGTGTTTCTTCCAGTCCGGCATTTCTCATGATGTACTCTGCATATAAGTTAAATAAACATGGTGACAATATGCAGCCTTGACGTACTCCTTTTCCTATTTGGAACCAGTCTGTTGATCTATGACCAGTTCTAACTGTTGCTTCCTGTCCTGTATACAGATTTCTTAAGAGGCAGATCAGGTGGTCTGGTATTCCCATCTCTTTCAGAATTTTCCATAGTTTATTGTGATCTACACAGTCAAAGGCTTTGGCATAGTCAATAAAGCAGAAATAGATGTTTTTCTGGAACTCTCTTGCTTTTTCCATGAGCCAGCGGATGTTGGCAATTTGATCTCTGGTTCCTCTGCCTTTTCTAAAACCAGCTTGAACATCAGGAAGTTCACGGTTCACATATTGCTGAAGCCTGGCTTGGAGAATTTTGAGCATTACTTTACTAGCGTGTGAGATGAGTGCAATTGTTCAGTAGTTTGAGCATTCTTTGGCATTGCCTTTCTTTGGGATTGGGATGAAAACTGACCTTTTACAATCTTGTGGCCACTGCTGAGTTTTCCAAATTTGCTGGCATATTGAGTGCAGCACTTTCACAGCATCATCTTTCAGGACTTGGAATAGCTCCACTGGAATTCCATCACCTTCACTAGCTTTGTTCGTAGTGATGCTTTCTAAGGCCCATTTGACTTCACATTCCAAGATGTCTGGCTCTAGGTCAGTGATCACATCACCATGATTATCTGAGTCGTGAAGTTCTTTTTTGTACAGTTCTTCTGTGTATTCTTGCCACCTCTTCTTAATATCTTCTGCTTCTGTTAGGTCCACACCATCTCTGTCCTTTATCGTGCCCATCTTTGCATGAAATGTTCCTTTGGTATCTCTGATTTTCTTGAAGAGATCCCTAGTCTTTCCCATTCTGTTGTTTTCCTCTATTTCTTTGCATTGATCACTGAAGAAGGCTTTCTTATCTCTTCTTGCTATTCTGTGGAACTCTGCATTTAGATGTTTATATCTTTCCTTTTCTCCTTTGCTTTTCACTTCTCTTCTTTTCACAGCTATTTGTAAGGCCTCCCCAGACAGCCATTTTGCTTTTTTGCATTTCTTTTCCATGGGGATGGTCTTGATCCCTGTCTCCTGTACAATGTCACGAACCTCATTCCATAGTTCATCAGGCACTCTATCTATCAGATCTAGGCCCTTAAATCTATTTCTCACTTCTACTGTATAATCATAAGGGATTTGATTTAGGTCATACCTGAATGGTCTAGTAGTTTTCCCTACTTTCTTCAATTTCAGTCTGAATTTGGCAATAAGGATTTCATGGTCTGAGCCACAGTCAGCTCCTGGTCTTGTTTTTGCTGATTATATAGAGCTTCTCCATTTTTGGCTGCAAAGAATATAAACGATCTGATTTCGGTGTTGACCATCTGGTGATGTCCATGTATAGAGTCTTCTCTTGTGTTGTTGGAAGAGGGTATTTGCTATGACCAGTGCATTTTCTTGGCAAAACTCTGTTAGTCTTTGCCCTGCTTCATTCCGTGTTCCAAGGCCAAATTTGCCTGTTACTCCAGGTGTTTCTTGACTTCCTACTTTGGCATTCCAGTCCCCTATAATGAAAAGGACATCTTTTTTGGGTGTTAGTTCTAAAAGGTCTTGTAGGTCTTCATAGAACCGTTCAACTTCAGCTTCTTCAGCGTTACTGGTTGGGGCATAGATTTGGATTACTGTGACATTGAATGGTTTGCCTTGGAAACGAACAGAGATCATTCTGTCATTTTTGAGATTGCATCCAAGTACTGCATTTCGGACTCTTTTTGTTGACCATGATGGCCACTCCATTTCTTCTGAGGGATTCCTGCCCACAGTAGTAGATATAATGGTCATCTGAGTTAAATTCACCCATTCCAGTCCATTTTAGTTCGCTGATTCCTAGAATGTCAACTTTCACTCTTGCCATCTCTTGTTTGACCACTTCCAATTTGCCTTGATTCATGGACCTGACATTCCAGGTTCCTATGCTGTATTGCTCTTTACAGCATCGCACTTTGCTTCTATCACCAGACACATCCACAGCTGGGTATTCTTTTTGTTTTGGCTCCATCCCTTCATTCTTTCTGGAGTTATTTCTCCACTGATCTCCAGTAGCATATTGGGCCTCTACTGATCTGGGGAGTTTCTTTTTCAGTATCCTATCATTTTGTATTTTCATAATGTTCATCGGGTTCTCAAGGCAAGAATACTGAAGTGGTTTGCCATTCCCTTCTCCAGCGGACCACACCCTGTCATCTCTCTCCACTATGACCCACCCATCCCAGGTTGCCCCTCGGGCATTGCTTAATTTCATTGAGTTAGACAAGGGTGTGGTCCTTGTGTGATTAGATTGACAAGTACCACACCCTTGTCTAACTCAATGAAATCTCACTCTAACTCAATGAAATTTGTATAAAGCAAGTATAATTACTTCTTCCTATACTTGTACTATCATATATATAACTTTTAATTTTTGTTCATCTTTTCGTCTGTCCACTGAAAAAAAACAAATGTCCGAGTTTTCTTACAGATTGTGTAAAACAAATAGCAGTCCCAGATAATACATCAATCTGCAGCATATACCATTAAAAGCTAGAATGACTTCAGGTCATTGCATATTCTTTTTGTCCAGTTTGATGGACCTAATTGACATTATTCTCTGATATTCCCACAAAGTCTCCTAAGGTGAAACTCACTCTTAACTGTGAGTTTCTAAAATGTTAGGATATAGTCTTGGTGTAGAAACCACAGAAAACTGAAAGCACCATCAGAAGGTTTCAGTGCTAAACTGAATCTAGCATATTTTATTGGAGTTAGAAATACAAAGAAATTATCAATAATAAGTTATCTGTGGTTTCTTTGAAAAAGACAACCATGATGGCTAGACTTAGAAAAACAGTGTTATTTTCATCAGCAACTACAAATACTGGACTGTCTTAAATTTTCTTTCACACTGACCCTATGACATAAAAGGTACACTTTAGAGAAAAATATATGGATAGTTAAATTATAATACTTATATAATTATAGGATACATTTCTAGCTTAGGGAAACAGAAACACCGTAAACTACTTTTACAATTTGTACTATACTTTTATCATTTAATTTTTTTAATTCTTCATTTTGAAATAAATTCAGACTTAACAAAAAAGTTACAAAAACAGTCAGCAGATTCTTATACATCTGACATTGTCTCCCAAAATGTTAAAGTCTTACATAACCACAGTATGATTATCTAAATCAGGAAATCAGCACTGATACAATATTGTTAAAAAACCTACAGGACTTATTTAAATACCATTAACTGTCCCTGTATCCAATCCAAGATCATAAAGTGAATTTAGTTATCATGTTCATTTAGCTTCCTCTGGTCCCAGTTTCTTAAATTGAAGTCATTTCTACCTGATGAGAGAGTGAAAAGAAAACTTTCTATAAATATATGTAATATTATCATTTTTAAAGTATTAATTCCCCTTGTATTAGGGTCAGAAAAAACTCCTGAAACTGTGCTCAGTTGCTTTCTATTCCCCAAAATAGCTTCTTCCAGATAATATCCAAGGTAACTCAACAATTTCAAGGAGACAAATTTGACCACTAGATGACAATAGAGTCCTTTTCTATTTGTCAGTATTTCTTTCAATCTTGCCGAGGTTTCCAGGTTAAGGATTAACACCAGTGGCATATTAACCAAAGACTTTATAATATTCTAATACTATATGAATATGACACATTGTACTAGAAGATTTAACATTTTACAGATAACATTGTCTTATAATTATCTGTTTTCATGTCTATCTCCTTACTACAATATGAAGTATTTAATGAACCTAGTCATCTCTTATTTATTCTTATATTCATGATATCAAATACTACTGCCAATATATAGTTGATTGTCAGTACATGCTTAACATATATATTGTTAGTCATTCAGTCATGTCTGACCCTTTGCTACCCCACGGGCTGTAGCCTGCCAGGCTCCTCGGTCCATAAAATTCTCCAGGCAAGAATCCTGAAGTGGGTAGCCATCCCTTCTCCAGGGGATTTTCCTGACCCAGGGATTGTGCCCAGGTCTCCTGCATTGCAGGCTAATTCTTTTACCATCTGAGCCTCTAGGGAAGCACAATAAATTGGATAATGGATATTATATATATATATATATATATATATATATATATATATATATATATCTTCATACATACATATATACCATTTTACCTTTAAAACAACTTTCAAACAAAATATGGATTAATAAATTGCCAAATGTTTTATGTATGTTCTATAAGATTTAATGCTTTGCTTTTCTACAGAATTGAGAATTATCTCTAAAACTGTTCTTTGCAGGTTGATTTGGAATTCTCTTTATTGGTCATTTGCACTGGAAAATAATACTTAGTAATTTTCTAGTCCTGTGTTGAAGGGTCTTCTATTTGGTTCATGTAATCCTCTTGATCATCTTTTAGCCAATAGTGACAATATAATCCAGGTTTAGACCAATTTAAATGTAAATAGAAGTACATTGTGAGCTTCTTATAGAACTTCTGCTTTTCTAACCTAGATGTCATCTTGTTCCTTCTTTCATCTTTCCATTGAAATAAGTACAATAAGACTCCTTTATAATGAACTGCTGCATTAAGTATCTTGTGATCATGGGAGACACAAGTAAAAGCCAAAGACAATGACCATGGTTATAGGTCCACCTTTATTTAACTCCCGAAGAAATGGTAGCAATTGCTTTCATCTGAAATGTCTACATATGAGGTGAATAAGTCCTATATGTTTGTTTCACTGTATCTGTGATTTCTGTTACTAAAAAACTTGATTCATTCCAAATGGATAATAAGTCTATAAGTAATTAGGAAGGAAAAGCTACTTTTTTTAAGTAAGCAGTTTTTAAATTCTATGAAGCAAGTAACATGTTTGTCTCCACCTTATAGTAACTTTGTAATGACTGGTAGAGGGCTTCACACATATTAGAGGATTGAAAAATATTTGCTTAATTTATGAATAAGTAATTTCTGAAATTTCTAGGTGAAGCTTATGTTAAATTGAATATTCTTTTTGAGATGGCCATCCTTATTCAGAAATTTTAAAAATAGATTTTCAGGAATCAAAAAATACAAAAGGACAATCACTGAATGGGAGAAAATATTTGCAAATGATATGACTTTTAAGGGGTTAATATCCAACAATATAAACAGCTCATATATTCTACATTTAAAAAAACTGATTTTTAAAAATGGGGAGGACTTTTCCATCAGTCCAGTAGTTGAGACTCCATACTTCCACTGCAGTGGGCATGGATTTGATCCCTGGTTGGGGAAGTTGTGTATACTGTGCAATGTGGGGGGAAAACATAGGCAGAAGATCTGAATAGACATTTTTCCAAAAATGATGTGCAGAGGGCCAACAGACACTTGGCCTAATCATCAGGGAAATACAAATCCAAACCTTCATGAGATATGGTTGGCAAGGATGTGGAGAAAAAGAAACCCCCATGCACTGTTGGAAAGAATGAAAGTTGGTGCAGCCACTGTGGAAAACAGTATGGAAGTATCTCAAAAAATTAAAATCAAAACTAACACATGACCCAGAAATTCTACTTTGGCATAATTTGGAGTAAATTGGAGTATTTGGAGTAACTGTCTAAAAATAAGCAAAAACACCAATATTTAAAGATACACACATCCCAATTTTCATAGCAGCAACTATTTACAATTGCCAATATATGAAAGCATCTAAGAAGTGTCCATCAACAGATAAATGGATAAAGAAGATGTGGTACATATATACAATGGAATACTACTCAGCCGCAATAAAGAATGACATTTTGCCATTTGCAGCAACATGGTTGGACTCAGAGGGTTTTAATATAAATGAAATAAGTCATGTATAGTTTGAAATTAGAGTTTTACCCTGATACATGGCCAGGAAGGGGATTTAAGGATCAGATAGTAACTATGTTCAGTTTTTTTAAGGAATCTCCATCTTATTCTCCAAAGTGACTGTACCAATTTACATTCCCATCATTAATATATGAAGGTTCCTTTTCCTCCACATCCTCTCCAGCATTTATTATTTGTAGATTTTTAATGATGGCTGTTCTGACTGGTGTGAGGTGATCTCTCATTGTAGATTTGATTTGATTTCTCTAATAATTAGCAAACTTGAGCATCTTATATGCTTATTGCTGTCTGTATGTCTTCTTTGGTGAGATGTCATTTTAGAACTTTTGACCAGTTCTAAATTGGGTTGTTTTCTAATTCTTGAGTTTTAAGAGATATTTATATGTTTTTAATACCAGCACTTTATCAGCTATATGTTTGCAAAATTTTCTCCAAATCTGTGTATTATCTTTTTGTTCTCCTAACAATAATTTTTTTCCAATAAAAAAGTTTAAAGAACAATAATACAATTTTAAGCTGTATTTATTACTTGTAGAGATTCTCCATAACAATAAAACATTATATAACTATAATTATTTATATGACTAAGGAAATATAATATATAATATTAAATAATTCTCAACTATTTCTGGGAAAATTGTCTCCATTTATTTTAAATAATTTCTGAAAAAATGTATGCCTATGTAGTGTTGGGTATTGGTATTATTGATTAATGGAAGTAAAATAAATAAATTTCTTCTATGGATTTTTCAAATATAATGTTGCCATAATTGACAAATTGTTTATAACTATGAGACCTTCCTTGTTTCTAAGTTTATACCACAAACAGAAGCTTGCAACATTTTTAGTGTTATGGAGTCACTAAAACAGTCATCTGTTTAGTGTCACAGATTTGTTGATAAATAACCCATTTATTATTAAAATAAGAAATTCAATAACATAAAAAGAGTTAATTCAATGTAATTTATATTAACTGGTCCAATTATAGGTTGATTTTGATCAAGTACTAAGAATATAGCTATATTAGGCAGGATTCCCAGTTGCAAACAATCTACCTCTGGCAGATTTAAGCAAAACAAACAAATAAAGTTTTTGTAACACATTCATAGCACAATGTGACAAAAATGGATAATAATGACACAGGTTTTGTACTTTCTAATCTGTTGAAAAGAGTTGTTGCTAAGAAATTGCTGCAAATTATGAATTATATCACCCTTCACCTGTGAATCCATGTGGGTCTGGTGTCTGGGTCTCATCTAAGAAGGTGAGGATAAGTGATGTGTTTTGCTTCATAGAATGACTTTAAAATAGAGTAACTTCATTCCTGTTTGTTCACGCTTTAACCGCAGATGCTGACAGTCTTAGGGAATGACAGAGCATCAAGATGGAAACAATCCAAGCCATCTACTAACTAAAAATCCTCGAAGTTCAGTGACTTGATGAGAAATAAACTTCTATATTTTAAACCATTGAAGTTTTGAGTGGTTTATTCAAGCAGCTATAGTTACATCAACTGATACATGAATAAATTTGCTGAAATTCTAGATTACTAGGCTTAGAAAACTGGCAACAATAATGGAAAAGTGAAAGCCACAGCCAAATTTCACCACTGAATCAGTTGGGTGAAGATTCCTGTTTCTACAGCTGAACACTGGAAATTGTAACTTTGATTTCAACTAGCACTAGGTAGTGGGTATAGCTACTGGCTCTGTGGCCCCTGGCACACCAGGATGCTTGAAGTTGCTACAGTCTCTGAAGCTATTATTAGAATTTGTTTTCTATCACCTTTGACTGATTGTATAAATAACTTTTGACTCAAAGTCCCAGGTGAAATTGGATGAGCTTATCTAACATGTAGGTACAGTGTTCAGTATTGAAAATGCTGGAAAAGTGAGTGTCTGACCTTTTGGAGTGTCTACAGTGGGGGGCAATCACTAAGTTTCTATGCTGGAGAGTCATCTGATTTTTAAGTTATTCAGATATGCACTAAACTAGCATTTAAGACATTAATTTTGAGAAGTATACTAGTTACTCATTGTATTTGTGTTAATTACTCAGTCATGTCCAACTCAGTCCATGTGACATCATGGACTGTAGCCAATCAGGCTCCTCTGTCCATGGAATTCTCCAGGCAAGAATACTGGAGTGGGTTGTCATTTCCTTCTCTGGAAAACTTCCCAACCAAGGGTTCAAAACCAGTTCTTCTGCCTTGCAGATGGATTATTTACCATCTGAGTCACCTGGAAAGTCCCAGTTACCCATTACTGCACAACAAATTAATCTCCAAAAATCAATCCCCTAAATGAAGGACTAAAACAGTAAATATTAGTATCTTACAGTTTCTGTGAGTCAGGAATTCATGAATAACTTGGTTGACTGGACACGGCCTCTCATGAGAGACCTGATAGAGGCTGCAGGTATCTGCTTACTAGACAGGAGATAGAGGATCTTCTCATAAGATGGGTCCTTCATAGAGCTTTTGCCATAAGGCATAAGTGGATCCTTTCATAGTATACCAAGTGACCTCATGACACATCAGCAGGCTTCCCCCTAGCCATATAATCTAAGACAGAACAAGAGGTAAATGCCATCATTTCTATTATGCCTTAAACTTCTAAATTGTACACCATCACTTCTGTCATATTTTATAGGTCACACAAGCCAATTATTACACATATCAGGGAGAACTAAACAATGATGTGAATATCCAGAGTCAGGGATCATGGGGGTCACTTTGAACAGTGACCATTACAGGAAAAATAGACTTCATTATGCCATTACATATTTCAGTTTTCACTACAGAATTTTAATTGTAGAATCAGTAAGTTTAAAAGAAGAGGTAATTTTATTGATTCAGGTTCTACCAAATATTTCTCTGAGTTTAACTCTTTAATTGATGTATCTACTGATTTCTGGGATTCCAGTCAATGTGGGGCTGGGCAGTCTGTGTGGAGATTAGCTTCTTTCAGCTCTTAAAAAAGACTGCCAAGAAAAAGGGAGCAGCTGAGTCTCTTCCTCACCACTCTGCTCCTACGTTGTGCCTGGCCACTTCTTGTCCCATATGCTGTCTCGCCTGTCTCATGGTGACCAGAGTAAGGTAGTTGTAATGCTGATGTTGGCAAGACAACTGAATTCAGGATAATCATCTCAAAGAATCCCAAGCACAGACACAGCCTCTGATTCCACCCATCAGGTTTCTGTGAGAGATAGGTTACTTGTTACAGAGGTTGAAACTAATTTACCTTGTAGATATAAAGTGCATTTTCTTCACCCAAGTAAGCTTCATTGCTTTCAGCTAACTAAACCCCAGGATTGTTGTTGTTGTTTTGTGTTTTTTGATAAATGAGGGGGTTACTACCAGGGTAGAAAATTGCTTGAAATTGAAGTTCCTGATGTGTATAATGTGGTGCCTCCCACAGTGAGATGCTTCATCAGGTTATAGCAAGTTATAGCACCCCAACATCACAGAGACAGGTGAAATACGTCTAGGTTTATTGAGAGAGCATTTGATTGACAGCACTGGCTGGGCTCCCAGGAGGACATTGAGGAATGTTGTTTGGAGATTCAACTCATTGTTAACTGATCTTTTGAATTTTGATTATCCACCAAATATTGAAGCTGTAGAACCTCATTTGCAGGACAAGGATGGCTTCCAGAGCAAAGTTGAAGACAGCATGAAGTGTTGTGCCAGAGGATAGGAGAAGACTAAAGCATTCTGTATTGTGTGTTATAAGTTTGTCTCCAACTGAAACAAAAAGGAACCCTCTTCCCCAGTCCTCAGGCTCCCCTCAGTCCCACTGGGTCCTCCAGAGTCCTGTGAGTATGTTGTTTTGAGGAAGAACCTCTTCACACAGCCCGTGGTAGATAGAGAGTTCCACATAAACACAGCAAGATAATATGTTTGGGGTTATCAAGAGTTATCCACTTACCTTAACATGTTTACCTTTTTTGAAACTGTGCTGTATAGGTTGTTGAGATTCTTGAGATGTTGTCATGAACTCAGAAGTGAGGCTAAAGCATACTTCTTTCTCTTTTCCCAGAGTCAGTCCCAAAATCAGTCTCATGCACAGGTGATGCTACTGATGTGCTCAGTGTAGTTTGCAGATGGGTGATTAGAAACTCGTTACAAACTGTGACTAGATGCAAAAATCTTAGCTCCTTTCTGAAATGCCTAGATGTCATGAAACTGCCCAGTGACCATAAAACTCTTTCTGAAATGCATATTTTCTTTAATATAAGTATATTTTGGAATGGATTTGGAATTTATATGATTTAATAATTTAATTTTTTTCTATTCTCATTTAATTTGTATTTTCATTGTGTAGAGCAGACAGAAAGATGCTGAGTCAAATAAATATTGAAGAGAAATACAAAGAAAATATCAAAGAAAAAAATGACTGGCAAAAGCACTGCTGATAATTTCAATACCTTCATATTTCCAAGGCAAGATCAGGCAAATGGGCTGGTGAGAACTGGTAAGAATGAAAGGATAATATGAGAAGTTGATGTTGTTTGGTTGTTGGCATGAGAATTGCTAAGACTTAGATGCCAATGTCTGAGGGAAGAAAAATACAGAAATATGCTGAGTATCCAAGACAAATGATGTGCATTCAGGTCCAGGTAACTTCTTGGACTTTCCTGATGGAAAGCATGTGTATTCAGAAAATATCACCAGAGGAAAGAGTGTGTAGTTGGAGCAGAGTGAACAAGGAAAAGTGCAAAATGATATAAGCCATAAAGTGGAACGGGGGACCAAAGCATGTAGGTTTTTATAGGCAATTATAAAGACACTGGATTTTACTTGGATATAAGAGGATTTTTAAGGGTTTTAAGTAAATGAAAAACATTTTAAAAAACTTTAAGGAATAAAGAGTGAATGTAGAGAAATAGAATAAGAAGGCAATACAATAAAAGAGGCAAGAAATGATTGGTTGGTTGAACTATAATAGTAATCTAAAAGTTGGTGAGGAAAGATCAATACTGGATATAATCTGATGGTAGACAACATTCTTCTGAATTGGATGTGAAGTATGTGAGAAACAGACAAGCCACAGATGATATCAGGCTCTTATCTTGAGCTCCTAAAGTAAGGGAAATTTTTTTAAAGAAAGACTGTTCTTTATTAGTGATGGGAGAATCAAGAGATTGGTTTTGAACCTGTTACATTATTTAAGCAAGCTAAATATCAAGCTAAACATTCCTTTATTTGGGCTTCCTAGGTGGGGCTAGTGGTAAAGAATCCATCTGCCAATGTGGGAGACATGAGATGTGGGTTGCATCCCTAGGTTGGGAATATATCCTGGAGGAGAGCATGGCAACCCACTCTGGTATTCTTGCCTGGAAAATTCCATGAACAGAGGAACCTGGCAGGCTATAGTACATGGGGTCACAAAGAGTTGAACACGACTCAAGCAACTCAGCACGCATGCAAACATCCAGGGGAATTTTGAATAGGCAATTTGATGTACCAAACCTGTACATTCTGAGATGTAGAGGAATCAAATATGTGGTTGGGAAAGAGACAGAGTGGTGTCTCAGAAGCCAAATGTAAAAAGTGAATCAATAAAATGGAACTATCAAATTGCCTTAAGGTTTGAGTATGGTGAGAACTGGGTTTAGTTTAGTCACATTTAGTTTAGTTTATTGTCACTAACTACCCAACAATCTTGTGATTCAGTTCAGTTCAGTTCAGTCGCTCAGTCATGTGAGCTACATTTTTAATGGCTGCAGCCATTAAAAGACGCTTACTCCTTGGAAGGAAAGTTATGACCAACCTAGATAGCATATTCAAAAGCAGGGACATTACTTTGCCAACAAACGTCCGTCTAGTCAAGGCTATGGTTTTTCCAGTGATCATGTATGGATGTGAGAGCTGGACTGTGAAGAAAGCCGATCGCTGAAGAATTGATGCTTTTGAACTGTGGTGTTGGAGAAGACTCTTGAGAGTCCCTTGGACTGCAAGGAGATCCAACCAGTCCATTCTGAAGGAGATCAGCCCTGGGATTTCTTTGGAAGGAATGATGCTAAAGCTGAAACTCCAGTACTTTGGCCACCTCATGCAAAGAGTTGATTCATTGGAAAAGACTGTGATGCTGGGAGGGATTGGGGGCAGGAGGAGAAGGGGACGACAGAGGATGAGATGGCTGGATGGCATCACCAACTTGATGGACTTGAGTCTGAGTGAACTCCGGGAGTTGGTGATGGACAGGGAGGCCTGGAGTGCTGTGGTTCATGGGGTCACAAACAGTGGGACACGACTGATTGACTAAACTGAACTGAACCCAACAAACTTGCTTTTAGATGAAGAGAGACTGCATTCCTACTGGAATAAGATTAAAGAGAATTCAGTTCAGCTCAGTCTCTCAATAGTGTCCTACTCTTTGCCACCCCAAGGACTGCAGCACGCCAGACCATCCTGTCCATCACCAACTCCTGAAGTTTACTCAAACTCATGTCTATTGAGTCAGTGATGCCATTCAAAAATCTCATCCTCTGTCGTCCCCTTCTTCTCCCACCTTCAATCCTTCCCAGCATCAGGGTCTTTTCAAATGAGTCAGTTCTTAACATAAGGAGTTTCAGCTTCAGCATCAGTCTTTCCAATGAATATTCAAGACGGATTTCCTTTAGGATGGACTGATTGGATATCCCTGCAGTCCAAGGGACTTTCAAGAGTCTTCTTCAACACCACAGTTCAAAAGCATAAATTTTTCAGCACTCAGCTTTCTTTATAGTCCAACTCTCACATCGATACATGTCTACTGGAAAACACATAGCTTTGGCTAGACAGATCTTGGTGGCCAAAGTAATGTCTCTGCTTTTTAATATGCTGTCTAGGTTGGTCATACCTTTTCTTCCAAGGAGTAAGCATCTTTTAATTTCAAGGCTGCAGTCACCATTTACAGTGATTTTGGAGCCCCCAAAATAAAGTCAGCCACTGCTTCCATTGCTTTGCTATCTATTTCCCATGAAGTGATGGGACCAGATGCCATGATCTTCATTTTCTGAATGTTGAGCTTTAAGCCAACTTTTTCACTCTCCTCTCTCACTTTCATCAAGAGGCTTTTTAGTTCTTCTTCACTTTCAACCATAAGGGTCATGCCATCTGTGTATCTGAGGTTATTGATATTTCTCCTGACAATTTTGATTCCAGCTTGTGCTTCATCCATCTCAGCATTTCTCATGATGTACTCTTCTGCTGCTGCTGCTGCTGATGCTAAGTCACTTCAGTCATGTCTGACTCTGTGTGACCCCATAGACAGCAGCCCACTAAGCTCCTATGTCCCTGGGATTCTCCAGGCAAGAACACTGGAGTGGGTTGCCATTTCCTTCTCCAATGCATGAAAGTGAAAATTGAAAGTAAAGTCACTCAGTCGTGCCCTTAGCGACCCCATGGACTGCAGCCTACCAGGCTCCTCCATCCATGGGATTTTCCAGGCAAGAGTACAGGAGTGGGTTGCCATTGCCTTCTCCAATGTACTCTGCATATAAGTTAAATAAGCAAGGTGACAATATACAGCTTTGACCTACTCCTTTCCCAATTTGGAATCATATTGTTCCACATTCAGTTATAACTGTTGCTCCTTGAACTGCATGCAGATTTCTCAAGAGCCAGGTCAGGTGGCCTGGTATTCCCATCTCTTGAAGAATTTTCCACAGTTTGTTGTGATCCACACAGTCAAAGGCTTTGGCATAGTCAATAAAACAGAAATAGATGTTTTTCTGGAACTTTCTTGCTTTTTTGATGATCCAAACAGATGTTGACAATTTGATCTCTGGTTCTTCTACCTATTCTAAATCCAGCTTGAACATCTTGAAGTTCCCAGTTCACATACTGTTGCAGCCTGACTTGGAGAATATTGAGCATTACTTTGTTAGCGTGTGAGATGAGTGCAGTTGTGCAATAGTTTGAGCATTCTTTAGCATTACCTTTCTCTGGGATTGGAATGAAAACTGAAATTTCCAGTCTTGTGGCCACTGCTGAGTTTTCCAATTTGCTGACATATTGAGAGAAGCACTTTCACAGCATCATCCTTTAGGAGTTTTTTTTTTTTTTTTTTTTTTGGAGGGGGGTGCAGATAAATTTTATTATTTTTTTTCTTTTTATTTTAATTGGAGGCTAATTACTTCACAATATTGTAGTGGTTTGTGCCATACATTGACATGAATCAGGCTTGGGTGTACATGTGTTCCCCATCCTGAAACCCCTCCCACCTCCCTCCCCAACCCATCCCTCAGGGTCATTCCAGTGCACCAGCCCTGAGAACCCTGTCTCATGCATTATATCTGGAGTGGTGATCTGTTTCACATATGATAATATACATGTTTCAATGCTATTCTCTCAAATCATCCCACTCTCACCTTCTCCCACAAGGTCCAAAAGACTGTTGTATACATCTGTGTCTCTTTTGCTGTCTCACATATAAGGTCATCATTACCATCTTTCTAAATTCCATATATATGCATTAGTATACTGTATTTGTGTTTTTTTTTTTTTTCTGACTTACTTCACTCTGTATAATACAATCCAGTTTCATCCAACTAATTAGAACTGACTCAAATGCATTCTTTTTAACTTCTGAATAATATTCCAGTGGACCAAGATAATCAAGATGGCATGATCACTGAGCTAGAGCCAGACATCCTGAAATGTGAAGTCAAGTGGGCCTTAGAAAGCATCACTACGAACAAAGCTAGTGGAGGTGATGGAATTCCAGTTGAGCTATTCCAAATCCTGAATGTTGATGCTGTGAAAGTGCTGCACTCAACATGAAAGCAAATTGGGAAAACTCAGCATTGACCACAGGACTGGAAAAGGTCAGTTTTCATTCCAATACCAAAGAAAGGCAATGCCAAAGAAAGCTCAAATTACTGCAAAATTGCACTCATCTCACACATAGTAAAGTAATGCTCAAAATTCTCCAAGCCAGGCTTCAGCAATATGTGAACTGTGAACTTCCACATGTTCAAGTTGGTTTTAAAAAAGGCAGAGGAACCAGAGATCACATTGCCAACATCCGCTGGATCATCAAAAAAGCAAGAGTTCCAGAAAAACATCTATTTCTGCTATATGGACTATGCCAATGCCTTTGACTGTATGGACCACAATAAACTGTGGAAAATTCTGAAAGAGATGGCAATACCAGACCACCTGATCTGCATCTTGAGAAACCTATATGCAGGTCAGGAAGCAACAGTTAGAACTTGACATGGGACAGCAGACTGGTTCCAAATAGGAAAAGAAATATGTCAAGGTTGTATATTGTCACCCTGCTTATTTAACTCATAGGCAGAGTACATCATGAGAAAAGCTGGGCTGGAAGAAACACAAGCTGAAATCAAGATTGCCGGGAGAAATATCAATAACCTCAGATATGCAGATGATACCACCCTTATTGCAGAAAGTAAAGAGGAACTAAAAAGCCTCTGGATGAAAGTGAAAGAGGAGAGTGAAAAAGTTGGTTTAAAGCTCAACATGCAGAAAACGAAGATCATAGCATCTGGTCCTATCACTTCATGGGAAATACATGGGGAAATAGTGGAAACAGTTGCTGACTTTATTTTTGGGGGGTCCAAAATCACTGCAGATGGTGACTGCAGCCATGAAATTAAAAGACACTTACTCTTTGGAAGAAAAGTTATGATCAACCTAGATAGCATATTGAAAAGCAAAGACATTACTTTGCCAACAAAGGTCCATCTTATCAAGGCTTTGGTTTTTCCAGTGGTCATGTATGGATGTGAGAGTTGAACTGTGAAGAAAGCTGAGTGCAGAAGAATTGATGCCTTTGAACTGTGGTGTTGGAGAAGACTCTTGAGAGTCCCTTGGACTGCAAGGAGATCCAACCAGTCCATTCTGAAGGAGATCAGCCCTGGGTGTTTTTTGGAAGGACTGATGCTGAAGCTGAAACTGCAGTACTTTGGCCACCTCATGTGAACAGTTGACTCATTGGAAAAGACTCTGATGTTGGGATGGATTGGGGGCAGGAAGAAAAGGGGACGACAGAGGATGAGATGGCTGGATGGCATCACCGACTAGATGGACGTGAGTTTGAGTGGACTCCAGGTGTTGGTGATGGACAGGGAGGCCTGGCGTGCTGTGATTCATGGGGTTGCAAAGAGTCAGACACGACTGAGTGACTGAACCGAACTGAACATTCCACTGTGTATATGTACCACAGCTTTCTTATCAATTCATCTGCTGATGGACTTCTAGGTTGCTTCCATGTCCTGGCTATTATAAAAAGTGCTTCGATGAACATTGGGGCTCACTTTGTGTGTCTCTTTCAATTCTGGTTTTCTCAGTGTCTATGCCCAGCAGTGGGATTCCTGGGTCACATGGCAGTTCTATTTCCAGTTTTTTAAGGAATCTCCACACTGTTCTCCATAGCAGCTATACTAGTTTGCATTCCCACCAACAGTGTAACAGGGATCCCTTTTCTCCAAACCCTCTCCAGCATTTATTGTTTATAGACTGTTGGATAATAGCCATACTGACCAGCATGAGACGGTACCTCATTGTGATTTTGATTTGCATTTCTCTGATTATGAGTGATGTTTAGCATCTTCTCATGTGTTTGTTAGCCATCTGTATGTCTTCTTTAGAGAAATGTCTGTTTAGTTCTTGGGCCCATTTTTTGACTGAGTCATTTATTTTTGTGGAATTGAGCTTCAGGTGTTGCTTATATGTATTTGAGATTAATTGTCAGTTGTTTGGTTGCTATTATTTTCTTCCATTCTGAAGGCTGTCCTTTCACCTTGCTTATAGTTCCTTCATTGTGCAAAAGCTTTTAAGTTTAATTAGGTCCCATTTAAAGACGCTTACTCCTTGGAAGGAAAGTTATGACCAACCTAGATAGCATATTCAAAAGCAGAGACATTACTTTGCCAACAAAGGTTCGCCTAGTCAAGGCTATGGTCTTTCCTGTGGTCATGTATGGATGCGAGAGCTGGACTGTGAAGAAGGCTGAGCGCTGAAGAATTGATGCTTTTGAACTGTGGTGTTGGAGAAGACTCTTGAGAGTCCCTTGGACTGCAAGGAGATCCAACCAGTCCATTCTGAAGGAGATCAGCCCTGGGATTTCTTTGGAAGGAATGATGCTAAAGCTGAAACTCCAGTATTTTGGCCACCTCCTGCGAAGAGTTGACTCATTGGAGAAGACTCTGATGCTGGGAGGGATTGAGGGCAGGAGGAGAAGGGGGACGACAGAGGATGAGATGGCTGGATGGCATCACTGACTCGATGGATGTGAGTCTGAGTGACCTCTGGGAGTTGGTGATGGACAGGGAGGCCTGGCGTGCTGCAGTTCATGGGGTCGCAAAGAGTCGGACATGACTGAGCGACTGATCTGATCTGATCTGAGGTCCCATTTGTTTATTTTTGCTTTTATTTCCATTAGTCTAGGAGGGGGGCCATAGAGGATCCTGCTGTGCTTTATGTCAGAGAGTGTTTTACCTATGTTTTCCTCCAGGATTTTTATTGTTTCTGGTCTTATGTTTAGATTTTTAATCGATTTTGAGTTTATTTTTGTGTATGGTGTTAGAAAGTGTTCTAGTTTCATTCTTTTACAAATAGTTGACCAGTTTTCCCAGCACCATTTGTTAAAGAGATTGTCTTTTCTCCATTGTATATTCTTGCCTCCTTTGTCAAAGATAAAGTGTCCATAGGTGCATGGATTTATCATTGGGCTTTCTATTTTGTTCCATTGATCTATATTTCTGTCTTTGTGCCAGTACCATACTGTCTTGATGACTGTAGCTTTGTAGTATAGCCTGAAGTCAGGCAGGTTGATTCCTCCAGTTCCATTCTTCTCTCAAGATTGCTTTGGCTATCCAAGGTTTTTTGTATTTCCATACAAATTGTGAAATTGTTTGTTCTAGTTCTCTGAAAAATCCTGTTGGTAGCTTGATAGGGATTGCATTGAATCTATCAATTACTTTAGGTAGTATACTCATTTTCACTATATTGATTCTTTCAATTCATGAACATGGTATATTTCTTGGTCTATTTGTGTCATCTTTGACTTCTTTAATCAGTGTTTTATAGTTTTATATATATAGGTATTTTGTTTCTTCAGACAGATTTATTCCAGTATTTTTTTCTTTTTGTTGCAGTAGTGAATGGAATTGTTTCTTAATTTCTCTTTCTGTTTTCCCATTGTTAGTATATAGGAATGAAAAGGATTTCTATGTGTTAATTTTATATCCTGCAACTTTACTATATTCACTGAATACTATATTCATTGAATAGTAAATTTCTGGTGAAGTCTTTAGGATTTTCTATGTAGAGGATCATGTCATCTGCAAACAGTGAGTTTTACTTCTTCTTTTCCAATCTGGATTCTTTTTATTTCTTTTTCTTCACTGATTGCTGTGGCTAAAACTTCCAAAACTGTTGAATAGTAGTGGTGAGAGTGGGCACCCTTGTATTGTTCCTGACTTTAGGGGAAATGCTTTCAATTTTTCACCATTAAGAATAATGTTTGCTGTGGGTTTGTCATATATAGCTTTTATTATGTTGAGGATGGTGTGATCACTGACCTAGAGCCAGACATCCTGGAATGTGAAGTCAAGTAGGCCTTAGAAAGCATCACTACAAACAAAGATAGTGGAAGTGATGGAATTCCAGAGGAGCTATTCCAAATCCTGAAAGGTGATTCTGTGAAAGTGCTGCACTCAATATGCCAGCAGATTGGGAAAACACAGCAGTGGCCACAGGACTGGAAAAGGTCAGTTTTCATTCCAATCCCAAAGAAAAGCAATGCCAAAGAGTGCTCAAACTACCGAACAATTGCACTCATTTCACACGTTAGTAAAGTAATGCTCAAAATTCTCCAAGCCAGGCTACAGCAATATGTGAACCGTGAACTTCCTGATGTTCAAGCTGGTTTTAGAAAAGGCAGAGGAACCAGAGATCAAATTGCTAACATTTGCTGGATCATGGAAAAAGCAAGAGAGTTCCAGAAAAACATCTATTTCTGCTTTCTTAACTATGCCAAAACCTTTGACTGTGTAGATCACAATAAACTGTGGAAAATTCTGAAAGAGATGGGAATACCAGACCACCTGATCTGCCTCTTGAGAAATCTGTATGCAGGTCAGGAAGCAATAGATAGAACTGGACATGGAACAACAGACTGGTTCCAAATAGGAAAAGGAGTACGTCGAGGCTGTATATTGTCACCCTGCTTATTTAACTTATATGCAAAGTACATCATGAGAAACGCTGGACTGGAAGAAACACAAGTTGGAATCAAGATTGCTGGGAGAAATATCAATAACCTCAGATATGCAGATGACACCACCCTTATGGCAGAAAGTGAAGAGGAACTCAAAAGCCTCTTGATGAAAGTGAAAGTGGAGAGTGAAATAGTTGGCTTAAAGCTCAACATTCAGAAAACCAAGATCATGGCATCTGGTCCCACCACTTCATGGGAAA
The DNA here is from genome assembly GCA_935064755.1 of Tragelaphus eurycerus. Lineage (NCBI taxonomy): Eukaryota > Metazoa > Chordata > Mammalia > Artiodactyla > Bovidae > Tragelaphus > Tragelaphus eurycerus. The sequence goes on from CAKXYN010000246.1 coordinate 576,149, forward strand.
TAGATGGGGAAATAGTGGAAGCAGTGTCAGACTTTATTTTTCTGGGCCCCAAAATCACTGCAGATGGTGACTGCAGCCAAGAAATTAAAAGACGCTTACTCCTTGGAAGGAAAGTTATGACCAACCTAGATAGCATATTCAAAAGCAGAGACATTACTTTGCCAACAAACGTCCATCTAGTCAAGGCTATGGTTTTTCCTTTGGTCATGTATGGATGTGAGAGCTGGACTCTTAAGAAGGCTGAGTGCTGAAGAATTGATGCTTTTGAACTGTGGTGTTGGAGAAGACTCTTGAGAGTCCCTTGGACTGCAAGGAGATCCAACCAGTCCATTCTGAAGGAGATCAGCCCTGGGATTTCTTTGGAAGGAATGATGCTAAAGCTGAAACTGCAGGACTTTGGCCACCTCATGCAAAGAGTTGACTCATTGGAGAAGACGCTGATGCTGGGAGGGATTGGGGTCAGGAGGAGAAGGGGACGACAGAGGATGAGATGGCTGGATGACATCACTGACTCGATGGACGTGAGTCTCAGTGAACTCCGGGAGTTGGTGATGGACAGGGAGGCCTGGCGTGCTGCAATTCATGGGGTCGCAAAGAGTCGGACACGACTGAGCGACTGATCTGATCTGATGTTTCTTCTATTCCTGCTTTCTGGATGGTTTTTATCATAAATGGATGTTGAATTTTGTCAAAAGCTTCTCTGCATCTATTGAGATAATCATATAGTTTTTATCTTTCTATTTGTTAATATGATGTATTACATTGATTGACTTGCAGATATTAAGGAATCCTTGCATCCCTAGGATAAAGCCCACTTGGTCATGATGTATGATCTTTTTAATATGTTTCGGATTCTGCTTAGATTTTGTTAAGGATTTTTGCATCTATGTTCTTCAGTGATATTGACCTGTACTTTTCCTTTTGGGCATCATTTTTGTCTGGTTTTGGTTTTAGGGTGATGGTGGCCTCATAAAATCGGTTTGGAAGTTTACCTTCCTCTGCAATTTTCTGGAAGAGCCTCAGTACTATCGGTGTCAGCTCTTCTCTAAATTTTTGTTAGATTTCAGCTGTGTAGCCATCTGGTCCTGGGTTTTTGTTTGCTGGAAGTTTTCTGATTACAGTTTCGATTTCCATGATGTGATGGGTCTATTAAAATTTTCTATTTATTCCTGGTTCCATGATCTTCGTTTTCTGAATGTTGAGCTTTAAGCCAACCTTTTCACTCTCCACTTTCACTTTCATCAAGAGGCTTTTTAGCCTCTCTTCACTTTCTGCCATAAGAGTCGTGTTATCTGCATATCTGAGGTTATTGATATTTCTCCCAGCAATCTTGATTCCACCTTGTGTTTCTTCCAGTCCAGCATTTCTCATGATGTACTCTGCATATAAGTTAAATAAACATGGTGACAATATGCAGCCTTGACGTACTCCTTTTCCTATTTGGAACCAGTCTGTTGATCCATGACCAGTTCTAACTGTTGCTTCCTGACCTGCATACAGATTTCTCAAGAGGCAGATCAGGTGGTCTGGTATTTCCATGTCTTTCAGAATTTTCCATAGTTTATTGTGATCTACACAGTCAAAGTTCCATCATTACATGGGAAATAGATGGGGAAACAGTGGAAACAGTGTCAGACTTTGTTTTTCTGGGCTCCAAAGTCACTGCAGATGGTGACTGCAGCCATGAAATTAAAAGACGCTTACTCCTTGGAAGGAAAGTTATGACCAACCTAGATAGCATATTCAAAAGCAGAGACATTACTTTACCAACAAAAGTTCGCCTAGTCAAGGCTATGGTCTTTCCTGTGGTCATGTATGGATGCGAGAGCTGGACTGTGAAGAAGGCTGAGCACCGAAGAATTGATGCTTTTGAACTGTGGTGTTGGAGAAGACTCTTGAGAGTCCCTTGGACTGCAAGAAGTTCCAACCAGTCCATTCTGAAGGAGATCAATCCTGGAATTTCTTTAGAAGGAATGATGCTAAAGCTGAAACTCCAGTACTTTGGCCACCTCATGCGAAGAGTTGACTCATTGGAGAAGACTCTGATGCTGGGAGGGATTGAGGGCAGGAGGAGAAGGGGACGACAGAGGATGAGATGGCTGGATGGCATCACTGACTCGATGGGTATGAGTCTGGGTGACCTCCGGGAGCTGGTGATGGAAAGGGAGGCCTGGCGTGCTGCGGTTCATGGGGTCGCAAAAAGTCAGACACGACTGAGCGACTGATGTGATCAGATGTGATCTGATCTGATCTGTTTTGGAAAGTTATACTTCTAGGAATTGGTTTATTTCTTCTAAGTTGTCCATTTTATTGGCATATAGTTTCTGATAGTAGTCCCTTGTGATCCTTTGTATTTCTGTGTTGTCTGGGGTGATTTCTCCATTTTCATTTCTAATTTTGTTGATCTGATTCTTCTCCCTTTGTTTCTTGATGAGTCTGGGTAATGGTTGTTTTATTTTTTTAGCTTCTCACAGAACCAGCTTTTAGCTTTGTTGATTTTTACTATGGTCTCTTTTGTTTGTTTTTCATTTATTTCTGCCCTATTTTTATGATTTCTTTCCTTCTACTAACCCTGGGTTTCTTCATTTCTTCCTTTTCTAGTTGCTTTAGGTGTAGCTGCTAAGTTGCGGCAGTCGTATCTGACTCTGTGCGACCCCATAGATGGCAGCCCACCAGGCTCCCCTGTCCCTGGGATTCTCCAGGGAAGAACACCAGAGTGGGTTGCCATTTCCTTCTCTAGGTGTAGAATTAGGTTATTTATTTGACTTTTTTCTTTTTTCTTGAGGTAAGCGTGTATTTCTATGAACCTTCCCCTTAGCACTACTTTTACACTGTCCCATAGGTTTTGGGTCGTTGTGTTTTCATTTTCATTCCTTTCTATGTATATTTTCCGGGGAAGGCAATGGCACCCCACCCCAGTACTTTTGCCTGGAAAATCCCATGGATGGAGGAGCCTGGTAGGCTCCAGTCCATGGGGTCGCTAAGAGTCGGACACGACTGAGCGACTTCACTTTCACTTTTCACTTTCATTCATTGGAGAAGGAAATGGCAACCCACTCCATTATTCTTGCCTGGAGAATCCCAGGGACGGGGGAGCCTGGTGAGCTTCTGTCTATGGGGTTGCACAGAGTTGGACATGACTGAAGCGACTTAGCAGCAGCAGCACGTATATTTTCATTTCTTTTTTGATATCTTCTGTGTTTTGTTGGTTATCCAAAAGTGTGTGTTGTTTGGCCTCCATATGTTGGAATTTTTAACAGTTTTTTTTTCCTATAATTGACATTTAATCTTACTGCATTGTGATCAGAAAAGATGCTTGCAATGATTTCGGTTTTTTTGAATTTACCAAGGCTAAATTTATGGCCCAGTATGTGGTCTATCCTGTAGAAGATTCCATGTGCACTTGAGAAAAAAGTGAAATTCGTTGTTTTGGGATGAAATGTCCTATAGATATCAATTAGGTCTAACTGATCCATTGTATAATTTAAATTTTGTGTTCCCTTGCTAATTTTCTGTTTAGTTAATCTATTTATAGGTATGAGTGGGGTATTAAATTAGTCTTCCACTATTATTGTGTTACTGTTAATTTCCCCTTTCATTTTTGTTACCCTTTGCCTTACATATTGCAGTGCTTCTATGTTGGCTGCATATATATTTATAATTGTTATATCTTCTTCTTTGATTGATCCTTTGATCATTATGTAGTGTCCTTCTTTGTCTCTTTTCACTGCCTTTATTTCAAAGTCTATTTTGTGTGTTATGAGTATTGATACTCTTGCTTTCTTTTGATCTCCATTTGCGTGAAATATCTTTTTTCAGCATTTCACTTTCAGTCTGAATGTGTCCCTTGTTTTGAGGTGGTTCTCTTGTAGACAGCATATATAAGAGTCTTGTTTTTGTATCCATTCAGCCAGTCTTTTGGAGAAGGCAATGGCACCCCACTCCAGTACTCTTGTCTGGAAAGTCCCATGGATGGAGGAGCCTGGTGGGCCGCAGTCCATGTGGTCGCTAGGAGTAAGGCACAACTAAGCAACTTCACTTTCACTTTTCATTTTCATGCATTGAAGAGAGAAATGGCAACCCACTCCAGTGTTCTTGCCTGGAGAATCCCAAGGATGGGGAGCCTGGTAGGCTGCCGTCTATGGGGTCACAGAGTTGGACATGACTGAAGTGACTTAGCAACAGCAGCAGCAGACAGTCTTTGTCTTTTGGTTGGTGCATTCACCCCATTTTACATTTAAGTAATTATTGATAAGTATGATCCCATTGCCATTTACTTTGTTGTTTGGGGTTCAAGTTTATTGTGTTATTCATTATTGATTGACTCTTTTTTATTTCTTCTTGGTCCTTGTTAAACTTTTCTTGAATCTTCTCAATTCTTGTCTCCAGGCTATTTATCTGTAACTCCATTTTGTTTTCAAGATTTTGAATCATTTTTACTACCATTATTCTGAATTATTTTTCAGGTAGACTCCTTATCTCCTCCTCTTTTGTTTGGTTTGGTAGGCATTTATCATGTTCCTTTACCTGCTGAGTATTTCTCTGCCTTTTCATCTTATTTAGATGGCTGTATTTGGGGTGGCCTTTCTGCATTCTGACTATTTGTGATTCCTCTTTATTGTGGAGGTTCCTCCCTGTGGGTGGGGTTGGACAAGTGGCTTGTCAAGGTTTCCTGGTTAGGGAAGGTTTTGTTGGTGTTCTGGTGGGTGGAGCTGGATTTCTTCTCTCTGGAGTGCAATGAAGTGTCCAGTAATGTGTTTTGAGATGTCTGTGGGTTTGATGTGACTTTGGGTAGCCTGTGTATTAAAGCTCAGGGCTATGTTCCTGCATTGCTGGAGAATTTGCGTGGTATGTCTTGCTCTGTAAACTATAGGCTCTTGAGTGGACCTTGGTTTCAGTGTAGGTATGGAGGCTTTTGGATGAGCTCTTATTGATTAATGTTCCCTGAAGTCAGGCGTTCTCTGGTGTTCTGAGGTTTTGAACTTAAGCCTCCTGCCTCTGGTTTTCAATCTTATTCCTGCAGTAGCCTCAAGACTTCTCCATCCATACAGCACCAATGATAAAACACCTAGGTTAATAGAGAAAAGATTCTCCACAATGAGGGACACCCAGAAAGGTTCTCTGAGTTACATGGAGAAGAGAAGAGGGAGGAGGGAGATAGAGGTGACCAGGGGGAGAAGAAGAGGAATCAAAAGGGGAGAGAGCAATCTATCCAGTAATCAAATCCCTATGTGCTCTCCACAGCCTGGAACACCAAGAGAAGCTCACAGAGTAACATAGAAGAGAGAAGAGGGAGGACGGAGATAGAGGTGACCAGGAGGAGAAGAGGGAAGGTCAAAAGGAGAGAGACAGAACTAGCCAGTAATCATTTCCCTAGGTGTTCTCCATAGCCTAGAATACCCAAAGAGATTCACAGAGTTGGACAGAGAAGAGAAAGGGGAGGGAGGAGATAGAGGTGACCTAAGGGAGAAAAAGGAGAGTCAAAAGGGGGACAGGGCAATCAAGCCAATAATCACACTCCTAAGTAAAAATGGGTACTGAAGATTGGATTCTTAAAGGTATAAAATTGATAACAAATACCAAAAAACAAAGATTAAAAATCTAAAGTAGAGGTTGCTGCTGCTGCTAAGTTGCTTCAGTCGTGTCCGACTCTGTGCAACCCCTGAGATGGCAGCCCACCAGGCGCCCCTGTCCCTGGGATTCTCCAGGCAGGAATACTGGAGTGGCTGCCATTTCTTTCTCCAATGCATGAAAGTGAAAAGTGAAAGTGAAGTCACTCAGTCGTGTCCGACTCTGAGCGACCCCATAGACTGCAGCCTACCAGGCTCTTCTGTCCATGGGATTTTCCAGGCAAGAGTACTGGAGTGGAGTGCCATTGCCTTCTTAAGAGTAGAGGTTAGACTCTCAAAAATACAATATTAAAAAAAAAAAAAAAAAGAATCACAGTTATAAAAAATGTATATGAAGTTTGCTTTAAAATAGAATCTTTTTTTTTTTTGCAAGGTAATAGTAGGTTATACGGAGAAGGCAATGGCACCCCACTCCAGTACTCCTGCCTGGAAAATCCCATGGATGGAGAAGCCTGGTAGGCTGCAGTCCATGGGGTCACTGAGTCAGACACGACTCAGGGACTTCACTTTCACTTTTCACTTTCATCCACTGGAGAAGGAAATGGCAACCCACTCCAGTGTTCTTGCCTGGAGAATCCCAAGGACAGGGGAGCCTAATGGGCTGCCGTCTATGGGGTCACACAGAGTCGGACACGACTGAAGTGACTTAGCAGCAGCAGTAGCAGTAGTAGGTTATAAAAATGAAAATTAAAAGAGTAATAGAGGACTTAAAAGTAAAAAAAAAATTAAATTTAAAATATTATAACAGTAAAAATATATCTAAGAATTTCTCTGGAGCTGTTGTGGGCAGTGTGGGGTCAGTTCAGTTTCAGATGGTTCCTTGCTCCAGCTATACTTCTTAAGATCTATAGGCCCTTTCCAATGTAGTTGGTGCTAACTACAGGATTTTAATCTGCTGCACCTGTCGCTTCCAAAGCAGTTCCCTCTTTATTTTGTCTTCTTCTGTTTGTAAGTTTCTTCAGTGTCTAATTTCTGTCCTGACACAGGGGGCAAAGGTGGTCACTTATTTAGGCTCACTTGTTCAGTTGTGCTATGGGGAGGGAGAACACTGCAAACAAATATCACTGGTGTGTGTGGGGAGTGCTCGCAGTTTCCCGGCCACAATGGGTTTGCCCCTGCTCATGACATGTGTGTTTTCCCAGTCTACACTGCTCAGGCTCCAAGTTGCTCTCTAGGGGAATTGTCTAAAGTGGGCTCTGGTTTGTGTGCATGTCCCAGGTTTAAGCCACTCAGGTTCAGGTTCTCGGGTACTCCACAAAGGCACAAACTTGGTTGGGCCTGTGTTTTGTGCCCTCACAGGTCTGAGCAGCTCAGGCAACAAGATGCTTGGTGAGCACACACTCTGCACGTGCGGTTCGTTTTATTGCCTCCCGCATCCCAGCCGCTAGGTTTCCTGGGTGCGCAGCGGGAGCACCATCTCAGCTGTGCTTTGTGTCTCTTCTAGGGAGCTGATCTCTGGTTGCAACCCTCCTAGCAGATGTCAACCGTCCAGGATCCCAGGAAGACTTTTTTAGCAACTGGGGGCCTGCTCACAGTTTGGAGGAGGATGCCGTCTCTTGGGCCGAGATTGTCCCTTTCCAGCTCTGGATGCTGCCTGCCTCTCGTGGGGGATGGGCCAGTCCGCAGCTCTCCTCTGGTATTCACTCGGCCCTTTGTTCTGTGAGTGGACCTGCAGTGCCTTAGGTTAGTGTTTTTCACGGGAAATTTCTCTCTCTCTCTTTTTTCTCTCTTTCTGGCTATCCCACAGTTTGAATTGCTATCTCATATTAGCTTCCCCTCAGGGATTGGCGGGTCCATGCCTCCCTGTTCAGCCCCCACTTGCTGGTGGCAGATGCGAGCCTCTGGGGTACTTCTCACTGGGAGTTGCCGTAAGGCATGTAATCTGTGGGTTTTATTTATTTCTTTCTTTTTCCTCCCGGTTATGTTGACCTCTGAGATTCCAAAACTCCCCACAGACCCTCTGGTGAGTGGATTTCCTAGTGTTTGGAAACTCATCCTATTTTAGGACTCCTGCCCAGGACGGGTCTCCGTCTCTAACTCTTTTGTCTCTCTTTTAATCTTTTATTTTTGTCCTACATCCTTTTGAACACAAAGGTCTGCCTTTCTGGGTGCCTGATGTCCTCTGCCAGTGTTCAGAAGTTGTTTTGTGGAATTTGCTCAGTGTTCAAATATTCTTTCAATGAATTTGTGGGGGAGAAAGTGGTCTCCCCGTCCTCTTCCTCTGCCATCTTAGGATCACCCCTCCATCTTTTAGAATTTCAAATAGCTTACCTGGAATTCCATCACTTCCACTGTTTTTGTTTGTAGTGATACTTCCTAAGGCCCATTTGACTTTGCATTCCAAGATGTCTGGCTCTAGGTGTGTGATCACACCATTGTGATTATTTTGATCATGAAGTTCATTTTTGTATAGTTCTTCTGTATATTCTTGCCACCTCTTCTTAATATTTTCTGCTTCTGTTAGGTCTATATCTTTTCTGTTTTATATTGTGCCCATCTTTGCATGAAATGTCCCCTTAATATCTAATTTTCTTGAAGAGATCTCTAGTCTTTCCCATTCTATTGTTTTCCTCTATTTCTTTGCATTGAACGCTGAGGAAGGATTTATCTCTCCTAGCTATTCTTTGAAATTCTGCATTCAAATGAGTATACCTTTCCTTTTTTACCTTTAGTTTAACTTCTCTTCTTTCCTCAACTATTTTTAAGGCCTCCTCAGACAACCATTTTCCATTTTTCCATTTCTTTTTCTTGGGGATGGTCTTGATCACTGCCTCCTGTACAATGTCACAAACCTCCATCCGCAGTTCTTCAGGCACTCTGCCTGTCAGATCTAATCCCTTGAATCTATTTGTCACTTCCACTGTATAATCATAAGGGATTTGATTTAGGTCATACATGAGGGGTCTGGTGGTTTTCCCTACTTTTTTTCAATTTAAGTCTGAATTTGGTAATAAGGAGTTCATGATCTGAATCGCAGTCAGCTCCTTTTCTTGTTTCTGCTGATGGTATAGAGCTTCTCCATCTTTGGCTGCAAAGAATATAATCAATCTGATTTGGGGGTTGAGTATCTGGTTATGTCCATGTGTAGAGTCTTCTCTTGTGTTGTTGGAAGAGGGTGCTTGCTGTGACCAGGGCATTCTCTTGGCAAAACTTCATTATCCTTTGTCCTGCTTCATTCTGTATTCCAAGGCCAAATTTACCTGTTATTCCAGGTATTTCTGACTTCCTACTTTTGCATTCCACGGCCCTATAATGAAAAAGACATCTGTTTGGCTGTAAGTTCTAGAACGTCTTGTAGGTCTTAATAAAACCATTCAAATTCAGCTTCTTCAGCATTATTGGTCAGGGCATAGCCTTGGATTACTGTGATATTGAATGGTTTGCCTTGGAAACGAACAGAGATCATTCTGTCATTTTTAATATTGCATCCAAATACTGTATTTTGGACTCTTTTGTTGACTATCATGGCCACTCCATTTCTTCTAAGGGATTAGTGCCCACAGTAGTAGTAGATATAATGGTCATTTGAGTTAAATTCACCCATTCCAGTCCATTTTAATTAACTGATTCCTAAAATGTCAATGTTCACTTTTGCCATCTCCTGTTTGACCACTTTAAATTTACCTTGATTCATAGACCTAACATTCCAGGTTCCTATGCAATATTGCTTTTTACAGCATCTGACTTTACTTCCATCACCAGTCACATCCACAACTGGGTGTTGTTGTTGTTTTGGCTCTGTCTTTTCATTCTTTCTTCTCCTCTGAGCTCCAGCAGCATATTGGGCACCTACCGACCTGGGGAGTTCATATTTCAGTGTCCTATCTTTTTGCCTTTTCATACTGTTCATGGGGTTCTCAAGGCAAGAATGCTGAAATGGTTTGCCATTCCCTTCTCCAGTGGACCATGGTTGGTTAGAACTCTCCACCATTAAAGAGAACAGAAAGAGATAAATAAGAAGTTGCTCCTGGCTAGAAGCTAAACTGTAAAGGAGAGTAAAAAAGCAAATGATATCTATAAAGGGATATAGGTGGGGGTAGGGGTTGTGGAGAGAGAGGAATTTTTATTTTTTCTCCAAAAATGAGAACCAAAAGCCAAGTATCTAATTAATTTTTTCTTGATTAAAGTGAAAGAGGAGAGTGAAAATGTTGGCTTAAAGCTCAACATTCAGAAAACTAAGATGATGGCATCCAGTCCCATCACTTCATGGCAAATAGATAGGAAAACAGTGGAAACAGTAGCTGACTTTATTTTTCTGGGCTCCAAAATCACTGCAGATGGTGACTGCAGCCATGAATTTAAAAGACACTTACTCCTTGAAAGAAAAGTTATGTTTTTTCCAGTGGTCATGTATGGATGCAAGAGTTGGACTATAAAGAAAGCTGAGAGCCGAAGAATAGATGCTTTTGAACTGTGATATTGGAGAAGACTCTTAAGAGTCCCTTGGATTGCAAGGAGATCCAACCAGTCCATCCTAAAGGAGATCCGTCCTGGGTGTTCATTGGAAGGACTGATGTTGAAGCTGGAACTCCAATATTTTGGTCACCTGATGCAAAGAGCTGACTCATTTGAAAAGACCCTGATGCTGGGAAAGATTGAGGGCAAGAGGAGAAGGGGATGACGGAGGATGAGATGGTTAGATGGCATCACCAACTCAATTGACGTGGGTTTGGTTGAACTCCGGGGGTTCCACTCAGGGAGGCCTGACGTGCTGTGGTTCATGGGGTCGCAAAGAGTCAGACACGACTGAGCGACTGAACTGAACTGAACTGAATTAGTTTTTGGGGTGGAGAGTCTATTTGTATTACTACTTATTTAAGCCTTCGTTGGTTTTTCTAACTGGATAGTTTACATATAGCTGAATTTTCATTCCAAGTAGCAGAGACAAAATAAAAGAGAAAGATTGATTTTGTTGAAAAATCATAAGAAAACTCTAGTTATACTCTCTTAGAAAACTTAGAAGTTCATGATATATGGTTAAAATTTAAATGTAAGTCTGAAAGATTTCAACACTGGACCTAGTGTTTTGAAAGGAGCCCACAAAATCTAGTATACCATTCCACTGCCCAAAGATGAAAAAATGAAGTCATTATACCTTAATGTGTGACATAAGTAAAGATAAAATGATACCTTCCAAATCAAAAGATTGAGAATCACAATTTAGGCCTATAAAATATGCCTACCTCATTATTGAATCCAATAAAATCATCAAACTATACTCTTTGACTTTCTAATTTTGTACAAAGTGATGTACAAAATTAAAAAAATGTATTGACTCTAAACAATTGTAAGTTGCATCCTGTGCCTTAAGATAGGTTTTGAAAGTTATTTGAGTAAAGTTTTATTGAGATCCCATAGTATCTTCTTCAGGATACAAATTAGTTTTAAGTCTATATCTTGACTTATATAGCAATTACTTTTTTATTAGCTAGAAGTTGACAATTTACTGTACTTTCTTATTCGCATTAACTTAGTTTTAGAGTCAATAATAGCAATAAAATATCCTGATTAATATCGGGTAGGCTTGGCCTGCTACGACTTGAAGTGAGACTTGGGGTCCCAGAGTTTGGGGCCAGGTGTAACAGTTAACGCACCAGATCCTAGCCACTAGTCCAGTGGTCAGTGACAAGGGCCCTGTTCCTTTGGCTTTGCATAAAAGAATTCCCACAAAGATGGAAAGTAGAGAAACAAGTAAAGTACTTACTAAGGGGGGAAAATGTATGGTATATGTGGATAGACACATGGGCAGACTCAGAGTGAGAGTCCCTGAGTCACACCCTTGTGGCAGCTTGAATTACTTTTTTGGGACATTTCTTCTGGGCTTCCCTAGTATTAAATCTCAGGATCCTCCCATTTGTGCACACTTATCCCTTTGCCAAGGTGAATTTTACTGAAAAGATGTATAGGTAGAGGCCATCCCTTGATATAACTCCCCTTTGGCCTCCAAGGAGCCTTTTCTGTGCATATATAGTCAGGGAGAACTCCTGACTTCAAGAATAAGAAATACGTGGTCTGGGCAGGGCCTAGCCTTCTGCTTTATATTCTGCTATTCTCTTGGAGTTTCAGACCATAGAGAGTGATTCTCCAATTGCCTTACACTGAAGAGCGGTTCACATCTGTCTCCTGTCTCATGATCAGGAAAGTCCTGGTATTTACAATTGAGATAGCAGCAAATAAGGTGACAGATAGTCTTTATCCAACAAAAATACATGCAAAGTAGCTTTTTTTGTCTTTTTCAGTAGAGTAATAAGAAATAGATTAGTTTCCTTCTCTTTGTTCCCTTCTCACAGCTTTACAACTGTATACATACATACGCTACAGTTTCTGATTATATAGAAGGTGATTCACACTATTTGGAGAAATACATTATATTTTTAGGATTATAGCATATTTTTATTGTGAACATTTATAGAGTAATGTGGAATAATAAACAATGATTATATCTTAAAAATACAGTTCAGTTCAGTCGCTCAGTCGTGTCTGACTCTTTGTGACCCCATGAATCGCAGCACTCCAGGCCTCCCTGTCCATCACCAACTCCCACAGTTCACCCAGACACATGTCCATCGAGTCAGTGATGCCATCCAGCCATCTCATCCTCTGTTGTCCCCTTCTCCTGCCCCCAATCCCTCCGAGCATCAGAGTCTTTTCCAATGAGTCAACTCTTCGCATGAGGTGGCCAAAGTACTGGAGTTTGAGCTTTAGCATCCTTCCTTCCAAAGAAATCCCAGGGCTGATCTCCTTCAGAATGGACTGGTTGGATCTCCTTGCAGTCCAAGGGACTCTCAAGAGTCTTCTCCAATACCACAGTTAAAAAGCATCAATTCTTCGATGCTCAGCCTTCTTCACAGTCCAACTCTCACATCCATACATGACCACAGGAAAAACCATAGCCTTGACTAGACAGACCTTAGTTGGCAAAGTAATGTCTCTGTTTTTGAATATGCTGTCTAGGTTGGTCAAAACTTTCCTTCCAAGGAGTACACGTTTTTTAATTTCAAGGCTGCAGTCACCATCTGCAGTGATTTTGGAGCCCAGAAAAATAAAGTCTGCCACTGTTTCCACTGTTTCCCCATCTATTTCCCGTGAAGTGATGGGACCGGATGCCATGATCTTTGTTTTCTGAATGTTGAGCTTTAAGCCAACTTTTTCACTCTCCACTTTCACTTTCATCAAGAGGCTTTTGAGTTCCTCTTCACTTTCTGCCATAAGGGTGGTGTCATCTGCATATCTGAGGTTATTGATATTTCTCCCGACAATCTCGATTCCAGCTTGTGCTTCTTCCAGTCCAGCGTTTCTCATGATGTACACTGCATATACAGTACACCTTAACAATTCCTTGAAAATACTTTATAATAAGTATTTCTTATAATTTTTAGGAAAATTTGTAGTTTCTGTGTTTAATTTATTCTTGAATTTATTATAATTTGGGTTTTTTTCTTAGCACTCAACCACCTAGTTGTCGTTGTTCAGTCACTCAGTTGTGTCTGACTCTTTGAGACCCCATAGACTGCAGTATGCCAGGCTTCCCTGTCCCACACGATCACCTGGAAGTTACGTCCATTGAATCGGTGATGGCATCCATCCAACCATCTTATCTTCTGTCTTCCCCTTCACCTCCTGACTTCAAGTGTCCCCAGCATCAGGGTCTTTTCCAATGAGTCAGCTCTTCACATCAGGTGGCCAAAGTATTGGAGTTTCAGCATTAGTCCTTCCAATGAATATTCATGGTTGATTTCCTTTCGGATTGACTAGTTTGATCTCTTTGTAGTCCAAGGGACTCTCAAGCATCTTCTCCAGCACCACAGTTTGAAAGCATCCATTCTTTGGTGCTCAGCCTTTTTTGTTGTCCAACTCTCACATCCATACATGACTACTTGAAAAACCATAGCTTTGACTATATGGACCTTTGTTGGCAAAGTAATATCTCTGCTTTTTAATATGCTGTCTAGTTTTGTCATAGCTTTTCTTTCAAGGTTCAAATATCTTTTAATTTTATGGCTGCAGTCACTGACTACCTAAATAGCTTTAATAGAAATTGCCATTTAACTTCTAAGTCTGTCTCTCTTTCTTTCTGTATTTTAGTTTACAATGTCCAGGGAATCTGTCTGGGATTTTACACTTTATACACAACTCTTCCTTCCTGGGACTCCCTCATGTCCAGGCTTCTGTGACAATACAGCTCAGATCTCTAACGTTTTTGAATTATCTTTCTCAGTTTCTTATTTATCTGCTTGTTTGATTTAAAATTTTAAATTCATTGTTCATTTTTTGTTTATACTCTTTCTTATCCTGATCTTTAGATATTTTTTTATCCTGAAGGTGATGTCTTTTGCATCAGGTGATGTCTTAATTTTTTTTTTAACTCTATTGGGATTTAACTCTGACTTTGCATTAGAATCATCTGGGAAGTTTAGGAAACAGAATTGTTTGGCTCCACCCACAGAGATGTTGCTTCAGAATTCCTGGGGTGGATCCTGGTGTTTTTTTTTTTTTTTTTTTAAAGCTCCCTAGGTAATTTGAAAGTGTAGCCAGATTTGAGAATCTGTGCTATTTACATTCTCTGGGAGTGATCTCATCCACTCATAAAGCTTCAACTACCTGCTCTACTCAGAAGATTTATAAATATGTATCAGCAGCTTTAGCGTCTCTCCTGAGCCACAGGCTTGTTATAGATAATTGCTCAGTTTGGATTCCTTCCTTCCTTCACTCGGTGAATGTTTTAGAGTGCTACCAAGGGCTAGGTGCTCTGCTAGATGTAGGGATTCAGAAATGAGCTAGATATTATTCCTGCCCTCAGGGAATTTAAGTAGTATATGAAAAAAAGATAAATAAACAACTAAGTACTATACTGTCATAGCCACGACAGAGGTAAAAGGAGAATGTAGGATATACACCTAATCCAGATTAGGAAGACTTGTACAACTCAGGGGAATTTTGTCTCAGATAAGTACAAAAGATAAAATATGTCTCAAAATATGGAAATATATTTTGCAGATGTAAAATATGGTGGTGATAGGAGGGGAGAGAGGATTATTCACAGTTACAGGAACAAAGAAAACTAGGCTATATTTGGGGAAGTACACACACAGGTTTCTGTGGCATAACTGTTTCCTCTTCATGATTTCCCAGTAAAATATCAAAAGTGCTGTTATTTTTATGACTAAATTTCATAGAACAAATATATCTTTCAGTTAAAAGTTTTGAGTCAAAATTTAAATAAGAAAAATGTTATATTTATGAACTAAAATGCAAAATACTGTGTGGGAAGTTGCCAGTTATATTCTAAAATATAATTGTAGAATGTCAGATTTATGTGTAGCTATTTTTAAAATCACATTGAATATAAACAGGGAGCACACATCTTCACTGCTCCTTGTCCTAAGAGAAGCAGTTACCCTCCATTATGCAGTCTATAATATTCTCTATCTTGAAGGTTTCAACTGTTTCATTTTTAGCTTTTGTTTTTGCCTGAGTTGCATAATGAATTATAAAAGTTAAGAAAAAAATTGAAATAAAATTCACACAAAAGGTAACAAGGGGCATGACAAAAGTGATTAAAATGGAAACGCTATGGCACCATACAAAGAAAATCAGTAACAAGAATATAAACGAAACTGCATTTTGCAATTCTTTCATGCTAGAGCATCAATGTTCCCTGATTATTTACAAACCTCTTTTGTGATAGAGCTCTTTCAGATGCATCAAAATGATGGAAACCATCAATTCCTCTGAATTGGATAGTTGGTCTTAAATATCCCCTTTACCACTTATCTTTTCAAGGTCATAAAATTTATTTTACAAATTTTTGGGGTTATAATCCATGTTTCATGCAATTAACCCATGTATGGTGTACAATTCAATCATATTTATATTCATAAAGTTATGCAAACATCAATCACCACAGTCAACTTTAGAACACGTTCACTACCTCAAAAGAAAACTCTCACTACTTAGCCCTCAACTCCTGAGCCCTCATCTCCCAACCTTAGGTAATAACTATTGATAATTTACCTTGTGTCTCTGTAATTTGCATGTATGTATGTGTTGCTGTTTAATATAAATGGAATCTTAGACTCTGTTGTTCCTTGTGACCAGCTTCTTTCACTTTGTTTTTAAGGTTCACCCATGTTGTAGCATACATCTATATTCATTCTTTTTTTTTTAAACACACACATAAAGGCTTATTTTTAGTGGTCTTATAACCACTTTAGTAAAAGTTGATTTCTGTTGGAATACAATGAATTTAGCTCCTTTACTGTGGTAAAATACATACAAGGTATACCATTTAACCCATTTAAAAGTGTACAACTCAGTGGCCTGAAAGTTGTGCAACCATCACCACTATCTAGTTCCAGGACTTTTTCATCATCTCAAATGAAAATCCATCAAGTAGACACTCTCATCGTCTTCCCTACAGTCTCTGACAATCACCACTCTGTTTCCGTCTCTATGTATCTGCCTATTCTGGATATTTCATATAAATGGAATCATACAATATGTGACCTTCTGTCTCTGACTTCTTTCATTAATTTTGTGTTTTTAATGTTTTTCTAAGCATGGACCTGTGGCATCATAATGAACTATAACATGTAAATGGACAAAAGAAAATTTACAACAAGTTTATTGTATAAATTACTTTTTGCAAGAGAAAAAGAAAAAGCTTATTGAGCCTCTGTTATGTGCTAGTATCCAGGTCTAAGTATTTGCACATGTTTTTCCATCTTTATTGAGCTATAATTTACAACTAAAAAGTGTATAAGTTTAAAGTATAAGACAATTTTATAATATATATACCTTGTGAAATAATCCCCATGATCCAGCTAATTAAATATCCATTACCTTACAGAGTTGTCATTGTTTTTTGTGTGCATGTGATCAACATACCAAATTTCAAGTATGCAATTAAAATATTGTTTTATTTAATACTGTGAATATTAACACACTGCTGTACGTTACACCTCCAGAATTTATTTATCTTGCATAATGGAAACTTCATATCCTTTGATCATCTCTCCCTATTTTCCCTACCCCAGGCCCTGGCAATTGCCATTCTGTTATCTGCTTCTGTGAATTTTAGATTCTTCTTATAACAGAAACCATACAATATTTGTCTTTCTGTGTCTGGTGTATTTTACTTAGCATAATGTCCTCTAGTTTCGTTCATATTGTTGTAAAAGTCAGGATTTCCTTCATTTTTAAAGCTGAATATTATCCCATATCTATATAATATTGCATTTTTGCGTATAAAATGTTTACTTTATTCACCAGTTAATGGACATTGGTGTTGTTTATACCTTTTGGTTATTATAAGTAATGCTGTTATAAACCCATGTATCTGTGGTCAACTGATTTTCAGTCAGGATGCCAAGATCATTCAATGGGAAAAGAATAGTCTTTCCTACAAATAGTCATGAGGCATGACTGGATATCTATATTGAAAACAATGAATTTGGACCCATATATCGCACAAAATATAAATATTAACTTAAAATGAATCAGAAACTTAAATATAAGAGGTAAAACTAGAAAATTCATGAGGGAAAAAATAGATATAAATTTATTGGACTTTGGATTAGACAAAGACTTTTTAATTATGACATCAAAAGCACAAGCCACAAAAGAAAATACAAATAAGTCGAACTTTACTGAAATTAAAAACTTTTGGCTCAAAGGAAACCATCAAAAAAGTGAAAAGGTAACCCCAGAAGGGGAACCAATATTTTCAAGTCATATAATTGACAATGGGATAGTACTCATATATAAACAATTCTTATAACTCAATACAAAAGACAAATAACCCAATTTAAAAATTAGTAAACTTAGACATTCTTCCAAAGAAGATACACAGTCAATAAGCACTAAAAAAAAAATACTCAGAATCATTAATCATCAGGAAAAGTGTTAAAACCATAATGAAATGCCACTTTATACCCACTAGGAAGGCAATTTTTTTTAAAAGGAAAAGGAAACTGACAAGTTTTAAAAAAGATATTTAGAAAGTGGAATTCTCAATTTACTGCTGGCAGAAATGTAAAATGGTGCAGCCCCTCTGGAAAACATTTGGTATTTCCTCGAAAAGTTGATAAAGTTACCACGCTGCTGCTGCTGCTAAGTCGCTTCAGTCGTGTCCGACTCTGTGCGACCCCATAGACGGCAGCCCACCAGGCTACCCCGTCCTGGGATTCTCTAGGCAAGAACACTGGAGTGGGTTGCCATTTCCTTCTCCAGTGCATGAAAGTGAAAAGTGAAAGTGAAGTCGCTCAGTCATGTCCGACTCTTAGCGACCCCATGGACTGCAGCCTACCAGGCTCCTCCATCCATGGGATTTTCCAGGCAGAAGTACTGGGGTGGGGTGCCATTGCCTTCCCCTAAAGTTACCATAGTATCCAGAATTTAAGCTTGTTGGAATTACTACCAGTACATCAAGACAATTGAAGATGTGGTCATACAAAAAAACCAGCACCATAAACTTACACAGCTCTTGACAACCTGTGTCTACATCAAGCCTATCTCCTTCTCCCTCCTCAAAGTTTTTCACTCTTCAATTTTCTTTCTCACTTGGGAGTAAAATTTTTTTTTTTGTGGAGTCACTTTGGTTTTTTTTTTCTTATTTAATATTTTTAATGAATTGTGTTCTAACAAAAATTCATTTATTTGGTTTAGCTTTGCCTTGTTGTATTGTAAATCTTAACATTTATGGCCTGACATACAAACAATGTCTGTATCACATAAAAGTCAACTGCTTGATTAACAAACATATTGATAGTTTAGCAATGGAGACCTTTTAATTATTGTGTACCCTAATACTATCAATTTTTATAAATCTAAGCTTTTAAATATATTTTATTACAGTTTTCAGAAATTGGTTAGAGATTTTAGCTTGATAATGATGATTCACTTTTTCATTGGAAAATGAGTTCCTGGTTGTAATTTTCATACACTGACTAATTTTAGGGAAAGCATTGCCAATATTATCTGAAAAAAATAGCAATGCCATTATTTCATTGTGCCCAGAAAACAGATCTTCAAGGTACTGACCTGTTGAAAGATGTAGACAGGTTTTAGATCATGAATTGTATCTACCATGATAAAAAAAAAAAAAAAAATGTATAAAGATGGCTCTGGAAAGTCTTTGAACAATCTTAGTGATATGAATGTATTTGAACTGAGAGAGTTCGTCTGCTGTCAATGTTGAGATAGGATGAAAAGGGCACTACTTGAGGCAATGGGAGTAGCTGAAAGGCTATAGTGGTAATCTATGCAAAAAAATCTGAGAACTTTTACAGAAGCAAAGGAAAAGAGGACAGAAAGTAGGTGATGGATTTTAGGAAGTAGACTCAAATGTATAGGAGGCCAACAAAGCGTGAGCATAAAATATTAGCATCTAAACTTGGGTATTTTTCAAAGTTAAAGTAGCCACTAGTGTTAATAACACTGGATAAGCACACATAGCCTGTGTGTTCCAAGGAAAACAGAGACCTATAACCATCCTAATGATCTATTGTGGAAAATAATAATAAGAGAAAATATTTCACAAGAGCATGTACATGTCAAGCATGGTGGTAAGTATATTCCATAGGTCATACTGCATAATCCAAATATCTATACCCTGAAAGTGAAAGTGTTAATCAGTCCTGTCCAACTGCGACCC
Organism: Tragelaphus eurycerus; assembly: GCA_935064755.1. Taxonomy (NCBI): domain Eukaryota; kingdom Metazoa; phylum Chordata; class Mammalia; order Artiodactyla; family Bovidae; genus Tragelaphus; species Tragelaphus eurycerus. The sequence goes on from CAKXYN010000246.1 coordinate 595,433, forward strand.
CATGGGCTGTAGCCCACCAGGCTCTCCTGAATTATTGAAACCAAGTGTGGCCTTGTGGAGCTCCCAGACATAGAAGACTTTCTGTACCCTATTTCTTGGAGGCAAAACTCCAGCCTCTGTGAATCTCTGAGTTTCAAAGGGCTGATTTGAACAGTTGCTGATCAAAGGACAAACAGCTAAGAAATCACCTGACACAAGATGAAAGGGAAGAAAGAAGCTCATTAAGATTAGGAAGGCTTCCCTGATAGCTCAGTTGGTAAAGAATCCACCTCCCATGCAGGAGACCTGGATTCGATCCCTGGGTTGGGATTTCCCCCTGGAAAAGGGAAAGGCTACCCACTTCACTACTCTTACCTGGAGAATTCCATAGACTGTATAATCTACGGGGTCGCAAAGAGTCGGACACAACTGAGCGACTTTCATTCACTCAAGATTAGGAGAGGGACCACCTAAGATGAGATTAGGAGAGTGCAGGCCCTGCTAACACCCTAATGTTTTCAGGGAACCCACCTTTGACCCACTGTTATAAAAACCCTCCTTAAGTTCTCTAGGGTTGAGACACATAGTTTTTTGAGGCAGAAGCCTGGTGTGTCTCCCTTTGCCAGGCAAAATAATAAAGCTAGTCTTTCCTACTTCACCCCAACCTCTGTCTCCAGGACTGGATTCAGCTTCAATGTACAGAGAGGACAAGCTTTCAGTAACATTACTAATAGGGGAGTAACTCTTCCTCAAAATGACGTGCCCAAACAAAATGGGTCATAATATCGTGACTGTAAGGTAAGGGAGTTACAGGTGAGGTTCAGAAAAAGAACAAGGCCAACACTTTACAGGAACAGATCACCTTTAATGAGGTGAGAAGGGGCAGCCGTCAGATTAGTGGGCTGCTGCGCTAAGTCAAGAGAAGAGTAGGTATATATAGAAAACATATATACGCAGAGATACATTGTTTTGAGGGGGTCTGTTTTTCCTCATGATTATTTTTGATTAGTTAGCTTTCAACAACTGGGGCAAGGAATTCCTGAGACCAGGCAGAGATTGGGATTGGCTGGGAGCTGAACATAATCAATCTTAATGTCCATTCCTTTCTTCGGGGGCAAAAGGTCTTTATTCTGTATAGAATGGTGGGGAAGACCTGGAGGGGAGTTCTAACTCTAGGCTATTTTGAGCCCTGTAGCTTTCCTTCAGTGACAGCTGTAATTGGCCCTTTCATGAGAAGGAGGTAACGCTCTTATTACTCTTTAGGGTTAGGGGGAAATTTGTTTGGCCTCACATGATCCATGTGAGCTCTTTCTGGCTTCCACTTGCACAGTTTTGAAGGTAAATGGACAAGCATAGCAATCTCATTCGGAAAAGAGCCTGATAACAATGTATTTAGATCCCTCATACCAGGCCACTAAGAAAATAACCTGAAGGCTCCTTCTCTAACACAGTAGAAGAGACAAGTGAAGTGGCTTTCTCCATTTTATTCCAAAAGAAAATCCATGGTTGAAATTTAGAAAAATCAGTGGGACGAACAGCACTGCCCACCACTGTAGCTGGTCTCATTTGAGGCCACAAATAACATTCATTATCTTCCTTCTGTATCCTCACTGTCAGCACCTCTTCTGGCCTTGAAAATGAGCAGGACTCTGTGGGCCACCCAGGTACAAATCCTTTCTCTGTTCTCTGTTTCTTGTTCACAGGAAACAGACTTCTTTAGTTTCCTTGACCTTCCACTGAGTTTCAAAGGGCAGCTTCAAACAATTGATAATAAGGGAAGGATGGGGATGCAGAGAAGAGGGAGAAGCAGTCAAGAAACAATAGCGCAGCCTTCGGGGCAAGGATTCTGGTTATGTCTCAAGGAATATACTTAACAACTTCTGAATAATTTTGTGGCAACTAAGGTCCCCACCCAGGTGGACAAGGTAACTTCAGGCTAAGGTCAAGATTCCTGGAGCACAACCCTGTTACCTCTCCAACAACTAGTTAGAAGAAAGTCACATACCCTGCAACCCTTTACCCACATTTTGCCTTTCCTTTTCAAGACCTGTTGGTTACCACCCTGTTAGTCCTCCTGTTTGACCACTGTCTATTTCAACTGCTCATGAAGTTTATTTCTGACTGGCTCCAACAGTTTCAGGCTATATGATTACTAAGTGAAAGTGTTAGTCCTTCAATCCTGTCTGACTCTTTGCAACCCCATGGACTATAGCCTGCCAGACTCCTGTGTCCATGGAATTCTCCAGTCAGGAATACTGAAGGCAATTGCCATTTGCTCTTCCAGTTGATCTTCCAACCCAGGGATTGAACCCGAGTCTCCTGCATTGCAGGCAGATACCAGTTAACGCCTATGACTATGTGCTGGAAGCTAATTTAGGGCATGAAATATCTCAACTTAGATCAGATAGAGTAGGAGTCCCCAACCTCCTGATGATTTGAGATGGAACTGGCTTAATAATGATAGAAATAAAGTGCATATTAAATATAATGCACTGAAACCACCTCAACCTCCACCCTGCCCTCTGTTTGTGGAAAAATCATCTTTCATGATATGAGTACCTGGTGTCAAAAAGGATGGGTACTGATGAGGTAAAGAGAGACTTCTCTATGAGGCAGGACAGCACTCACTCCCAGGAGGAAGTGGTTACAGAAGGAAGAGACCCCCACCCTAATTCCCAAGAAATATCTTGAGTATCAATATATGCAGATGACACCACCCTTATGGCATAAAGCAAAGAGGAACTAAAGAGCCTCTTGATGAAGGTGAAAGAGGAGACTGAAAAAAACTGGCTTAAAACTCAGCATTCAAAAAACTAAGATCAAGGCATCCGGTCCCATTGTTTCATGGCAAATAGATGCGGGGGAAATGGAAACAATGTTAGACTTTATTTTCTTGGGCTCCAAAATCACTGCAGATGGTGGCTGCAGCCATGAAATTAAAAGACACTTGCTCCTTAGATATAAAGCTATGACAAACCTAGATATTGTATTAAAAAGCAGAGACATTACTTTGTCAGCAAAGTCCATATAGTCAAAGCTATGATTTTTCCAGTAGCCGTGTATGTATGTGAAAGTCAGACCATAAAAGAAGGCTGAGCACTGAAGAATTGATGCTTTTGATCTGTGGTGTTGGAGAATACTCTTGAGAGTCCCTTGGACTGGAAGGAGATCCAACCAGTCAATCCTAAAAGAAATCAATCCTGAATATTCACTGGAAAGACTGATGCTGAAGTTGAAACGCCAATACTTTGGACACCTGATGCAAAGAGCCAACTCATTAGAAAAGACCTTGATGCTGAGAAAGATTGAAGCCAGGAGGAGAAGGGAAAGACAGAGTACAAGATGGTTGGATGGCATCACCAACTCAATGGACAGGAGTTTGAGCAAGCTCCAGGAGATGGTTAAGGACAGGGAAGCCTGGCGTGCTACAGTCCATGGGGTCGCAAAGAGTCAGACACGACTGAGTGCCTAAATAACAACAATCTTGAGTATGAAGTTTTGGGGGGAATTGTTAGGGGATGATTAACTAAAAACACCTGCCCTGGCTAGCTTGAGGCAATTATCCCACAATAGGAAGACCTGATAATGAACACAGAACTGACAACCTGTAGCCAACCAGAAGAACTGGGGAGGAGCCAAAATAAGGGAGGAGACACGAGCCCATCTAAGTCCTGCCAACCTCCCAGAAACATCTGAGACAGAAACCATCTTGACTAAGAGATGGATATATTGTCAAGAAGGTCCTTGAACTGGACCAAATACTGGAACAGGAAAGATGATCATTCTCCCAGGTGGCACAAATGGTAAAAACTCAACCTGTCAATGCAGGAGATGCAAGAGAGAGTGACTTCTATCCCTGGATTAGGAAGATCCCCTGGAGGAAGTAATGGCAACCTATTCCAGTATCTTTCCTGGGAAATTCCATGGACAGCAAAGTCTGAAGGGTTATGGTACATGGGGCCTTAAAGAGTTGGACAAGACTGAGCAACTGAGCACATGTAGCAGCACATGGCACATTTAGGGTTTCCTGGCTGGTGCTTGTGGTAAAGAGCCTTCCTGATGCAGGAGACATAAGAGACACGATTTCAATCCCCAGGTCAGGAAAGTCCCCTGGAAGTGGAAATGGCAACCTGCTCCAGTATCCTTGCCTGGAAAATCTCATAGACAGAGGAGCCTGGTGGGTTACAGTCCATGGGGCCACAAAGTATCAGACACGACTGAGCACAAAGCAAAAGATGATCCGCCAGAGACAACCAAAAAGGCTCACTCTATCTCCATAAACCCTGAGTCTGCAAGTCAGAATAGTTCTCCTGGGTTCCCTTATGCTGTTGCTGTCTGCTCTAGTGCCTATTTCCAAGAAACTTCTTTGCTTTGTCAATATATCTGCCATTTCCGAGTGTTAGTCAAGAAAGCACTCAACTATGGAAGACGCCCCCTGCCAGTAATTCCTGAAGATACGCAACCTAGACCAAATGCCCAGAACAGCTTTTGTAGTGTCTGAAAAGTAAAAGAAGTAGGTCAGTTGGGGTGGGGGGAGGGGGCCGACAGAGATAAGTGTATATTTGTTTTTATATGTTTTGTTTTTGTTT